>JAMJFZ010000698.1:0-600000 GCA_026225945.1 Cricetomys ansorgei | reverse complement strand
TGAACGGAGAAAACTTGTGAAAATCATCTACAGCAATGACTACCAAACATTTGACAATTAAAGTAGAAGGGCTTCTCTTGTCATGGAAGGGATTCATGAGGAAAACTAATTATGTTTCCACATTAGGACAGCTGTGCTGACGTTTTGGACCTAAATAACTGATCTTCATTGGTAAATTTTGTTGTGCATTCCATTGCTGATTAATTAAACATGTATACCAACATATGGATTTGCTTCTTCAATAGAAAAAGACGTTCTTAAACACTTCTATTTTGGGAAATATTTCCTAGTCTACTTAATTTAGGCATCTATGTGACTCTTAAAGAATATGACATTGCTGACACCAAATAACACACAATGGAAAAATCACTACCTCCATGCACTGAAAATGAGGTCCATTCCCACTGTCCATTGGCTGATTATCTAATTGCTGAAGAAACATCTCATGGAAGGCATGGGCCACAGCATACACAGCATTGTATATATCATAAGTGCCATCACTAAAGGCCATGTCAGATGTTCCAAGCGATAGCCATTCCAGTAAGGTATTGGATGAGCAGTTCTTCAGCATCTTAGAGTCAGATGCTGAGACTTCACAGTTAAAGTACATCCATTCTAGCCTTGCAAGATTCTTGTCTGTGTATTTGAGAGGGCTCAATTGCTGGACGAAACTTTTAAAACCAGCAATCTCAGCATGGTGGTGTGCAAAAGTAAGAGTTCCAGGGTATGAGTCAAGGGTGAAGTCTCTCTTACTTGTAACGACATTCCACTGTGAGGTGGTGAGCCATAGTCTCTGTATACCCAGAGATACCCAAATTCTAAAGATCACAGCTAGAATACTGTATGGGTCACCATAAATGATGACAACATTGGCTGACGATGTCAAGAATTGGTTGTAAAATACTTCAGCTCTTGACATGTATAAGTCCATGGTGACTGGGATCATGTTCACAAAGGCTAAGCAGACTGCATTTCTTTCCATCTCTCCTCTGAAATATGACAGGAATTGGATACCCTCATCATTGCCTGAGACAGCCAGCCCTACCCAGTTCCAGCTGAAGTGAAGGATGATGGAGCCCAAGGCCGTGGCTAGTGATGTGTCCTTGGGGGCCATCTGATACAGATAGGGGAATCATTCAGTATCACTCAGGAGAGGACGGAAAGGTCCATAGGTGAGCTGAAGGGCCTAGGATACAGAGATGGTGATCAGATGGATTAGGAATTAGGATTAGGATTAGATGTTTGGAATCTTAGTACAAGCCTGCAAATGTGTGTGGCTCAATTTGAGGTACCAGGAAAGAGAGCTTGATCCATTATTATAAATGTACTTCACTCCTGAGAACTTGGAAACACAGTTTTCTGCATTGAGTTCTAGAAAAATCCCCTTATCTCTTAGACATTCCCTCATCTCTATTTTTAAACAAGAAACTGTGGACTTCCCATCAAGTGTCTGAATTGTATCCTTGAACAAATTAGATCGATTGACAGCAGTGTGGTGGCTGTCTTATGCTTTCTAAGCACCTGGAAATGGAACCAGTGGATGCACTAGAGTGCATTCAAATCTCACAAAATCTCACCTGATAGGGTCTGAAAAACCACCAAAATACTGCAAGTGTCACAGAAAATTCCCGCAAGTTTCCTGTAAGCAGTACTTCACATTTGGTCTCTTCTTCACATGCATAATTAGGGAACATCGTATCGGAAGATGTGTTCAGTTGTAGGAGGGTCAGTATTTGTGATTCAGTGTTAACGTTGTCAAAAATGAAGCGAAACACTAGAGACGTATTTGGGAGAAGATCAGGACTCCTGTTGATTTCATCCATGGAAAAAGCCAAGGCCAGAGGAAACCGCAAGTTTTGAGTTGGTATTCTGTAAAGGGTACATTGTTTATTTCTGGTGAAAGATCTACAGATGATCATTTGTAGACAATCAAGGACTATCCTGTACAGTATGATATATATACCCTCCCTCAGAGATTGAAACAATTGTCCTGCTTTCTGAGATTGGAATAACATAAGAAGCTGAAAGCTTGATTGTAAACCCAGCCAGTTGACTGTCCAGGTGTGACCTCTACGTGTACTTCACTTGGTTCTCCCCCACATCCCACTTCTCTGAAGCCCCTTCCCACACACTTCCAGCTGTGCTTCTCCCACCCATAAACAAAAGCAAGGAGTTCAGCATCATTATAGACTCAGACAAAGACTGAACAGAGATGTCTTGAGGGATCAGAGGCCAAGTTAGCCACCAGAGCACCAGTCCTCAATCATGTGGAGACGTCCGGTTTTCAAAGGCCACAAAGAACAGAAGACATGAGAAAAAACAAGGAAGAAAAAAAAATACTAAGATACAGAGCATTCATCCACAGTAGAAAAACACGGAAATTAGATACCTAAACCTTCAATCACCACAAATTCAGAAGCCAAAACTCCAATGTAAGAGCACAATCAGTAACTACCAGGGTGATATGTCACCATCAAAAGTCAACTGTCCCACTACAAGCCCTGAACAGCCTGACACAGATGATGCACAGGAAAAAGATCTAGAAACCATCTTTATGAAGATAATGGATGGAGGTTCTTTAGGAGGGAATGAATAAATTCCTCAAAGAAGCAGATGCAAAGACAAAACAGACCATGGGAGGAATTGAGAAAATTCATAAACGGAAACCAGGAAAGCAAAAACAGAAAATTAGAAGAAATGAATAAATCTATTAATGAAAGCCAAAAAAACCTAGCAAACAATTAAAAGAAATAATCAAAACTGCCCAAGACTTGAAAATAGACATAGAAGATATAAAGAAAACAGAAACAAGGGATTATTCTAAATGCATAGTCCAGAAAAGAAATCAAGAACTACTGAGAGAAGCTACAGCAACAGAACACTTGAGATGGAAGAGAATCTTGGAATTCAAAGATATGATAGGTGAATTGGAGACTTTGTACAAGAAAATGTTAAATCCAAAAAAAAAATCCATAACACAAAACATCCAGGAAACCACAGACACTGTGATGAAATCAGACCCAAGAATAGTAGCAAAAGAGAGAGGAGAAGAACGCTACCTCAAAGGTTTTCAACAAAGTTATAGAGGAAAAGTTTCCAATCCAAAAGAAGTACCTACTAAGGTACAAGACACATACAGAACACTAAAGAAACTCGACCAGAGAATGAAGTACCCCTGCCATATAATATTCAAAACATTAAACATACAGCACAGTGAAAGAACACTAATATGAGAATACTGCAAGAGGAAAAGAAGCAAGCCACATATAAAGGCAAACCTGTAAGCATCACACCTGAGTTCTAACTGGAGAGTCTAAGCCAGGAGTGCTGGGCGGATATGCTGTAGACGCTAAGAGATCACAGATGACAGCCCAGACTACTATACACAGCAAAGCTTTCAACTATCGTAGATGGAGAAAACAAAATATCCAATGACAAATCCAAATTCAAACAATATCTATCTACAGATCCAGACCTTGAGAAGGTACTAGGAGGAAAACCCGAAACCAAGGAAACTAACTAGACCCATGAAAACTCAGGAAAGAACATTGCCTCACCAGCATCCAAAGAAAGGAGCTACAAACACTCACACACAAACACATACACATACAAACACATAAAACCAACAATTAGAAAATAACAGGAACTAACTATCATTGGCTGTTGATATCTCTCAACATCTATAAACTCAATTCCCAAATAAAAAGACACAGACTAACAGAATGGAGGCCAAAACAGGATCTGTCCTTCTGCTACATACATGAAACACACCAAAACATATAAGAGAAATATTACCTTAGAGTAAAGGATTGGGAAAAGATTTTCCAAGCAAATGGGCCCAAGAGGCAAGCCCATGTAGCCATTCTAATATCTAACAAAATAGACTTCAAACCAAACTTAATCAAAAGAGATGGAGAAGGACATTTCATATTCATCAAAGGAAGAATCCACCATGGGGACATTTCAATTCAAAACAGTTATGCTCCCCACAAAAGGGCTCCCACTTTTGTAAAATAAACATTATTATAGCTTAAAACACACATTGCCCAACCTACACTCATAGTGGCAGACATCAGTACACCACTCTCCCCAACTGACAGGTCATCTAGGAAAAATCTAATCAGAGAAACATTGGAGTTAACAGAAGTTATAAACCAAATGTACGAAACATGTATCTACAGAGCATTTCACCCTCAAACAAAAGAATATACCTTTTCCTTACCACTTTGTGGAACCTACCCTAAAAGTGACACCCTCCTGGGCCACAAAGCACATCTCAATAGAAAAAGGAAAATTTAAATAACTCGCTATAACTTATCAGACAGCCACAGATTAAGGTTCATCTTATTATGTACACACACACACATATATATATATATATATATATATATATATATATATATATATATACATTAAAGCTATGTTTCATCTAAAATTCATTCAAAATTAACAACTGTCTGTTGAATGATGAATGGATCAAGAGTGAAATTAATGATTTTCTAGGAGTCCATGTATATAAAATCCACAACATACCCAGACTTATGGGACACAAGGAAAGCGGTGCTAAGAGAAAAGTTCATAGCATAAAGTGCCTGCCAACCAATGAAGAATGGCAAGGTCACATACTCGGAAATTAGGAGCACATCTGAACAGTCTGAAATAAAAAGACATAAACAAACCACACAGGAGTAGATGGCAAGAAATAATCAAGTTGAGGGCTGAAATCAATAAAATAGAAACTAAGAGATAAATTCAAAGAATCAGTAATACAAAGAGTTGGTTCTTTGACAAAAATCAACAAGATAGACAAACTATCTTATCTAAACTAATCAAAAGATGGAGAGAGAATATCAAATCAGCAAAATTAGGAGTGAAATGTTGAATGTAACTACAGGCAGTGAAGAAAACCAAAGAATCTTCAGGTCATACTTTAGAGACCCATACTACACAAAATTGAAAACCTGAAGGAAATGGACAATTTTCTAGATAGATACCACCTATCAATGCTAATAAAGATCAGATGGACAATTTATACAGTCCTATGACCTCCAAGAAAGTACAAGCAGTCATTAAACTCTCCCCAACAATGAAAGTCCCAGGCCAGATGGCTTTACTGCAGAATTTTATCAGATATTGAGTGAAGAGTTGACACCAATACTCCTGAAAACATTCCAAAAAAGAAAAACAGAAGAAAAACTGCTGAACTCATTTTGAGAGGCCACAATAACCCCGAAACCGAAAACATGCGAAGATTAAACAAAGAAGGGACTTTAATTTCCCTCATGAACACTAATGCAAAAATAGTCAGTGCAATACTCGCAAACCGAATCCAAGAACACGTCAGGAAGGGAGACGTAAAATTACATGTGATATATGTTTCCAAGATTAAACAACTTAGACATAAAAGGAAAAGACATATTCTTCTCAAACAGTGGCAAAGATGAGCAAGTATTTAAGCCTTCTATCCCAGTTCTCAAGAGTAGCCAGTTATCACACGCCACACCTGTCACCTAAGAAAGTGATAAAGTTAGTAAGAGTCGTCACTATTAGTGATAGCCTAGATTTTCAAAGAATGCAAACCTATCATGTGCAGTCCATAGAGTCCTTCTGTACTGTAAGGACAGAGTGAAGAATTTCCATATGGGATAATTACAAGGTGAAATATATGTATGTAGGTATACAAATGAAATATGGAGAAATAAATACACATGTGAAGCCAACAGTGGCCAATTCCATTCCTCCAGTCTCCATGCAACATCAGGTGTCATAAATATGTGAAAACCCTGGGCAACTAGGTGTGGAAGATAGGAGGCACACACTAATGGAAGGACCATCAGCAGACTCTGTATGGCCATTTAGCTGCACCTTCTCAGGAGATATTTCCTAAAATCTTATGGGGATTCTTTGAAATACATGATGGTCTACTGTGATATGAAAACTGTCAAGAAGAAGGCTAGCAGTCATGAGTTAAGGCTAAATGGAAGAAAACACCTCTATGGCCCAATTTTAAGTGGACAAATAGCACTGAATCTCTAAAAGAATTGGGGGTTGTATCTTGGTGTGTAAGGAGGGAAAAGAAGGCAGAAGACTCAAAGCATTGCTCTGATCCCCAACCTAAGACCCCTTATGAAACATTTATGGTTACATGGACATCGAAAATAAGAAACACTTACTCTGACTTTTCCAGAATCTCACTGATATACTCCTTCTCCACAGGCCCCTGCACTACTTCGAGGGAGAAGACATAGCTTGCTTCCAAGTCTTCGTCTTTGCCTTCATTCTGTTTCATTCTCCAAAGGCACCTCGGATGAATGACACTGGCCAGTAGATGTGGAATGTTCAGGAGCAAGAAGAAAACCAAAGTGAACATCCTTGTCCTGTCCTAAGCCTGGGCAGTGTGGATCATGAAGTGCCATTCATCTCACCATAGCAAATGGGCTCCCACGTATTACAGCCTGCTTTTATTTCTGTGTCCAAAGGAGAGGTTACTTGAATTCTCATGGTTATATTTTTTTGTTTCCTCAGTCCTGGAGGGATTGGGACAGTCTCTTCCCTGGGGCTCTGCATCTGAGGTCCACATTCCATGTGATAAACGTGGATTGGTAAACATAGAAGACAACAGTTCTGCCTCTGATTCCATGACATCACTCATGGTTTGAACGTTAAGACCCCTGGGTAGAAGGCATTTAGAGAAAATTTTTTCCCTGGACTACCCCGATAATCTGTGACTCTGAGTGCCATTAGAAATGATGTCAATGCGTTGTGTCAGACGATCTACAGTGAGTCCTGCAATGATTGTTCAGGAAGGATGCACAGCAGAGTTCATGAGCACACACTGGGCGTTGTATTACCAAGTTGAAGTCAGTGAGAGTCCGCCCCACGTGTGGAGTATCTGAGATTACAGATGCTCTTTGGGAGCCCATTTGCTGTAGTGATATGCATGGCACCTCATGATCTGAACTGCCCAGGGATTAGAAACGGAGGAAGAGCTGATTTCAGGAATTTGTGCTCTGCACATGCGCACCTGCTGACGTCTACAGCACAGGCTCAGCTCTGCCTCTAGAGTCACTTCTCACGTCTGGAGTTCTTAGAGGCGGACCATTTCCTACACTTTCCTATTCCACAGTCCTTTAGACAAGGTCCTCCTGTGCCTGTCACTGCTCCATCAAATCCCAGATGACTTACGCAATTTCATCCCATCATTGGCAAAGGGCAAGGCTCCTGTGCATGAATAATCTACTTTGTGTAAGCTTGGCAATCAGATTAGGGTTTATTTAAAAAATATTTATTCATTTTACAGCTCTTTTTACTTATTTCAATATTTTTTATTTTTTAAATTAATATCTAAATATATAATTTTGTGCTTCCTTTTATTCCTTCAGTTCATCCCGTTGGACTTCCCTCTCATCAGCTTTCTTTCCCACCCTATCTCTCGCTCTCTTCCTCTATTCCTGTTTCTAACTCATGGATAATCAATTATTTTGTTGTTAGATTTTAGCCTAAATAAATTGTCTGAAAGAAAGCTTCAATAAAAACTTAATCCTTTTGAAGAAACATATGAGGTCTCTTTAGAATTAAACACAAATTTTTGTAACTAAAGTGTTCCAAAGAGCTATGGCAATGACCAAATATATCCTACATATAGCTTTAATTGTGTGTGTATTAATGCATTGCCCGCACATATATCTGTGCACCGTCTGCACTACTGCTGCCTGGGGAGTTCAAATCTCCTAGAACTGGAGTTGCTGTCAGTAGTAAGGCACAACACAGGTGTTGGAAATCGAAACCAGGTCTTTGGCAAGAGCAGCCAGTGCTCTTCAATGCTAAGCCATCTCTCTGACCACAAGATAAGAGTTTAAAATGATGGGAATCTGAGTAGAATTTTAGAAAGTGTGGTGCCATACCTTATGAAGAACGGCATCCTTAAAGGTGTGAGTTCCTGTGGGAAGAGAATATTCATAGAAAGGACTCCACATGAATCGAGGGGAAGGTCATGATCTCCACCATTAATGTAAATTAGAATTTACATTAATCACCCCACCATTTCAACACACTCATATGAAGAAGAAAGCTCCAGGAGCCGAAAGTGAGGGAGACAAGTAACATCTAACCAGGTGTGTTAAGAGCACTGCGTGTTCCTCCAGAGGACTTGGGTCCTCTCTCCAGCACCCACATGGCAGCTGACAATCATATTAATGGCAAAGCTCTCTTCTGGCCTGTGGTTACTGCATGCTTATTAGAAAACACCCTTATAATCAGGGTGGTGGTGGCTCCCAAATTCAGTCCCAGCACTTGGGAGGCAGAGCCCGGGGATCTCTGTGAGTTCGAGGCTAGCCTGGTATACAGAGTGAGTAGAAAGATGGCCAGAGTAACAACAGAAAAACCCTGTCTCAAAAAAAAAAAAGAAAGAAACTGAGAAAAAAAGCAAAGAATGGAAAACAAAAAAACGAAGAAAATTTTTAAAAAATATAAAAAAAAGAAATTTAATCCTTTTACCCTGGGCCTAGAGATATTTATATGACCTGATTTTCTTTTGGTAGTTCCTATTATATTCCAGTTGTATTAAGATCCATGTTTTCCTCCAGTAGAAAGATGACATCTGCAGAGAGATTTGATGTGAGAATCATATAAAAATCATAACACTACAAGAGTTGTTTACGCAAGCAGCTCTTTGCCTGTCAGTTACTCAAACGTGTGTCCTGCGTTACGGGAACACGAAGGTCCTTGTGGGTAACCATGAGGAGCCCCAGTTATCATCTCACATCTCACAGTCTGTAGCCTGGGCTGTCGAATAGATTCCAGGGCAGCCAGGGATACAGCAGAGAAACCCTGCCTCAAAAAGCAAAAAAAAAAAAAAAAAAAAAAAAAAAAAAAAAAAAAAAAAACATTAAAAAGTAAGGAAGGATTGAAGGAAGGAGAAAAAAAGAAAGAAACAGAAAACAAAGTATTCAAAATTATATTTATATTTGTTATATATATACTTTTATTTTCTGTTTTGTGTGTGTTTTAGTGTGCTGTTTTGTGCCCATTTGCAACTTGGAGCCCAGAATAGGGTGTGTGATCCATAGAGAGACTGTTAGACGTGGTTGGGAGTCCTCTGCAAGAGCAACATGTGACCTCACTGCAGAGGTATCACTCACCATTCTGTAATATTATCTGTTTATCAAATGGCTCTCTACATCCTAAACTCTACTCTGATAATCTCAAGGGTGCATCAGGATTCTCTTTTCTTTCCCCCAGAAGGGGAAACTTTGCTTTATCTTCATCTGCAAACAGGAGCTCATTCATTCACAAACTTCCCTGTTGTACTTTCAGAACTCAACAGCCATCAGTGCAATCCATCCAGAATCATATTAAAATGAGAACTCTGAATGCATTTTGAACATATTTTTAATGTTTGAGCAATAAAGGGTACTTCACTCTGCAATATTCTCCTATAGCTAGGATTTGTGAGTGGCTGAGTGTAGATTATAGGTGATGCTGTAGACAACAGTAGAAGACATGATACCCCCAGGCAGCATCATTAGAGGAAACAGCAAGAGCAATTCTAAAAGCAAATATGTCTTGCACTGTAACACAATTTTTGGTGGTTATACAACAGCTTTACATTTGTAAGTAACAATTCACTAATTGTGACCTCAGGAAGGTGCTTTCTCCCTGATCTTTTGAAGAGAATTTCTGTATGGTCTGAACAAAATGATGTAGCACTTGGGGACAAAGATGAATCCTAGCAGCCCTGCACTGGAAGCCAAGATGGAGAAGACTTCCACAGCCACCATGACCTTGCCCTTGGTGCTATGGTAGACAGGGAGGAATGTAACCCAGACACTGCAGAACACCAGCATGCTGAATGTAAGGAGCTTGGCTTCATTGAATGTGTCAGGCAGGTTCCTGGCCAAGAAAGCCACAGTGAAGCTGCCCAGGGCCAGGGAGCCCAGGTATCCCAGCACACAGTAGAAGGCGGTGACTGAACCCTTGTTGCACACAATGATGATTTGGCCATGCACTGTGTGTGCATCGATGTCAACAGAAGGAGGAGAAACTCCCAGCCAGGTTGTACAGAGGATAACTTGGATGATGGAGCAGACAGGAATGATGTAGTTAGGTGCTCCTGAAACCAGGAAGCCCCTCATCATTCTTCCAGGGGCTGTGACTTTGAAAGCCAGAACCACAGTAACTGTTTTGGCCAACACAGTGGAAACAGCCACAGTGAATGCAACTCCAAATGTGATTTGCTGCAGGATGCACGTGGCAGAGTTGGGATGGCCAATGAACAGCAAAGAACAGAGGAAACAGAAGATGAGGGAGATGAGCAGTACGTAGCTAAGACTTCGGTTATTGGCCTTCACAATGGGGTGTCTTGGTGCTTCACAAAGACCATAAGAACCATAGCTGAGAATGCAGAGAAGCACAAGGCCATGAATGTCAAGGCCACCCCTAAGGGATCTTCATAGGTCAGAAAGATCACAGCTTTGGGAAGGCAGGTGTTCTGCTCTGTGTTGGCATAGTGGTCCTCTGGGCACCTCACACAGTGTTCCAAATCTGATGGAGACAAGAAATCATCATCAGTGTGGCTTCAGCATTTTTCTGGAGAGGATATTTCCAGTAAGAAATCTGGAAAAGCATTGCAACATCCAGATTTTGTTGTTGAGGACGTAACTGAAGGACAGTGCTACACAGTGATGCTTCCATTTCATAACGTCCATGGCCTTCCGGGAAGGGAAACCAAAACATCACTCCTTTGTCTATTTACCTGGATGGTGATGACATCATTGCTTATGTTGTCAGAGAGCAAGGACTTCTTAGGAAATGGTGGACGCTGTCCTAAAATGATTTACACTGGTGAATTCATGGAAGCTAAATTCCTCAGTCACAGTTTAACCGTGTTCATTTTAAAGTCATTGATCCTGTGGTGTCAGTGTTTCCTGGCATCTTTCTGTCTGCTACTGGACAAGACCTATCTTGTCTTCTACTGGGACAGGACTCTATTTTCTACTGGGACAAGACCTGTGATAGGTTTTATAGTTTCAATTCGCCTGTACAATCTTATTTACAGGAAAGCCCCACTGAAGGAATCAGTAGGCTGTATGTGTGTCTATGTGCTATGTGTTGAAAAAATAAAGAGGAGGAAGAACTCCTGAATTTGAGAGTGATTGCGTTTGTCTGGGGGAAGTCGAAACATGAGAGTAAGGGGTACAAGTAACGTAAATATAATATGAATGTTTGAAAATTCCAAAAAGTAAAATAATGAAAGGAATAAACTAAATAAGTATGTCATAAGTTCTGTCCTCATCTGGCAGAAAGGACATCAAACTCCACAGATTTGTTCATAATAAGAAATAATCTTATCACTAAGCACAGAAGTCTCCCTACATACTCAGCACTGAACATCTCTGCATCTTGATTCCTTCACCTTTGGGAGCAGACAGCACTTTCCTCTTTCCCTGATTCCCATGCCTGTGAGACCTGGGCTCTGTGAATGCACTACAGGGCAAAGCAGACGTTGATAACCCTGCAAGAACAATAGAGCACAGAGCCCTCCAGAGAGAGTGGTGATACAGGATGCTGGTGTTGAGCAACAGATGCCATTCATAAGCTGTAATCCCCACTGTGGAAAGTCTAGGAAACATGTTTGCACAGGGCCCAATCATTGCACAGTGGCTGACAGTGTGGATGTGCTTCCCGGATTTTAAACCTTTTTATCCAGAACAAGGCATTTATGCACAGCTGCAAGTAGTCAATTTGCTTGAGGAGCTTAAAGTTGGCTGAGCAGTGAGGAGAATGTACAGCTCTTTCAGGGCATCTGAAATCACTTCCCAGCACCCAGGTCAGGTGTCTCACACTGCTGGTAACTCTAACTCCCGGGAATCAGGGACCTCTCACCTGCAGCTGCACTTGTATGCACGTGCCACTGACTCCACACACATGCACATAATTAAAGTAATACTAAAAATATTCTGTTTAATTTTTGTGGCATTTAGTGTTCTAAGAATTTATCCCTACTGCAAACACTCACTTGTCTCATTAGAAATTTCATTTTCTGGACAAGGCTTGCAATCAAAACAGCAGAATGACATTCCCTCCTGCCAGAATTTTCTGAATCCAGGACCACAGTCAACACTGCACACAGAGGGCGGCATCTGTGGAAAATAACACACACGATGATGTCGAGACTTTCAGCTTCTCCCTCCATAACTATGTTATATCAGCATGTTGATATATTAATAAGCTTATTTCACATACATCAATTGAGTGACCACATTTCACTCGGTACATTCTATAACACCAAACATATATATATATATATATATTTGGAAGAAATGATGAGAAGTTGAGTTGCTTCTCAACCCCTAGAAATTTGGAAACAAGAACTGGTGGTGTGCTATGTGAAAACACCACAGATCTTGCAACCCAGTTTTCTAGTTCATTACTGTCACGGTACAGAGAAAGAGGGAAGTTTAAATGAAAAACTTCCTCCATTGGCCTAGCCTGTCACCATATCTCTGAAGCTTTTTATTATTTGGTAATTGAGGTAGAAGTGACAGGCCCACTGTGACCGGTGCTGTCCCTAGGCAGGGCTGGATTGGAAATCAAGCAGAGCAAGCCAGTAAGCAGTGTCCTTTCAGGGTCTGTGCTTTAGTTCCATTCCCAGATTCCTGCATTGTAATCCAGGAGCAAAGCCAACCCTTTGCTCCCTACTTTGCTTATGGTCAGTGTTCAATCTCAACAACAGTAGCAAGCTAGGAATTCAGGACATACAAAGCATGGAAGAAAGCACCTCAGACCTCTGAAAACACACATTATCTCCAAGAAATTAGCAATGCAAACCAAGACAAGTGGAGTTTAAAGAGGAAAACAGCTGAATGGGCAGAGCCTAGGTGTGTTTGTTTGTTTGTGTGTGCTGAGGAAGTACAGACTTGGTCTGTAGTGGGCTGGCAGGTGGACTGTTTCCTGAGGGGAAAGGGCTTTACAGAGGCTGCAGATACTCGGGGAACCTGAATTGAAGATTTTCTTCAGGACGCCAGGTGTAGTCAACTTGACAATCAAGAACAGCAAGACTGAAGGATAACTTCACTGGGTATCGGAGGACGGGTTGGGAGTTACGTCTCTAACCATTTCAGTTACATCTCTGATAATCTCCTCTTTTCGTAGTGCTCATGCAGGACGCTGCTGCTATCCAAAGGGGCCTTTCTACTAAATGGGCTTCATTCCTTCAGCTTTCAAGGTACTCCCTTTGGGTTGCACAACTCCAATTTGAAGAAAAATATGTCACAGGAAGGTTATTTTCTGAGATTGTCTGTTTGGTGTTCAAATGCGTCCTGTCTCTAGATGGCGACAGGTCCTGCCCTATTTTGGACAATCACTGCTACACTTTACTGGGTACGCTGTTGATGCCTTTGATGCGTCCTTCTTCCCCTGGAATCACAGTTTGTAGTTTGATCTTTTGATCATGTCCTCTTGGTCTCACATGTTTCTCACTCTTCCTTATTGTTCTATTTTGTCCTACTTTGAATTTTCTGACTCTTCTGTCTTCAAGCCTTGCCATCCCGGGTTTCACTTGAAACATTCTCTTGGTGAGACTTTTCACTGAGATTTTAATTTGACTTGTTTCGTCTTTCCTTTACATGTTTTAGTTTGATCATTGCTTTGTAAGTTTGTGGAATTCTCTCACACCCTCACTCTGTCACTTACTGAAAGCAAGTGTTTGTGAGCCCATTGCATTCCCCAACAGATGATTTGTGTTCTCTTTGACTTCCTGGGATGTTCTGCTAATCAGCCTTTGAATTCTTTGTCTAACATGTCATTGAACAGATCTCATTTAGGCACATGACTGAAACATTTTCAGATATATGGCTTTGATGTCTTTGTGGTGCTTTTGTTGTTGTTTCTGCGCTGGGATTTGTTTATTTGGGCTTAGAGCTCCAGTTTCATTGTTTTTAATCCCCTTCGATCTCCTTGTGGATGTTCCTGTCCTACTCCAGTGAGGCATGCTTAGAACAGACACAGGAGAGTTCACTGCTGCCCTCAGAATGAATATGGAGATCAGCAGCTGCACTTGCAGCTCAGATGTTCTTTCCCTGAGAAAGACTCTCATCATTTCTCTGATAGAGAATATTAACTGTAGATTTCAAAGTATCTGACCATACTACTGAGATGTCATTTAAGATCAAACTTGAAGGTTTCTTCAAGTTACTGCCTTTAAAATTCAACTCACTTTTGAGTTGGGCAATTCAGTTTGGATATTTTTAAACCATCCACACCAGAATTCTTACCTATAATATACCCAGGACATAAAATGGAATATTTCATTTACAAATGTCCTCAAATCCAAATTTTTATTACTACCAATACCTTCACCCACAGAAAAAAACTAGACATATACTTGATGTTTGTGTGAACGATGTATGAATTAAGGGAACTGAGAAATTTCCTCTAGTGAAATTCCTTTTACAGGGTATTATTCGGAGCTGGAGAAATGGCTCAGCTGTCAATAATTATTGCTGCTCATGAAGCTGACCCCAATCTGATTTCAAGCAATTACTATGTCTCACTGTAATGTCTCCAGTTCTCAGGAATCCATATCATGTTTCTGGCATCCATAAGCACAACACATGCCAACGCTGCACATACATACATGCAGAAAATAAGCACCCATAAACACCTAAAAGGAAAAAGAAAGAAAACACCATGGGTATAGTTGATAGAGCACCTAAATGGGTCATGAGAATGTTAGTGTGTGGTTAAAGATGTTGGAAATTTAAGACCTGTTGGGGAATAGGCGTAAACAAAATTGTACAACAGAAGTCATAACTTGCATATATTTACTTTACTCATATTTACAATTAGCCTCAGTCTTTTTAGCACCTGTGTCACAGATTCAGCACAGGGAGAAAACTACTCTGTAGTAATCGGAATGGCACCACAAGAATATTGTTCCTTTTGCTGGAAATAATATTTAGACACTTGTCAGTTTTATATTCCATTTTAAGATCAGAAACAGGTTTTGATATGATAAAAAGTACATTGGATGTTTGACTTAAATCCTCAAAGAATTCATGAAATTGTCAAATAAGACAATAAAAACAAGAAACATAGCATACGAGGCTATAAAATGGATTCTCCTATGACAATCTATGGTGTTTCATGAAATTACAAGGAAGCACAAATGGACCTGCCTGACTAGGGATCCTGCTATGAAACGTACATCAGCACAGTTAGGTCAGACCCACCTGTCTACTCCCTGTGGTCCACTCCATCATGTCTTCCGATAAATGGAGCTGTTGACCCCGTGGGAAATATGGGCTAAACTTTCCTATCTGAGCCTTAAATCCAAGACTGTGTGGCAAATTCCCAATGTGGAAAATGTCATACTCTGTCTGTAGATTTTCTTTCTGGTTCATGTTCACTCTGTCCCCAACAGGATTTATGAAATCGATCTTTCTCAGCAGGGAGTTCATCTGAAAGACAAGCAGCCTTCTGTAGCATATGTGCCTTTTGATTAAATCAGTAAACATGTTCTGATTTCATCTTAAAGGCAACTTTTATGAAGGCACACAGGGGCAAAAACTGAATGAAAACACAGGCATAAATGAAATCATGATCATCTTCCTGAATTTTAGTTCTCTCAGAGGAAACTACTAAACACAAGCACAGACATACATATGGATGCCATACATATCTGCACTGTGTGAGTGAACGAATACACACACACGCACACGCACACACACACACACACACCACGCATACAGACATGCACACACACATACAGAGTATAAACCACACACTTATTCACATAAACACATACACATACATGTCCAGACACACATATATACATACAGGCACACACTAACAAACATAAGATGTACATACAAACATACACACACAACAACAACACAGTTACACACACATACAGACACAGATACAGAAAACACATACAGGGTCACAGGCAAACTCATGCACTGACAACTACACACGGGGAAACACATGAGCAAAAATATCCACACAGAAAGACATTGATATGCAGAAAATTTATTCTCATATCCACAGAAAGAAAGATAGGCAGACAGACAGAAACACATATATACACAGCAATACAGATGTACACCTATACAC
Source organism: Cricetomys ansorgei (assembly GCA_026225945.1). Classification (NCBI taxonomy): domain Eukaryota; kingdom Metazoa; phylum Chordata; class Mammalia; order Rodentia; family Nesomyidae; genus Cricetomys; species Cricetomys ansorgei. Next base: position 583,887 of record JAMJFZ010000698.1, on the reverse strand, counting down.
AGAAAGACACAAACATACACATACACTCACACATGTGGACACATATGTGTATACTGATCTGAATCTCAGCAGTGCTTCCTGTGGAATGACTTTCATTGTCCCCAGAGCCTACAATGGGGGCAGAATTAGGTGAGATCACTTGTGAATACCATCCGGTAAAGTTATTACCACTAATTTGACAATTACAGGATGAGGGTGCATCTTGTCATCATGGAGAAGGTTCATCAGGAAGCACTGATGATGGTTCCAGCACTAGAGCAGGTGTGTGCTGGTGTTCAGTGCTCTGTGACAAAATCACTGATCTTCATTGATAATTTCTTTCTTTCACTCCACTGCCTTCAAATAAAGATTTATACCAACATCTACATTAACTCCCTGGGCAGCAAATGTTCAGAAATCTTTCTTTCTGGGAAAAATAGTTTTTAGTCTGATCAGTTTGGGCACCTAAAAAAAATATAACATCGATAACACCAAATACACCCAATATAAGAAACACTACCTTCGAGCACTCAGAATCAGGCTTTTTCCCATTGTCCATTGACTGACTATCTTTGTGTTGAAGATGCAGCTCATGGAAAACATGGGCCACAACATACACAGCGTTGTATACATCATAACTGCCATCACTAAAGGCCATGTCAAAAGTCTGTAGCATGAGCCATTCTGGTGAAGTAATTGGTGAGCAGTTCCTCAGAGTCTTACAGTTAGATATTGAGCCTTCACAGTTAAAGGACATCCACTCCAGCATTGCCAGATACTCATCTGGGTGTTTTAGAGGGTTCAATGTCTGTGCAAAATTTCTTAATCCAGAAATATCAGCATGGTGGGGTTCAAAAGCAAGAGTCCCATGGAGTGGGTCAAGGGTGAAGTCTCTCTTACTTGTGGTGACATCCCACTGGGAGGTGGTGAGCCAGATTCTCTGTATACCTCGAGATTCCCACAATCTAAAGCTCACAGCTACAGTATTGTCTGTGTCACCATAAATGATGACAACCTTGGCTGATGATGTCATGACTTTGTTGTAATATGTTTCAGCTCTTGACATGTATAAATGTGTGTTGCCAGGGATCATGTTCATAAAGGCTAAGCAGACTGTGTTTTCTTCCATCTCTCTTTTCAGATCTGAGAGGAATTGGATACCCTGGTCATCGTCTGAGATGACCAGCCCAACCCAGTACCAGTGGAAGTGAAGCATCAAAGAGACCATGGCCAGGGCTAGAGTTGTGTCCTTGGGGGCTGTCTGATAGAGATAGGGAAATTGGTCACGATCAGTCAGGATAGGATTGAAAGGTCCATAGGTGAACTGAAAGACCTAGGACACAGGGAGCACAAAGGGGTAGAGAGTGGTTAGATTCTCAGAAAAAGCCGTGACGTGTGTGAAGCACATGCTTGAGTTGACAGGATGGACAATTTCCCCCATTGTTAAAATCATACTGCACTCCTAAGAACTTGTAGACACACTTTTCTCCCAAGAGTTCTAGGACCCCCTGACCCTGTCCTACCTGTTACTAATTCCATCATCTCTGTTTCAAATAAGGAAATGTGAAAATCCCCACAAGTCTCTGAGTATTACCCTTGAACTATGTAGACTGACATAAAAACAAGGCCAGTCTTCCTGTCCCATTCTTCACCTTCAGGTAATGGCACCAATGGAGACAAGACAGCATGCATTCTCACCCCACGATAGCTCACCTGAGGTTTGTGGATCTGCAGGAGAGTCATAAAATTCACAGATGTTGCCCACTTTCGTCCTGTAAGCACCACTGAACACCCAATCTCTTCTTGACAGACATAATTAGCAGGATCCAAACCCATTTTGTCAGTCAAAGGTAGGTGGCCTTCTATCTTGGATGCACTCTTACAATCGTCTCCTGGCATGTTAAATGCCAAAGATACATTTGGTAAAAGATTGGGGTTCTGGTTGACTTCATCCACAGAAAAAACCATGGCCAGAGCAAACTGGTAGCTTTCCGTTGGTATTCTGTAAAATGGTACTTTGTTTAATATGAACATAGATCTACAAATGATCATTTTAGTCAATACAAGGGCTAGCCTGTACTAGACTGCATACTCCCAACCCCTAAAATTTGAGACACTTGAGTAATGAGGTTGGATTAACACAAGAAGCTGGAAGCTTGCAAGATTTTAAAAGTTCATGAGAGTGGATCCCCCATAAATGAGATGTGCCTTCAGCATCTTCCACAGAACGCTTCTTCCATCCCTGGTTTTTGTGAGTGCTTGCTCACAAGGGAAAATGCTTCGACCATACAGTAAAACTGATCATGCCTTCTTACTGAAATTGTGGAGCAATATGAAAAATACACTCGACGTATTAGCTTATTGAGTTTATGATAGTCTGTACCAAATTCACTGATTTGGCTAAGGTAGTTGCAGAATGATGGACGAGTTTACAGTAGTCTTGTGAGGTCGCATTTGGCCCCTGTACTGATACTACATTATACTTATTGGGCAAAATAGTTAACACATACTCTCAATATCCATCCTCATCTTGTTCTCCTTTTCTTCCTAGATCATCTATTGTAGGAAGAAAAACATGTTTTTAAAGATTTATTTTTAAATAAATTCAGATCGCACACACAATAATTTCGTGAAAGTCACATGACTGATCTTATTCGTCTTTGCGAATGTATGGACAAGGGCAGTGCTCATTTAGGCCAGAAGAGGGCACTGAAGCCCATGGCTTGGAATGACAGCGTGCTGTAGACTAGCTGACCTCAAATGCACAGGGACACACCTGATCCAGGTCCCAAATGCTAGGATTAAGGGCATCCCCACTACTCCAGTGCGGCTCACCTATTTTACACCACACAGTCATGTGTGTATTCACACTGGGTATAGCTGAGCAACAAAATAGTTCTTCTAGAAGACTTCCTTTGACTACCTTTCCAGTTACACTAACACAACACTAGCATCTTACTTAGAACCAGAAACAACCAGAAATTGCATTGATGTTTGGATGTGCCAGTATTCCATATTTGTAAAATATAAGATTATAAACTATAAAGGATTATCATATTTTCATATACTGAAAACGAGCAAGAAGATAGTTGTAGTGGAATAATTACACTTTGTGGGAGGTTTTTTGATGGGAGGAATAATAACTGTTGTCCCTTCATAGTCATTTCTTATCATATCGCCAATGAGCCTCAAACAGATGCCATTTTTTTCTGAATGATACCCTCAGATTTAAGTACAATCTGTCTTCCATTTAGAGTGTACATTTGTGATGTCTTTATCCCTAGTAGGCCATTTGTGAATATTCTTTATCACCAAACAGGAAAAGTGTCCTTGGAAATTTCTGTACCACACAGCAGGAATTTGAGACTAGGACTTGTACAAATCAAACACTAATTCCTGTACACCACACATTAACATGCATTACGTGAGCTTTCAGAATGGCCTAGGGGTCGACAGTGCTGTGTTTGAGAACAACTATCAGCAGTCCACACTATGAAAAGTGTCTATTGTCCCCATCATTAGAACATGCAGCTATACTTAGTTAAATTACTGAGAGACAGAGGTACGTGTGCCTGCGCAGAGAATAAACAATTTATATATAAAGAGAGATGACAACGGTGTCAAACATGAGCCAGTGTGTAACCGCTCTGTTCCTGTTCTCAATTGTTGCCAGCTATCACCCGCCACAGCTGTCACTCAGGCAAGTGACACAAGTGAATAATTGGTTAGTTACCCCTGTTAGTGACAGCCCTGCTCTTCAGAGAAGGCAAATGTCATGTGCAGTTCATACATTTCACCCTTAGTTTAAAGACACAAAAAGGAATAAACTTGGCAACACTTTGAAGCCAATGGCTGTACATGTATACAATTGAAGTTTAGAAACAGGAACGCATATGAAGTTCACGATTTCACACATTTATTTTTGATGCAGTTTCAGGAGGCAAACAGCCCACGTGCAGAGCATCTGAGGGAGTAACTGAATATCTACATGGAAGATCTCCACAGCTGGGAATGGAACAAGTATCAGCAGGCCCAGCACATGCACTCTGAGCTCCTGACTGATGGAAGGACCCTCAGCGTGCTCTGCATGGCCATGTCACTGCACCTGCTCAGGATGAAACACGTTGAATACTGTGGGTTTCTTTTGATAAGACATCACGGCACTATGGAAACTGTCCAGAGGAGGGGGATTTGTGATGAATTAGGTTAGAGAGACTTTTCTCACTCAGCTTCCAGCCTTGTAAGTGCTAGACTAACTGGAAGAAAAATCAACACTCTCTGGAACAATTTTAAATGGAAAAGCAGTATCATGTCTCTGAAAGAATTAGAGGGGTGTTTCTGGGTGTGCAGGATGGGAGAAAGGACAGAAGACTCACAGCATTGCCCTTCTCCTAATCTTTAGACCCCGCAGGAAATACTCATCATGACATTTACGTGGAAAATATGAAGGAACTTACGACATATCCAGAAGGTTTATGAAATACTCTTTATCCACAGGCCACTTCACTATTCCGAAGGAGAAGACACAGCCTGGCTCAGAGACTCTATCCTGGTCTACATTCTGCTTCATTTTCCAAAAACACCTGGGATGAATGAAACTGGCCGTGAAAAGCAGAATGTTCAGAAACAAGAAGCGGAAAATCAGAGAGAACATCTCTGTTCTGCTCTAAGCCTCGGCAGTGTGGACTGTGCAGTGCCCTGCACATCCACGTACAAATGGGCGTCCACACGTTCCCTTCTGCTTTTATTTCTGTACCTAACGCAGCGGTTACTTGTGTGTTCATTATTCCTTCGTTTCCCAGGTGGTTCCTCGTCCCTGGAGATATCTTGGACACCTTCTTCCCTGGAGCTCTCCATCTGAGGTCCACAGTCCATGTGATAAACATAGGTTGGTAAATAAATGTAAAGTAGGTAAGTCTCAGGTTCATGACGTCACTCCTTTTTGGACATTGAGGACCCTGGGAGGAGGTCTTTTGGGGTGAAATTATTCACAGGTCTACTTCACCAAGCTGTTTACGTGAACACCGTTAGAAATGATGTCATGGACGGAGTCAGATGATTCACACTGAGATGTGCAGTGTAGCTTCAGGAAGGATGCACAACAAAGTTCAGGGGGACACACAGGGCAGTGTAACAACAAATCAAAGGCAGAGAGAGGCAGCCTCAGGTGAGGAGTGGCAGATACTCATAGAGCATGCGCAGTGTGGTCTACACTGCACCAGACACCTGGACAACATGTCCAAACAAACCTGTGCTTCCACTGGATGGAGAATCAATAATCAGGCCAAATCCAGACATTTCGTGGATCCTGCTGTATCAGACTATCCAGCTCATGACAGAACCACAGTTTCTTTACATGTTAAATGGTGATTTTTAAATGTTCAGGAATATCCCAAGAGAACACCAGACTGGTATGCCTCATTTCTAACTACACAATATCTATCACTCCCCCACCCCCATCGTTATTAATGAGAAACTGAGCTAAATGTTTGAGGTCTAAAACATGATCTCCTTTACCATGCTCAGTGCTCACAGATCAATACCCTGGATGACTCATTTCTTCTACTTTACCTTGGATTTCATATGTTATTTGTGCTCATTTTCTATTCCACTGTTGGCTGTGGAGCAGTCCTATGTTGAGTATCTTAGAAGCAAATACTAACTGTGGAGTTGGTTTCATGTGTAAACTCTTCTTATTCCTTTCTCCTAGTCATCTGTTTTTGACTGCATTCAAGCACCCACATTGTCAGTTCTGATGAGTTTGGGCTGAAGAGCCTCTTTCAGTGTGTCTGGAGTGTAGAGGACAAGTGTAGGCAGTGTGGGTGGTGATATGTCTTATTTAGTATTTGAGATGAGGCACACAAGGCTAGGTTTTTCCATGACAGAACTGGCATTTGGGATAGCAGAGGGTACACAATCGAGTTGGGGGCTTGGCGCAACACGTAGGGGGTTGGCAGACAACTCAGGCAGACATGTTTGGCCCAGATTGTGACCGCTCAGCCACCCAAAAAGAAGAAGGTACGCAGACTCCTCGCCTAACCTTCCCACAAGAACCCCTGTCCTCCAACCCCAATCCATCACGATCTCCCCATATCTGCTCCTTCCCACCCCTCCCTGGCTGTATTTGCCAGAGTCCCTTATACCTACTTGGGCAGACATCTCCCACCCTAAAGAGACACAGGACTACTAGGAGAAGAACAGGTAGGAGACCTGCTCACTCAACCTTCCCTTCAAAACAAGCTGTGCCCCCTGAAACTCAACCCACCACATTCTTCCCACTACCCATATCAACCCCCTATACCACCTCCACTCACCAGAGTCCTAGATACCAACTAGGCCAGACACACACACACACACACACACACACACACACCAGAAGGAGACAAACAGACAACCAGAAGAATAGATAGAAAACCTAAAAGCTCTGTATCTCAGCCCCTAGCCTTGAGCGACTCCCTGCTTGACAACGGGCCACAAAGACCAGAGAGAAAAGAGAAACTGAGGAACAAGATATTCACTCAATAAAAGAAAAGCTCAGGAATTTAGCACCTAAACCTAGAATAACCCAAAGTCTAAATCCTGAAATGCCAGCATAAGAACATAATAAATAACCAGGGCAATATGGTGCCACCAGAGCCCAACTGTCCTTCTACAAAAGCCGCTGAACACTCTGACATAGGTGAAGCAGAAGAAAAAGATGATAAAACCATCTTTGTGAAGATAATAGAGGTCCTTAAAGAAAAACGAATAAATCCCTCAAAGAAGTCAATGCAAAGAAAACCAAACAACTGGAGGAATTGAGTAAACTCATCAGAGAAATACAGGAAAACACAAAATTAGAAGAAATGAATAAATCCCTGAAAGAAAGCCAAGAAAAAGCAAACAAAAACTGAAAGGAAACAGAAACAACTGTCCAAGACCTGAAAATGGAAACAGAAGCCATAAAGAAAATGCAAATCATTTAGTGTCGTCCATCATATCCCAGCCAGAATGACATTAAGAAAACTAGTAATGAATGCTAGAATCTGTGGTTAGGTATCTCCACAGTCCTGAATATACCTTGGTTGAGCAGGTGAGGGAATGGTCCCAGGAGGGTGGGTTGATGGGCAATGGTCCCAGGAGGGTGGGTTGATGGGCAATGGTCCCAGGAGGGTGGGTTGATGGGCAATGGTCCCAGGAGGGTGGGTTGATGGACAATGGTCCCAGGAGGGTGGGTTGATGGGCAATGGTCCCAGGAGGGTGGGTTGACAGACAATGCTCCCAGGAGGGTGGATTGAAGGACAATGTTCCCAGGAGGGTGGGTTGATGGACTTAGAGAAAGGTCTTGTGTTATGGATGGTTGTGGAGGAGTGGGTGACAAATGGCATGTCTCAAGTGTGTGGACTACAGAAACTGCTTTAGAGCAAAGTCCACACAGGAACATGAGAAGGTCACGTTCCAGAGGGCTTGGTGTGGAAGTGAGGTCATATTTGAGGCTCCTGGGTGGGTTCCAGTGAGTGGGGTGAGGGAGACTGGAGCATGACAGGACAGAGCTGGCTCCTTAAGTCATCTTTATTCCTACATCCCCTTCCCACCCTGTGCTGAATCAAGAGCACTTCCGGTGCACTATATCGGGACCTTGTTCCTCATACTGCTCCCACAGGATCCAGCGGGATTGGAGGGCATTCAGCGAGGCCAGAATGGACCCTCCGGTTCACGCTGAGAGATTCCTGTTGGGCTGGGCCACCACAAGCACGTGGGCCTCTGGGCTAAGACAGCGCAGCAGCTCAGCTCTGAAGCGACTTTCGAAGCCAGTGAAGAGAGAGGAGCCTCCGCACAGCAGCACGTTTTGTTCCATGTCAGAACACAGCTCCCGGGGCACCGTGGAGAGGCTCTGCTCCACCATGCTGGGGAGGCCGACGGACGAAGGTCCCCAGGTCTCTGGGGGATGGAACAGTAGCTCGGGACACTGGAAGAGCTCCTTCCCCACTGTTATCGTCTGTCCATCTGGCAGTTTCAGGCACCTCCGGAATTTGTCATCGGGTTCCCGCCATTGTTCCTTCTGGAAATCTGAGGCCACGCAGCAGTAATAGTGCTTTATACTCTTCATGGTGTTCATCTGTTCCTGTTTCAGCGGGAAGTTTGATTTCAAGATCTTCTCTGCCAAAAAGTTAGTCAAGTCGTTACCAGCCAGGTCCAGACGCTGGATGCTGTTCCGTAGGCTGTAACCCTGGAAAACTGGCACTGTGTAGCTGACCCCGTGGCCAGTGTCCACCACCAGCCTGTTAACCGCCCATTGGCATACACTGACAGTACAGACTGGGATGCCATGTATATGGCAGGAGATCGCAGAGACTCGAAGGCCACTTCCACCAGCTTCTGGTGGTTGCTGAAAGGTGGATCCGAGAACAACAAAGAATAATCTTGGGTGGCCACCTGAAGGTCATTCTCTAGGATGTGGTGGCAGATGAGCTCGGCTGCCTCCCAGTCCACCACAATGCCATTACAAACTGGCTGCATCAGGGTTAACTCAGGGTAAGCATGGACCGCCTCGCCAATAAATGTTTCCACCTTGTTTTGTCCCAGGATGGTTTCTTTCTTGGGCTGGCAGGCCACAATACTGGCCACAGTATAGGTGGGTTGAGTATGTCCTGCAAAGCCCATTTTGCAGGTACCAGTACCTATGTCGATGACTACACTACACATTTTTTATCGCAGCTTGTGACTAACAACCCTATGGGGTTCTTCTAGCAGATTCTTATTTACTGGGGTTGAGCAAGGATTCAGATCAACAGATCTGTGGTGCTCCCAGCGCTTGGGACCTTTTACATTCATGGTTGCAAGAGGTTGCAGTGTAGGGGATTGGTCAAACTGACAACTGACAACTTTACTCAGGGGTGCAGGAAAAAAAGATTTAGCCAGGACCAAGAGGAGCAGAATGGGAGAAAAGTGCACCATGATGTCTATGAGATCACTCTCCCTACTTTGGCTTCACAATGCAAGACTGGGGTGTGGTCAGAAGAGATGCACACTGCCTCAGGGCTCAGAGTTGATTAAGACCACAAAACCAGATATGGAGAGGTAAGTCTGGCCTCTGTCCAGCTTTCTTTCTACATCCCCTCCCCCACAGTGGCTATCTACCAGGCAGCATTGACAGCCATGAGTCCACAGACAATAAGAATTAGAACCTGATTAGCCAATTTGGGTTTGACTTTTCTTTTCATATGTGTGTGTGAACACAGTATGCATTCATGTGCGGATGGAGGTTCAGCTGTGTATATTTGTTTGGGGTCCGTGTACATGTGAGCCAATGTGAGTGGAAGCCAGTGTCGTTCATTCTTACTGCTTATTCTTTGACAAAGGGTCTATCTTAGCTACTTTTTATTGCCATGGTGAGTTAACATGACCAAGGCAACTATAAGAGAAAGCATTTAATTTGGGGGCTCAGGGTTCCAGAAGTTTAGACTCCATGATCATCAAGAAGGGTGGTGGGGGCAGGCAGGAATAGGACTGTAGTTATAGCTGAGAGCTTACATGTGATGCACAGGTACAAGGCAGAGAGAGAGGTAACTGGGAATGGTGTCTGCTTTTGAAACCTCAAAGCCCACCTTCAGGGACACACCTCCTAATCCTTCCAAAATAGTTCTCCCTACTGAAAACCAAACATTCAGACATGTGAATCCATTGGGAGCGGGAGAGGGGGAGCATACTCCTTCAAATCAGCACGAAGTCTAAAATTAAACCATTGCTTGCTGACACAGGTAGTCTTGCGATTTGTTTTGCTCTTGGATCCTCTGAATGCTTTGTCTTAAATACGGGCAGGCTGCCATGCCTACATGGAATCTTGGATCCTTACTCCAGATCTTGAGGATTCTTTTTAGAAAGGGTTTTCCTGTTTTAGCCCTGGCTGTCCTGGAACTCCCTCTGTAGAGCAGGCTGGCCTTGAACTCACAGAGATCGACCTGCCTCTGCCTCCCTCCTGAGTGCTGGGATTAGAGGCGTGTGCCGCCACTGCCCTACTTCTCCTTGAGATCCTTAACCTTGGAGCCATCTTCCCAGCCCTGGCTTTCTGACTTTTAGAAGGGACGAGAGGCCAGTCAGAGCTGAAGGGAGAAGGAGACAGGAATGAGTAGGTTTAACCGTCTTGAATTCCCTGTCCTTTCTGTTAACTACATTTGCCTCAGTCATTTCCCCATTCCCTTCTTGTCGTTTGTTTTTTATGTGTGGGGGCTCAGAAGTAGTGAGAGGGTCCAACTAAGCAGGGCTCTCAGGGGCTCACAAAGATTGAGACAATGATCACGGAGCCTGCATGGGCCTGTGTTAGGTCTTCTGTGTATATGTTATGGTTGTTGGCGTGGTGTTTTTGTGGGGCTCTGAACAACAGGAGTGAGTATGTCTCTGATACTTTTGCCTGCTCTTGCGATCCTTTTCTTTCTACTGGGTTGCCTCCTCCAATCTTGATATGATTAGCCTGTGCCTAGTCTTATCGTCTCTTGTTGACATACCTGGGAAGCCTGCTCTTTTTGATGGGAAACGGGGGGTGGGGGTGGGTTGTTTGTGGGGGTGGGTTGGGAGTGAGAAAGAGGACAAGTGGTGGAGAACAGGAAGGAGCGGAGGGACAAAGATTTGTGTCAGGGTTTATTGTATGCTTGAAGAATAAATAAAATTTTAAACAAGGAGAAAAATTATGTGCAACTGTATTTTGTCTACGAGTATGTTTGTGTACCACACACATGCCTGGTTCACTTGGAGGCCTGAATAGGGCCTTAGACCCATGGACCTGGCGTTACGGGCACCTGAGAGCCTGGGTGTTGGGAATCAAACCCACAATTGATTTGGAAGAGCAACACGTGCTATTAACCAATGAGTCATGTCTCCAGCTCCCCACCTTCCACCCCGTTGTGCAGGTCACTGGCAGGTCTTCATCTGCAATACCATGAACTCTCCACAGAAGAAAATGGACCATTGAAGGAAAATTAAAAAAGAGTGTTCATTCCCTTCTAGCTGCAGGCTCTAATCTTCAAGGTTAATTTTAGTGGGTAGCCTTAACACAATAGTCTATTAATGAGTAGCTGAATTTTAGGTCTGTATGCTTGCTACAATAAAGGGGGGCAGGCATTCAGGGGTGAATTATCTATTTGCTTTTTCAAGTTTGCTGACATACTGTCTAGACTTAGTTTCTGTTCTGGACTATGGCTTTGTCTCTATGGGAAGGTCAGTTTTACCAAGAATAAGTTTTTGTATCTCTACAGAAAGCATGTGTTGGGAGCTGATATCATTCGCCATTAGAAGATGGCGCCGGCTCCCTGCTTCCTGGTTCTTCACGGGAGCGTTGTTTGCTCTTGCGCATGCACTGACTGTGTAATCTGCTCAAGATAACCACATGCTAATTGGGATCGTAAAAGCTACCGATTGAAGGCAGTATACTAATTAGGTTCTGCAAGAGCACCAATTGGCAGGGAAAAACATTCCCCAAAACTCTATATTAGTTGGGGGTTTTCTAGACTCGTGGTCCTTTTCCATCTGCTATCTAAAAGAGCTGTTAATAAATTGCCGTCAGAAGGATTCTGTTTTGCCGCGTCTCCTTTATCGGCGAAGGTAGCGCGCGACGAAGTGGTGCCGAAACTCGGGAAGCTGCCGACTCCTGGGCAGAGGAACTACAAAGGACCCCGACTACTGCTCGTCGGAAAAGAATTCAGAACTGACGGCGCGTGAGGCCTAGGCGCTCTTCTGCAAGGTACGAACTATCTTGCTCTCTCGGTGTTCGTGCTTGTTGCTTTCTTCTTTTTTTGTATTGGTGTGCTGTCTGTGTCTCAACTGTGGGAAAAGTGATAAAAAGTGCACGTATCCTTTCTGTACCACCACATAATTCGCTGTCAGTCTCAGGTAGATAACTGAGCAAGCGTTCCCGCTCCTGTAGATAAAGGAAGCATGGGAAATCAACAGATAAAGCCGATTCTGGATGCAATGCAGGCGTTGCTTAAGCAGAGAGGCCTAAAAATACCAGAAAGGGTGCTGAAAAACTTTTTAAAAGAAATAAATCGTGTAGCACCGTGGTTTGTTGGTACAGGGTCCCTAACTAAGGGCTCCTGGGACAAACTCGGAGTAGATCTAGCTAACGAAAAGGAGAAATCTAGGTTGAGACCGGGGACATGGCCTGTTTTTAAATTAATTAGGGCCTGTCTAGAAGATGAGAAATGTAAAGAGCAAGTGAAAGAAGGACAGCGAGCATTAGCCGACCACCAAGATAGTCTATCAGAAGCAGAGGAGAGGAGAGGCATAAATACAAAAAAGAAGCCTCTAATTAAGACACTAGTGAGTAAGGAAAAAAAAGAAAATCCAAGAGAAAAGGGAAAAAGTTTATACCCAGTGTTAAAAGAGTTTCAAAAACTCAAGGTTAGTGCCTCTTCCTCAGAGGAGACGTCCTCGGAGGGAGAAGAACAAGATGACTCATTTAGCTCAAAACAAAAACAGAAAGAGCTTGACCTTGAGGAACAGGCCGAGCTGGAGGAGGAAGCTACAAGATATGAGCCTGATCCTCCTTATGCGCCTGGATTTAACCCTTCCGCTCCCCCTTTTGAGGAGGAAGTGGTAGTAGTCCGGCAAAAGCACTGTTAAAGCATGTCTCACTATGGGACAATATTTAGACTGGAAATCCATTTTCCAGGATCTTTATATGAGTCAGGCTAGAAAAAATGCAGCGGATCAGCATCCTCAATGGAATTTTGATATGCTTACGGGACAAGGCCAGTGGGCTGCTAATCAAACAGTTTATCCGCCTGAGGTTTATGAGCAAATTAATAAAGCAGCAGTAAAAGCTTGGAAGAGTTTGCCAAACAAAGGACAGGTTACAGGGAATTTAACAAAAATTATTCAGGGACCTAATGAGCCGTTTTCAGACTTCGTTGCTAGAATGATGGAAACAGCAGGAAGGATTTTTGGAGACCCTGATACGGCTATGCCTCTGAAAAATTACAAGCAGCAAAAGAATTAGTCCAAGAACAAGTAACATTGGGACACTTAGAGATCTCCCATTCCCCATGGAATACTCCAATATTTGTAATAAAAAAGAAGTCAGGAAAATGGAGGCTTCTCCATGATTTAAGAGCCATCAATAGACAAATGCAAATCATGGGCCCTATACAGAGAGGGCTACCTCTCCTTTCTACATTGCCAAGGCACTGGGATGTGATCATTATTGATATTAAAGATTGTTTTTTCTCAATTCCTTTACATAATAAAGATAAAGTTAGATTTGCCTTTACTTTGCCCAGTGTTAATCATGAAGAACCTGATAATAGATATCAGTGGAAAGTACTGCCACAAGGTATGGCTAATAGCCCTACCATGTGTCAAATCTATGTGACAGCGGCAATTCAACCTGTTAGAGATAAGTATAAAAAAATTAGAATTTGTCATTACATGGATGATATCTTGCTTTGCTTTAATAATCTAGAAGTATTGCATCAAGCATTTGCTATGCTGATGGAAAATCTAAAAGATAAGGGGTTGTTTGTAGCACCAGAAAAAATACAAGAAGGAGACGTGAACAAATTTCTAGGATCTATAATAACCTCTGCTACTATTAAGCCACAAAAAGTGACAATAAGGAGAGATTCATTACAGACTTTGAATGACTTTCAAAAATTGTTAGGAGATATTAACTGGATAAGACCTTACCTGAAGTTAACAACTGCTGAACTACAACCCTTATTTAAAATTCTAGAAGGAGATTCGGCAATAACCTCTCATAGAGAATTAACACTTGAAGCTTCTCAGACACTTGAGAAGGTGGAAGAATGCTTAAAGGAAACATTATTGACACGTGTTGATCCCTCCTTGTCATTTCTATTATGCATCATCCCGTCGCCTAAACAACCAACAGCAGTGCTATGGCAACAGGGGCCTTTGTTATGGGTTCATTCTCATACCTCACCAGGACATGTACTAGGACATTATCCTACCTTGGTGGCTGATTTGGCTATGAGAGGCATTCAACTAGCGTTGACACACTTTGGCAAAGAACCAGAGAAAATTATCAGTCCATATACTAAATTTCAGGTGCAAACACTTTGTGCCACTATTGATAATTGGGCTGTCTTGAGATGTATTTTCTCAGGACAAATTGACAATCATTTTCCTAAACATCCACTCTTACATTTTGCTCGTACAAATGCTTTTATATTTCCTAAAGTCACTAAAAAAGACCCGATCCTTAACGCCACAGACATCTATACTGATGGCTCTAAAACTGGCATCGAAAGTTATGTTGTAAATAATCAGCCTACACAAATCAAATATGATTTTAACTCTCCACAACTTGTGGAATGTGCTGTTGTAGCTACAGTCTTAAAAAAATTTCACGAACCTGTTAATATCATTTCTGATTCTCATTATGTAGTGAGAGCTGTTCAAATTTTAGAAGTGGTTGATTTAATAAACTCTAAAAGCACAGTGGCTACTGTATTTTCGGATATACAGACATCAATAAGAAACAGAACTAATCCTTTCTTCATTCAACATATTAGAGCTCATACTCTGTTACCTGGCCCCATGGCTACTGCTAATGCCATGGCAGATAAAGCTACAAAAGGGATTTATTTGGCTACCTCTCCTATTCAATTGGCTTCTGAATTCCATACCCTATATCATGTCCCAGCTAATACATTGAGGCAAAAATTTCATATATCTCGTGCTGAAGCTCGAGATATTGTGCTTAAGTGTAACAACTGTGCAGAGTTTCGCTCTGTACCATCCTTTGGTGTTAACCCTAGAGGGTTACAGCCATTACATATTTGGCAAATGGACGTGACTCATTATAATGGCTTTGGAAAAATGAAATATATTCATGTATCTGTGGATACCTGTTCTGGCATTATCCATGCAACCCCCTTGGCGGGAGAGAAGGTGATTCATGTAATCACTCATTGCCTAGAGGCATGGGCAGCCTGGGGCAAACCATTACAACTAAAAACTGACAATGGTCCGGCGTATACATCTAAGCCATTTCAACAATTCTGTCAGAGAATGAGAGTTCATCACGTGACTGGGCTACCCTATAATCCACAAGCTCAAGGCATTGTGGAACGTGCTAACGGCACTTTAAAAGTCTACCTACAAAAACAAAGGGGAGGAATAGGCTCCGCCATGGGACCTAAGACATCTATTTCCCTATCCCTATTTACTCTAAATTTTTTAAATTTGGACTTAGAAGGACGGTCTGCTGCAGACAGACATGCTTCTCATACTGTTCCGAAAGAACAAGTCAAATGGAAAGATGTGATCAATAATCAATGGAAAGGCCCGGATCCAATATTAATAAGATCCAGGGGAGCTATTTGTGTTTTTCCACAGGACCAAGAAAACCCAATCTGGGTACCTGCAAGGCTAACCAGAATTATCAAAAAAGAAGATGTGGAACCCAGAACTATGGATCCTGACATGGATACTCCTGAACCAACAGACACAAGCTGAAGAACTACGTTGGGGTATAATGTCAACACTCCCAAAACCCATGCCGGTGATACATGATGCACAGGTATTCCCCCGGTTTTTTGCAACTAACGAATCCTTGGGCTTGCCCTTTTTGCCCATGGACCAGAATTTAGCAGCTGTAAGTACTAATGAGACTTGGAGGGTGAATGGTAGCCTATGCTTTACAATCTTATCTAATAATACTAATGATCAGCCATGCGTTGTACTAGGAAATTTCTCCTATGCACATATGGGAGAAATAGTAACATTAAACAGAGTTGTTAAATCAAATGCCACTGTCCTTTACGGCTGGTGGCCTAAACAAAAAACTGATGATGAGGAACGCTCCAATAGAAAGACACAACCACAATATGCCCCTTTTTGCACAGACAGGATGGCAGATAGAGCAACTCTCCTCCCATGGACTGGATGTCAGAGTCGTAGGGCTCACTATCTCCAAGGAAAATTTTTTACATTTTCACCATTAGAAGGCTATGGTAATTTCACCGAAATGGATCCATTTAAATATGATATTAATCCATTTGATACATGGTTGCTTTGTGGCTCAGGAGGAAGTTGCTCAGATTTAACACCTATGTCAATGATTCTAGGAGGAGGTATAGTTCAGGCGGAGTTGTCAAGTAATATAATATCTGATGAAACGACAGGAAAGATCAGTAGTGATAAAAAGAAAATTGGAGCCACCCCAGTTTGTGTGTGGCCACCATTTATTTGGGTTGTTTGCAACTATAACAACTGTTCCTATACCTTATGCTGGAATACAAGCTCACATCAAACAGCCACCGTGGCTCACATGCCTTGATTTGTCCCAATTCCTGTGAGAACAGCCAACACATTAACTTTATTCAGACAAAAGCGGGATTTTGGCATAACTGCGGCCATAGTCAGCATTGTTGCAACTGCGGCAGTAGCCGCATCTCTCACTGCTTCGGCACTGGCCCTGTCTGATCAGGTAGAAACTGCCACTACTTTAAACAATCTCTCAGCCTCGGTCAGCCAAGCCATTGATGTCCAAGCCTCTGTGAACGCTCAGATTAGAGGTGGACTCATGATTGTGAACCAACGTATAGATCTGGTTCAAGAACAGATTGATATTTTGTGGCAGATGGCTCAATTGGGCTGCGAGGTAAAAATGCCTGGGTTATGTGTGACATCCATACAATATGAAAATCTTACCCGAGCGGCTAACCTGTCTAAAGAATTGTCTCAACAGCTACAGTACAATTGGTCTGCTGAATTTGATGCAACATTGAGAAGACTACGGATGGCCATTATACAGATCAACTCCACTCGACTCGACCTTTCCCTTACCCGGGGGCTTTCCACTTGGCTTTATTCTGCTTTCTCCTATTTCAAGGAATGGGTGGGAGTTGGGATTTTTGGCATCCTATTTGCTGGGGGACTGTTTCTTTGTCTTTGGTTGCTCTACAAATTCATTCAACAACAAAAAAGAGACAAAGTGGTGATCGCACAGGCATTGCTTGCTGTGGAACAGGGGACATCTCCTCAAGCTTGGTTGAATATGCTCAAACAATGAGACACTGTCTTGAATACTGGTACTCCTGAGGGCTCAGGATCCCATTGCACCAGGATACCACAAGACAGACCTGTGTTACCTCCCAGGGCTCGTGTTCCCATTGCACGGGATAAAGGTACACAGGGTCCTCCTCCATGTAACCTCCTTGATCGCTCAAAGCTGTTGGATCAGCGGGCTAGATCGGTAAACACATGGTTGCAGTTTGGCATATTAATTAAAGTAAAAGGGGGAGATGTTGGGAGCTGATATCATTCGCCATTAGAAGATGGCGCCGGCTCCCTGCTTCCTGGTTCTTCACGGGAGCGTTGTTTGCTCTTGCGCATGCACTGACTGTGTAATCTGCTCAAGATAACCACATGCTAATTGGGATCGTAAAAGCTACCGATTGAAGGCAGTATACTAATTAGGTTCTGCAAGAGCACCAATTGGCAGGGAAAAACATTCCCCAAAACTCTATATTAGTTGGGGGTTTTCTAGACTCGTGGTCCTTTTCCATCTGCTATCTAAAAGAGCTGTTAATAAATTGCCGTCAGAAGGATTCTGTTTTGCCGCGTCTCCTTTATCGGCGAAGGTAGCGCGCGACAAGCATGAATAGTTTTCACACATGCCAAAATCTTGAAGGCCAGTAAGACTGATAGAATTGAGATGGCAGTGTCCCTCTCCCAGCCAGCCCAGGAATTGATTTGAGTTTGAACTATTAGGCCAAATAGACAATATTATTGATGAGAGGCTTTTGTTACCAAACAGTAAAGATGAGAAAGGGACAAAACAGTCGGTGGGCTTCAGATTCCCAGCAAAGGGAAAAACCAGGATCTTTGTCAAGCTGATTAAGTCCACTGCTTGGGTATCATCGGCCATCATGGCTGGTGCCATACTTGATTGACAGTGGAACCTAGAGCCTCTAAGCTCAGGTGTTTTTGTTTTTTTCTTTCTGAACACCTCAGAGATTCTACTGACAGCACATGCAGATCATTAGCAACTAAACAACTCCCACAGAAACCCAACACCTGCAAACAATACAGGACGGCCCTAGATAGGCCCTCACCCAACAGTGCATAAAACAATTATTTTATAAATAACTAAAAATAAATGTCTACAACACAGGCGGTCTGAGGATAAGGCAGAGAGGCGAGGCGTTGTGGGACAGTAAGAGGCAGTGTGAAGCAGGCTCCCTCCTGCATCCCCCTGGAGACCAACTCTCACAGAGGCAGAGGCCCTCTGTGCACTTTGCTGGCTTGTGGCGAAACAGCTGAATCTGGATAGGATTTGGGAAAAGCTGCATTGGTTGTGGGGTTTGGGAAAAGACACAGTAGTGTGCAGTCCCCTAGGTAGATGGGAAAGGAGGGCTGAGTGTTTTCCATCTGTTGACCTTGTGCACCTTGGTGTGGATCTTGTGGGTGAGGAGGGGCCCCAAGTCCCTGAGATCAGGGGCCTGAGTCTTGGCTGGCATCGTGCAAGGCCCTTGGAGAGTGGGCGGGGCCACGAGGGTACCTAAGCAAAGGGAGTGAGGGACACCTACTGGTTGAGTGGGCGGGGCCACGGGAGTATATAAAGCCCTGCATGAGTGACTCCTGCTGGCTGAGTGGGCGGAGTCACAGGTGTATAATTGGCCCCAGGAGTGAGTGACACCCAGCTGATCCAGGCACACACAACAAACAATAGCCCTTTCCCAGTTCACCTGGAGTGTGCCTCCTGGGGATAGTGGCAGGACCCTCACAGAAAACCACCACACCCCAGCAGGCCCAAATCCAGAGGAGACAAGAAAAAGGATCCCAGGTCTCCCTGTTGCTAGGAGTGTCCCTGGAGCTGTCCTCTTTAGCCCGCTGGACTGGGGGAAGACAGGTGGGCCCACAGGGCAGGCTTCCGTGGCCACATGGAGGACGGCAGCGATTTGGGGGCCAGCACTGCGGCCCAGGAATCCCGGCAGGAATTCCGGCGGAGGAGAACTGTGTTTCAGGCCTGGCAGAAGGAGGTCCTGCTGGTGGCTTTCGCCAGGGACCCCTACCCGAGCTTCAGGGCCAGGCAGGAACTGGCGCGGGAGTTGGGGCTCGAGGCGTACTGTGTCCACCTGTGGTTTCAGAACCAGAGACGTCGCACTGTACAGGTCAGTTACAGCCCAGATGAGCCCCGGGCGGGCCCCAGCCAGCTGCCATCGACCCCACAGCGCCCCGAGGAGGACCTTGGTGCCTGTGCACAACAAGGTTCTGGCACCACCACCGGAGAAGGCAGAAAACTTCGCACTATCTTCACCTCGGCCCAGTTAGGGATCCTGCTCCAAGCATTTGAGAAGAACCCATCCCCGGACTTTACTATGAGGGAGGAACTCGCCCGAAGGACAGGTCTGCCCGAGCACACGATCCTCACATGGTTTCAGAACAGGAGAGCGCGTCTCCGAGGGTACGGTAGACACAGCACCAGTGCCAGC
The DNA here is from genome assembly GCA_026225945.1 of Cricetomys ansorgei. Taxonomy (NCBI): domain Eukaryota; kingdom Metazoa; phylum Chordata; class Mammalia; order Rodentia; family Nesomyidae; genus Cricetomys; species Cricetomys ansorgei. Next base: position 564,472 of record JAMJFZ010000698.1, on the reverse strand, counting down.
GCAGATGCCAGAGACCGAGGTACAGAAGTGTGGGCACCACCTGGGCCTAATGAGTCCTCTGGAAGACTAGACTATAGGGAGATTGAGGCCGTCCAGGCCAGCTTGTTGCCACTGGCTGCTGGAGGAGGTGTAGGCCTGGATACTTTGAATGCACAAACCCCTCCCACCCTGCCTGGGGAGTCCTTTCCTGCCGTGTGGCCCAGTCACACACAGCCCCATGCAGTCCTAAGCAACAACCGCCCTGTCCAGAGCTTCCTCGATCTACTGCAGTCAGACCTCGAACTGGACCCACAGGGGTCAGACACTCGGCCTCCAGATGACCCACGGGAGCACAGGGACCCAGTCCACGTGATCCCTCCCACCCACGACCAGTGAACGACATGTTGGACATGCTGGGCATGCTCTGAAACTCAGAGGCTCCTCCCCTGCTCAGCAGGCGTGCCCCTCCTGGAGGCAGTGGCAGCCCATCACAGGAAACCCCTCACCCCTCACACCCGCCACAGCAGCCCTAAGTCCAGAGGAGACGCCATCCTGAAAATCAGACTGCCCGGGTGCTGCCCATGGGGAGGGCACCCAGCCCTGGAAGGGTTTGGGTCTTGAACACAACACCTGTTACTCTTGAACCAAACCAAGGCATCTTATGGAAGACACGGGGGAAGGAAATCGGCTCTGAGAAGGTGTGTCCTAGAAACCTCGGGGAACACTCATGGGTGATATGGCTAACACACAAAGAGCCTGAAGAACAAGGACCACACCCGGAGACTGCCTGCTGTGGATCAGGGGAAATCTCACCTGGAGGTGGAGGAGGGGGAGCAGCCTTTCTCCACACTCTACGGATCTCTGGGGATAGCTAAGAAGGAGAGAATCAGTCTTCCCTGGGCAAGAATTCTTTCTACGGTTATTCAGGTTATAGGAGAGGATGATCTGTGAGCTCCGTTACCCACGAATCAATCCATAGCTACTCACGGGTCCTCGAGTTGTTTCCCTTTTCTTTTTGGTAGGGGGAGGTTTGTACTTGTTTGTTCTTTTCTTTTCTCTTGTTCATTTATTGATTTTATAGGTTGGTTGCTGCTTTCTTCCTGGAGGAAGTGCATGAACTTGCCAAGAAAAGGGGACGAATAGAACTGGATTCAGAGGACAGGAGGGAAGTCAGGAGGGATGGAGGACTGCAGGGTGGGAAGACAGGGGTGAGGGCTGGGATGGCGCTGGGGATTAGTGTGTCACATGTCAACTTGAATAAATATCTGGGTAAAGACAGAGACTGACATTTCTTTTCGATCCTCGAAAACTGACCCACCCAGTGGAGGAACATTTCATCTTGTAATCAGGCAGCATGGCTGCTCTGGGCTAGAAAGAATGTTAGTACACATCATTAATCCCAGCACTCTGGCTGGAGACAGGAAGTAGAGTTCAGAAGGAGCCAGTATTGGGCAGGGAGTGACTTCTGGGGTGAGTGAGAGTGAAGGACAGGCAGAGTGTCTAATCAGAGGAAAAGTTAGCTAGGTGAGTCAGAGTGAGGACACACTCAACTTTCAAGGTGGAGATAGCTCAGAGAGTTAGGAAAAGACAGGCAGGGGGTCTGAGGATAAGACAGAGAGGCTAGGCACTGTGGGGCAATAGGAGGCAGTATTAAGCAGGCTCCCTCCTGGATCCCCCTTGAGGTAAACCCACAGAGGCCCTCTGTGCACCTTGCTGGCTTCTGGTGAAACAGCTGAATCTGGACAGGGAAAGGCCACTCTTTTGGGGGAAAGCTGCATTGGTTATGGGGTTTGGGAAAACACGCAGGAGCGTGCAGTCCTCTAGGTGAGGGGTCAGAAAGAAGGAGTGAGTGTTTTCCATCTGTTGACCTTGGCAGTTTGGTGTGGATCTCTCAGGTGAGGGAGGGGCCAAAGTTCCTGCCAGTTGGCACCTGGCTGGCATCATGGGCCAGTGTGTGGGAGCTTCAGGGCCAGGCAGGAACTGGCACAGGAGTTGGTGCTCGAGGAGTCCCGCATGCATGTGAGGTTTCAGAACCGCAGAGCTCACACTGGACAGGTCAGGCCTGGCCCTGGTACCATCTACCCCACAGCAACCCTAGGACCTTGTTGCTAGCTCACAACGAGGTTCTGGCGCCCCTGTAGAAGGCAGTGAGTGAATCTCTCTTCCTCTCAGCGCTGTTGGAGAACTCATGTCGGAGAGATTCCCTCAACAATATCCCTTCTACCAAGAACGATTAATGCCCATACACCAGATCGTGTGATACATAAGCACAGAAAACCTCAAGCATATTCTTTTTAAAAATTGTTTCGTTTTCTGTCCAGGGAATGCATCCTGAAAGTGTCACATTTCAGACTGGTGCTTTAATTCAGGGCTGAGCCCGACTCATATTACCATGACCTGTACTTTTACTTCAAGTTGAGCAAAAAAATAAAAAAATAAAAGGAACTACTTCTCAATTTTCGGAATCTCATTATGCAAATCCTGTGGTGTTTGTTTTCATTTTATACATGCAATAGCTAGTTCAGGATTTGACTTCCAAGTAATACGAAATCATATTTCCACGCAGCTGAGGGACTTTTGAGAATGGTTTCACGGCCTTCTGCTTCGAATTAACCTAGACACATTATTCGGTACCGAACTAAGATAAACATTTTTTAAAAGACAAAAGTTCTTACAATGCACAGAAAAATCCCTCTTTAGTCTTTTTTTTTTTTTTTTTTTTTTTGGTTTTCTGTTTGCTTTTGCGACAGGGTCTATTACATAGCTCTGGAACTCACTGTAAAGACCAGGCTGGCCTCCAACTCACAGCTTCCTGCTTCTGGCCTCCCGACGGCTTGGATTAAAGGCAATTGCCACTGGACCCAGCCTGACAGTTCTTTTTAATATATTATTGATTTAAATAACGTTTAATATCACTCCAGAGCAGAGTCTCAGTCTAGCTTCATATAAGAGGCACCTGGGGACGTTTCAATCTCCTAAGGTCTGGATCTCAGCACCACGGGTTCCATTTTGAATTACTGTGGCCAACAGACTGAGTACTGGGATCTTTCAGACCTTCTCACCTCATAATATTGCACCAGAGTTGAGAATTATGACTTACGGGGATTGACAATATGTTTACTATCATACATTAAACTCGGAACCTTTCAACACAGCCAGGTTGGGGCGGGGCCTTTAACAAGGTGACATCATCCCATATCTTTTGTTTTATTTTTTAGTATCTTGAGGCGGGGTCTCACTATGTAGCTCTGGCTATCCCAGAACTCACAGGTCTGCTTGCCTCTGCGTCTCTAGTGCTGGGATTAAAAGTGATCGTCACTATGACCGCCCATCCTGTATCTTATGAAAGGAATTCACTTACACTTAGACGCACAAAAATGCCAGAAAAGATTGTTACTTTGATACAGTATCAACTATGGCTAGCCTGGAACTGATTGTGTAGACCAGACTGGCTTAAATTCAAACAGATATGCCAGCCTCTGCTTCCTGAGGGCCCAGTTAAAGTCACGAAATCCTATGCATGGCCTTCTTCCCCTCAGATGTTTCAAAGCAGCTAGTTGAATTGTATTGTGGCTGCAGTAAGTTGAATTCCCACTATCACTGTGTCTCTGTGTTCGATCTCCTGTATTGACTGATTGTTATTGGTGTCTTTCGGGGTGGGCAGTTTGGTGTTCCTTAACAGAATGTAATGCTATTTTTTTTTCCTCCGTATTTTTGAAAAGTTGGCATGAATTAGCAAGAAGCCTGGACATTTTTTCTAGGAAAGATTCTCAGAGAAGAGCAACGGATAGAAATGACTCCTTCTCCAGGTAAGGACTCCCAGGTCAATGTCATGTCCCCCGTTCAGGGGGATCTGACCCCTCCTTGCTTCCTCTAGCACCAGGAACAGCTATGGTGCACATGACACAAATGCAACGCGTTGGGAAAACACTAATATGCATAGATAAACAAACACCGTTTTTATATATTCATATCACGTTTTTCCTTCTTTAAAGTTTGACTAATATTTTGAAGTTTTCCTGCTTGACAGTTTGGCACCTTGAGTTGTGAGGCACTCCATCCGCTGTGCGCTCCCGACACGGGCGGCTCCTCTCCACAGGAACCGCAGGAACCACAGGAACCGAGCGGAGCCCAGAGGGCCCGAGTCCAGCCAGCTCCTCCTCGAGGACCGCGTATCTCAACGACTCGGGTTCGAGGACACCCACGCTCGGCCCCGGCCGGTCACGCGGCCGCGGTCCAGATCTTAGCCCGTTCCGTGGACGTTTTGTCCACGTTGGCTGGCTGAGCCGAGGCTCACCTGCCTGCGGAGGAGCCATTCGGCCCAGGCAGCAGAATTTCCCACGAGCCACTGCGAGCGCGGCCATCTTCCAGGGAGCTGGCGCCTGGGCCGGGGACACGTGCTGTTTTCGGAGCCAGACACGGAGAGGATGCCGGGAAACTGCACAGGGCAGAGGGAGTGAGGGGGAGGGGCCGTGGGGCACGTGACCAGAATTGGAGTGAGAAGGGCGGGGTCAGGGTCGCGCCTATAACACGAGGGGGCGGGACCGGAAGTCCCGTCGTTCCCTGCGCTCGCTGCCTCGGGGCGCGGCGGTTCTGAACGCGACGCTGAGGACCGAGGTCCCGGGATTTTCGCGGCGCCCTGTGTGCGGCCTGGGGGTCAGCAGTCGGCAGCTCGGCGGGAACCTCGGCCTGGCGGCCCTGGACGAGGAGGTCAGAGGTCAGAGGTCAGCGCGCTGGGAAACAGGCGGGAACCGGCCTGGGCTGTGCGCGGGTTGGCGCTGCTTCTGCGGTGGCTTCTCGGCCCTGGGGTGGGTTTGTTCCCGCGGACGGTGCTCACGCTGAGTCCTCTCACCGCGGACGGTGCTCACGCTGAGTCCTCTCACCGCGGACGGTGCTCACGCCGAGTCCTCTCACCGCGGACGGTGCTCACGCTGAGTTCTCCGCTCACCGTGGACGGTGCTCACGCTGAGTCCTCTCACCTCGGACGGTGCTCAGGCTGAGTTCTCTCACTGCGGACGGTGCTCACGCTGAGCTCTCCCTCGCATCTCACTGCGGACGGTGCTCAGGCTGAGTTCTCCCTCGCATCTCACGGCGGACGGTGCTCATGCTGAGTTCTCCGCCCACTGCGGACGGTGCTCATGCTGAGTCCTCCTCGCATGTGACCCACAGTCCCCGGCGTCTGAGCACAGGCGTTCCTTGCCCTCGCCGCAAGGCCGGAGCTCCTGGATCTCGCAGGCATCCGTGCTTTCTAACTTCCGGTTCCCCCTCGCCCTGGGGACTGAGCGCACCCAGGGCGCGTTCATCCGTTAGCCACGCGGGGTCTGCGGTCGCGATCGAGCGGGAAAGCGTGCTTTCCTGATCTCTGAAGCGGTGGCTGCTAACGTTTGTTAAGCAAAGCGTGCGCTAAGTGAAGTTGACGTCAGGGTTCCTCTGTGACAGTTGCCCTGGCGCTCCTGGAACGGCAGCTCAGGCTGGCCTCGAACTCGCGGAGATCCGCAGGGAGCGCTGGGAGAAGTCGCTGTGACTTTGCTTCTCAGAAACGTAAGACGTGGTGGACGCGTGAGAGTCGGCGCTGGCGCTCGATGCGGGGCTGGGACCCGCGTAGGTGGAGTCGAGCTGGCAGGTGCAGCCTGCCCTTGGGGTCGCGCGCCGCTGGGGCGGGGGTCGGCGGTTCCCTGGGTGGTTTGTCCGTCTTAGCCCTCCGCACGCTGGCTCTGCGTCTGCAGATGTGGGATTAAAGGCGTTCCCGCCATGCCTGGCTCCTCTACGGGTTTTCTTAATATCAGGCGTTCTGACCAGCGTCAGAAGCTCGAAAAGTTGGCTTTCGAATTCCCACTTTTGTACCCAAGGATGCTGAGTACTTTTACTTTTAACTTGCGTTTCTGGGTGGGGTGGTTGTAGAAATGGATCAGCGGTTCCCAGCGCTTGTTCCTTCTGCGGATGGCAGTGTCCGTTTCCCCGTTATCCCAGTGGGCTAGCACACAGTTGTCTGTAACTCTGTGTCCAGGGAATGTTTTATACTCTTTCCTGGCCTCTGCGGATGCCAGACACTCATGAGGGCTCACCTAGGCCAAATGTGCATGCACGGAGAAAGAAAATAAAAATACACGGTTTTAAAAATTAAAAAGTTTATCCGTTCACCCATCCGTATGTGTTTATGTATGCTTGTTTTGGCTTTCTTGTGCTGTGTGACCATTGTCCAGTTTTGGGATTATGCTTTTTTTGGGTATTAGGTCTGTTCAGCCTATACCAACCCCTTGTGTGAAGAAAACGGGCCGAGTATATATTCCCCGCTCTACCTACCACTCATTTTTCAGATATTTCTCTGAGCTTCGTGCGATGCCGTGGTTCTCTTCCTGTGCTCCTGGGGTCTCTTTCAGTTTCTTAATTATTTTGATCGTTTCAAGTTGTCCGGGAGGACCCTTGGTGTAGTCTGAATTGATTTCCGTGTCGGGAGAGATGTGATTCTGGCGACATTCTGCTGCACACCAACAATCACTTGGCCAGCACGGAAGGTTCTCCCTCTTCCTGGGCTCATCATCGACACATGGGCTATACCTTAGGTCTCTGCTGTGTGTGCTCATGTTCCTTCCTGAGGACGCGGTTCTTGTCTTTGTCCCCGTGGCCCTGTATTATGATTTCAGGTCAGATCTCATGGGACCCCAGGAGTGCGTCTCTCAGGGTTACTTTTCATATTTGGGATCTTCCTGTTTGCGTGTCTCCTTGTGTGAAGAATGTCAGTATGTGGGAGATGGGGTTGGTATCAGTTCTGTAGTAACATAATCTTTAACCATGTTATTTCCCTTTAGAGAGCGTGGGTCCTGCGTACTATCGTTTTTTCCCCCCGATTACCTTACCATTTTCCTCAAAGAAGTCATCTGCCTCATTCTTGAGGCTTATCTTTTTGAAGCGAATCTGTATGGTTAGTTCTCTAATTTATTTCTAAAATGGTCATTATTGACATACAGGAAAAGGTGAGTTTTTGTGTGTTGTCTCTTTTAGTAGTGCATGAAGAACTTATCAAGTCCAGGAGTTTTTCATGGTATCTGTGGGGAATTCAGCATGTGATCTCATCACTAAAAAGAACGCTGAAATCCTACGTTCCTACCGCTGTCCTCTTTTCATCCTTTGTCTCATTCGCAGTTTTCTAGCTGACTCCTGTGGCTCCAGGTGAACTGAGAGAGGAGAGCGCGTGCACCCGCCTCCCCTCACAGTCTTCCTGCCAATGCTGTGCACTGTACTGCAGGCCTGAGCATGACTCATGCGTTATCCTGGGGCTCTCACTCTTTGGTTTCATTCTAATACTCTGGAAGGTTACATTACTAACTCCCCTTCGGTGGGAAATGGCGGTTTTCTGGCTTTGTGAGTATGACGTGGTCTGTTACTCCCCAGCTCTCCCCTATAAATCTGCTCCTCATATAAAATGTCTTATTTCCTGTGTCCTAATGGGCAATCCCTCTGCATATTCTGTGTACTGTTTGCCTCTGCTTACGAGCTGCAGCGCGGCCTCACTGGATGTCCTGTGTTATTTCATAACTGTCTTCAAAGGCACCTGCTCCTCTGTGAGTTCTAAGAACCAGTGTTTCTGGTGCAGTGTGGTCTGCAGTTATTCTCTGATACACTTTAAATATATGCTCCCCTGCTCTCCTGTCTGTAGGGACGGTGACAAGACCTCTGGTGTCTTTCTGGTGTTTGGGTCTTGTTATGTGGTTTGGCGTTGTCGATAACAGAGTTGCATTAATTTTAGGTTTGTATGTGTGATACCGTGATGTGAAATGTCAAGAAGAGTTCTGGTCTTAGTTCCTGAAGCACACACTCAGACAACAGCAACAGGGAGAATGGCTGCTTCTCCCGTCGATGCGCCCCAGGTCAGTGTCATGTCCACGGTTCTTCACGAATTGCTGTACATTGAAAGAACGCAAGCCTTTGATTCTCAGCCTCTGGAAATGTCATCTCAAGTGTCTGTTTCGTATTTCTTTTTCTATTTCTTCTCTGATATAGAAGAAGTCTTTAAATCTTGTCACCTACATAGCACAGATCTGTCTCCAGTGAATCCTTTCTTGATTATTACTGTGAGGACGTGTGAGTTTCAGAGACTTCAGTCCTGGAATTGGGAAAGTGATTCCATTAGTAAGGATGATCAAAGAGCTATATTGATGGCCAGTTCCTTCATTGGAAGGACTTTTATATATATATATTTTTGAGGAACTACAGTCTCATGTGTAACATTGGTTGCATTTCAGCAATGATCAGGTTTTCGACAGACAGATTACTGTTTTCTCTTTGTCGCTTGTTCTGTTTCTCAGACAGGGTACCATTGTGTGAGGAGGCACTTCCGCCCCATCTCTATACCGCACCATGCGGGGTATACTAGTGAGACTCTCCTAGAGGATGTCGACTGGCTCCTGTGCATACGCCATCCATTTTCAAGCAGAAACCAAGGTTTCTCTTAACGACTTGGCTCTCTTCTTTTGGGGGACAAAGTCTCCCTTTCCTCTTCCTGAAGATACCCATGTATTCCATAGATAGAGATTCTGAAGAGAGGTTGACCCCGAGTTCATATTTCTGGGGCACGTTTGCCACAAAGCCATATATGACCTGGTGTTTCCATATTCTGTAAAATAAAGGAAGAATCATAAATGATGCTTTTCCATGCAACCTAAAATCAAGTTGGGCGATAGGATTTCATGAAATGACGAGGAATGAAGTCGAGTCACAGTTTCTAGTTTTCAGTTGAGCCAATCTCATGTACAGTACATTCTAAGCTAACGAGGCTAGGGTAGTTCTCACGCAGAGGGGAGAGGCAGGGGCAAGCCAGGGACCAAGAGACCCAAAACTGACCAGCAGTCACAGTGATTGAGGGTAAATAGGGAAGAAAAGCTGGGGGATGGAAAGCCCGCCCAGTGCCTGTGCTGGAGACTTCAGGATGGCCGGGGCATTCCAGATGCTAGATAATGAGATGCTGTGACAGGCAGGGTCTGAGGAATGCTGGTGGACCTGGTCACCATGGTCGCTTTGATGTGGGAACAGGCCCTTCAGCTAGCCTTTGTTGTTGTGCTGAGACCTAACAGTAACCCCAGTGTGGCTTGGCACTTGTCTGTAGCACAGAGCTCTACCCCTTCCTGTTAGACAGACCTCTGACGTTTACGTCATCCATCAGCTCTGCCTTCTACAAGTACTTCCTTGGTCTACAAAGGGTGCAGCGATGTACTGGGCCTAAGCATGTGAACTGAGCGTGTTCGGGTAGAGTCTCGTGAGGATGTCATGGGTTTGTGTTCAAGTCTGAGCAAGGGCAGTGATCAGATGAAGAACCTGGAAGCGCACTTGTGCTCATCATAACTTTTCCATCTGAGATGCAGCAGTGTGATCCTGTTTGACAGCAACACACACTTCATAAAGGTGCTTCCCTGCATCTGGACTACAGATGTGTATCTTATATTCCCTAAGAGTTCGCTGACTGTGAGACTAATTACGTCATCCTGTCTTCACAGACATAGAAAATGCAGCATTTCTGCACCAGTGCTCTTGCCTGTAGAGCTCAGAAGAGAGACTGGATCTCATGTAATGAATTAAATGCAGTTGTGTGGCATCATGTGGGTGCTGGGCACGTGGACCTCTAGGTGAAGTGCTGGGCTAGCACCTCAGCACCTCTAGAAAGCTTTTATTTTCTAGTCGTTGTCTTGCTTCATTGCCATCACAGAGGAGTCTAGAATTCCTTAGGTGTCTTTTGTGGAAGAAAGCATCCTGGCCAGCAGCACGTGGTAAACTGTCATCCTCCATTACAGGGCCTGCTGACTTTTAGGGATGTGGCTGTCGGGTTCTCGCAGGAGGAGTGGGAATGTCTGCACTCTGCTCAGAGGGCTCTTTTCGTGCATGTGATGTCGGAGATTTGCAGTCATCTCGTCTTTGTAGGTAAGCTGCTCTCCTGGGGAAGTCCTGACTCTGCTTGTGCTGACCTAATCTGTACACATGTAGACTCTGAGATTTTATGTTTTAAGGCATTTCCTGTCCAGTGTTCTGAGTTCTCTGCGGCAGTGACGGATGCGTTCTCTGCATGACCTCACTGACCCTCTTACCTAGCTATTACTGAAAATTCAAAGTGCAAAGACAATATATAGAGCGACAAGGTGCATTTCAGGGCACTTCGTACCTAAAGCATTTTCATTTTACATTGAGTTAATCCTTCACGTGTTTGATAAGGACACAGGAGACTTTTAAAACAGAGAGTGCTGTAGACAGTGTACATGCTTAGTTAGGGATGGGGCGGTCTCTATATCAGGGGTTGGCGGGGCCTGATTTTAATCCCGGCACCAAGGAGATTAAGGTAAGATCTGCTGGCTTCTAGGTGAGCCTGGGTCCCAGAGTGAGCTCCTAGCCAACCTAGTCACACAGTGTGAGCCCGTCGTGAATGTAGAAACAAGGAAATAGACAGTCCGCACATGATCCTGGAGAGCTCCTTTCGGAACGGCATTGTTCTTTCTTTATGACCAGTTTGTCCCACCTGCTACAAAATGTGCATTTTAAATGGGAATGAGAAGGGAGTCTTTTAAGGTTTCAGAGAATATCTCTTAGAGAACTTAGACATTGGTTACTGGGTTTATCACTCATGCACCAATCCTCATGATCCCTAACTGTGTTAACTTTCCAGAGAACTATCACCAGTCTAAGTACGCGAAGGTCTTGGATCAAGACTCAAAGCACAGTGCCCATCAGGATGTGAATGTTCAAGAGAAGCTTCACCAGTGTAATGCGCTGGGAAGAAACCTTCATGAATCCCCCGAGTGTGCACTGCCTAAGACAAGTGATACTACAGAAAAGTGCGAAAACCACACGTGTGGTAAGCACACGGGTGCCTCTGCTGAATCATCTCCCCCAAGCAGACATGAGAGTGTGCACGCTGGAGAAGAGCCCTGCAAACATAAAGACTGTGGGAAACCTTCAAGTTTATGTTCCGCTGTTAGTCAAAATGAAGGACTCCACACTGGAAAGAAAGAACACCCCAATTCAGAGTATGATCAATCTTTTGACCCTGGACATAAGCTCTCATTCCAGCAGGTCTACAGCGAAGGGAAGCCATACCGATGCAGGAAGTGTAGGAAATGCTTCCGGACCTCCTCGGGTCTCAGTAAACACCAGATAAATCATACTGGAGAGAAGTCCTACAGTTGTACAGAATGTGGGAAGAGCTTTTATCATTCAACAGCTTTAAAAAGACATTATTACAGAATCCACATTGGAGAGAAACCTTATAAATGTAACGACTGTGGGAAATCCTTTTTCTGCTGCTCAGGTCTCACTAGTCATCAGAAAGTTCGTGGAGGAGGGGAAAGGCGTTATGAATGTAAGCAGTGCTGTAGGTCCTTCTGCAGTGTGTCCCGCCTTGAAAACCACTGCAGAACCCACGGTGCAGAGAAAACGTACTCATGTAGTCAGTGCGGCAAATGCCTTCACACCTCTGCAGGTCTTCAGAGGCATCAGAGCGTGCATGCTGCGGAGAAGCCTTATGAATGTAAGGAATGTGGAGAGTGCTTTCATCGCTTGTTTCAGGTTAAACAGCACTACCGAACCCATACTGGGGAGAGACCCTACGACTGTAATGTTTGTGGCAAACGCTTTGTCCAGAAATGCAACCTTATAATGCACCAGGCAACTCACACAGGAGAGAGTCCTTACAAATGCAGTGAATGTGCCGAATCCTTTGTCCTGAAAACCGACCTTAGAAACCATGAGAGTATTCATGCGGGAGAGAAACCTCACAAGTGTAGCGAATGTGACAAATCCTTTACCTGGAAAAATGACCTTAGAATCCACGAGAGAATTCACATGGGAGAGAGACCTTACAAATGTAATGACTGTGGTAAGTGCTTTAGCCGGAAGGCTCATGTAAAAATCCACGAGAGAATTCATACAGGAGAGAAACCTTACAAGTGTAGTGAATGTGACAAGTCCTTTGCCCAGAAATGCAACCTTAGAACACACCAGAGAATTCATACGGGAGAGAAACCGTACCAATGTAGTGAATGTGACAAGTCCTTCTCCCAGAAAAATGACCTTAGGAAACATGAGATAATTCATACGGGAGTGAAACCTTACAAGTGTAGCGAATGTGACAAATCCTTTGTCCAGAAATACGACCTGAGAAATCACGAGAGAATTCATACGGGAGAGAAACCTTACAAGTGTAGCGAATGTGACAAACCCTTTGCCCTGAAAAGCAACCTTAGAAAACATGAGAGGATTCATACGGGAGAGAAACCTTACAAGTGTAAGGAATGTGACCAGTCCTTTGTTCTGAGAAGCACCCTTAGAAAACATCAGAGAATTCATACAGACGAGAAACCTTAGAAATGTAGGGATGTGGCAAATCCTTTGTCCTGAAATACAACCTTAAAAAAAAATCAGAGAATTCATTTAGGAGAGAGACCTTACAAACTGTTTTGTGGTAAATGCTTTAGCCGATGACACGCCTGAGAACCCACCAGAAAATTCATAGCATGGAGAAAACTGTCCATAGTAAATAATGTGCTCTGCAAGCATGTTTCACGCAGAGCTCTGACCTTAGCACAGTGGGCTCCTAGGCAGAGAGTCGTCATGAATGTGAGAAATTCGTGGCAGTCTTTAAGTCTTAGAAGTCATCAGCAGAGTATCCTGAGGCAAATTCTGAAAATGCAGAACTGTGCGGAAACCTGTCGTGCAGTAGTTACTTTACCTGTTGAACGTCAAAACCTTCATTTGCAGACAGAATGGAGAAGCCAGGAGGAAGTGCTGTTGTGTGGCAGCTTCCTGTAGACTAAAGCAAAATATCCTATCCTGAACGGAAGCTGACGCAGACAGGAAATACACACCTGGAAAGAGCTTCAGAAAATCCCGGAAGCTGAGCAGATCTAGGGGGTGTAGCTCCCTTGAAGAAGCTCAGGCGGCCACACTGCCCAGAAGAGGCTCCGAACAGCTGTCGCGCCAAGAAAGGACGCCCGTGGCCCTTCTCAGGCGCCGCCTCCTTCGGGTTTGGAAGCTTCTCCTCCGTGATCTTGTTGAGAATATGTTCTGGGCCTTGGAGCTGTTCTCCTCCTTCCTGTGTTCCAGCTAGTCTTAGGTTGGGCTTTTCATTATGTGCCGGATTCCTGGGTGTTCTTGTCGGGGACTTTAGATTTAACGATTTCTTTGGTCGATGTATCTCTTTCTTCTGTGGTGTGTTGGACTCTTCCATCTCCTGTGTTCTGTTGGTGAAGCCTGCGCCTGCAGTTCCTGTTTGCTTTCCTAGGTTTTTCATTTCCAGAATTCCCTGAGATTGTGCCTTCCTCGTTGCTTCTATTTCGCATTCCTTTATGTCTTGAACCGTTTTATTTCCTTCAACTGGTTTGCTTTTTTTTATTGAGGTCCTCCCTCCTTTTCCCCCTGTCTTTTCGTTGGCTTCTTTAAGAGATTTATCACGTCTCTTTAAAGATCTCCACCATCTTCACAGCATTGGCTTTAAGATCTTTCTCTTGTGCTCATGCGTGTCGGAGTATCCAGGGCTGGCTGTAGTAGGCCTGTTGCCTCTGTGCTGACACATCGCCCTGGTTGTTGCTGACTGTGCTCTTATGCTGGCATTTGGCATCTGGGTGTGGGGCGATTGTAGGTTTCAGTCCCGAATCCCTGAGTCTGTCTTTGTTGGATGGGCGTTTTGCTCCTTGTTTTCTTTTTCCACTCCTGTCTTATGTTCTTTTTGATGTCTTGTCAAGCAGGGCGTCCCCGTCCCTGTTGGGTGCTGGTGGCGTATGCGGCCTGTTGTGTGGCTGGAGCATGGCAGTGGGAGGGGATGGGCGGAGAAGAGTTGGAGCACTGGCTCCGTGTGAGAGCTGTGCAGGGCCTACACTGGTCCTTCTGCTTGGCTGGCGTGGCCTGCACCGGAGCTGGGGTGTCTGCCTGAGTGTTTCAATGGGGGTAGATTGGAGTGTTTGGGGAAGGAGTTGATGGAATGGGAGCGTCCAGTGGGCGGGCTTCCCTCTTGTTCAGGCTTCATGGCCTGCACTGGAACAGGGGATGTCCACCAGGAAGGGGTGGATGTGAGGTCATGACACTGTCAAACTAGGGGTGGAACTCCCAGCGAGATCCCTATGGTCACTCATGCTCCAGATGACACCCAGAATGCTGGCTGCTGTGGGCAAGCAGTGAACACCGCTGTCATATCCTCAGTCCTGGCCTGCCGTAGAAATTCCACTCGACAAATGCCAGGAAATTCATTCAGCTTCCATTCTTAGTGTTAAATTCCTTACCCGCTGCTAACTTTGTACCAGGAAATTTATGATCAAATAGGAAAAATTGGAAAAACCTCTGGAAAATTCTTTAATAAGACACTGTCATCTTCATTTCATGAGTCAATCTGTACAAATATTAAGGAAGTAGACTTATTATTAAGCACTATTAAGGAATAAACTTCAAGAGATAACCTGTGAACGTGACAACAAATGCTTTCTTGCTTACATCTTAGAAATCCCCAAGAGGGTGCTGCAGGAACATTTTGAAGACCTTAAGATGGGAACGTATTTAGTCCAACTCCAAGGCAGTACATTAGCACGTTGACACAAAAACAGCAAGACCCAGAAAGTTTACTTTAGACAAGACTGTTTTCATAGTGGAAAAACTGAAGCATTACATACTTGTTTTCAGAGTAAGAGGATATTCATATTTAAATTATGTTCAAACATTTTTTGAAAAGATTTTTTAAATTCTTAGTATTGTAACTGATTGAACATGAGCTCAAAGGGTTAGTCCAATCTTGAGCAAATTCAGGCTAGAGTTAGCAATGATCATACGGTAATTAGTATCAGTGGCTGCTGCGTTAGGGCTGATGAGCCCTAGAAATGAGACAGTGGAAAGTTAGGCTTCTGGAGTGGCCGGCTTTACAGACTCCTGGGATCCCAATTTTAGGTGTTTTAGGCTTCTCTGATAGATGACCTTTAAATGATTATCCTAATTCTCAGATTCCCAGTGTCAAGGAGAAATGTGTAAACTGCACAATGAAATATCTCACCTGGTTGACCCTGACACATTGTTTTGTTCATTCTGTAATTATATATAAACACAGCTCAGGACCAGGCTGGCGGGGCTCATGTGGACAGGCTGTGTCCAAGGTAGCCTGACAACTGGAGCTCTGTAGAAGGCAGCTCGAGACCTACTTAGAGGGAAAGTTCTCAGCGGGCGGGGACGATCTTCTGATCAGAGGAGGGATGGGAAACAGAAACCAAGGTTGCGTGGTTGGAGTATTTCACAGCATTATAGGACGTGCGTGTGAGAGCCACACAGGGCCAGATGACCTGAACCAGCGCATAGTGGGCCAGCTCAGCAGGCGCTTTCTTTGCACAGGCTGGAGGCACAGGAAAACCTGACATCCCAGAGTGCACAATGGGAAGAGGGTAGTGAGGAACCAGGGATGGAGGATACTGGCCGGAGTCTTGAGAACACATGAAAACTCCCTGTAGCTGCAGGACCCCAGTGGGCCTGTCTGGGAAAGTTACCAGTCAGCAACACGGTGGGAAGGTAGCCACTTGGCCATGTAGCCTGCTAGGTGGAAGGACCTGCTGGGCTGGAAGCAGGTGGCAGGTGTTGGTCCTGTTCTGTTTTTCTGCTGCCACGCACTTCTGCTGCCTTTCTCAGTTCTGTTGCTGGTGTATCACCTTATAGGTAAGTTTTATGTCACATGTCTTCGGTTAAATCCTGAGTTTTAAACTTTAACGTTTGGGGTTTATCTTAATTGATCTTATTTTCTTACATCGTTTCTCAGTGTAGCCCCAGCTGATCTGGGTCTCACTTTATGGACTAGGCTTTTCCTTTGATCTTTGGTTCCCAGAAGAAAAGCGGAGTGCCCTTCGCTGTGATACAGGCGTGCTGGCTCTCATTTCTCTGAGCTAATAAAAAGGGACCATCCTGAGTATTTGAAATAAACCTTGTGAGGTTTCTGGGAAAGGCAGGGAAATCATGGAATTAAGTGATGAATATCTACAACACAGGAGGAATGGGTGCGTGTTTTCAATCAAATGTTCGTGGGAAGAGGAAATGGAGACAGCTGGGGAAAGCGGCCCCGCCCACTCCGCCTGAGGCTTGCATCATGGCAGCCAAGAGCCAGGCCCCTCCCCGGGCAGGATGGGCAGGGTGGGTGCGTTCAAAGTATCCAGGCCCACACCTCCTCCAGCAGCCAGTGGCAAGGAGCTGGCCCAAGCAGCCTCAGCCTCCCTGTGCACGGTCCCCCAG
Organism: Cricetomys ansorgei; assembly: GCA_026225945.1. Taxonomy (NCBI): domain Eukaryota; kingdom Metazoa; phylum Chordata; class Mammalia; order Rodentia; family Nesomyidae; genus Cricetomys; species Cricetomys ansorgei. The sequence goes on along the minus strand of JAMJFZ010000698.1, from coordinate 548,263 downwards.
GGGTCGCGTCAGGCCCGGGTGCAGCCAGCTGGTCTTGCCCTGCACAGTTGGCGCTGGCGCTGCTGCCTCCACCTCCGTGACGTGCTTTCCTGTTCCGAAACGAAATGGATCCTGTCCTTGGGCATACCTGTGCTCCAGGTAGCAAAGCCCGGGGATGGGTTCCTCTGAAAAGCTTGGAGCAGGATCCCTAACTGAGCCGCGGTGAAGATAGTGTGGAGTTTCCTGCCTTCTCCGGGGGTGCCAGAGCCTTGTGCGCAGGCACCTGTCCGGTGCGAGTTCTGCGGTTCTGAAACCACGCGTGGACGCGGGACTCCTCGAGCCCCAACTCCCGCGCCAGTTCCTGCCTGGCCTGAAACACAGTTCTCCACCACCGGGATTCCCGGGCCGCACTGCTGGCCCCCAAATCGCTGCCGTCCTCCATGTGGCCACGGAAGCCTGCCCTGTGGGCTCACCTGTCTTCCCCCAGTCCAGCGGGCTAAAGAGGACAGCTCCAGGGACGCTCCTAGCAAAGGGGGACCTGGGATCCCTTGTTCTTGTCTCTGGATTTGGGCCTGCTAGGGTGGGGCGGTTTTCTGCCACTAAACCCGGGAGGCCACCCCCGGGTTGCTCTCCAAGGGCAGCCCGCTTTCTTATGTAACCTCAGACCACTTTCCCAGGGGCAGCAACATCCCAGTGAGCTGGTTCCTCCTTCATCAATCATTAATCATGAAAAATGGCCTACAGGCATCCCAACAGGTCAGCATAATGGAGGCAATTCTTTGGGGAGGGGGGAGCTCTTCCATGATGACCCTAGTTTCTGTCATGTTGACCGACATCAACCACAGCCAGTATCTACCAACCCAAACTGTTTTCCTTCCTTACTTGTAACAAAGATCCCATATTCATTTCATAATATAAAATACAACTTCAGTGTCTCCTTAAAAATTAAGTCTCTTAACTGTGAATGCAACTAAATTTTTTTAAATTAAAAAAACTAAAAAATTTTTTAAAAAATTTCTAAGATGCATGAACTGTGGTACAGTATCATAAAATCAAATTCAAACCAACATCCAGTAGTGTAAGGAGCTTGGTGTTTGGCGTCTGGACCCAAGGCCTTGTGTAGTCTGCCTCTCACTGCCGCGCACAGCGCACACAGTTTGTCTCCGAGGCTCAAGCCAGCTCAGTTCCGCATCTGTCACTGTTCTTGGCAGCCAACACACGATCCTGGCAACTCCGATATCCCAGAGTTCCCACACAACTACGGGCAGCAGTCATCAATACCCTCTCCTTAGAGAACCTCTGACTGAGCTACCCAATGCCAAGCCTCAGCCGTTCTCCATGAGCCCCTCAAAACCAGTTCCACGTGGGAGACTCATTATTTGGCAAATTCTGCTACACGATGGACGTACAATCTTGATGCCTCACTGGAACAGAACTTACAGAACGAATCTCTCCGCACCCCCGCACCCCCACCCATGGTCCAGCTACTCCAACCATGGCTGCCTACTTAAAAAAGGTCCAAGAATCTAGGACCTGTTCAATCCTGAGGCTGGGTGTCTCAGGTGGTTTTCAGTATACACCAGAATCCTGAAGTGCGCTGTAATGGCTGTTCTTGGTTGACAACGTGGTTACTTACGGAATGAACTACAATCCAGAAATGGAGGTCACTCCTGTGAGACTTTGTTGCTTGGTGTGAAGTGCGTGAATCCAATTCTAGTCTGGGCCTTTGAGGAAGGAAGGCAAAGTCCTTCCATCTGGATCTCGAGGCAGGAAGATGCACACCTTTAATTCGGGTGTTGAGGTTGGAAGACACTAACCTGGGCCACACCTTTGTTTGGAAGCCTGTATCGGGACACAAAAGGAAGCTCTTGCTCTTTGCCCGCTTGCCCACGCTTTGCTAGAACATCCATTCCTTCACTGCCATCAGAGGCTATTCCTGCTGGGTTTTCCTGCCTGTACTGAACACAGAGCAGCCGAGGCAGCCGGTCTTGCGACTGAACAGCGACTGCATTCTTGGATTTTTCATTATTCTCAGTCAGCCACTGGAGGATTGGCTGGACGGCAGTCTGTAAGTCATTACTATACATACATGCATGCGTATCTACGTGTATGTATGTGTGTGTGTGAGAGAGAGAGATACAGTCTATAAGTTCTATTACTCTAGAGAACCCTAATACACAGGTTGTAATGCCAGTGAAGGAATGGACTTGCCAGCAAGGTGAGAGCAAGCAGGCAAAGAGCAAAAGCTTCCTTCTTCTGTGTCCTCATATACAGAAGGCTTGGCCCAGGGTATAGGTGGGTCTTCCTACCTCAAAATATCTGGATTAAGGGGGCTTCTTCCCACCTCACACATCCAGATTAAAGGTGTGTCTTCAAAACCCAAGGGTCTGGATGAGAAGTGGATCTTTCCACTTCAAATTAAGAAGAAATCCTTCACAAGTGTGTCCCTCCAGCTTTAGGTCTTAGTTAATTACAAATGTAGTCAGGTTGACAACCAAGTCAAGCACCAGTATTCCAATACAGCGCTTTGGCATTAGAGTAAATACTTCCCCATCTTTTGTTGGTATTTTAAAATGACCCTCCAGCACACCCTTGGGAAATCCTAAGCTGTACGTGAGTATGCATGTGTTGTCTTGTTCATAGGTCATACCTTAAAAGCTTTGTGGTTCAATACTTGTATGGATGGAATCACAAATGAAATTAAGTCAAATAAGAGTATTAATAAATCTTGAGTTTTATTTCATGGTGGAGTTTCTGGTACATCTACAATATTAGCGTTGTGTAAAGGATTTAACAAAAAGAACTGAAATTCGTTTCACTCCTTGGAACGTCTCAGGTACTACAGGACACCAGGAAAGCACAGTGGTGCGCTTAACCTCTGCAGGTTCAAGAGCGCCCTGTTTCTGAGTTTGTTAAATAAAGCCTTTTCTCAGTTGCATGAGTGATCTGAGTTTCTTCAAAGGAATCAAGCAGAATGAATCCTGACTTTCTGAAGCTATTTTAAGTGGTTTGTTTCCTGTCTCAATCTGCTATACCACAGCACATTCTTGAGGCTTTTCCATTCTGTCTTCGTTATAAAGGATTTGAGTTAAAAAAAAAAAAATTTAATAAACTTTTTCCTACACTGTCACATTTTAAGAATTTTTTTCCTCAGTATAAATTCTTGATGTTTTCTAAAATTTGAACATTGCTTACAGGGTTTCAGACATCTCTGGAAAGGTAGCACAATCATGGATGATAGGGATTGACACACGAGTAACAAATAACATCAATAACTGATGCTCCCTTAAGCTCATGATTCTCTAGTGTGGCGCCTACAGAGGTCTCTAAGGACAGAGCTTGGATAAAGTGCATGACACGTTATTTACTAATGGAAACTTTCCTTCCCTGCTATGAAGTTTCTGGTGTTTTCTTAGACCTGAAAGGTGGGTAAAGACTTTGATACATTCACTGCACTTATAAGGCTCCTCTCCTGTATGTACTCTCTGATGTGTTCTAAGCTGGACTTTCTGGATGAAGCACTTGTCACAATCACTGCATTTGTAAGGTCTCTCTCCGGTATGAATCTTCTGATGCCTTCTAAGATCTGAGCCACTAGTGAAGGATTTCTCACACTCACATCTGTGAGGCTTCTCTCCTGTATGGCTTCGTTGATGTTTTCTAAGACCTGAACAGCATGTAAAGGACTTGTCACATTCAGTGCATCTGTACGGTTTCTCTCCTGTATGAATTCTCTGATGTATTGTAAGTTGGGCTTTCTGGATGAAGCGTTTGTCACATTCTCTACATTTGTAAGGTTTCTCTCCTGTATGTATTCTCTGATGGGTCCTTAGGTACGTCAGTCGGCTAAAGCTTTTTCCACATTCACTACATCTGTACTGCTTCACCCCGTATGAATTGTCTGATGACTTCTTAGGTGTGTCAGCTGGCTAAAGCATTTGTGACATTCACTACATTGGTAAGGTTTCTCCCCTGTATGAATTTTCCGGTGTTTTCTAAGACACGAGCTACTGGTAAAGGACTCTTTACAATCACTACATTTGTAAAGTCTCTCTCCGGTATGGGTTTTGTAATGGTCTTGAACCTGGTACAACTGATAAAAGCACTTGCCACATGCTTTACATTCGTAGGGCGTCTCTCCAGAATTCCTCTGCTGTATACTGAAGCTTGAGTGGATTGCTTGATTTTGACCGACGACAGGAAACAGATTTAAACAGGTTATACAGTCTTTAAATTTGCAAGGTTCTTCTCCGGGGTCCTCATTTTTATGTCTGTTTATGGTTGGTGACTCAACAGAGGCATCCCCGTGGTTACTACATCTGCACTTATTGCAGCTCTCTGCAGTAGCACTTGTGTCATAAGGCATACATTGAGAGGACTCATGTATCATTTTGCCAAGCTCATTACACTTATAAGACTTCTCTTGGACACTCATAGGCTGATGGACAATATGCTTTGAGCCTTGATCCAAGACCTTCTCATATTTGCCACACATGCGATGGTTCTCTGGAAAGTTAGCACAATTATGGATAATAGGGATTGAAGCATGAGTAACAAATTCAATAACTGATGCTTCCTTCAGTTCTCTAAAACAAGTAAAATAGCAATTTTTATGAATAGAGCTCTCAGCGGAGCCCTTCCGTGTTTCACTGTCACTTTCTGGATGCTCAGAAGAGCTTCCACTCTGATTTCTATCAGAGTGAAAGGACCATCGATAATTCTTATCTAAAGGGCTTCTCTCTCAGAAGGTCATACAAACGGGTGACTGAGCAATAAGGAACTTTGAGACAAGAGCGCTCTGAAGTGTCATATGAAGAATGTTTCTCTGTTTTCTTGTCTGTGTTTTTGAAACAGGAGTCCATCCCGTAGCCTTTGTCGGCAAGGAACTCCCTATGTAAACCAGGCTCGCCTGGAAATCACCAGATCCTCTTGTTTCAGCATCCCTAGAGCTAGGATTAAAATCATGCTGTGCCCGGACTATGGAGACCGTATCTCAAACAGTAACTAATTAAAAACAACATGCTTACTGCCAACAGCAGTTTAATCCAACAGTAAAATCAAAATATTCCAATTAATAAATGTACTGCAATGCATTTTCTTTCTCTGAATATTCTATTTTCTTTGAACTTCGAGGTTTTCATTAAAAAATACAGAAGAGGGCTGGATCACACAGAATATAGCATCACTCTTGCAGAGAACACAGATAAAATGAAGGTTATGTTTGTTATGAGAATTTCCCTTATTTCTAATTGTCTCTACACAGTTCACAGAATCCATACATACAAGGCAGGTAAATACATAGGATGGATCGGGGTTAAACAAGAAGAGCATCCTCACCTACAAAGACTAGACTGCTGTAATTCTCCAACATCACATCCACGTACAAAGCCCTCTGAACACAGTCTAGACATTCCCACTCCTCCTGTGAGAAGTCCACCGCCACATCCCTGAACGTTAACAGATCCTGTAATGAAAAAATTAACCCATTTACCATGTGCTGCTGGACAAAATGCTTTCCTAGGTAAAAGAGACCTAAGGACTTAGAGGCACCTTTGTGATACAGATGAGGCGTGGCAATTATTCAAAGACAAAAGATCTCTAGAAGTTCTGCAGAGATGGTTCAGAAGCTAAGACCACTGACTGCTCTTCCAGAGGACCCAACTTTGGTTCCTAGCACATGGTGCTACACAACAGATTCTCACTCCAGTTCCATCAGATTCAATCCTCTCTTGTAAACTCTGCAGGCATAGCACTCGTGCATATATTAAGGCAAATATACTTACACACATACAAGTGGAAGCTGATTTTAATAAAGGATACTTTCTAGAAAAGCCATTCTCTCTCTCTCTCTCTCTCTCTATATATATATATATATATATATATATATATATGTATATATATATTCTATTTCCTATCTCTGTGAAAACAGGATGACATAATAGTCTCACAATCAGCAAAGTTGTAGGGAATCTAAGATACATATTTGAGGTTTAAGATGTAGCAATGTTCCATTATGAAGTCTGCATTGGTATCAAATAGGATCAGTGTTGCATCTCAGATGGAAAAATTATGATGAAAAAAACTGTGCTTCCAAATTCTACACCTGTCAACCTTGCTTAAATATGGACACTGGACCAATAGAGCCTCACCTGACTTTATTCTGAGGCCCAGGAACAGTGTTGCACCCTTTGTAGAACAAAGAATATGGAATGCAGAATTCATGAATGAATCAAAAATCAAATAGTTGTGTTTAGTTTTGAATGGTAGGAGTATAACATCAGTGCTTATATCCAATGTGCACTAGAATCAAATACTTTATGAAGTTATTTTATGAGCATATTCTGACAACCATGAAGTAAAAATCGGCATTAGGCAGTGTGAATATGACGTAAATCTTCCTAAAAATCCATACAACCAATATAAATAACAATTTCAGGAATTCTATGTGGGGTTTCACTATAGAAAAGTCAGAAAAAATATTTGTAAATAAATGTATGACCATTCAGATGAAGTAGAAAAACTTTCTGACTAAAATAAACTTGAGTGAAAATTATTCTACCTCTTCATTAATTCTGAATATATTATTGCTCATGAGACTGACTTAATTAAAAATTTGAATCTCGTAAGTTAAAAAATATATATATAGAGAGAGGGAGAGGGTGTTTGTTTTGGTTTTTCAAGACAGGGCTTCTCTGTTGTAACTATGGCTGTCCTGGAACTCACTCTGAATACCAGGCTGTCCTTGAACTCACAGAGATCCGCCTGCCTCTGCCTCCCAAGCGCTGGGATTAAAGGCGTGCGCCATCGCCCAGCTCAACTCTATTCTTTTGTTCGGTATTTGAGTTCAGTCATCTAACAGGATAAAGGTTGCATGGATAAGTACCATTTACGATTACCATTATGAAGACTCCAGGTTATATACTGGCTCTGTCGCCGACAAGCAATGTAAAGCCAGGGGCTGGAGCGATGGCTCAGAAGTCAAGGGCACTTGCTGTTCCCAGAGAACCCAGTTTATTTCTCTCGGCACACATGGCAACTTACTACAGTGACTGATTCCAGGGCCAAGGGCTTGGTGCCATCCTCGAGCCGCCACGGGCACCATGCAGGCACTCAGTGCACGTAAAAACGTGACATAGAGGAATACTTGTGTGCTGATATAAAAATTTATTTTTGAAAGAAACAGAAAACCTGTCCATCACAACCTCTCTTCACACTCTCTAGCTACATACAACAGAGGTTCAGGGAACCAGAATAACATAGGTTAGGGGAGCCTTCCTCATCATAAAGAAGACAGCAAAGCCATTAAGAGGGACAGTTGTTTCTGCCTGAAAACTGATGGTTTATGCACAACACAAAGTCAACACTCTCTAGAGTGCTATATTTCACATTATGCAATACAGAGGTGAGGCTGGCAGTGCTTATACCCTGTTGGAAAAATACAACAGAAGATAGAGAAAATACTGATCTGTCTACAGAGAACGGACCGCTGAGTACTGTTATCAAGAGAATGATATTAGCAGCGCCTCTCCTGCAACCACTAGATGTCGGGTGTCAGCACACCCATGTGTACATGGGTGAAATCAAATAGCGAGGAAAGACTCCACGGTACTGCAGTTGGCAGCATAGTGCAGCAGTTTTAAGGCAAGAGCAAGGCACACGTTCCTGCCATCGTCTGCGCTCTCCAGGGTGCTGAAATATCTGCTACTCGCATTAAAGACAGTCTCTTCTAATTGTACTTCTCTGTAAATTGCTCAGCGGCGTCAGCCAAAAGGCCTATGTGTTTCCACATCCACTTTCACAAGCCTGGTTCTGAGACCCTGATCATCCCTGATACGTAACCTATACGTGGCGCATGAGACTTTTCCTGCCTCACTGATATATGAGGACACAAGTCAATCCTCCAAAACCTGGGAATGGATATATTTCTTTGGTCATTATTTGCAACGAAACCTCCTTTGGAGTTGCAGATCTTAAGTCCATCAAAATCTTCCCCACAGGAAAAAAATCACGGGAGGACACAATGAGACAAGGCTATGCTATGCAGGTGATAAGATTTAAAGACTTGATCTTGATTATCAGAAAAGATAAAGAAAATGAAGGCAGAGGCAGAGATTTAAAGGAATGAATGGTTTCTACCCAAAAACAGTTTTTAAAGAAATGTGAACACAACACCGACCTGGGGCGCATTTACTGGAGACACAGCCATGCTCCCCACCGCTTCTGTCTTCAGTTTCTGTCTCCGGAACAAGGACCTCTTGTTGAAATTTCACATTAAGGAGTCAGAAATACAAAAGTAAAATTAATACAACCCTGTTATAGACAATAGCCACATAAAAAGACCCCCAAATCAAAATGAAACCAGAGGTCTTATCAACACTCCTACAAGGTAAAGAGCAAAGAAGAATATTTTTAGAGTGAAAGGAAGTAACTGTGAACCTTATCATTGCACCCAGACACACTGGCTCTTAAAACCCACGGATAAGGAAGTGTACTCAAGAACGTTATGAAATAACACAGGTCGGCCATTCCAGCAGCACTGAAGATCATAACTGGAGGCAAACCACACATGGAAAAACCAGAGAGATTATCCACCCACGGAAGCACAGGAAATAAAAACTCACACGGTAAATAGGTGGATAGAGGTCTGTTACTGAGGAGTAACAGACCACATCTAACTCACAAACCAGCAAGACACTCTCTTACTACAAGGAATAAAAATATTAATAGTAATTTTACAAACTACAATTTAAAAAAAATCACTTAACAAATAAAAAGCCCAGTGATTGGAAATTTTCAGTAGAAATGGAAATGTTAACAGACAGTTTAACAAGGTTTTGATGAGCTCCTAGAAGAGCTGGAACTCAACGCAGGAAAGGCCACGTGTCACAATACCTGCAGTGCAGAGAGAGAAATGAACAGTCCTAGCAAGAAAAGCGTAAGGAGAGGAAGATGCATGTGCGCTCCAGTCTCAAATTAACCCAGATCCCTAAGAGTGAGCTAGAGAAATCTCCCCGCAGAAACCAGGAGGGAAGTCTTAGCCTTGATAAGTGCTTTGACCATCATAGAAAAAAGATAACACACACACACACACACACACACACACACACACACACACAGTTGAATAGATCATGCTTAAAGGCATTTACAATAGCCAATAAATACATATTCAAAATGCTGCGCACTGTTCAGGAAAAGGTGCTTACCTAGGATGCACCCAAATCCCCTCCCTGTCTAGTCGGTGTCCGAAATACAGTCTTTCCTAACTACACAAACAGTGTAGCTTAATACCTTCCCCACTGTAAGCGTACATACGGAACTTTTCCAAACTCTCGGGTGTATCAAATTTCTGAATGGTATATTTACGTCCTAGCATGCATACGTCTCAGGTGGAAAATTTGAGTAGAAAGTTTGCCTTCTCAATGTTAATGTTTACAAGCAAAACTTTAATGCTTGCTAAAATATACCTTCTGATTCAAGGAAATCTGCGGTGGCTCCCTCGGTGGGTGACTAATATCTAAAAAGCTCTCCGGGGGACGCCTAATCCTCAGCGACAAAGGCCGCTCTCTTGAATAGGCAAGCGGTAAAAACCTTGGGAGTTACAAATGCATGGATGAATTTAAATTCCGGAGGATTTGCAATTGCCAAATTTGGTGTCGGGGGAGAGGGGACGGGGACCCACGTGTACAAACAACAGATAATGTAAATCCTCCACCAGACTATTCTTCCGTGGGTTATCCTTGCAACCTCGAGATGAATGAAAAAAAATCAACAGAAGGCCCAGTTCCCTTGCCGTAAAATTCGCGACAGGGTTAAGATACCTACAGCAGCATTTCGGAGCCCGTTTCCTCGCGAGCAAAAGAGAAAGACTGGGCGCACCGCAGGTCCGGTTCGTCCTCTGACCTGAGTTCGGGGCCGCGGTGCTGAGCAGCAGATGGTGACCGCCCCGCCCCGCCCCTGCGGCCGGGCGGCGTTCTCACAGCCTCCGGAGGCCCCGGCCTGGTCCCCGGGCACCGCGGGCCGGCGGCGCGCGGACACCCAGGTCCCGGAGGGAGCGGCGAGCGTCCGGAGTTCCGACTTCCGTTCCCCGGAGCCTCCCGTGGCCCCACTCATCGCATACCTGCGCGGGTCACGTGCCCTCCCGACTCCGCCCCACCCCCCTTCCTCCTCCCCATCCGGACTCCGGGGTCGTAGAGCTGCCAGTGCCCACTGCACCCATCGCCTGCCACCCTGGAGTTGGCAGCGTTCCCGGTGCCGCCGTGCAAGCCGGTTCCATCCTCTCCCTCTGCGCCGGCAATGGCTTGTGGGAAATTCCCCTGCCTCGGGAAAATGTCCTTTCGCCTGCTCTTTACGTGAGCTTTACGTGGACAGTCGTAACACACGTGCCCTCTGACCCGTGTCGGAGGGGAATCAACGGGGCGTCAAAGCTGTACCGGAACCCCGGCTCTGCACTGAGGTCGGATGAGCCGCGTGGGGTCCTTGAGCTGCCCCCCCACCCCTCCACCCCGCTCCTCAAAGGGGAGAGGACCCCAGACTCCCGAACTCGGCCTCCCCCTGAGGCTCATGTGAATTCGCAGAGCGCCCCCGGAATTGTAGGAAGATGGCGTAAGGGGGAGAAAAAAAGAATGAGACCAATCTCATTCCCGACCCTCCCTATGTTCTCTGCGCGTGCGGCTTCCATTAAATGTGTCATGAGAAAACATTTAGAAATGTTAGACCTGGACGAGTCTTTCTGAGGGAAAGGGCTTCCACCATGGAAGAGCCATGGGCCCTTAGCACTCAAAGGAACCCACCCCCACCCTGGTTCCTGGGGAAAAAAAACTGCAAAAGTCCCTTCCCTGAGCCAAATGCCAGACTAACAGGAGCCAGGCTATACCTGCCAAATGTGGCTTAGATAGCCTGAAAAAAGGACACCCGCCCCCACTGTGAGGGCAACCAATCAGAGAGAAGAAGCAGGGCAGGAATGGTCCCTACATTTTCTGGCCAGATGGCCTAGGGGCCATAAACCAAATGTCTTGACTTTGATGGCTAACCAGATACAGCTGAAGAATGTGGACAGTTAGCCACTTGAGCATGAGCTAATCAAAACTAAACATTTGTAAACTGCATTTCTGTCCCCCAATTAGAAACCAGGCTACCTCACCCATGTTAAAACCCCCTCTTAAAGGCTATAAAAAGGCCAGCAAGCCTTTGTTCAGGGTCGGCCATTCCACCTGGTGCCTGACCCCCGGGTGCTGGTTTGCTCTGCAGAATAAAGACTCCTTGATTTTTCACCAGACCTGGACTCCTGGTGAAACTTTGAGGGCCAAAGGGGTTCCAGAATCCTTGGTATTACAGAAACAGGATATCCGTAACATTATGATACCAATGCCAAATCCAGATGTTCCGTGAGACACAGACGCCTTCACTGTAGGTGGGCTGGCCCTCCGGGGTGACATTAAAAGTCCTTAATATGCAACAGTAATGAAAAAAGAACTTAGGCATTTTTTGTTTGTTTAACTGTTTTGGTTTTGGTTTGGTTTTTTGAGACAGGGTTCCTCTGTTGTAACCCTGGCTGAAATGCCAAAGACTGCAATAAAGGCATACGAATGCTATGAGGGTTGAGTGGTCTCAAGAATACTGACGGATATCATCGCAGTCATAGCAAATGGCATTGCAAGAGCATCGCAATTGGCTACCATTTCCCATATGCTAAAATTGGTGTGAAAGGTTCAGGCTGGGAGATGAGAATACTTGTGAATTCCCACATGCCTATTTTCATTTATTAAATTTCTTACACAGTGTGTAAAAACATTTTTAAAATACACAACCTTTAATCCCAGTATTTCGGAGACAGAGGCAGCTGGATCTCTGCGAGTTTGAGGCCAGCATGGTCTACAGGGCGGGTTCCAGAACAGCGAGGGGAAAGGCATAGCTGCCTTGATCCAGGTTGTCATGGTTTCTGAGGCACTGCATGCCCTACGTGCCCTAGGGTTCCTGAGAGGCTGACGCTTCACTCAGGCAGTGAGGCACAAGCCACTTTGTGTTTCTCTGTTGTTGGGAGCACAGCTTGAAGGTCCAGGCGCCCACAGATCTCCAGGGAAGCCAGGAATGTGAAACACACAGGATTGTCTTTCCAGTTGTTAAGATGTTAAGAAAAACCTGTTCTTCCATCCAGAAAGCTGGGAGTTGGGAGTAATTAAAGCCTGGTGATACACGTGATCTGCTGGGTAGGGCCACATCAAGCTCCTACCACCAGGACAGGAGGTGGCTAGTAACTAGGTGAGCCAGGGGCTCCCCAAGCTCCTGAAGATACCCAAGTCTAAATGACCCTCATGGCCAGAGCCTCCCTTCTGCAAGCTCCCCCCACAGGACTAGAGATGGTGAATAGCTCAAATGCCGTCTGTATGACCGAGACCAGGCCAGAACCCCACTTATAATCCCCCAAGCTGATACAGGCAGCCTGTCTCTAGAGGAGAGGACATCTACCCAGAGATGAGTTTCAATATAACTATGCTCCCTTCTGTACCAGGTATTGTATTATGCCAGAAAACTTATTTTTAAAAACTGTACCAGGCTTAAATATGTTTAGAATAAACCACCTGGTATCAGACTCCCTGTAGTCTTAATCCGGGTTGATGGAGTCAATCTGAACTGGGTTTTCATTCTCATCTCTCATGTTGTCCGCTTCTCCGCCTGATACCTGCGGGTACCCCTTCGCTCAGTATGTTACGTTAGTAGCAAGGAGGCGTGAAAACCTGACAGGACAATTGAACATTAATCTTCTATACCCCAAATAGCTTTCAGACCTCATTGTATCCTGGCAACCACCACTATACTGACCCTGGAAATTGCCATTTTGTTGTTTCTGATAAGGGTATAAAAAGTCTTGCTCTTGATATAAAAGATCACTCTCAATAAAATTTGCCACAGCTCTAGTTTGGCTCTAGACCCTCGAACTCAAGCCTTGTTTTCAGTTCTCAACCTGCCATAGCAGGTAACCTTGGTCTGGTGTGAGAGCTTGCAACAAACCCTGTCTGGAAACAAAAACAGCACCATAGCGGAACGTTTGGAAGTAGTTTTGTTATTTTGGTTTCTTTAAAAATGCAAAATGGCTTTTGGGCTAGGTTTATGTTCCCGCCCCAGGTGTGGTAGATGATCATGAGTTGGATTTGGAACGCTTGGTGCAGGTGGCTATAATTTGGTTAGGTGCGGTTGTTTTAGCACGTGTAGCTTGTTCTTGGGATTGTGTGCCGCTTGGGTTTTAAGGGAACTTTTGCTTAGGGAATAAAAGGTCTGAAGCCCCGAGAGGTAGGTTTGTCCATCGCTAGTGTTTAGATTCTTACTTAAAAGAACAAAAGTTGGAGACACTGGGTTTGCAGACCGAGAGCTGAGACGCTGGTCTGACTCACTGTCAGCTAGTCCTCTCCAAGCTTAGGACAGCCTAAAACAACGTCTGTGAAGATTTCTACCTTTCCCTCATTCTCTATCAAGGCTGCCTGCAAAAGCAGTGAAGATTTCTCTCTGTCCTTCTTTTCTCTTTCCTAAAATTGAGGTAACAGATTGTAGTTAACAACTGCACAGTATATGGGATTTGGTTTTAAAAAAAAAAAAAGTGACTGAAGAATGAGATTCCTTTTCTATTATACAAAAACTCAGAGGGCACTCCTTGTCGTGTACAAACAAGGTACAGTTGGGGTGAGCACTGTTCAGCACACTAATGACTGTTTCAAGATTATTCTGGACCTCTCTACAGTTCCTCCTCACATACTTTTAATGGAAAAAAAATCCAGCCATTGCTGTTATGTGTAGATATTTGTTACTTATCTAGTGATCTCCCAGGCTTCTCCAGAAATCTTAAAAAAAAAAAAAAAGGTCTATTTCAAACATTCAGGACTTTCCCTTTGTCTTCGAAATGGAGAATTAGTCAGCACACCTGCATCATAATGAGAATTCCTCCTTATACTCACAAAAGAACGTTCATCTGAATTTTGGTACAGTGATGAATTTTATTTGGGCCAATAACCACTGACTGCACAAGTGACATCAATGACGCTGTGTTTGCAGACAGTGCACTTACAACAGCAGATGCAGTGGGTCGCGATGCTGCACCTCTAAGCTAATGTATTCCCGGGGTCCGGCCTTAAAAAGAACAACAACACTAAAATAAAACCTGAAGTATGTGCGCCAGAGAGCTGAGCTCTTTGCCCAGCATATATCAGAATTAGAAAAGAAAGATAGTCTTCTCAAACTGGGAGGGTTCTGTGAGAATAAACTGTTTAAGTGCCGAGGGATATGTTTCTATGGTTATAGAATAAAATATACAATAATGAATGTCCTATTACTTTCCTGCTGCTGATGTAAAACATATATCAAACCCAATAGGGGGAAGAAATTGGTTTAAATTGTATCACAAATTATAATCCATCATTGAGGGAAAGCAAGGCAGAAACCTGGAGGCGGGACCTGAGCAGACACAGTGGAGGAGAGCTGCTTACTGGCTTACTCCCGCAGTGTACTCAGAGCATCGCAGCATCTGTAATAGATCAGTCCTGGGAGACCTGACTATTTTCTTCTGGCCACTGAGGGCACCAGGCACACATGCAGAGTACACACACACATACGGAAAAAATACTGGCATGTGAAAACTGACACAGAGCTAGCGTGTTCAAGCCGGAGAAGACAACGTAGAAAGTTTGTCCTCTATGAAGACCCTAACCAACACCTGTGGAAAACTTCCTGCCATTTGTTGTAGAGCTAGAGAAGTTAATTCTAAAGAACATTGTGAAAAGGCACAAAGACTTCAAAAATCTTGAAGTTCCAGGCTAGAGACCATTTGAGGAAATATTTAAAGATCAGGGCATAGTGGGGCCCGCTTTTTTCCCCAGTACTTGGAAGGCACAGGCAGGAAGATCTTCGTGCATTCAGACAGCCTGGTCTACAAAATGACTTCCCAGGACAAGCAAGTCTACACAGTGAGAGCCTGTTTCAAATAAAAATAATTTGAACAAATTGAACTACTCCAATGCAAACCGTGAGTGCAGTCACGAAGAGAGACAACTAAATGAAAGTTAAAAGGACCTTCATTTCTCCGTAAAATTTAAGGGAAGAGTCAACACTCTCAAGAAAGCGCTTCATGATCTACCAGTTACAACGCTACATGAGATGTGGCAGCTGGGCTGCCCAGGAGAACACAGACTGAAACAATTTTAAGAGGCAGGGCAAAAATGATGATCTTCCTAGTTAAGGACGTTCACAGAGTATCCCAACCAAGTATGATATGAGCAGCAGTTTTCCTGATGCAAACAGGTAACATGTCAACAGACAAATCTCACTTCTGTGACATTAAAAACCAAGGAGACACACTCCCCTGTGAGTCCACTCCCAAGGGCATCAATTGCAGGGCGAGATCAAGCACCACATGGACCTGCCATCTCTGGTGCTCACTAGAGTTAAATCTTTACTAATGGACTCAAAGAGGTAAGTCTCTTCTAATTCTACTCTCCATAAACTTCTCCAGTTCTAGCAAGGAATTCCAGGTGTTTAAACGTGTACTTCTTTTCCATATTTTTTTCCCACTTTTGGCTTTTTTTGAGACAGGATTTCTCTAACTCTGGCTGTCTGGGAATTCACTCTGTAGACCAGGCTGGCCTCAGAACTCACAGCCCTCTGCCTGCCTCTGCTGGCACCACCCACTGCTTGGCTTAAATGTCTGCTTTCATGAGACCGGTTTTGGAAGCATGAATTTGGAAATTTTCTAAGTCTTGCTGTTTCTGTGTCAATGTGCTAATATACTGTTTTGGAGTTGGGCTAAATACTTTCTCATCTTAAGGACTTCCAAATGTTCCTCCGGCACCCTCTTGGGGATTTCTAAGTTTTAGGTGAGCAATCAGGTGTCATGTTCATAGGTTATCTCTTAAAGTTTATTCCTTAATAGTGCTTAATAATAGTCCTTAATAACAAGTCAACTTCTTTAATACTTGTACAGATTGACTCATGAAATGAAGATGACAATGTCTTATTAAAGAACTTTCCTGAGGTTTATTTGATGATAAATCTGGTACATCTACAAAGTTAGCATTGGGTAAGGAATTTAACACTAAGAATAGAAACTCAATGCAGCTCTTGGGGTTTGTCGAGTGGAATTTCTACGGTAGGCCAGGACTGCGGATACAACAGTGATGTTCATTCAGTGCTTGCCCACAGGAGCCAGTGTTCTGGCCATCATTTGGAGGATGACTGACCATAGGGGTCTCTCTGGGCGTTCAGAGCCCTTCATGGACACAGCTCAGTCTGGATGTGTCGCTGACACATTTCTGTAATTGTCCCTTCACCCGTCCTTGAAAGGTGTTTCTCTCTTTCCACCTAAAATGTGGCCTCCTCTCTAAGGCTCCCTAAATTACTAAATTCTGTCTGTGCATGAGCCTGGAGCAGTGAGCACTGACTCGGTGGCTAATCTTACACAGCAAAGGAGAGCAGCAGCTCAGCACTGACTGTGAACGGACTCTTCCTGCTGTCTCCTTAACATCAGAAGAGATTCTGCTAAAATGTCAAGGACTGTATTCTAAAGGAGTAACCAGTGAAAAAACAGTCGTGGGCAAGTGGTGGAAAAGGAAAGTTTGTCTTCATGGGCACACAGGAACACATTTCCCCCTGGCTCCAGAACTGTCATGATCTACTAGTTACAGATATTTTTTTGGGATATGTTTGAATATCTTGTATATTTTGGAGAATAGCCACAGAGAGAAACATCTGATTCTCAGGATAATTTTTCTTTTTCTTCTTGTGATGGCCAAACATCACTCTTTAAGTTCACATCATCCACAGGGCTCATTCTTCTCTCCATTCTCTCCTTTCCCAATTGTTTTGCTGAGGGCAGATATTCTCCATGAATTTTAGGACTGAAATTCTGAAAATGCTTTCACTCTGACCCCATGCTCATAGAAAGATACTCATGCCCAGTCCCTAAGGCGAGTGAGCTGTGTCCTTATGTATTAGTGAGTCTGGCCTCGGTATTGCTTGGCTTCCATCAGAGGAGCCTCAGGCTTTCAAATCCAGCCTTATGAAAGTACACATTTAGGCCTATGAAGCTACAACATACATCCAGAACCCCAAATAGACTGGATCAGAAAAGGTCCCCTTTAAAAATAGTCAAATAAGCTCTGAACACTGCAGAGACTTAGGATTGGTGCCTAGCCAATGATCATCAGAGAACGTTCCTCAGCTTTCTCAGTATGAATTTACTATGTACAAGAAGTTTGCAGGACCAATGAAAAGTGCATTTCATACCATTGTGTCAAAAATAAAAAGGAGAAATTAATGTTAAATTATATTAAAAGGTCACAAAAGAACGGTCACAAAGGCAAATAAAACAGACAGAAACCCCCACCCACGTTTTAGGAGCTCCAAAAGAATTATACGACAAACAACCTTGAGACCTAAGTTAGGGACCTAGCACAGGGCCAATGGAGGCTCTGTGACGGCCGCTTCAGGCTCTGTGAGGCCATATGCATCCTGGTCAGCTGACTCCATGGCTGTGTTCTCCTGGTGTGCTTAACTACTCTGGGTCCCACAATTCCAACTCCCCCTCTTCCAGTGTCACCTCACCTCCACCTTCCTGGCACCACCAAGTATGGCAGACACCCAGCTCCGGTGCAGGCCACGCCAGCCAAGCAGAAGGACCAGTGTAGGCCCTGCACAGCTCTCACACGGAGCCAGTGCTCCAACTCTTCTCCGCCCATCCCCTCCCACTGCCATGCTCCAGCCACACAACAGGCCGCATACGCCACCAGCACCCAACAGGGACGGGGACGCCCTGCTTGACAAGACATCAAAAAGAACATAAGACAGGAGTGGAAAAAGAAAACAAGGAGCAAAACGCCCATCCAACAAAGACAGACTCAGGGATTCGGGACTGAAACCTACAATCGCCCCACACCCAGATGCCAAATGCCAGCATAAGAGCACAGTCAGCAACAACCAGGGCGATGTGTCAGCACAGAGGCAACAGGCCTACTACAGCCAGCCCTGGATACTCCGACACGCATGAGCACAAGAGAAAGATCTTAAAGCCAATGCTGTGAAGATGGTGGAGATCTTTAAAGAGACGTGATAAATCTCTTAAAGAAGCCAACGAAAAGACAGGGGGAAAAGGAGGGAGGACCTCAATAAAAAAAAGCAAACCAGTTGAAGGAAATAAAACGGTTCAAGACATAAAGGAATGCGAAATAGAAGCAACGAGGAAGGCACAATCTCAGGGAATTCTGGAAATGAAAAACCTAGGAAAGCAAACAGGAACTGCAGGCGCAGGCTTCACCAACAGAACACAGGAGATGGAAGAGTCCAACACACCACAGAAGAAAGAGATACATCGACCAAAGAAATCGTTAAATCTAAAGTCCCCGACAAGAACACCCAGGAATCCGGCACATAATGAAAAGCCCAACCTAAGACTAGCTGGAACACAGGAAGGAGGAGAACAGCTCCAAGGCCCAGAACATATTCTCAACAAGATCACGGAGGAGAAGCTTCCAAACCCGAAGGAGGCGGCGCCTGAGAAGGGCCACGGGCGTCCTTTCTTGGCGCGACAGCTGTTCGGAGCCTCTTCTGGGCAGTGTGGCCGCCTGAGCTTCTTCAAGGGAGCTACACCCCCTAGATCTGCTCAGCTTCCGGGATTTTCTGAAGCTCTTTCCAGGTGTGTATTTCCTGTCTGCGTCAGCTTCCGTTCAGGATAGGATATTTTGCTTTAGTCTACAGGAAGCTGCCACACAACAGCACTTCCTCCTGGCTTCTCCATTCTGTCTGCAAATGAAGGTTTTGACGTTCAACAGGTAAAGTAACTACTGCACGACAGGTTTCCGCACAGTTCTGCATTTTCAGAATTTGCCTCAGGATACTCTGCTGATGACTTCTAAGACTTAAAGACTGCCACGAATTTCTCACATTCATGACGACTCTCTGCCTAGGAGCCCACTGTGCTAAGGTCAGAGCTCTGCGTGAAACATGCTTGCAGAGCACATTATTTACTATGGACAGTTTTCTCCATGCTATGAATTTTCTGGTGGGTTCTCAGGCGTGTCATCGGCTAAAGCATTTACCACAAAACAGTTTGTAAGGTCTCTCTCCTAAATGAATTCTCTGATTTTTTTTTAAGGTTGTATTTCAGGACAAAGGATTTGCCACATCCCTACATTTCTAAGGTTTCTCGTCTGTATGAATTCTCTGATGTTTTCTAAGGGTGCTTCTCAGAACAAAGGACTGGTCACATTCCTTACACTTGTAAGGTTTCTCTCCCGTATGAATCCTCTCATGTTTTCTAAGGTTGCTTTTCAGGGCAAAGGGTTTGTCACATTCGCTACACTTGTAAGGTTTCTCTCCCGTATGAATTCTCTCGTGATTTCTCAGGTCGTATTTCTGGACAAAGGATTTGTCACATTCGCTACACTTGTAAGGTTTCACTCCCGTATGAATTATCTCATGTTTCCTAAGGTCATTTTTCTGGGAGAAGGACTTGTCACATTCACTACATTGGTACGGTTTCTCTCCCGTATGAATTCTCTGGTGTGTTCTAAGGTTGCATTTCTGGGCAAAGGACTTGTCACATTCACTACACTTGTAAGGTTTCTCTCCTGTATGAATTCTCTCGTGGATTTTTACATGAGCCTTCCGGCTAAAGCACTTACCACAGTCATTACATTTGTAAGGTCTCTCTCCCATGTGAATTCTCTCGTGGATTCTAAGGTCATTTTTCCAGGTAAAGGATTTGTCACATTCGCTACACTTGTGAGGTTTCTCTCCCGCATGAATACTCTCATGGTTTCTAAGGTCGGTTTTCAGGACAAAGGATTCGGCACATTCACTGCATTTGTAAGGACTCTCTCCTGTGTGAGTTGCCTGGTGCATTATAAGGTTGCATTTCTGGACAAAGCGTTTGCCACAAACATTACAGTCGTAGGGTCTCTCCCCAGTATGGGTTCGGTAGTGCTGTTTAACCTGAAACAAGCGATGAAAGCACTCTCCACATTCCTTACATTCATAAGGCTTCTCCGCAGCATGCACGCTCTGATGCCTCTGAAGACCTGCAGAGGTGTGAAGGCATTTGCCGCACTGACTACATGAGTACGTTTTCTCTGCACCGTGGGTTCTGCAGTGGTTTTCAAGGCGGGACACACTGCAGAAGGACCTACAGCACTGCTTACATTCATAACGCCTTTCCCCTCCTCCACGAACTTTCTGATGACTAGTGAGACCTGAGCAGCAGAAAAAGGATTTCCCACAGTCGTTACATTTATAAGGTTTCTCTCCAATGTGGATTCTGTAATAATGTCTTTTTAAAGCTGTTGAATGATAAAAGCTCTTCCCACATTCTGTACAACTGTAGGACTTCTCTCCAGTATGATTTATCTGGTGTTTACTGAGACCCGAGGAGGTCCGGAAGCATTTCCTACACTTCCTGCATCGGTATGGCTTCCCTTCGCTGTAGACCTGCTGGAATGAGAGCTTATGTCCAGGGTCAAAAGATTGATCATACTCTGAATTGGGGTGTTCTTTCTTTCCAGTGTGGAGTCCTTCATTTTGACTAACAGCGGAACATAAACTTGAAGGTTTCCCACAGTCTTTATGTTTGCAGGGCTCTTCTCCAGCGTGCACACTCTCATGTCTGCTTGGGGGAGATGATTCAGCAGAGGCACCCGTGTGCTTACCACACGTGTGGTTTTCGCACTTTTCTGTAGTATCACTTGTCTTAGGCAGTGCACACTCGGGGGATTCATGAAGGTTTCTTCCCAGCGCATTACACTGGTGAAGCTTCTCTTGAACATTCACATCCTGATGGGCACTGTGCTTTGAGTCTTGATCCAAGACCTTCGCGTACTTAGACTGGTGATAGTTCTCTGGAAAGTTAACACAGTTAGGGATCATGAGGATTGGTGCATGAGTGATAAACCCAGTAACCAATGTCTAAGTTCTCTAAGAGATATTCTCTGAAACCTTAAAAGACTCCCTTCTCATTCCCATTTAAAATGCACATTTTGTAGCAGGTGGGACAAACTGGTCATAAAGAAAGAACAATGCCGTTCCGAAAGGAGCTCTCCAGGATCATGTGCGGACTGTCTATTTCCTTGTTTCTACATTCACGACGGGCTCACACTGTGTGACTAGGTTGGCTAGGAGCTCACTCTGGGACCCAGGCTCACCTAGAAGCCAGCAGATCTTACCTTAATCTCCTTGGTGCCGGGATTAAAATCAGGCCCCGCCAACCCCTGATATAGAGACCGCCCCATCCCTAACTAAGCATGTACACTGTCTACAGCACTCTCTGTTTTAAAAGTCTCCTGTGTCCTTATCAAACACGTGAAGGATTAACTCAATGTAAAATGAAAATGCTTTAGGTACGAAGTGCCCTGAAATGCACCTTGTCGCTCTATATATTGTCTTTGCACTTTGAATTTTCAGTAATAGCTAGGTAAGAGGGTCAGTGAGGTCATGCAGAGAACGCATCCGTCACTGCCGCAGAGAACTCAGAACACTGGACAGGAAATGCCTTAAAACATAAAATCTCAGAGTCTACATGTGTACAGATTAGGTCAGCACAAGCAGAGTCAGGACTTCCCCAGGAGAGCAGCTTACCTACAAAGACGAGATGACTGCAAATCTCCGACATCACATGCACGAAAAGAGCCCTCTGAGCAGAGTGCAGACATTCCCACTCCTCCTGCGAGAACCCGACAGCCACATCCCTAAAAGTCAGCAGGCCCTGTAATGGAGGATGACAGTTTACCACGTGCTGCTGGCCAGGATGCTTTCTTCCACAAAAGACACCTAAGGAATTCTAGACTCCTCTGTGATGGCAATGAAGCAAGACAACGACTAGAAAATAAAAGCTTTCTAGAGGTGCTGAGGTGCTAGCCCAGCACTTCACCTAGAGGTCCACGTGCCCAGCACCCACATGATGCCACACAACTGCATTTAATTCATTACATGAGATCCAGTCTCTCTTCTGAGCTCTACAGGCAAGAGCACTGGTGCAGAAATGCTGCATTTTCTATGTCTGTGAAGACAGGATGACGTAATTAGTCTCACAGTCAGCGAACTCTTAGGGAATATAAGATACACATCTGTAGTCCAGATGCAGGGAAGCACCTTTATGAAGTGTGTGTTGCTGTCAAACAGGATCACACTGCTGCATCTCAGATGGAAAAGTTATGATGAGCACAAGTGCGCTTCCAGGTTCTTCATCTGATCACTGCCCTTGCTCAGACTTGAACACAAACCCATGACATCCTCACGAGACTCTACCCGAACAACGCTCAGTTCACATGCTTAGGCCCAGTACATCGCTGCACCCTTTGTAGACCAAGGAAGTACTTGTAGAAGGCAGAGCTGATGGATGACGTAAACGTCAGAGGTCTGTCTAACAGGAAGGGGTAGAGCTCTGTGCTACAGACAAGTGCCAAGCCACACTGGGGTTACTGTTAGGTCTCAGCACAACAACAAAGGCTAGCTGAAGGGCCTGTTCCCACATCAAAGCGACCATGGTGACCAGGTCCACCAGCATTCCTCAGACCCTGCCTGTCACAGCATCTCATTATCTAGCATCTGGAATGCCCCGGCCATCCTGAAGTCTCCAGCACAGGCACTGGGCGGGCTTTCCATCCCCCAGCTTTTCTTCCCTATTTACCCTCAATCACTGTGACTGCTGGTCAGTTTTGGGTCTCTTGGTCCCTGGCTTGCCCCTGCCTCTCCCCTCTGCGTGAGAACTACCCTAGCCTCGTTAGCTTAGAATGTACTGTACATGAGATTGGCTCAACTGAAAACTAGAAACTGTGACTCGACTTTATTCCTCGTCATTTCATGAAATCCTATCGCCCAACTTGATTTTAGGTTGCATGGAAAAGCATCATTTATGATTCTTCCTTTATTTTACAGAATATGGAAACACCAGGTCATATATGGCTTTGTGGCAAACGTGCCCCAGAAATATGAACTCGGGGTCAACCTCTCTTCAGAATCTCTATCTATGGAATACATGGGTATCTTCAGGAAGAGGAAAGGGAGACTTTGTCCCCCAAAAGAAGAGAGCCAAGTCGTTAAGAGAAACCTTGGTTTCTGCTTGAAAATGGATGGCGTATGCACAGGAGCCAGTCGACATCCTCTAGGAGAGTCTCACTAGTATACCCCGCATGGTGCGGTATAGAGATGGGGCGGAAGTGCCTCCTCACACAATGGTACCCTGTCTGAGAAACAGAACAAGCGACAAAGAGAAAACAGTAATCTGTCTGTCGAAAACCTGATCATTGCTGAAATGCAACCAATGTTACACATGAGACTGTAGTTCCTCAAAAATATATATATATAAAAGTCCTTCCAATGAAGGAACTGGCCATCAATATAGCTCTTTGATCATCCTTACTAATGGAATCACTTTCCCAATTCCAGGACTGAAGTCTCTGAAACTCACACGTCCTCACAGTAATAATCAAGAAAGGATTCACTGGAGACAGATCTGTGCTATGTAGGTGACAAGATTTAAAGACTTCTTCTATATCAGAGAAGAAATAGAAAAAGAAATACGAAACAGACACTTGAGATGACATTTCCAGAGGCTGAGAATCAAAGGCTTGCGTTCTTTCAATGTACAGCAATTCGTGAAGAACCGTGGACATGACACTGACCTGGGGCGCATCGACGGGAGAAGCAGCCATTCTCCCTGTTGCTGTTGTCTGAGTGTGTGCTTCAGGAACTAAGACCAGAACTCTTCTTGACATTTCACATCACGGTATCACACATACAAACCTAAAATTAATGCAACTCTGTTATCGACAACGCCAAACCACATAACAAGACCCAAACACCAGAAAGACACCAGAGGTCTTGTCACCGTCCCTACAGACAGGAGAGCAGGGGAGCATATATTTAAAGTGTATCAGAGAATAACTGCAGACCACACTGCACCAGAAACACTGGTTCTTAGAACTCACAGAGGAGCAGGTGCCTTTGAAGACAGTTATGAAATAACACAGGACATCCAGTGAGGCCGCGCTGCAGCTCGTAAGCAGAGGCAAACAGTACACAGAATATGCAGAGGGATTGCCCATTAGGACACAGGAAATAAGACATTTTATATGAGGAGCAGATTTATAGGGGAGAGCTGGGGAGTAACAGACCACGTCATACTCACAAAGCCAGAAAACCGCCATTTCCCACCGAAGGGGAGTTAGTAATGTAACCTTCCAGAGTATTAGAATGAAACCAAAGAGTGAGAGCCCCAGGATAACGCATGAGTCATGCTCAGGCCTGCAGTACAGTGCACAGCATTGGCAGGAAGACTGTGAGGGGAGGCGGGTGCACGCGCTCTCCTCTCTCAGTTCACCTGGAGCCACAGGAGTCAGCTAGAAAACTGCGAATGAGACAAAGGATGAAAAGAGGACAGCGGTAGGAACGTAGGATTTCAGCGTTCTTTTTAGTGATGAGATCACATGCTGAATTCCCCACAGATACCATGAAAAACTCCTGGACTTGATAAGTTCTTCATGCACTACTAAAAGAGACAACACACAAAAACTCACCTTTTCCTGTATGTCAATAATGACCATTTTAGAAATAAATTAGAGAACTAACCATACAGATTCGCTTCAAAAAGATAAGCCTCAAGAATGAGGCAGATGACTTCTTTGAGGAAAATGGTAAGGTAATCGGGGGGAAAAAACGATAGTACGCAGGACCCACGCTCTCTAAAGGGAAATAACATGGTTAAAGATTATGTTACTACAGAACTGATACCAACCCCATCTCCCACATACTGACATTCTTCACACAAGGAGACACGCAAACAGGAAGATCCCAAATATGAAAAGTAACCCTGAGAGACGCACTCCTGGGGTCCCATGAGATCTGACCTGAAATCATAATACAGGGCCACGGGGACAAAGACAAGAACCGCGTCCTCAGGAAGGAACATGAGCACACACAGCAGAGACCTAAGGTATAGCCCATGTGTCGATGATGAGCCCAGGAAGAGGGAGAACCTTCCGTGCTGGCCAAGTGATTGTTGGTGCGCAGCAGAATGTCGCCAGAATCACATCTCTCCCGACACGGAAATCAATTCAGACTACACCAAGGGTCCTCCCGGACAACTTGAAACGATTAAAATAATTAAGAAACTGAAAGAGACCCCAGGAGCACAGGAAGAGAACCACGGCATAGCACGAAGCTCAGAGAAATATCTGAAAAATGAGTGGTAGGTAGAGCGGGGAATATATACTCGGCCCGTTTTCTTCACACAAGGGGTTGGTATAGGCTGAACAGACCTAATACCCAAAAAAAGCATAATCCCAAAACTGGACAATGGTCACACAGCACAAGAAAGCCAAAACAAGCA
The DNA here is from genome assembly GCA_026225945.1 of Cricetomys ansorgei. NCBI lineage: Eukaryota > Metazoa > Chordata > Mammalia > Rodentia > Nesomyidae > Cricetomys > Cricetomys ansorgei. The sequence continues at coordinate 522,930 of JAMJFZ010000698.1, read as the reverse complement.
TACATAAACACATACGGATGGGTGAACGGATAAACTTTTTAATTTTTAAAACCGTGTATTTTTATTTTCTTTCTCCGTGCATGCACATTTGGCCTAGGTGAGCCCTCATGAGTGTCTGGCATCCGCAGAGGCCAGGGAAGAGTATAAAACATTCCCTGGACACAGAGTTACAGACAACTGTGTGCTAGCCCACTGGGATAACGGGGAAACGGACACTGCCATCCGCAGAAGGAACAAGCGCTGGGAACCGCTGATCCATTTCTACAACCACCCCACCCAGAAACGCAAGTTAAAAGTAAAAGTACTCAGCATCCTTGGGTACAAAAGTGGGAATTCGAAAGCCAACTTTTCGAGCTTCTGACGCTGGTCAGAACGCCTGATATTAAGAAAACCCGTAGAGGAGCCAGGCATGGCGGGAACGCCTTTAATCCCACATCTGCAGACGCAGAGGCAGCGTGCGGAGGGCTAAGACGGACAAACCACCCAGGGAACCGCCGACCCCCGCCCCAGCGGCGCGCGACCCCAAGGGCAGGCTGCACCTGCCAGCTCGACTCCACCTACGCGGGTCCCAGCCCCGCATCGAGCGCCAGCGCCGACTCTCACGCGTCCACCACGTCTTGCGTTTCTGAGAAGCAAAGTCACAGCGACTTCTCCCAGCGCTCCCTGCCCGACACCCTCCGCGGGGCGGGGCGGGGTCGCCTTCAGTCCCGGCTCTCGGGAGGCAGAGGCCTGCGGATCTCCGCGAGTTCGAGGCCAGCCTGAGCTGCCGTTCCAGGAGCGCCAGGGCAACTGTCACAGAGGAACCCTGACGTCAACTTCACTTAGCGCACGCTTTGCTTAACAAACGTTAGCAGCCACCGCTTCAGAGATCAGGAAAGCACGCTTTCCCGCTCGATCGCGACCGCAGACCCCGCGTGGCTAACGGATGAACGCGCCCTGGATGCGCTCAGTCCCCAGGGCGAGGGGGAACCGGAAGTTAGAAAGCACGGATGCCTGCGAGATCCAGGAGCTCCGGCCTTGCGGCGAGGGCAAGGAACGCCTGTGCTCAGACGCCGGGGACTGTGGGTCACATGCGAGGAGGACTCAGCATGAGCACCGTCCGCAGTGGGCGGAGAACTCAGCATGAGCACCGTCCGCCGTGAGATGCGAGGGAGAACTCAGCCTGAGCACCGTCCGCAGTGAGATGCGAGGGAGAGCTCAGCGTGAGCACCGTCCGCAGTGAGAGAACTCAGCCTGAGCACCGTCCGAGGTGAGAGGACTCAGCGTGAGCACCGTCCACGGTGAGCGGAGAACTCAGCGTGAGCACCGTCCGCGGTGAGAGGACTCGGCGTGAGCACCGTCCGCGGTGAGAGGACTCAGCGTGAGCACCGTCCGCGGTGAGAGGACTCAGCGTGAGCACCGTCCGCGGGAACAAACCCACCCCAGGGCCGAGAAGCCACCGCAGAAGCAGCGCCAACCCGCGCACAGCCCAGGCCGGTTCCCGCCTGTTTCCCAGCGCGCTGACCTCTGACCTCTGACCTCCTCGTCCAGGGCCGCCAGGCCGAGGTTCCCGCCGAGCTGCCGACTGCTGACCCCCAGGCCGCACACAGGGCGCCGCGAAAATCCCGGGACCTCGGTCCTCAGCGCCGCGTTCAGAACCGCCGCGCCCCGAGGCAGCGAGCGCAGGGAACGACGGGACTTCCGGTCCCGCCCCCTCGTGTTATAGGCGCGACCCTGACCCCGCCCTTCTCACTCCAATTCTGGTCACGTGCCCCACGGCCCCTCCCCCTCACTCCCTCTGCCCTGTGCAGTTTCCCGGCATCCTCTCCGTGTCTGGCTCCGAAAATAGCACGTGTCCGCGGCCCAGGCGCCAGCTCCCTGGAAGATGGCCGCGCTCGCAATGGCTCGTGGGAAATTCTGCTGCCTGGGCCGAATGGCTCCTCCGCAGGCAGGTGAGCCTCGGCTCAGCCAGCCAACGTGGACAAAACGTCCACGGAACGGGCTAAGATCTGGGCCGCGGCCGCGTGACCGGCCGGGGCCGAGCGTGGGTGTCCTCGAACCCGAGTCGTTGAGACACTTTTTTTTATAAAGATCTCTAATTACATTGATTTGGCGAGAATTTTCAACAATTACTAAAATGCTTTCTTTTTGGTACTATTTAAAACCAGGTTTCACCGTGGAGCCCTGTCTGCCCTCAAACTCAGAGCTCTGCCATTTTCTCTCCCCAGTGTTTCAATTAAAAGTGGGCCACAATCCACAACCAGACCCTAAAATGTTCTCTTTGAAATCTTCAGGATGGTAGTTTTCCTTAGAACAGAGAAATGGGGCCCACCACACCCTCCTCCCAGAAGCACAACCCTCCTGATACTCAGGAAGGAAGCTCGTCCGCATATGTGATATTTTCTTGGGGCATTAATCGTTCTTGGTAGAAGTGATATTGTTGAGGGAATCTCTCCGGCATGAGTACTCCATCAGCTGAGAGGAAGAGAGATTTATTCACCGTGGACAGAAGCCAAAATAGCTCCTGGAAGGTTTCAGTCCTGAGTCCGGTGTTAAGGTGGTGTAGAGGAACAGGCCCGTGTGAAAGCTAGGAAGGGCCTATACTTCAGAGGTCTATGAAAGAATCACATTCAGAGGCCCGTGTGGTCCAGACGGAATGTAGAAAGAATGTTAGGGATGGTAGTACTAGTTAGTATTCAGTATTCAGATGGCAGTTTTGTAGCCCAGGCCTTTAATCCCTAAGAAAAACAGAGGGTGGAAATAGACACAGGAAGCAGAGTTCAGGAGTCAGTGTCACCCAGGAAGTGATATCTGAGAAGAGTCAGAATGAATGGCAGGCCAAGTAACCAATCAGAGGAAGTTAGCAGAATGAGTCAGAGTGAGGACACACCCAACTCTCATAGAAGGCAGGCTCTCAGCTCAGAGCAGTCAGTTACAGTCAGTTACAGGCAGTATGAGGTGAGCAGTCTGAAGCAGCCAGAGGAAAAGACTCAGAGACACAGTCGAAGTGGTCTGACTGAGGTAGTATGGAACAGTGAGTTACAGAAGCAGTTAGTCTGGGGAAGAGACACAAAGACACAGAGGCGGTTCAGCAGCAGAAGTCAGTGTCATCAGCAGAAGCCACACAGAGCAGTTCAGTCTGAGGCAGTCAGAGAGTCAGACAGAATCTGCCAGAGTCAGAAGAGTTTGGTCAGAGACAGTAAGCTGGCTCAGAAGGTCAGTTTGAACCAGTCAGCTTAGGGGAGGGTTTGAGCCAGAATAGCTAATGAGTCAAACAAAAGGACTTCAGAAGTAGCTAGTCAGAGTGGCTCAGTCAGAAGTAAGTCACGGTGGTTGATTAGATTTTACAGAGGCTTTAACGTTATAGATTGTATGGATTCGGATTAGATTGTACGGAGGCCAGAAACACCCCGGGACTCCAGGACTAGGACCAATGATTGAATTAGGAAAAGAATAAACAGAAACAACGTCTACATCTAGGGAATCTATGGCTAAAAGGTGGGGCTAGCACACAGACAAGCAGGACTTTCCAGAAGCATGCAGGGCAGTTAGCTGGGGGCTTTTGCTTTTCAAGTGCATATGCTCCAGTTGACAAGAGTAAGCTTCTGAGGAGGGGTTACTAGGGCCAGAACCTATCATTTCAGTCATTTCTCCTTTCTCAATTGCTTGAGACTGAGGGCCCTGCCCAGGTGGTTCTGTTCCAGGTAGTAAGGTGAAGTTGTGTTTGGCAATGAGCAGTATAGCAATGCTTTAAGTAAACCATAAATTAATAAATCTGTATCTCATTATCGGTCTTTTCTACCTGATTCGACTTCAGTATTAATGTTGCCTCACTGAGAGAGAGTACTAACAGCAGGCAGCCAGTTAAAATGGTTGTACCCGGAAGCCGCTGTGACCCCGGAATCCTACCCATGCAAAAATAAAGCATCCCTAGGACAATAGCATTGAGTACTTCAACTGACATTTATTACAAGTAAAAAGAATAGCTTCTGAAAGTGGAGGTTTTCTGAGACAGGATTCTGCTCAAGCAGGAAGACTTGCTTTTAAACGATTCCGAGTAAAGAAAGCAATTTTGAACAGGAACGTTGTCCTTCTACACACAAAATGTCCAAATTCTTGGCATGGACCTCTGTCATGAACTAGTATAGTTACAGAAAAGACCTCAACGGGGCCTTGTTCTGTGCAGCCTCTGTGCGCACAGGAGCTCTGAACCATGGAGGATTTGAAATTGGCACAAGGAGTCTGTGCAGATGATTCTGGTCCCCTGATGGTTAGTGGCCGGTCCCTGACTAACTTCCCTGTCTTGGATTCATCCACTCCGATGCAGCAACAATTGATACACATTATCAGATAATCATTCGCTAATGTGAATGATGCTTTTGGGTGTAATCTAACCAACTTTCCTCGTGTCAGCCAATTTCAATGCTGTGTGCTTAATTCGAAGAATCATATTCTATTGAAATACAGTTTTGTGTGTTTGTTTTCTTCCTTGTAGTACATGAGCTTGTCTAGTAATGCCTACAAGATTTTGGTTTCTTAGTCTTTGTATATGAATATTCTATCACTGTGCTCTGCAGTTTCACTAAAAACTCCCACAACGTCCTTGAGCACTGAAAAATAATTTTCCTACATACTCTTGGGGATTTCCTAGCTGTCCATAAGCATACTTGTTGTCACAGCCACAGACTATGTCTTTAAAGTTCTCACTATCTTGCTATGTAAACCCCACTGGCCGAGAATAAGACCATCACCACAATTTTGAGCCAAATTAAATTACTGGCCAGGAAGGTGGACTCTGACCAGGACCATTCTGAGGTTCCCACAGAGTGATACTGTCACCTCCAGAGTTCGCACAGAATGACCCAGAGTCATGTGGATCAGATGCTTACAAAGGAAGAACCCATAAGGCTATGTTATTTCCCAGCAGGTCCAATCAGAGGCAAGTATCTATCCTCACATTTTTCCTATCTGGGTTATCTCCCACCTACAAGTAATTAAGTGTATCCAGTGCATTTGGAGCATACTGGTGCAGTAGGATTAACTGAATGGGATCTAGACAGTCCCCCCACACACAACATTCTAGGAGGCTATCTGTCCTTGGGCAAGGGAGAGAACAGGATTCTGTCTTTCTGTACCTCACCTGAACAGCCCCACCCAACACTCCAGGAAGTCATCTTGTTCTTGTTCTACAGCTTGCTTAGGCACAGTAATTAAAATTTAAAACATAACTTGCTTTGGCAGGTATTGGTAGGTTTTTACTTCAGAATGACTATTTTGAAAGTGGAACAAAAAAAGATTCTTCATTAAAGCATTTTCTTGGGCTATCCTTCACAAAGATTTTTCAGGGTTCTCTAGAGTGGAGTTTCTAATGTGCAATGAGGCACAAATACAGCACAATGGTAAACATTTATAAGATCTTTAATATGAACTTTCTGCCTATAACATTTCAAGGAACAGCTAAAGGCCTGGCAACATTCTTTACGTTAACACATACTGTCTTCATTATGGATTTTTTTTTTGAGGCTGGGCAGTAAAATATTTTAATGAAACACTTCCACATTGTCGCACATTCAGAATTTTTCCTCAGAATAAACTTTTGACGTCTTGCAAGACTCAAAAATCCTTTAAAGGGTGTCACAAGTTTCTCACGTTCATAACGACTCTCCGTATGGCGCCCGCACTGGTCTGCAAGGACAGAGGTCTGGAGAACGCATACGCCGTATCATTTAGAATGGAGGATTTTCTCCTCGCTATGAATCTTCTGATGTCTTCTAAGGTTTGCCAGCGTGGTAAAGGACCTGTCACATTCGCTACATCTGTAAGGTTTCTCTCCCGTGTGGATTCTGTGATGGATGTTGAGGTGGGATAAATGATAAAAGGACTTTCCACATTCTTTACAACCATGAGGTTTCTCTCCCGCGTGGATTTTCTGATGGGTTCTGAGAGACGAACACTTGGTAAAGGACTTGTCGCACGCATTACACTTGTAAGGTTTCTCTCCGGTGTGGATTCTGTAATGCACTTTGAGGTGGGATAACTGATAGAAGGCCTTTCCACATTCTTTACAACCATGAGGTTTCTCTCCCGCGTGGATTTTCTGATGGGTTCTGAGAGACGAATGTTTGGCAAAGGCCTTGTCACAGTCTGCACACCTGTAACGTTTCGCCATATGAGTGCTCTGATGTCGCCGACAAGTTGAGCAGTGGGCAAAGGACCTGTCACATTCGCTACATTTGTAAGGTTTCTCTCCGGTGTGGATTCTGTCATGGCTTTTAAGACAGGACAACTGAGAAAAGCCCTTGCCGCATTCTTTACATTGGTAAGGCCTCTCTCCAGTGTGGGTTCTGTAATGGATCTTCAGGTAGGACAACTTATAAAAGCACTTACCACATTCTTGACATTCGTAGGGTTTCTCTCCAGAATGAATTTTCTGATGGATCCTAAGAGATGAGCACTGGGTAAAGGATCTGCCACAGTCCTTACACTTGTACGGCTTCTCTCCAGTGTGGGTTCTGTCGTGCTTTCTAAGCTGGGACAACATATAAAAGCACTTACCACACTCCTTGCATGCGTAAGGTTTCTCTCCAGTGTGAATCTTCTCATGTGCCCGGAGGGACGAGCACCGGGTGAAGCATTTGCCACACTCCTGACATTTATAAAATCTCCCGGCATGCATATTCTGATGCTCTCTAAGAGATGAGCAGTAGGTAAAGGATCTGTCGCAGTCCTTACACTTGTACGGCTTCTCTCCGGTGTGGGTTCTGCCGTGCTTTCTAAGTTGGGACGACATATAAAAGGACTTACCACACTCCTTGCACTGGAAAGGTTTCTCTCCAGTGTGAGTCTTCTCGTGTGCCCGGAGGGACGAGCACCGGGTGAAGCATTTGCCGCACTCCCGACATCTGTACCGCTTTCCCTCGTGCACGTTCTCATGTTCTCTGAGAGATGAGCAGTAGGTAAAAGACTTGTCGCATTTCTCACACTGGAAAGGTTTCTTTGCAAGGTAGGTTCTGTCGTGGGTTTTAAGGCCTGACAACCACTCAAAGGAACTCTTGCATCCCGTGAGTTCCCGGGGTGTCTCTCCAGTGTCGAGTCTCTGATGTGTGCCGAGGCTTGAGCAGCTCCCGAAGCCTGTCCCACACTTCCTACATGCGTGTGGGCTTTCTCCGCTATGGATTCTTAGCTGTACGAGTTTGGGGACAGAGCCTGAAGCTTTATCACATTCTTTATCTTTACATTTATACTCTTGCTTTCTTATGCAGATCCTGTGACTCTGACTTATGCTGGAACATGAATTTAAAGATTTGCCACAGTCTTTATGTCCGCAAGGTTTTCCTCCATTGCACAAGCTCTGTTGTACACCGAGGTTTGCTGGTTCAGTACCGGCCTCCCTGTGGTTACCACACCTGTGTTTGCTGCAGTTTCCCGTAGTGCTGCCCGTTTTGCAAGGTGTCCATTTCGAGGTTTCGTGAAGCATTTTGCCAAACTCAGTACATTTACAGGAATTCTGTCGAACACCCACGACCTCACAGACAATATGCTTTGAGGACGGATCAGAGACTTCATCAGATTCATAGCGCATCGGAGGGTACCCTGGAAAACGAGCACAGTTAGGGCTAGTAGCTTTTGATACATGATTAAACAGATTCAATATCTCAGTTCTCTGAGGTATGTGAATGCAATTCTTTACAACAGAGCCCTCAGCAGGGACCTTCCTATCTCCCACTACCGCTGTGTGGACACCGTGTCGACACTCAGAAGAACCTTCACTCTGATCTCCACCACCGACAGCAGTCTTCCATTCTTGTCTGAACTGCATACCCGGCAGAAGGTGGGACAGACAGATGAGAAACAAGAGTGAGGTTTGGGAACAAAGCTTTTGAACTTCTGAACAAACATTTGAACTATGTTACTCTGCCTAATTTTTCCCCCCAGGAGTATTTTACCCAGCTGTCCGGGTAAATCTGCTGCCTGGAGATTACGATGTAAAGAGTTCAGCTACTGCCCCAGCAGCAGGGCTGCCTGCCATGATGATAATGGGCTAACCCCTCTGAAACTATAAGCAAACCATCCATTAAATGCTTTCTTTGACAAGCGTTCCCTTGGTCATGGCTGTCTCTTCACAGCAATAGTGGCTGAGACAATATCCTATGGTGAGTTCACGGGCAGCACGTGCAGTGGAATTGGAATGATACAGAGGTTAGCATTGCCCCTGCACATGGAAGACACGTAAATTCATGGAGCACTCCCTACTGAAGTGAAATAAAGGAGACATAACATAAATACAGACAGCAATAAAGAACTGAATACGTAGGGGATAGCAGGCCATTGAGCACTGTATCAAAATTAAAGAATATCAAAAAATAAATAGTGAATATTAACCGAGGATCAGGTGGCTCATTCCTTATGAAGCACTTGATCAATATGGACGCATTTCACACACATGAAGCAATAATTGCCAGGAATGAAGTAACAGATGATGACCATAGAGTATTTCAAACCAACACATATGACAGATGGTGATATCTGACATCACTATCATGAACTCGCCAGGCGTGGTGGCGCACGCCTTTAATCCCAGCACTCGGGAGGCAGAGGCAGGTGGATCTCTGCGACTTCGAGGCCAGCGTGGTCTACAGAGTGAGTTCCAGGACAGCCAGGGTTACACAGAGAGCAACCATCTCAAAGAAGAAGAAAAAACAAGCAAACAATAAACACCACAGACACACACAGAAACGACGACTGTTTATAGAGCCTTCTTCTGACCAAATGGAAAGACAGGCATAATAGCAGATAGAAAACAAGAATCCACGGGTGACATGTGGAAACTGACAAGCTGCAGCAAGATCTTGCTCACGCAATACGGAAGACCCCAAACAGTCCCTACCTAAATACCAGACGCGACACAATCTGTGTCTGAAACACAGCAAATGCTGTTAGAAATATTCAGAATCTTGGGGAACTGAACAGAGGTCAAAACTCCTCAGAGGAGAAAGAGAAACCATACCGAGATGCTCATATATACATATATTCATATATACATATGTCCATGTTAGTTTTTTGTTTTGTTTTGTTTTTGTTTTTTAAGGACGGGTTCCCTGAGTCTGGCCTGAAAGAATTCACTGTATAGAACAGGCTAGCCTTTAACTTACAGAGATTCACCTGCCTCTCACTACCTAGAGCTGGAATTAAAGGTATACACAACCGCACCCAGGTAAAGACACTATGCTTACTGAAGTAATAAGATTATAGCAATGCAAACCACATAGTATTGGCCTGAAGAGTTAACTGGAGGCACGAGTGGTTACTGAGACAGAATCCCTCCACTCCATGGTCAAATAAAATTGCGTTTGCATGCTAGTAGTACCTCCACGGTAACACATGTGCAATGAGAAGGATGTCTTCTAACGTTTACAGCAGGATGCACCTTGAGGACTAAGTAAAGTTAGCGAGAACTATCTCTAGCAAGACAGCACATGGCAAAACCACTTTGTGTTTTTGCTTCCTTGAGCCCCTCGCCTCCTATGTCCTGCTCCTTTACTCCCCCATACCTGGTTTCGCTTCTGTCTCCTCTCTCTTCACATTCCAGGGTACCTCCATTTGCTCCAGACAGGGCACCAGGTCTGCCTCGCACACGATACCTGTGTTATCAGAAAATGGCACATGATTTTGCTGGGTTCCATAGAATGTACCGGGTAGCTAACGAGACGAGTTAAGAGAAGAATCTAGAAATGATTCGCCAGGTGTTATTTCGTGTAAGAATCTTAAAAATAACGTGAGGAAGTCTTCAATAGATGGCTCAGTGGTGAGAAGGACCCCGTTTTGGTTCCCAGTGCCTAAGGAAGCTCGCGCCCCTCTGTAACTCCAGATTCGGGGCATTTGCTGCCTTCTGACGGCTTCGTTAGGCTCCTTGAGCACACGCATACACTCAGGCTAACACCCATGCATAAAATAAAATAAATAAAGCATGAGAAATACTCAGGGAGCATTTTCAGTTTGCAGATCGTGTTCTGCTTCCAGCTAAAACTGTGTCAGATGCAGCGACTTAAACGGAACTTTAGGATTTGGTGGGAGTATTGTGAGTTTCAGAGTGTAACAAATGCCACAATGAAAACGGAACTTCGGGGTGTGGACAGGAATATTATCGGTTTTTTTCAATGAATCAAATGCAGTGATAGAAATGATACTGTAGGATTTTGGTGGAGAAACCTGCTACTGGGTCTCTGAATATACTATATATTGTGGATCTAGAAGGAAGGCTTCATAACAGCTCCAAAAGGGAAAACATCAAACACCAGGAGTAAGTGTTCATTAACATAATTTACCTACTTTCCCAGAGTTTCTAAGACAGCTGCCCACAGAGTCTCCACACACCTACCAAGAAGGTGCATACCAAGGACGCATTAGGAATTCTACAAGCAACGTCTCCTTACCCACAGAGACCAGGTTGCTGTAATTCTCCAGCATCACGTCAATGTACAGAGCCCTCTGAGCAGAGTCCAGGCATTCCCACTCCTCCTGGGAGAGGTCCACAGCCACATCCTGGAATGTCAGCATGCCCTGAAATGAAAAGTTTACCATGTGCAGAGTGATTTCCGCATACAAGGAGTACAAGGGAAACAGGGCCTTTTTTTTTTTTTTCTGCTGTAAATGAAGGAGTAGTTATTCAGTAAGATGATTTCTGGAGTAATCACACTCAAGAAAAGCACTTTCTGACTCTGAGAAAATATGATGACATCATCGTCTCAGAAACAATATACTTTGGGGGCACATAAGACAGAAATGTAAAGTCTAGACGGGGAAACATACCTTTTCATGAAGGCTGAGTTAATTTCACACAGAATCACAGCGCACCTGTCTCAGACAGAAAACGTGATGGGCAAAACTGTGCTTCTAAATGCCAAAATGGTGCAGACCTCCCTACAGTACTGACACCAGACAGTCTTTTCTGCAGTTAGGCCTCGTGGAACTGTATACTAATAAGCTTGGTTGGGATGCGAGGGCTCTGGGATCAACGCTCCAGCTCCACTCTTTTGTACAGCAGAGAGGCCGACCACGGGAGGCAGAATGGATTCATTATCAAAGAGTTTTAAATAACAGGCCTGTGAACGGTGGCGGCGGCCCACGCCTTTAGTCCCAGCACTCTGCAGGCAGAGGCAGGTGGATCTCTGTGAGATCTAAGCTAGCCTGGGCTACGAAGCCAGTTGCAGGAGAGCCAGGACTACAGAGAAACCCTGTCTTGAAAAACCAAAAAACAACAACAAAAACGTGGTGGTATACCTTAAATCCCACTCAAGAGGTAGAGTTAGGCAGATCTCTTTGCATTCAAGGTTTACATAGAGAATTCCAGACCACCCAAGGCTGCTAAGTGAGATCCTGCCGCTAACTAAATAAATACAGAAATATAGTCTGTGAGAGTTTTGGCTTTCTCACAGTAAGAAGGAAATATCAACAATCCATGCACACACATGCATGTGTGAGAGCCTTCCCAGAAAGTACAGTGGCCTCAGTGGAATAAAGTGTGTGTGAGTGTGAGTGTGAGTGTGTGTGTGTGTGTAGGAGAGGCTTTCCTTGTCCAAAACAAGAGACCAAAGCGAAGGAATTAAAAGTAACCTTTGTTTCTACATGAAATACAATAGCTTATTCATATGTTACAGTCAACACTCTCAAGAATTACTGATCTACAGCTGGGCAGCGGTGGCACAGGCCTTTAATCCCAGCGCTAGAGGCAGAGGCAGGTGGATCCCTAAGTTCAAGGCTATTCTGGTCTACAGACCAGACACGATAGCCAGGGAAACCTTGTCTCAAAAAAAAAAAAAAAAATTCCTGATCTACTACATAAAATGCTACATCATGAGCTTGGCAGAGCCAGGGCAAGGAAGTAGAACCCTGACTCAAAAATTTAAATAAACAAAGAGAACACGGTGATCTTTCTAGTTTGGGCAGTCCCATCAAGCATCCTAAGCAAGCGAATGATGTGAGCAGCAAATCTCCTGAGGCGAATGGGCATCAGAAGTCCACAGACAATGGGAACATGTTATATAATTCATAACAGGAGCAAACTCACAGTTATGGAGTAGCAACACCACGACATGAGGAACTGTATGAAAGGGTCACAGCGTTAGGAAGGTTGAGAACCACTGCCTTGGGCCAAGATATATAAAGAGTGCTTTATGAAAAAATGCAGAGGGCTCTTTATACAGCTTAAATCCTCTGCATTAGGATCAGAGACAGTGCTGTCTTGTCTGCGTCTACTTTTCCATAAACAGATCGGTGGGGCTGGCGAGGAGTTCCTGGGGTCTGAATGGGCACTTTCCTAAGACCGGTTTAAGGAGATCTGACAGATTCCCCCAAACGTGACTTCAGTTGAACAAGAGGCCTTCCTCACTGATACATAAGGATATACATCCATCCTCCGTAGCAACTGGGCATCGATGCGTTTCTCTGATCAGCAGTCACAGTGGAAAAACGTTTTCAGAATTACAGGTCTTAAATTCACTTAACCTTACAGATATGATCTGGGGAGGACACATAGAGGGAAGCCTGTGCTATATAAGAGATATGTATTTTATCAATCTTATCTAACAGAAGAAAAAGGAAAGCAAACATTTTAGGTAACATAAACACAGAATTAAAGGCCTGAAATGCCTTAATACATAACAATTCTATAGAAGAAAAGTGGGCATGGCACCGACCTGGGATGTGTTCACTGGAGAACCAGCCATTTCTCCCTGTTGTACTCCTGCGAGTTTCCTCTTCTTGCACTTTTGTATCAAGACGTCAAAATTATAAACCTAAAATCGATACTAAAGATGGTTAGGAACAAAGACATACCACATAAAGAAGATCCAAACACTAGAATATTCCCAAATGTCTTGTCAATAATCCTACAGCCAGGAGACCATAAAACGGTGCACTTAAAGCCATGACAGAAAATGACTGTTAACCATGCTATTGCACCCAAACATTGCAAAATGTTTCTAACAATTCACAGAGAGGTAAGTGCCTTTGAAGATAGTTACGAATTAACAGGTCATTTCATCCACAGAGCACTGAAAATAATAAGTAGAGCAGACAACACACACGAGTGAGAAAGTTAAAGGGCTGAAGAGACAACCCAGGATTTAAGAGCACGCTCTTCTAGACGACCCAGGTTCAAGTCACACAGCAGACATCAACCATCAACTCTAGAGGATATGATGTCCATTAACCTCTGCAGGTATGAGGCCTGCACGTGAATGCACAGATATACATGCAGACAAAACACTCATAAGACATAAATTTAAAAAAAATAAGAAAGAAAAGAAAAGGCACCTGAGGATGAGGGAAAAAAAAACTGTTCTCACTCACAGTGACCAAATTGCTATCATTCTGTGTCGGGAATCTCTCTGGAATAAACTCTCCGACACCGTTGGGAGTGGGAAAAGAAGAGAGAGACATCACGTGGACTGAAGTCAGGCTAGCTCTGAAAGGCTTTGGTCTCCAATCCGGTTTGTATTTGTATTTTATAATCTACAACCTCAAGGTGGAGCCAGGAGAAAAGCAGAAGCTTAAAGGCAAGTTAGCGTGGGGTCTTTCCAAATGCACGTTACAGCTAACAGGTGTAAGCGTTTGTGGCTGGGTTGCTAAGGGCAACGTTTCCGCTGTTTCTCCAGGTTATTCCGTTCCAGGTACTCGATGAAGCCGTGCATGGCCACTGGCAGCACAAGCGGTGCTTCGTGTAAATCGTTACGTAAATCAGTAAAGTCGGTACCTAATAACTGGTATCTTTCTTCCTCATTCTACTTAAACACCGCGTCTCTCTGTACAGAGCACTCTGAGCAGGGTCTAGGCATTAGGATCCACCCCACACCCCCTCCCCTCCCCTCCCCTTCCCTTCCTGGGAGAAGTCTATAGCCATAGCACTGAAAGTCAACAAACCCTGAAATAAAAAGCAACAGTCTGGCCACGTGTCTGTGGGTAGAGTGGTGCTCTTGAGTCACAGAGACAAAAGAGAATTAGGGACTTACTCAAACATCCCCAGCACCACCGTGCTGTTGTATAAGGCGCTTTCTAACTGGATATACTGTGGCCTGAGAGCCCCCACTAACACGCGTAAGGCGTCTTTAAAATTGTGAGCACTGTGTTTACATCTCAGATGGAAACCTGATGGTAAAATCCTACATAGGAAATGTCAATCCATTCAACCGTAACTGTGGAGGTGGCCAAAATACCGATTCAAACGACTGGGTGACTATTATCTAACAAGCTTTCTAGGATGACAATTCACAGGCTGTAAAAGCCGCCCTCTCTCCAACAGGGAAAGGGGTATACGGCGGAAGCTGAAAAGCACGGGTGCATTTACAATTCAAGAGCGCTGTTGCTTCCGAAGTAACAGAGAACGCCGTCTGGAACGACCAATGCATGCACTCAATTCGGCGAGATTTTGAGTGAATATTTTGGAAAAGATTAAAAGAGAAACAGAGAATGAATCAGGATCAGTCCCCAGTTCACACGACCTAAAATTCACCATCGGTTCAGAGACCATCCGCAGCAGAAGTGTGAGAGCGAGAGGACCCGGACCCCCTCCCCGGCCCTCCGGAACCACCCCCCCCCCGCGGCTCTCTCCGGAACCGACCCCACCCCTGGGCCCCTCCGGAACCGACCCGAACCCTAGCCCCCTCCGGAACCCACCCCACCCCTGGCCTCCTCCCGATCCCCAGCCCCGCAGCTCCCCTGACCTGGGAGGCTCCGGGGCCTCGGGGCTGCGGCCCCCGCACCGCGCTGCTGACCGGTGACTCCCCCGGGCCGCCCCGCCCGCCCCGCGGCTGCCGGGAGCCCCTGCTCCCGGGACCCCGCCGTGCGCTCCGCCCCGGCTCCGCACCGAGCATCTCCCGAGACCCCTTAGGGAACCGCGAGTCCTGCAGTCCCTCCACTTCCAGGGCTCCTAGCCGACACTGGCCCCGCCCACTGCGCAGGCCCCTCCCATATTCACCATCCCCCGCCCCCCAACTTCCGCTTTCGCTTCTGTTTCCCCGTGGTTCACAGCTGCCTGAAAATGACAAGTGTCTGGGGTTCACAGGGTAGCCTTTGAAGTTGGCGACTTTCCCTTAGCAAACCCGGTTCCTCCCCTCCCTCTGCACTAGCAATGGCTTGTGGGAAATTCAGCTCCAATGGACATTTATTTCAATATACAGGAAAAGCCAGATCTCTGTCTGTGTTCAAGTGGGGATGACAAGCGTTAAGATAACAAAGAAAAGCACCGCCCGGAGGTTTGGAAGAATACTTCCATAAGTGTGAACTGGGATCCCAATTTCACCATCAGGGAATTTCTGTTAGAGTCACCATAATGCCTCAGACATGAAAAGGAAACTCTGGACAGGATCACACAAAGTTGCAGTACCATGGGAAGGGGCTTTGGATGAAAGCATTCCAGTGCTTCATCAAGCCTCGCAAATGATCCCGTATTTCTCACGCGACAAAAACTGTGAGAGGTTCGGGTTGGAGGCCAGATCACATTGACTCTGAATTTCCATGTAAGACCATGAATCATAGAGGTTTTATTTATTTAAAAAATCAACTTACACGGAGTTGTAGGACATTTCAAAAAACACACGTGGTTTCACAGAAATAAACAAAACAAAACGGAGATCATAAAGGAGGAACGCCACTTTACTAAGATGAAAAGCTACAGTTATTATTCACCATATGCCTTTCAAAGAAGGCGAAAGTGTGGGTTCCAGAGTACCCTGTTCAACACAACTAGATATTCTCTAAGTTAGATTTTATTTTCTTCTGATCTTTATTTTTCCACATAAATTCCATTGAGGACATCCTTAGAGACATCACTAATTCCATGGATTTGCCAATTCCCCCACCCAGGGGATTTGTAAAATATGTTTTTGCCTGACTTTTGTTTTATTAGAGTCTCACTATGTAGCCCTGGCTGGACTTGAACTACATTGACCAGGGTGACCTCAAACTGACAAGAGATCCCCTGCCTCTTGCCTCCTCCGATCGCCCAGCAGCATACATGCTTACTTCAAACCTAAGTGTGTTCCTCCTCGTATTGCAAGAGGAAGCTCATCTCAATTTGTGTTACAGAGATGAAGTTTGCTAAGGGTATCAGTTCTTCACGGAACGAGTGTCATCAACAACACTTTACTAACGGGATTTCTAGGAGCGATCCCGTAGCAAGCTTTAATGGCTGCACCTGGAAGCTGCTGTGACCCAGGAATTTTGCCCCCTAGACAAAGAAAACGGAACCTCAGGAGAGTAGAGCACTTCCACCAACATGTGTTACAAATAAAGGGGAAGAAAAATCCCTGAAGGGATTGCAAGGCAGGATTCTGCTCAGAAACAAAAACACAAACAAACAAACAAAATGGCTGTGCTTTTAAACAGTGAAACAAGGAAGAAAATAATCAGGAGAAAGCAGCAACAGGGAGTGATCTTCACAGTGCACACAATGACAGGATTCTCGTTGGCACCTGGGGGCTGTCATGCCCTTGTACAGTTATTAAAAGGTCACCAAGTACGAAAGCCTTGATCTGTGCATCATCTGCATGAAGAGAAGCTTTGACCCAGGGAGACTCTGAATTTGCCATCAGTAGTCTGTCTAGATGGTTGGGGTCCGCAGATGGGTAGTGACCAGTCCCTAACCACCTAACTCCATCACTCCCCTCTCAGACTCACCAGCTCTGAAGCAGCAGCAACTGATGCACATTACCCTAAAGTCATCCGTAAGACAACATGGATGTTTCTGAGTTGAAACAGACACTGTGTTTACATTTGAGCAAATCCCAATACTAGTATTAGCAAAACGTTAGTAAGAATAATATTATATTTATTCAAATGGAAATATACTCCTCCACCCCAATGCATGACAAATTCACCTACTCGTTTGGTTTCCTTCTTCGCAACACACTTGCTTGGCTAATGTCTGCTGGGTCTTAGTGTTTCTATACGAATCGTTGAGCTATTCAGTTGGGACTAAATCCTTCTCCAGGTTTCCTGAGTACTTAGAAATGATTTCCCACACTCTTTGGGATTGCCTAGCTGTGTATGTGCATGTATCACGCCCACCAGCTATCTCTTTAATTTTTCTCACCCTCTTGCTATCTGTAGGGTTTGACTCCAGAATGAGTATTTTGAAGTTGAAGGAAAGTTGGGTCCTTATTAAAGCAGTTTCATGCTTTAAAGGCATGGCGGCGCACGCCTTTCATCCCAGCACTATGGAGGCAGAGACAGGCAGATCTCTGAGTTTGAGGTCAGCCTGGTCTACAGAGCAAGTTCTAGGAAAGCCTGGACTACAGAGAGAAACCCTGTCTCGAAAAAAACTAAAAAAAAAAAGGGGGGTCGGTTTCCTCGGGTTTTCCTTCAGGATGAATTTTTATATGTACCTACAATTTTAACACCAGGTAAAGGCTTTGAAAAATTCAATCCATTTCTCGGTCTCTCCAGCAATGGGATTTCCAATGTACAAGACACGAGGATTTCACAGCAGTGACTGTATCATTGTAGTTCCCTTCCAGTAAGAATGTTCTGGCTACCTTTCGTCCTCTTGAATTTTTTTGAGGTTGAACAAGTAAAGTGTTTTTATGAATGATTTTCCTACACTGTTACATCTGAAGAATTTTTTCTTCAGTATAAACTCTTGGTGTTTCCTATGACTTAGTCACTCATTAAAAGCTCTCCCGTGTTTCTCATGTTCGTGTTTTTCTCCAGTGTGGATCCTGTTGTGCTTTGTAAGAAGAGAGCGCTGGGTAAAGGACTTGTCACATTCGCCACATTTGTACGGTCTCTCTCCAGTGTGGATCCTGGAGTGGGTTTTAAGGTTTGACAACCAGTAAAAGGACTTGCCACATTCTTCACATTTGTAGGGTTTCACCCCGGCATGGATTTTCTGATGGGCTTTCAGACTTGAGCAGTGGGTAAAGGACTTGTCACATTCCCCACATGCGTAAGGTTTCTCTCCAGTGTGGATTCTGGAGTGTCTTTTGAGGTTTGACAGCCAATGAAAGAACTTACCACATTCTTTGCACTTGTACGGTTTCTCTCCAGTGTGGACCCTGGAATGTTCTTTAAGTCTTGACAGCAGATAGAAGGACTTGCCACAGTCTTTGCACGTGTAGGGTTTCTCCCCGGTGTGAATTTTCTGATGCGTACTGAGAGCTGTGCAGTGGGTAAAGGACTTGCCACACTGCTTGCATCTGTAAGGCTTCTCTCCAGTATGGATCCTGTGATGGTTTTTAAGTTTTGACAACTGAGAAAAGCATTTACCACATTCCTCACACTTGTGAGGTTTCTCTCCAGTGTGGGTTCTGCAGTGGCTTTTGAGGTGAGACAACACGTAAAAACATTTGCTGCACGCGTCACACTGGTAGGGTTTTTCATCAGTATGAATCTTCTGATGTCTTTTCAGAGCCGTGCAGCGGGCAAAGTTTTTGTCACATTCTACACATTTGCAAGATTTCTCTCTAGTGTGGGTTCGATAATGGCTCTTAAGTCTTGGCAGCTGAGAAAATGACTTGCTACATTCTCCACATTTGTAAGGTGTCTCTCCAGTGTGGACTCTGGAGTGGCTTTTAAGGCCTGACAGCCAATGAAAGCACTTACCACATTCTTTGCACTTGTAAGGCTGCTCTCTCGTGTGGACCCTGGAATGTTCTTTAAGCGCTGACAGCAGATAGAAGGACTTGCCACAGTCTTTGCACGTGTGGGGTTTCTCCCCGGTGTGAATTTTCTGATGAGTACTGAGTCCTGTGCAGTGGGTAAAGGACTTGCCACATTCCTTACATCTGTAAGGCTTCTCTCCAGTATGGATTCTCTGATGGCTTTTAAGTCTCGACACCCGAGAGAAGCACTTGCCACATTCCTCACACTTGTGAGGTTTCTCTCCGGTGTGGGTTCTGTAATGGTTTTTGAGTCTCGACACCCGAGAGAAGCCCTTACCGCATTCATCACACTCAAAGGGTTTCTCTCCGGTGTGGATCCTGCAGTGGGTTTTCAGGTGAGATAACCACTTAAAGCACTTACCGCATTCTTTACATCTCCATGGCTTCTCTCCAGTCTGAAGTCTCTGATGTGCACTGAGGCTTGAGCAGCTCCTGAAGCACTTCCCACAACTGTGTCCTTTCTCTCCGCTATGAAGTCTTTGCTGCACAAGTCTGTGCGGAAAGCCCCAGAGCTTATCGCTTCCTATATAAGCTTGCTCTGTCTTTTTAGTGTGGATACTCTGGTTTAGACTAGCGTTGGGACACAGACATTTGCCACTGTCTTTACATGTGAAAAGCTCTTCTCCAGTGTGCACACTTTTCTGTCCGCTCAGGTCTGATGATCCAACAGAGACATCCTTGGTGTAGCTGTTACAGCTCTCTGCAGGGGCGCTTGGGTCATGAGGCGTACACCGGAAGGGTTCGTGAATCATTTTGCCAAGATCATTACGTTTATAAGACTTCTCTTGGACACTCACAGGCTGATGGGCAACGTGCTTTGAGTCTCGATCCGAGCCTTTCTCATATTTACCACACATGTGATGGTTCTCTGGGAAATGAGCACAGTCAAAGATAATAGGGATTGATGCGTGAGTAACAGATTCGATAGCTGATGTCTCCTTAAGTTCTCTAAGACAAGCAATTTAGAATAGGGCTCTTAAAAAAAATAAAAAAGATTATTTATTCAAACACATGCTCTATCTGCGTGTGTACCTGCATGCCAGAAAAAGGGCACCTGATCCCATTACAGAGGGTTGTGAGCCACCACGTGAACCGAACTCAGGACCTCTGGAAGAGCAGTCGGTACTCCTCACCACTGAGCCATCTCTCCAGCCCTAGAACAAGGCTCTTAGTAGAGGCCTTTTTACTTCCAGTATCATTGTAGAGCTGCTCAGAGCCCCTGTTTTGATCTCTACCACACTGTGGAGACTGGTAACGGAATTCTCACTCTTGCCTAATCTGCGTCACTGGCAGAAGGTGAGGCAAACAGATGAAGAAGAAAACAAAGAACGCTGGGAAAAGAGCGCTCTGGAGGATTATATTTTAAATATTCCCCTCTTTTTCAATCTCCTTTTCCCCAGAAATAGCTGAAGAGTAGTTTAATCCAATACTAAAGCGAAACTATTCAACTTACTGAGTGTACGGCGGATGCGTATCTCTGCTCCACACATTTAAATTTCTTTTGCCTTTAAAGGTTTCATTGAGAGCTTAGTAAGAGAGCTAGACAAACGGGCCAGCAGTGAAGAGCACTCGTTGACTTTTTTCAGGTAACGCGGGGAAATGAAAAGGAAATTCCATGAAAAAGTCAGCTGCTTTTTTTTTCCGTTGTTGTTGCCAGAATTTCCGTAACTTTCTGTAGTTTCTAAACAACTTCAAAGAACTTATAAACTAGGTAAACCAGAAGACGGAACTCTGCGAGCAAAAAAAAAAAAGATAGTCTCCTTACCCACGGAGACCAGGTTGCTGTAATTCTCCAGCATCACGTCAATGTACAGAGCCCTCTGAGCGGAGTCCAGCCATTCCCACTCCTCCTGGGAGAAGTCCACGGCCACATCCCCGAACGTCAGCATGCCCTGTAATGGGAATTGAAGAGTTTTATCTCGTGCTGCTGGGCAGGATGCGTCCCTAGATACAAGAGGCCTAAGGACCTAGGGACATGTTTGCAAAGTAGATGAGGCAGGAAAATTAAAATTATCCCTAAGATTTTTTTTTTTTATACGGGCTGTAGACATAACTTAGCATTAAAAGTACTGTTTGTTCTTCCAGACATACTGGGTTTGGTTCCCAGGATGGAGATGGCTTCGCATGGGGTCCATCTGTAACTCCGATGCCACATGATGCACTGCCCTCTTCTGGCCTCTGAGGGCAACAAGCATGGACGTTCTAGTCAGGGTCTGTTAGATTCTTTCAGCCATCAAAGTTTTTGTTTTGTTTTGGTTTGGTTTGTTGTTGTTGTTGTTTTTCCAGACAGGGTTTCTCTGTTGTAACCCTGGCTATCCTGGAACTCACTCTGTAGACCAGGCTGGCCTCGAACTCACAGAGATCCGCCTGCCTCTGCCTCCTGACTCCTGTTTCAAGTGATCTAGAGCCCTCTTCTTGCCTCTTGCTGGCACCAGGCACGCATATGTGCAGGCAAATACCCATGTATATAAAATAAAAATAAAAATTTTTCAGGAAGAAAAAGTATAACGCTGTCCATCAGGGCCTGAACAGATGAACAAGTGTCGGGTGTCAACGCACGCACAGGCGCGTCGTCTCTGTATGAGATCAAATGCCAAGAGGAGAAACCAAAAGACCACAATCCGCATCTCCTCACAAAAGCATCAGTTTCACAGCGTGGTCAAAGCGCACCTGCTTGCCATCTTCAACACTCTCTAGAGGGTTTAAATAGTTAGCATTAAGATCCAATAGAGGGTCCACATAGCGTGTCTGTGAATTCTTTTCCAAAAGATCATCAGAGATTCTAGCGAGAAACTCAAGATGTTTGTGCGTTTTCATAAACCTGGTTCAAGGAAACCTGACACATCCCTCAAACGGAACCCACCGGGCACACGAGACTAATGTGTAAGCACACAAATCCATCCTTTGCAGCGACTGAACAACAACATATTTGGCCACCTGTCAGGATGGAAATGGAAAAGGACTTAGATGGTGAACGGCCGCCCTCACACTGAGTCTGGGGAGGGCTGACCCGAGAAAAGGCCGTGGTACCCGGCAGACATGGATTTAAAGAGTTAATTTTGACTATCAGAAAAAAAAGGGGGTGTGGGGGTGAGCCACAGGAAACAAACACTTCATATGACATTATCAGAAGCAGACAATTAGGGGTTGCAAGATTTTAACATATAACAATTCCCAAAAAAAAAGAAAGACAGAAATAGACACATAAATAAATAAATAAATAAATAAACAAATGGGAGAACATGGCACTGACCTGGGATGTGTTTACTGGAGAAGCAGCCATTTCTTCCTGTTGCTCTTCTCTGAGTTTCTGTCTCAGCACTATGGACTGGAACTCTTTCATATAAGGTGTCAAAAATGCAAGTCAAAAATTAACATTAAACTCTCTTTAGGAACAATGTCAAACCATATAAAAAAGACTTAACTACCAGAATTATACCAGATGTCTGGTCAACAATTCTAAGTGAGGAGAGAATGGAAAAATGTATTTAAATACTCGAAAGAAAATAACTGTCAACCATATTTATTGCAGCCAGAAAACTTGTCTTACAATTGACGAAGAAGTGCATTTGAAGATGGTCGTGAATTAACGCATGCCATTCCATTCAAGCCGCGCTGCAGGTAATAATTAGAGGCAAAAGACACACAGATCAGTCAAAAAGAAATCATCCCCGAGAGCACAGGAAATAAGACATGTCGTGTGAGGAATAGCTACACAGAAGAGAGCTTGGGAGTAATCGACTGTGTCCACCCAACACACCACACTGGAGAGCTACTAATTCCAACAAGTAAGGTACAAAAATATCACCAACAATCCAACCAGCCGTACCAGAAGTATCACAGGGCATAAAAGACACATGAAAGAAAAAAAAAATCTCAGCAGAACACGGAAATGTCATCTGACGAAGTTCAACAAGATTTTTCGATACAACTTCTGAAAGAACTAGGAAAGAAATGGAACCCAGCTCAACACAAGGAGAGGCTCATGTGTCAGTCCTGCGCCAATATTATAGCAGAGAGAACAACAGCCAAGAACAAAAAAAAAAAAAAAAAAAACAAAAAACGAACGGCGTTATTTTAAAAACTGTGACAAGAAGATACATGCGCCCTCCGGTCTTACATAATAAAGAGTTACAGAGCAAGCTAAGAAATCTGAAAAACAACGAAGAAACAAGACGTGCAGATAGGACAGGACCATACGACCGTATACCCAAGACTTCCTACGGACACCACGGGAAACTCTCAGATTTGATAAACGCTTCAAGTCGTATTGAAGAAATCACAAAACAGAAGAGCCACTCCTTTCTTTACGTGCCAGTCACGGGCACGTTGTGAAACAAAGGAGGAAAGCAACACATTCACGCTAGATTTAGAAAGACATAGGAATAAACTAAATGACTTATGTAGCTTCTATGCTGATAACTTAAGGCACTCGCTTAAGAAGGAAATGAACTCCCACGGCACTGACTGTAAAAGACGGCGTGGCGCGCCAACAGCACGCCGCAGAATCGATGGGATTCCCATGTGCGAAATACTGACATTCTTCACAAAAGTAGAAGAACACTTTCTGAAAGTCACGTGGAAACAGGAAAATCACGAACGCCCAGATCGAGATACTCAGAATAACCTCGGGAGTATCACAGGACCTCACTTCAAGCATGTGGGACAGAGAACCCACTGTAGGGACAGCTAACTTATGTCAAAGAACAGAGCGCCCCCTGAACACGCAGTTCTGGTAAAATAACACTCCATGTCAGAAGAACTAGACCCATGTCTTTCGCCCTACATAGAAACCAAGCTGGACCAAGGACCTTCCTGGTAGACTGGAAATGCTGAAAGTCCTAGAGGAAGACATGATCCATGACTCAGAATTAAGAACTCAGAAAGAAGCAAACACTGAAAGAGATTGCAGGAGCCTCTACAGAAATTAACCAGGAAAAAAAAAAAAAAAAAAAAAAGACAAAAGGGTTTCACGGAGGACAAAGCCACAAGTACGGAAAAGGAAAGTATCAGAATATTGCATGGTAACCAAGAGTGCCACATAAACTCTTAACAGCTTTTCTTCAGACAAGAGGGTAGTAAGTGGAATACTATATAAATGGAAACACCTGGAGCCCAAACCGTCTAATATAAAAATGGTTTTATCAGGACCCACAGGGCAGCTCATCCACCTTAGTGACTGCAATTC
This sequence comes from Cricetomys ansorgei, assembly GCA_026225945.1. Lineage (NCBI taxonomy): Eukaryota > Metazoa > Chordata > Mammalia > Rodentia > Nesomyidae > Cricetomys > Cricetomys ansorgei. The sequence continues at coordinate 499,107 of JAMJFZ010000698.1, read as the reverse complement.
AAAGGGATCTGATGACCTCTTCTGGCCTCTGTGGGCGCCAGCCACACAACAGGTATACAGACATACCTGCAAGGTAACATACTCAGACACATAAGACAAATGAATAACTTTAAGGAAAATGCAAACAAAATTAAAGAGGTGCTGGATAGACGGCTCAGTAGCCTGGAGCACCTATTTGTCTTTCAGAGGATCTGGGTTCAATACCCAGCATTCACATAGTGGCTTACTACCATCTGTAACTGTGTGGGGCTCCAGGGGAGCCAATGCCTCTTCTGACTTTCTTAGATACACATGTACCGCGTGCGCGCATACACACACAGAGACACACACACGCATGTGTAAAATAAATATTTTTTAAAAATTAAAGACAGTCACCAAAAAGCACAAAAAGCCAAGGTGTACATGGATACACTTTTAAAATTTTTAAAGTAATTATTGAGGACCACTGCCCTATTCAGAACGGCTAGGTGGAGGGGCAGGTGTGGTGGGTATGCATTTACTCCCCAGAGTAGTAAATTTTTTGTACTGAATAGAAGTCTGGAGTCATCAGGTACAGAGCAATTTAACAAACCCTCTGGGACCACCAAGTCTCCAAGCCAAATGTCTCTCTCTTGAATAGGAAAGTGGTTAAGCCAGGGTGGGTGAGAAACTATGTTTGGATTTAAATGCTTTGCTTTTGCAAAGCAGAGTTTTGCAAAGCAAATACCTTGCACGTATGTCTGTATACCTGTTGTGTGGCTGGCACCCACAGAGGCCAGAGGTCACCAGATCCCCTTGAATTGGAGTAACTAAAGGTTGATGAGCTGCCCTGTGGGTCCTGGGAAATGCACCAGCTTTGTTTTTTTGTTTTGTTTTGTTTTTTTGCACATCAGGGGAAAAAAAAGAAAAAGACGGTGTTTGCAAACACAGACGCGCAAACTCAGTTTGTCTACGCGATACGTTTCCATGAGAATGGTCTTGCAACCGCAGACAAACGCTAAACTCGGCATTTTCGTCGCCTTTCAAAAGATCTCAAACTTATTTACACCTGCGAGAGAACTGTGAGAGCAGCATCCTTTGGAGCAGGAGAAAAACCGATCACCCACCACCCCCCGACCCCCAGCCACCCCCGGGGTCCAGTCCGCGCCTGTTTCCTAGCCCTCCAGCTCCTCTGACCTGGGGGGGGGGGGGGGGATCCAGGATCTCCGGGCTGCGGGCCCCGCCACTGCGCTGCTGGATTTCCCGGGCCGCCCCCACGGGGCTCCTGTGGCTGCGGGAAGTTCTCACGTCCCCGTGAGACCCCGGCACGTGTCCTCCGACCCCGGCTGCACACAGCGTTTGAAATCCCACTGAAAATGGAGGATTTTCCAGGCCCTGCTGCCTGCGGTCCTCCGCGCCGCCTCCGGGCCCGCCCATCGCGGACAGGTTCCGGTTACGTGAGTGTTCTGGCCCAGCCCGCCAGATCTCACCCTCCACCTAGTTGGAGTGTTCCAGGCCTGCTTTCTTTTCCCCCCATTCCTCCTCTGATCTACACATCCCTCCCGCTCCGTCTCGGCTGCCTTCCGCACAGCTCCAGCTGTCTGTCAGGCTGCCCTGGACCTGCGCTGCGCAGCTTCTCTTGCATCTTGCTGCCAGAACTGGATCTATTAGAAAGCTGCACCCGGGTACCTGACCCCCCACCCTGGGTTCCGAACCATTCCAAGGCAAGATATGAAGAAGCCTAACACCTCGACTTAACTATCAGCCTCCTGGACTACATGCACCAAAAATAAATAAATAAAAATTAAAAAAAAAATAACAGACTAAGTTCAGGTGCTTATCTGAACCAACAGAAATGACAAACTAAAACCAAATACTTCAGTTTTGACTTTGGGAGAGACCTTTCCGGAACTTGCATTTTGAAACAAAATAGATAGATGTTCTCAAGAAGTCGGTACATTGCTAACAGCCTAGGGAATGAATCCATCCTGCTCTGTACGGCTTTCTCCTCTAGATGGTCATCTTGTCTTACTAACTCAGAAAGAAGTTTGTCTTCTGAGACTCAGAAGCTAAAGATGCTTTTAGATAAAACAGAAAAATTCTTTTAAAAAAAATGCAGTGGCGAATGCAGAGACTAGTGACTGGCCCAGATGCAGAAAATACGTAAGGTGTGTAGAACCAGCCCTACACTGGGGACACTGGGAACACTGGGAAAGAGCAACAGAAAGGAAGTAAGGGAAGGAGGAGGAAGGGCTAAGACATGCCCCATTCTCCAGACCCAGTACAACTACTGTAATCCATGACCAATAGCAACTGTGCTTACATGTATTGGCCTCACACAAGACCATAATCAGTCTAGGAAAGGGAAAGGACCCTACCCTTCACCTCTCAACTGTGGCTATGGAGAGCTTCAAACACACAGTCTCACAGATGGCCCTGGTTCATCTCAGTGAGTCCCCAAAATGAATAGAGATGAATACAGTAGCGAGATTTGTTGGAAATATGGGCCAGGGTAGTAGAGAGGTAGGAGGCGAGAGCAGGCATTAACTGACACACAGAGTGTGTGGTCTGCTTACACAGAAAAGATGTCGGTGGTCTTACTGACCCTTGCACCCTGCATCCTACGATGCCAAGCTACAAGCCAAGATGTGTGCACTTGTGTGATGTTGGTATGACTGCTTATGGGCATAACCAACCTCTCTCTTGATTGGGTTCGAAGACTGCTCCATCCATAGAGGAGAAATGCATGCCGGATACTAGTAACATGATGAAAAGCCATGGCTTGCAAAGTACAGGTCCCAGGGCAGAACCTATTGATGTTTTGTTAGTGATGCCTTTAATCTGCCATCTAAATACTCCTGTTTATTATTATCAGACTGCACTACTCACGTCTTAGTGAAAGGAGCCTCTTACAGATGGTAGTGTGAGTGCAGAGACTCATCACATAATGTTCAGAACGTACTGAGAACAGGCAACTGCGTGAGATTGGGGCAATTACCATTGCATCACGGCTGAGGGAGGGTCCCAGGAGTCTCCTGTCCCTCATGAGGGTCAACTTGCAGGCCACTGCAGCCATATTATTGTTTTAGAGCATGGAGGAAATACATCCCCAATTTTCCTTTAGTACTTCAAAGTGAATTCCTGCACCCACCTCGGAGATCTCTTTCCCTTCCTTTTTTGCCTTCAAGATGGTCTTTCTCTGTGTGAACCTGCGGTCAACTGGCTCTGTTGACCAGGCTGGTCTCAAACTCAGAGATCATGATTCTGCCTCCAGACTGCTGGGATTCAAGGTATGAACCACTAAATCCAGCGCCCTTGGCTATTTTAAGCTGTGTGTGAGCATGCATACTTTGATCACACTGTATCGACATATACAGTAAAGCCTTTGTATCTGGCGTTGTAATGAAATGTTGGAGCAAAGCTTTGGCTGTGTCTGCCTAAATCAGTAGAGGATTGTTTTGAGACTTCCTTAGACCTTGAAGAACTGTTGATTCACTGGAACGTTTGCCTGCACTCTGCACAGACCTTGGTCCTCCAACCCTCCTGGCACACCCGGAGGTCTTGCTTTTGATCATGGTGAGCCAGGATCAGAAGTGACCGAGAATTGCATGGGTTGTTTGCCTTTCAAGCAGCAACTGTAACGCAAACTTTGGTAGATGGAACTTTTCCCAGCCCTCATTGGTCTCTGTGTAATTTCTGAATAAAAGCATGTGGAGAGAGCCAGACTGTGGCAGTCTGCAAAAGGCTGTCTCCTCTGCTCCCTCCAGGCTTAGTTAGCATCACGGTGCGTTCCTCTCTCTTCTACACAACCTGCGACTGACGTTAATCACAGTACTTTACAGTTTCTTACTGTCTTGCTATTTGGGAGGTTTAACTCTAGTATGAAGATTTTTGAAGGAGGATAAAAGATGAGAATTGGAGCACTCTTGTGTTTTCTTTCGTGATGAGTCTTCTTTTACGTCTACGACTGCAGCCCTAGATAAAGACTTGTTAAGATGCATGCATTTGGGTGAGTGAAATTCCCAATGACAATCAAGTCACGGGGATTATACACGTTATAACTTTATATCGTTCCTCAGAAGAATCTTGTGATGTACTGCAAAATTAGAGGAGCTGTCACACTTTTATATGTTGCTTTATCTTATCCCATTTTTTTTTCTTTTTTTGAGACAGGGTTTATGTTGTAGTCCTGGCTATCCTGGAACTCAGTAGACCAGGATAGCATCAGATTCGGAGAATTTTTTGCCTCTGTCTCCTGAGTGCTGGGATTAAAGGCTTATACCACCAGGCCTGACATTATTAAGAATTTTTAGATGTAAAATAAGACCAATGTGTTTATGACATCATCCCAGGGGCTGGATAGATGGTTTAGTGTTTAAGAGCACTAGTTGTTCTTCAAGAGGACTAGTTTAAATTTCTAACAAACATTCAGCAGATCACATCTGTCTGTAACTCCAGCTTCAGGAAATCTGATGCTCTCTTCTGGCCTCCACAGGCACCAGACATATATACACAGTGAGCGGACATACATACATGGATGCAAAGCGCTGATACACATTAAAAAAGAAAATACCAAAAGAACTTTCAAACAGTTACAAATGTCGGACTTTATTTTAATACATACTGGATATTTTTCTAACATTTATACCTTCATTAAAGGCTTTCAAAAGCATCTTACCTTTGTTTTTATTGCGTGTACTCTTGTAATTTGTAAGCACAAAATATCAGATAAATGCTACAACACATTATTTACAATGGTATTTTTCACTCCAGTATGAATTTTCTGATGGGCTCTAAGAGTTGAGCCCTTAGTAAAAGATTTACCACATTCCTTACATATGTAAGGTATCTTTTCATCATGAACTTGGTGATGTCTTCTAAGATTTGAACTATAGGTAAAGGATTTGTCACAGTCTTTGCATTTGTAAGGCCTCTCTCCAGTATGAATTTTCTGATGGGCTCTAAGATTTGAGCCCTTAGTAAAAGATTTGCCACATTCGTTACATATGTAAGGTATCTTTGCAGAATGAACTTTCTGGTGTTTTCTAAGATTTGAGTACTGGGAAAAGGATACGCCACAGTCTCTGCATTGGTAAGTTTTCTCTCCAGTATGAATTTTCCAATGTGCTTTAAGAGTTGTGCACTTAGTAAAAGATTTGCCACATTCCTTGCATCTGTAAGGTCTCTCTCCAGTATGGACAATCTGATGAGTTCTAAGATGTACTTCCTGGGTAAAGGACTTGTCACATTCCCTACATGTGTAAGGTCTCTCTCCAGTGTGAATTTTCTGATGTCTGCTAAGATTGGAGCTACTAGTAAAAGAAACACCACATTCCTTACAGGTGTAAGGTCTCTCTCGAGTATGGATTCTGTAATGTATTTTAAGATGTGATAATTCAATACAGGACTTACCACACTGTTCACATTTGTATAATTTCTCTAGAGAATGAGTATTCTGATGCCTTCTAAATGACGAATAGTGGGTAAAGAATCTGTCACAGTCATTGCATCTGTAAGGCTTCTCTCCAGTGTGCATTTTCTGATGGCTTCTAAGTGCTGACAACTGAGGAAAGGACTTTCCACATTCCTTGCATTTGTAAGGCTTCTCCCCAGTGTGAAGTCTCTGATGAGTTTTAAGACTTGAACTCTGGGTAAAGGATCTGTCACAAAAGTTGCACTTGTAGGGTTTCTCTCCAGTATGAGTCATCTGATGTTTTCTGAGAGTTGATTTCAGACCAAAATATTTGTCACAATCTTTGCATCTGTAAGGCTTCTCTCCAGTGTGCATTTTCTGGTGGCTGTTAAGTGCTGACAATTGAGTAAAGGACTTTCCACATTCCTGGCATTTGTAAGGCTTCTCCCCAGTATGCAGTCTTTGATGTCTTTTAAGATTTGAGCACTGGGTAAAGGATTTGCCACAAACATTGCATTTGTAAGACTTCTTTCCAGGATAAATTATCTGATGTATGCTGAGGCTTGAGTGGGTATTGAAGTATTGCTCACACTGCTGGGGTCTCTCTCCAATGCACATTGTTTGTTGCATAAGACTGTATGTAGAGCTAAAAGAGTCACCATATTCTTTCTGTCTGTGCTCTTTCTCTGCAGGGTAGAGTCTCTGATCTTGACTAATGTTGGGACACAGATGTAAAGATTTCTCATAGTCATTAGATTTGCAAGGGACTTCTCCAGTGTGCGAGCTTTTATGTCTGTCTAGCTTTGACGATTCAACAGAGGCATCCCTGTGATCACTGCATCTGTTGATATTAGACTCTTCTGTAGTTGTATTTGTTCTAGACAGTGCACACGTGGAGGGTTCATGAAGCATTTTGCCAAGATCATTACACGGACACGTCTTTTCATCACGCACATGTTGGTGGGCAGCATCACATACGCAAGAGTTCTCTGGAAAAATGAGTACAATTCGGATTAGTGGGGCTTGTTCCAAGATTAAACATTTGATAAATGACTGTCTTCCTAAGATTTCTCTTAAGAAGAATCAACCAGCAACTGTTTAGATAGAGTTCTCGGTACTCAACATTTTTCTTTCACTATATTTGTATGGATTCTCTCAAAACCTTCAAGGAAGATGAAACAAATAATTGAGGAATTAGTAATTAGCTTTGGAATAAAGCTCATTGGCTGATTATATTTAGAACACATGGCTCTAGTTTCAAATATTTTTTTTTCTCAGAAAATAATGAAGAATTGAATCCAATTTTGTACTTACTAAGTACCATAGTACCATAATGAAAAGCACACAGTGACTCCTAAGGTTGCTTCCGAGAAGGATGCTTGTGTGTTCTCCACTCAGAAGAAAGTGAAGGATGTAATATGAAGACTTACATCCAAGGAAGACAATCACAGAACAATCCTACTTCACGGACTCACATTAGATGTATAATTTGTAAAATTATTCCAATCTGATGTCAGTATAGTCAAGTACAGTTCCATTTGTGCACTAGCATTAAGTCCCCATAATTCAGGTGTAATGAGGCCCAAGGTCTCTCGAAGTCACAACAGACAGGATGTTCCTGAGCCCAGGACCCTGTACTTGGTCCCATGATCAGGACTCGCTTCAAGTGGAATTGAATACAGCAAAGCCACTTGCAGCTCCTGCTTTCTCCTGCATTTGAAGCCTCTACTGCTGTCCTGCTCATTCACTAGTCCACCCTGTAATGTCCTTTCCACACACCAGGGCAACCCCATTTGTTCCCGACAGGTGACCAGGTCTACCTTTCATATTACAATCCACGTGTCCTGTGGGAAATCCCAGGCCCTGTGCTAGAATTTTTAATGAATACAGACATCTAACACAGTCCTGTGCACGGTACATGAAGAGGACACAAAACTGAGGAATCCATGAATGATTCCCCAGTTGTTATTTCCTGTCAGACCCTTCAGCATATTTAGGGAGAAATTTCAGTTTGCCTTTCTTGAGTTTTACTCACAATTGGAACAATGTCTTTAGGAGCTTTAGGATCCGGATGAAACCAGCCACACAAACTGTGACTCACCATCTGCCTGCCTAAGAGATATGTTAGGGCAATGGTAGAACAGACATTGTGGAAACACCCAAATAATGCCTGATTTGACCTAAGGTCCAGCCCATGAGTGGGAACCTTGATACCACTGCTTGAGTAACAAAGAACCAGAAACTAGACAGCCCAGAGACCTAAGGTAAAACCAAACTCGACTGGTCTAAGAAAAGAAAAATGTATCAATAAAATGAATCCTAACAATATTCTGCTATGCTCATCTCAGTGCCTTGTTCAGTCATCATGGAGAAGCTTCCTCCAGAAGCCAACTGGCACAGACGTACAGACCCACATCAAGACATTAAATGGGAGGTCTCCATCAAATCCCTCCCCTGAGAGCTCAGGCAACCCTACAGAAGAGGAGGATGAAGCAGTGTGAGAAGCAGAGGGATGGAGGGCAGCAGCAGAACCAGACTCTGAATTAACTAGGCCAGGCACACAGGAAGCACAGAGACTGAAGTAGGAAGCCCAGGCCTACACAGGTCTGCACCAACCCTCTGCGTGTATATTATGGCTTTAAGCTAGTAATTTTATGGGACCCTGGGTGTGAGAACGAATGGTCTCTGACTCTTGTCTGTTCTTAGGACTCTTCCCCTCTGTTGGCTTCCCTTGTCCAGTTCAGTGCAGTGCTGTTTGCTTTATCTTATAAGGCTGGACTTTGTCGTGCTTGGCTGATCTCTCTTGGAAGTCCTTACTAACGAGAGACAGAAAGGGAGTGGATTTGGAGGGAAGGAGAAGTAAGGAGGAACTGGGAGGGACAGAGGGAGGGAAAGCTATAATCAGGATATTCTGTGTGAGAAAACAATCTACTTTCAATAAAAGGAAAAAATAGAAAAATATATATGGGTTTGTATGTGATACTGAGTTTTTGAATGCAAGGGTGCCTGACACCTTTAAATGGAAAAGGAAAAAAAAATCCAAAAACCACATAAAGAGTCTTTCTGACTACCAAAATTTCCCTAGTTTGTTATTTCCCAGATATCATAACCATTTATAAACTATAAAGTGGGTGCATACAAAGGATGAGTTAGGAATTCTACAAGCAACGTCTCCTTACCCACGGAGACCAGGTTGCTGTAATTCTCCAGCATCACGTCAATGTACAAAGCCCTCTGAGCAGAGTCCAGCCATTCCCACTCCTCCTGGGAGAAGTCCACAGATACATCCCGGAATGTCAACAGTCCCTGAAATACAAAGAAGTATAGTTTGACCGTGTGCTTCGGGGCAGAGCGCTTTCCTGGATATAAGGAGAGTTAAGGAGATTAGGGATGTGGATGAGCGAAGACTCAAAGAGATGATTTCTAATACAGGCACAGTCTACTCTGTGCAAGCGTGAGGACATAAGAGTCTCACAGTCTGTACATAAAACAGGACGCGCCTCTAAGGTCTGGACACGGTTGTCTACTGTTGTGGATGCTGTGTGTATATCTCACAAGGTCACAGCATACAAACCTCAAAAGGAAAAATTGTGACAAGAAAATATGCTTTTAAATGCTGTAACTGTAGATCATGCTAAAATATTGACACTGAATTATACCTGTCTGTAGTTGGGCCTTCCATGATCCTATTCCAATAGGCTCAGGTAGGATGTTTAAACTCTAAGATCAAGGCCACACCGTTAAATAACAAAGGGGTAGATGCAGAAGGCAGGATTTGTGAATGACTTTATAATCAAAGTCTTTTTTTTCCTACAGTAACAAGAAGTGTAAGAACACTGCACACTGCCAATTTTAACATTAACCTATAAAGTCAAGTAGCCTATGGTTTTTTTTTTTTTTAAATGAGAATATCTGTACAACCATCCAATCGGATGGCTAGACCAGCCTCAGCCACATGTGAATATAATCTGAAACCTCCCGAAAAGTATGCAGAAGCCAATTTAAACGATATCAGCTGCAGAAATTTTGAAGATTTCACTCCTAAAGGCCAATAGAAAAATTGAGAGAAGCTGAAAAACATCAGATAATGTTTAAGTTGCAGCGAACATGGACACATGAGGGCAGCAGCTGTCAATGTGTCCAGATGGGACGGACCGCCCAGGAGTGAGCGGATACGCTAACCCGTGCGAGGATTATTGTTGCTGCTGAAAGTTCATTGAGCGGTATACAGTCCTTGGGTCTGGTTAATGTCACTGTGTGAATTTGTTTGTTTGTTTGTTTGCACTGTTATTTTTTAAACTAAAGTTAAAAAAAATTATCAGAGGCAGAAAATCAAAGGCTCACAATGTTTCAGACTGTAACATTTCTAGAAGAAAAGTGGACATGACCACTGACCTGGGACATGTTTACTGGAGAATCAGCCACTTCCTTCTGGTTCTCTTCTTTGAGGTTGTCTCTCAGGGACAATGAATACATGGCTTGCTGGCCCTTCATATCAAGGGGTCAGAAAGAGAAAGCACAAATTAATACTGAAAGCTGTTAGGGAACAAGGTCAAACCACATGAAAGACCCAGGCAACAGCACACCACCAGGTGTGTAATCTATGATTCCAAGGCCAGAAGAGGATAGAACAACATTTAGATCTTGGAGAGAAAAATCACAGTCAACCATGTTGTTGCACCCAGAAATACACTCTGTAAAAACCGATGGAGAGGGAAGTGCATTCCAAGGTAGTCACAAACTAACACAATCCATGTCTGGAGGCAGAGATTCCCTGTGTTGCCCTGGCTGTCCTGAAACACGCTCTGCACACCAGACTGGCACCCAACTCAGAGATTCATCTACCTCTACCTCCCGAGTGCTGGGATTAAAGGAGTTTGCCATCATCACCTGGCTTATTATGCCTTTTCTACCTGTGAAAAGACTGTGACCTGGTATCCAAAACAACATATTTGTTTTTCCAGACTCTAAGGTACAACATTAAGAACTCAGCACAAGAAAAACATACAAGACCAAGATCGTTGAGAGCAGGGTTGGGGATATCATGGTGTTACTCGACCTGATCTTGCCGTTAAGGCACCAGAAATGAACTTTCCCATTTTTCAATGTGAGAAAAATCTGTCTACATTATCAGAATCGTCTTTGGGGTGACCTTACTGTGATTTGCTGTCCGGTAGGCTCTGGATGGTCCTTTTCCTTCTGGGCTCGAGGCTCCTGCTGCTGAGTCTCTGCAGGAATCCAGCTGAACTTGAGGAACCAGTGGAGAGGATCGATCCCAGCTGACTTTCTCCTCTGGGACGGGTCTGTCAGGTGTCTTCTGTTCTCTGAGACTTTGGGTGCCAGATGTAGCTAGCTGTTGGTTCAGGGTAGAGGTCTTTTTACTCTTTAGTCTAATTCAGTCACCCGTTTGGTTCTGTTCCTTGAGCCCTGGAGTTTTTTGGCCTCTTTACAATCTAATCCTCAGGCTAGACCTGGAAGGCTTCAGCCTCCATACAATCTAGAACATTCAACCTCCATACAATCTAATAACCCTCCGTGACTTACTGCTTCCTTAGGAACTCCTGAGAAGGAACTAGCTCCTTCTTAATTCTGACTCTTCTCATTCAACCCACTCACTGTCTTTGGCTCAACCTCTCCTCCAAACTGACCAGTTCAAAGTGATATTCTGAGCTGGCTTAACTGTTTCTGACCCAACTCTTCCTCTGACTCTGGAAGATTCTGGCTGACTCTCTGCCTCAGACTGAAGGGCTCTGCTCAACTTAAAAGTGACTCACTCTTCCAGTCTGCTCCAACTGCCTCTGTCTCTCCCCCAGACTCCCTTATACAGCCTGGTCGTACTTCCTGCTGTAACAGAACCCCCTTTTATATGGTGAAAGTTGGGCGTGTCCTCGCCCTGACTCATTTTGCTATCTCATCCTCTGATTAGTCACCTAGCCAGTCCTTCACTCTGACTCACCTCAGATGTCACTCTCCCCCTGACACAGACCCTTTCTGAGCCCTGCCTCTGTGGCACAGGCCTTTAAGCCCAGCACTTAGAAGTGGGTGGGTCTCTGTTAGTTTGAGGCCAGCCTGGTCTACAGAGTGAGTTCCAGGACAGCCAGAGTTACAACAGAGAAACCCTGTCTTGAAAAACCCAACAAACAAAACAAAAACCCTCAGCACAACAAGACACATTTCTTTCTTCCCTTCCCTTCTTCATCCTTCCCCTCCCTTCCCCTCCCCCCCTTCCTTTTCCTTCTTTCCAGGGTCTGATTATATAGCTCTGGCTGTCTTAACTCACCGAGATTCCCCCTGCCTCTACCTACGGACCGATGACACCAAGCCTGGCAAAGACACATTTCAGAAAGCTGTATTTACATAACAGAGTACATACATCTCAGATGAAAAATTAATAGTGGGTAAAAAGTTTACTTTTAAATGTTAAAACCATACTTGTGGTGGAACTTGCGACACACACACACGAATTTAATTAAATCTGCAGGCATCCCTTTCATGACTAATAACTAAAAGCTTTCTGGGGATGAAAAAAATCCTCAGGTCCATGCGACAACCCCCTCCCTCCACCCGTCTTGTATAGGGAAGTGACATAACACGGAAGTCAGCACGAATAAATGAGATCGAGAGCTTTTTAGTTTGCGAATTTCAACAGATAATTCCAGATATTCTACTAGATCGTTCTTATAAGAATATTTTGACAACCAGATGGTCAACGAAAAAAAATCAGGATTAGTCCAGTTCATATGATCTAAGACATCCACCGCGGAATTTCAGAGCCGGCTTCCTTCAGCGCAGCAGAGGACCCGGCCCCACCCCTGGCCCCCTCCGGACCCGACCCACCCCTGGCCCCCTCCGGACCCGACCCACCCCTGGGCCCCTCCGGACCCGACCCCACCCCTGGGCCCCTCCGGACCCGACCCACCCCTGGGCCCCTCCGGACCCGACCCCACCCCTGGGCCCCTCCGGACCCGACCCACCCCTGGCCCCCTCCGGACCCGACCCACCCCTGGGCCCCTCCGGACCCGACCCCACCCCTGGGCCCCTCCGGACCCGACCCACCCCTGGCCCCCTCCGGACCCGACCCCACCCTTGGCCCCCTCCGGAACCGACCCCACCCCTGGCCCCTCCCGATCCCCAGCCCCGCAGCTCCCCTGACCTGGGAGGCTCCGGGGCCTCGGGGCTGCGGTCCCCGCACCGCGCTGCTGACCTGTGACTCCCTCGGGCCGCCCCGCCCGCCCCGCGGCTGCCGGGAGCCCCTGCTCCCCGGGACCCCGCCGTGCGCTCCACCCCGGCTCCGTCCGGGAAATGACACTCGGTACCTACGGTTCGGGTTGTCAGTCCCAATGCCCGGCCTCGCTCACGCAGTGTCCCGGCTTCCTGTCACTTCAGTCCTCCAGCCCCTCCCACTCTGCTAACTTCCGGTGCACGCAAGGACTGTCCATCACCTCCCAACCTCTGTATCCCGGAGACTGGCCCCGCCCCCTGGACCGGCCCCGCCCACTCGGCCTCAGGCTGCCCTGGACCGGCCCTGTGCAGCTCCCCACATCCCTGCTGCCTGCCCAGCTCAGATCTGGATCTAACAGGTCGCTGCACCCCGGTTCCCGACCCCACCCTGGGTCCTGAACCCTTCAGATGCCACACAGGCTGCCTAACACCTCGGCTGACTTCACGGTCTCCCGGGCTGCGTACTTACACCAAAAATTAATAGGTGAAATTCAGATGTCCGGTCATATTCCCAGCACACAAATATGAATGACAGACCAAACCCAAATTTCAGGAACTTGGATTTTGAAAAGAATTAGGCGTCTGAAGAAGTCATAAGTCAACCCATTGCTATCAACCTAGGGCTGAATTCATCCTGCTCTGTATTGCTTTTTACAAATACGAAATAAAGTTTGTTTTCAGTGACTCATGCTAAAGATGCTTTTAGATAAAATAGAAACATTTATTGTTTTGTTTTGTTTTTATTTGGCGGTGAATGCAAAGACTAGTGGCCGTACTAGATGAGAAAATGAGGAAATGAGGCATGTGTTCTCTCTACTACGCGGGTTAGGTATAACATGCATCTCTGGCTCAGGGAACATAAACGAGGAGCAGCAGGTGGGAAGGAGGCAAGAAGGGAAGGAGGAGGAAGGGCTAAGGCAAACCATTCTCCAGACCCCGTACAACTATTGTAATCGGTAACCAATAGCAACCGCGCTTACTCGCATGGGTCTCACACAAGACTGTAAGTCTAGGAAGGGGAGAAGCTCACGGTTTACCTCTCAACTGTGGCTATGGACAGATTATAGGAGAAGAATAGAGATGAATACAATAGAGAGATTTGTGGGAATTGTGGGCCAGGGTAGCAGAGGGGTAGGAAGGAGGTCATAGTGGTTAATATTAGAGGCACACACGCGCACACATATGTATGTATATGTATATATACACTCATGTATTTACGTGTGTGTGTGTGTGTGTGTGTGTGTGAGTGTGTGTGAAATAGGTAATAGCAAATTTTTTAAATGAGAAAGTGCGTGTAATTTCTTTTGTTGTTTCATTATCTGATTTAATATCAGGTAATATCCAAATCAAACAAACAACAAAAAACACATACTAAAAGCTAAAGAAATAAAAAAAGATTATGTAGATGTAAGGGCAAGGGCTAGAGCTTGACCAAACTTTAGTAAGGCTTGAGAATGTACAAGAAGGCCTGAACTTTGCCTGAACTTTCCCGGAAACCTTGACACCCAGATAAGGAAAACTTCCAGTTATATTCACATATGAATAGGTTTCAGCTCAGCACTCCCTAGCTACAGAACAATACACCTGGAATGTACCAATCTGTGTCATTGCACCCAACCAATCGGCTTAAAGGTTATGTGGTTGCTAAGAGAAGAGTATATAAGCAAGTCTGAAAATCCCCTGGGGTGGCCTCCTCCCCCTGCGTGGGGACCCTATGGAGGTCCACCCCGACGCGTAGGAAGGATGCATCGGTGCAATAAACCTCATGCTCTTGCAACGATTCGTGCCTCAGTGTCTCTCTCGGGGTCTCACCTGATAAAGAAGACCCATCTTGGGCTTCTCATAGCCACCAGGGAATTTAGACTAAGGCTCCTTTAGTCCTCTAATCTCACCCTGGTTGGCATGGCCATCATCAGGAACAGAATCAACTTTTGGAATCAGGGATGCTCTCAAAAAAACAGAAAAGAAAGAAAGAAAGAGAGAGAGAGAGAGAGAGAGAGAGAGAGAGAGAAAGAAAGAAAGAAAGAAAGAAAGAAAGAAAGGAAAGAAAGGAAGAAAGGAAGAAAGGAAGAAAGGAAGAAAGGGAGGGAGGGAGGGAGGAAGGAAGGAAGGAAGAAAAGTGACCCAATTACAACCCTGACCCCTGACATTATTCCTGTGGAAACAAGGACAAACAGCTACTTGTCACAGATAAGGAAACCATGATAAACCAGTGTTGGGAACCCCACAACATCCAGTTGGTGAACCAATCAGGTTCTGTTTTCAGAGGTGTTTTGTCTGTATGCCCCATGTACTCCTTGTGCCCCCAGATGCCAGGAGAGGGCACTGGATGTCCTGGAGTTGAGCTTACAGACGAGTGTGTTGTGGGATATTTTGCTCCTGTGTGCTGTTTTGGTTTGTAAAAGGGCTTTGATGCCTTGTAGCTAGCCCTGCTGAGATCTCCACAGATAGAACTGTTTAGGGTTGAAAGCGACTGATCACATCTGCTGCAGGTGGGTGGTGTGTGAACAGCGAAGACTCTGATCACCCCCAGCCTAGTACTATTGTGTTGTAATGAAGGCCTCGATGTGGAGAGGGGGCTGGGGAAAACTTTAAAGGGTCTAAGGCAGAAGCAGGCAGGAGGATGGAGGAGAATAGAAGGGAGAGAAGCAAGAGAGGATGATGGAATGAAGTCTCTGCCTAACCGCCTGGGTATTGAATTCCCTGAGATTTGACATGGCTTGTAATTAATAAAGAGCATTGGAAAATTCAATGGTGGACTCTTATTAAGTGATTGAATATAAATTAACAGGAGTGTTTGTGTGAGGGTGCTGCGATTTCAGAGAGTCTTCTGAAATATCAGACGGTGCTCTTAAACACTGAGTTGTCTCTAGTGCCCAGTGAACCAGTGAGTTTTACTGGGGTGACTCACAGGAGTGTGAGGGGCTACTTGTAGAAGCATGAAAGAATCAATGAAAGCTGTTATCACCCTGTGTGGGCGACAGCTAATGAAGCTGGACATCTGGGGGTCACTGTACAGCTTACAGGCAGCTCATCAGAGGTTGGAAGTGTCTCTTCCAGGCAGCTTGTCTTGTCCTGTCTCATGAAGGGAGCTTGCCTGGCGTCTGTTTCCTGGCTGGTCTGATCATGTTCTGTGCAGCTCAGCTTGTCTGGCAGTGTCAGCAATCCTTACTGATCATATACATATACACACACACACACACACACATGCATATACATACATATATACACATACATATATATACATACATATACACATACATATATATACATACATATACACATACATACATACACGCACATATATATACATACATATATGCACATATATACATACATATATACATATTTGTACATATATACACATACATATATAATATTCATACATATATATACATACACATACATACATATATACACATACATATATACACATACATACATATATAAACATACATACATATATACACATATACATAATTGACATAGGCTTGAGGTAGGAGGGCACTATTGAATCGTGCCCCTTTACGTGACTCCTGAAGCTATTGTCTATTTCTGAGCATTAGTGGCTTCTCTGAAGGATGGAATGTCTCACACCCCCCTTAGAGCATCTCGCTCCATTACCTCTCACTTAACACATTGGGGCTTCCTCCAAGATGAAAGAGTTTAGTACCGGAGGAAGCTCATATACAGTAACCACTGCTAGGCATGAACTCCATGGACTTTCCATCTTACTAAGGAACACTGGCCAAATCATGTTCATTGCTGGTTTATTCCCAGTATCCAGAGAACGGAACCAACCTAGATGTCCATCAGCTGCGTGGATAATTGATGATGTGACATGTATCGACAATGGTCTATTGCTCAGGTGTAATTAAAAAGGAAAAGTATGAAGCGTAGATATAAATGGAGACACCTGGAAAATACGGACTGACGCCTCCTGGGTCCCAAAGTTTGAATATCTCATGTTCTCCTTCATATGTGGGTCTTAGCTTCGATCTTTTTGTTTTGTGTGTTCAAGCAGGACTACACGTAGGAGCCAGGAATCTAGAAATAGGCCGTTAGTGATGATGCAGAGAGAGAGGGTGGATGGTGGCATACCGGTGACATGATTAGGGACCAGGGATACTGGGCGCAGGATTGGTCAGAGACGTAATGGGGTGATAGGCATAAGGGGACTGCCGAAAGGTCCACTCGAATGAGATGACCATGAAGAAACTACATGGGAAGCAA
Source organism: Cricetomys ansorgei (assembly GCA_026225945.1). Taxonomy (NCBI): domain Eukaryota; kingdom Metazoa; phylum Chordata; class Mammalia; order Rodentia; family Nesomyidae; genus Cricetomys; species Cricetomys ansorgei. Next base: position 482,282 of record JAMJFZ010000698.1, on the reverse strand, counting down.
CCATTTTACAACAGCGGTGCGAAGTATAATAAGCAAGGACATCAGAACACAGTAGCTAAGGAAGGCGATCTTCTGGCTGTGGGTCAGGCTGCTGGATGCGCAGCCTGTGACTGCATAGAAGTACACGGAGCTTTGTAATACTTGAGAATAAGTTCAAATATACTGCAACAGCAGCTCACGTCTGTCTGGAACTATATAGCATCATCGAATCTGGTGCCTCCACAGGCACCAGACATGCATTTACTGTACGGACATAGATGCAGAGGAAGCAGTCATATATATTAAAAGAAAAAAAAGGTTTCCCACACATACGAAGGTTGGATTTTATTTTAATACACACGGGGATATCTTCTTAAGATTTAAACCTTCGTTAAAGGCTTTCATAAGGTTATCTTTCCATTTTATTGCTATTGTTTGTTATTCTGATAATTATTATCATGTATAGTCTCATGAATTGAAAGCAGAGAATACCAGATAAATGCTACGACACACTATTTATAACGTCATTTTCCTCTCCGATATGAATTTTCTGATGGGCTCTAAGAGAGGAGCACTTGGTAAAAGATTTGCCACAGTCCTTACACGTGTAGGGTCTCTCTCCAGTGTGAACTTGCTGATGTCTTCTAAGATTTGAACTATTGATAAAGGATTTGTCACAGTCTTTGCATTTGTAAGGCCTCTCTCCAGTATGAATTTTCTGATGGGCTCTAAGATTTGAGCCCTTAGTAAAAGATTTGCCACATTCGTTACATATGTAAGGTATCTTTGCAGAATGAACTTTCTGGTGTTTTCTAAGATTTGAGTACTGGGAAAAGGATACGCCACAGTCTCTGCATTGGTAAGTTTTCTCTCCAGTATGAATTTTCTGATGTTCCTTAAGAGTTGAGCACTTAGTAAAAGATTTGCCACATTCCTTACATCTGTAAGGTCTCTCTCCAGTATGGACACTCTCATGAGTTCTAAGATGTACTTCCTGGGTAAAGGACTTGTCACATTCCCTACATGTGTAAGGTCTCTCTCCAGTGTGAATTTTCTGATGTGTTCTAAGATTGGAGCTACTAGTAAAAGATTTCCCACATTCCTTACAGGTGTAAGGTCTCTCTCGAGTATGGATTCTGTAATGTATTTTAAGATGTGATAATTCATTATAGGTCTTACCACATTCTTTGCATTTGTATAATTTCTCTAGAGAATGGGTTTTCTGATGCCTTCTAAATGACGAATAGTGGGTAAAGAATCTGGCACACTGACTGCATCTGTAAGGCTTCTCTCCGGTGTGCATTTTCTCATGGCGTCTAAATGCTGACAACTGAGGAAAGGACTTTCCACATTCCTTGCATTTGTAAGGTTTCTCCCCAGTATGCAGTCTTTGATGTGTTTTAAGACTTGAACACTGGATAAATGATCTGTCACAAAAGTTGCACTTGTAGGGTTTCTCTCCAGTATGAATCATCTGATGTTTTGTAAGAGTTGATTTCAGACCAAAATATTTGTCACACTGCTCACATCTGTAAGGCTTCTCTCCAGTGTGCACTTTCTGGTGGCTGTTAAGTGCAGCCAACTGAGTAAATGACTTTCCACATTCCTGGCATTTGTAAGGTTTCTCCCCAGTATGAAGTCTTTGATGTCTTTTAAGATTGGAGCTCTGGGTAAAGGCTCTGTCACAAATGTTGCATTTGTAGGGTTTCTCTCCAGTATGAATTACCAGATGTAAACTGAGGCTTGAGTTGGTACTGAAGCATTTCCCACATTTCCCACACTGGTGTGGTTTCTCTCCAATGCACATTGCTTGTTGCATAAGACTGTATGTAGAGCCAAGAGAGTCACCATATTCTTCCTGTCTGTGCTCTTTCTCTGCAGGGTAGAGTCTCTGATCTTGACTAATGTTGGGACACAGATGTAAAGGTTTCTCACAGTCATTAGATGTGCAAGGGACTTCTCCAGTGTCAGTCTTTTTATGTCTGTCTAGGTGTGATGAGTCAACAGAAGCATCCCTGTGATCACTGCATCTGTTGATATTAGAGTTTTCTATAGTTTTACTTGTTTTATACAGTGCCCACGTGGAGGGTTCATGAAGCATTTTCCCAAGCTCATTACATGGACACGTCTTCTTTCCATCATTCGCACATTGATGGATGGTGTCACACACACAGTAGTTCTCTGAAAAATGAGTACAATTCAGATTAGTGGGGCTTGTTCCACGACAGAATATTTGATAAATGAATGTCTCCCTAAGTTTTCCTTTAAGATAAGTCAACCAGCAACTATTTAGAATAGAGCTCTCAGTACATGACATTTTTCTTTCACTATAATTGTATGTATTCTCACAGAAGCAGAGTGACAGCCTTCAAGGAATATGAAACAAATATTCGGGGAATCAGTAATTAGCTTTGGGATAAAGCTCATTGGCTAATTATATTTAGAATGCATGCCTCTGTTTTTAAATAATTTTTGCTCAAAAATTGATGAAGATGTTCACAAAGTGTTAATTAAAGTCCATAGTTAATTTTTTCAATACTATTTATTAGATCTTTGTTGGTATATTAAACATGAACCATGACAACTCTCAGGGATCCAATACCCGGGTGGCTTAGGCAGAGTGGTCCATCCCTCCTCTGGTGGCTCCCCTCTGGTTCCCTTCCCAGGTCCTTTATTCTTTTCAAAACCCCCTCTCCACACACAGGCCTTATTATACAAATGAATGAATGGTACCTAACGCTTCTCAAAGTCTGCCAGCAGACATGGTGCCTATCTCGGTGGGGTGTCCAAGCTGGAGGATGATTCAGAGTCTTCTCTGACCACCCAGCTGCAGACTTTGATGGTGATGGTAACCTTCATCTGCATTAAGGTAAACAAGTGGCCTCTTCATGTGGAGAACTGAGTGGCTATTAGCACAGAGGTGTTAATAGGTTATGAAGAAAGGTCTCTACATGTTAAAAGGCATCAGGAAGCACCCTTCCCTCAACAGCAGCACACCCGGAGGAGTATGATCCCGTAACTAAAATAACCCACAACAATGAAGGGTTGAATCCAATCCCTGGTTCACAGTGTTTGTACTTCCTAAGTGAACCTCAATGAAGAACGCTGTTCAGAACACCCAAGTGGGAGGAAAAGAGGGAGGGAAGCTATAATCAGGATATTCTGTGTGACAAAATAATCCACTCAAAATAAAAGTACAGAACGTATGGCTTTATATATGGCATTGAGTTTCTAAATGCATCGCACATCCTAAATGAAGGGTGCACAACACCTCTAAAATGGAAAAGGGAAAGAAATAACCCCTACACCGAGAAAAGGTTCTTTTGATTACCAAAGTTTCCTTAGTTTCCTAGACAGCTCAAACGAGTGTTTACGACTTATAAAGTGGGTGCATACAAAGGATGAGTTAGGAATTCTACAAGCAACGTCTCCTTACCCACGGAGACCAGGTTGCTGTAATTCTCCAGCATCACGTCAATGTACAGAGCCCTCTGAGCAGAGTCCAGCCTTTCCCACTCCTCCTGGGAGAAGTCCACAGATACATCCCGGAATGTCAACAGTCCCTGAAATACAAAGAAGTATAGTTTGACCGTGTGCTTCGGGGCAGAGCGCTTTCCTGGATATAAGGAGACTTAAGGAGATTAGGGATGTGGATGAGCGAAGACTCAAAGAGATGATTTCTAATACAGGCACATTCTACAGTGGATTTTCTGACTCTGTGCAAGCGTGAGGACATAAGAGTCTCACGGTCTGTACATAAAACAGGACGCGCCTCTAAGGTCTGGACACGGTTATCTATCGTTTGTGGATGCTGGGCGCTCGGCACACGAGACCACAGTATACGAGTCTCAAAGGCTTCTCATGGCTCTGCCTCCAAGCGTATGGTGTCGAGGTATTTTATTGACGGGAAGCTCCACCCACTGATACAGAGGCCTTAATGCTTAATGAATAGGATTGGCCCAGTGCACCAACCAGCAACATGAGCTGGCTGACAGGATGCCATCTTACAGGTCGGTAGAGTCCCTGGCAAGGCCTTCCCTGGCCTAGGGAGGACTCCATAGTGTTCCCCCATTAGCATTAATACAATCAGTTGCTTTCAATACGAATATCCCAGTGGGCAGAGTCAACATTAGAATGACAACTGCTCCATTCAAAGGCCATTGTGGTTCTCCAAACTAGCATGCTGTCCTTCACTGCAAAGACCACACCTAGGTGAGAAGACCAGCGCCCCCTAGCGGTGGGTGTACTGACCTTGTCTCTCTGCTTACTGTCAAGTACTCGCTCTCCCAGAAGCCCTTGCTTCCTCCTGAGATATGACAGCCAATAAAGGCACCACATGGCCAGCTTTCTAGGCTGCTGCCATGTTTTTTTAATTGGACAGCCCTGATGTCAGTATGAAACCTGCGGAAAATAAACTGCTGTGTATCACCGTATGCATGTATCTTAGCGTGAGCCCGACACTAGGAAGCTAGTTCCAACAGCTAAGGAAGATAACCTTCTGGCAGTGGCTCAGGCTGACAGATACAGCAGCTGCTCACAATGCTTATTACTGCAAAGAAGTGCGTGTAGCTTTATAATTATTTAAAATAAGTTCAAATATACTGCAACAGTTGGATTCGGATGTATAATATTAAAAGAGGTCATACAATGTCAGAGACAAAGAAACCACGATTTCCCTCATATGCAGAATCTAGCCAATAATATATGCACACGGAAACAATATACAGGTTCGCACGGTATAACACGGAGAAGAGGGGACAAGAAAGGTTAAATGTCGGGGGTTGAGGTGGGACTGAGTGCAGGTAATGAACACCAGTTATGAAAAAGGATATAAAAAAACAAAAAACAAAACATTGCTTTCCTAGTTCTAATTCTGCACAGGTGGGTATTTTTTTCTGTGTTATTGTTGTTGGTTTTGGAGGTGGATAAGTACATCAAATATATTTGATAGTAAAAATATAAGATCAAATGTGAGGCTCCAGAGCTTCTGAACCCAGGGACTTCCCTAACTGTATAAAAGTTCATTGGGTTGTATAGTCTGTGGGTCTGGTTAATTTCAGTGTGTAGTTTTTATGTGTTGGTTTGCATGCAATACTCTTTTTTTTTTTTTAACTAAACTTAAAAAAATTATCAGAAGCATAAAATTAAAGGCTTTCAATGTTTCAGACTGTAACATTTCTAGAAGAAAAGTGGACATAACCACTGACCTGGGACATGTTTACTGGAAAATCAGCCACTTCTTTCTGGTTCTCTTCTTTGAGGTTCTCTCTCAGGAACAATGAATGCATGGCTTGCTGGCCCTTCATATCAAGGGGTCAGAAAGAGAAAGCAAAAATTAATACTGAAAGCTGCCAAAGAACAATGTCAAACCATAGGAAAAGACCCAAGCAACAGCATACCACCAGGTGTGTAATCTATGATTCCAAGGCCAGGAGAGCATGGAACAACACTTAGAGCTTGGAGAGAAAATCACAGTCAACCATGTTGTTGCCCCAGAAATACAGTCTGTAAAAACCGATGGAGAAGGAAGTGCATTTCAAGATACTCACGAACTAACACAATCCATTTCACTAAAGCAGCACTGCAGATAATAAATTAGAGCCAAAACGTACACAGGAGAACCCGAGGAATTATCCATGAGAAGATGGGAAATGACAAATTTCATGTGAAGAATAGATAAATACAGGAGAATCGGGAAGTATTCATCCATGGGCAAGACAGCAAACCACGGATTCTCACTCAAAAGGGAGAAAAACACTCCCAACAATCCAACCAGCAACAACATAAAAAACAAAACCAGAGGGAACAAAAACCCTCTGAACACAACCCTAGCCACTCTGGAACTCAATACAGAGACTCCTCAATTACATAAATAGAGCATCGAGTGGAATGCATGGCACTCACGGCTTGCTGTTCCATCCTTGGCATAAGCTCAAAGGACCCCACATCCTACAGCACAGAAGCTGTCTCAGCCAAGGTCATGGCTGCTCTATTCACAATAGCTACGAGATGGGAACAACCTGAATGTCCTTTGACTGACAAACGGATACTGAAAACGTGGCGCATTCACGCTGTGAACACTATTCCAGTGTAAAGGAAACTGAAATCATGAGCTTTGCAGGAAAATGGGTGGACTCAGAAAAGATCATAGTGAGTGAGGTGACCCAGACCCAGGAAGGCAGACATTGCACGTTCTCTCATGGGCAGTCCCCAGAACATCAGAAGCTCCAGTATTCTAAAGACTATAAATAAACCTCGAGGTGCTAATTTATCATTCTATAACATAAATGAAAACCACTTGATGTTGGGATGAAGACCTGACCAGTGATGTGACCTCAGGCAAATACAAAGGTACCTGCTTCCCGGTATCGGTTCTTCTGTAGAAAATCTTCCCCTGCCTGCACCAGGATGATCCTGAGATCTGTCTCAGTGGAAGTCTCCAGAATTATCTCTAGTGAGACAGGATTCGGTAGCACTGACTCATGTGCCACTTCCGTAGTCTCGTGGACCCTTCCCCTCCCCTTCACCGACATTCCCCCGGCCCCCCAACACACTTGGATCCTTTGCTACAGTCTCCTCCCTGTCCACCTTCCAGGGCTCCTGGTTCTGCTCCACAGGTGAGCAGATCTGGCTGAGCAGTGAGCCCTGCACATGAGAAAGAGATTCTTTGGGAAGCACATGGATGTCTAACAGTAACGTGATCAGGAGATAAAGAGGAAGCTAAATAGAGAATTCTCCAAATGATCCCTCAACAGTCACGGGTGGCAGAATACTGAGAAATATTCAGAGAGCATTTTCAGCTATCATAACTTGATTCCTACTTCTCATCACAGCTCAGTCAAAGATCAGGAGAAGTGGAACCGAATGATTGGGATGAGAATATGATACACTTGCCGGGTTATGAATTTATCATGAACCAAAATGGATGGAAGCTTTGCCCCTTGCAAAGGGACACGCACGAAGAAGAGAGAACGTTTCGTGAATATTTCCTTTTTTCCTCTGAGGATTTCACTGTATTTGGGGGGAAGTGAGACTCAGTCACACAAAGCTCACACACTTGCAGATTAATCTGCCAAGAAACCCTGAGGAGGAGCAAGGGAGGCTGCAAGCACACTCCTCTCACCCTCACAAACAGGTGGCTGCAATTCTGCAACACCCAGTCTCTGTGCAAGAGCCCCTTGAGCAGGGTCCAGGCACTCCTCACCCCTTGGGCAGAGTCCAGAGTCACAGCACTGGCTGCTGCCTGACCACAAAGTAAAATAAAATAAACAACAGATGAACTGCTGAGTTGGTGTACACCTTGACTCCTAGCACTTGGGACACACAGGTGGATGGAACTCTGAGTTCCAGTGCAGCCTGGTCTACATGGTGAGCTCAGGTCTCAAACAAAGCAAACAAGGAACCAAATCCAACAGCTTGGCCCTGAGTCCACCAATAGAGTGCTTTTCTTGAACCAAGGAGATAAAGGAGTATTATCATCCAATAAAATAATGCTGCTGCTTCTCCTTCTCCTCCCGTTCTCTCTCTGTCTTTCTTTCTTGTTTTTGTTTTGTTTGTTTGTTTGTGTTTTGTTTTTGATAGTTTCTCTGTGCAGCCCTGGCTGTTCTGAATCTTGAGACGATCTGCAGGCTGGCAGTGAACTCGGATTTCCACCTGCCTGTGCCTCCCTAATCCTGGGATTAAAGGCATATAACATCACTGCCTGTCATAAAATGCCTTGTCGAGCAGTTTAAACACCGTGAGCAGATCTCAGAAAACAGCACAACGGGCTTTTCCAGGCTGAGACTTTCAACATTACGAACTCGGCACAAAAAAAGACGTTTCTTTCTTCCTTTATTATTATTATTGTTTCTGGTTTTGGTTCTTTTGAGACTGGGTCTCACTACATACTGTCTTGGATCTCACTGTGTAGACGAGAGGGTGCTCCAACTCTTTGCAATCGGCCTGCCTCTGCCTCCAGAGTTCTGAGACTGAAGGTTGTGCCACCGAGCCTGGCAAAGGCGCTTTTCGGAAAGTTGGATTTACGTCGCAGAGAGCATACATCTCACACGGAAAATGAAGGGTGGGCGCAAAGTTTACCTTTAAATGCTGATGTTTACAACCTCACTCGTGGGACTCGCAAATACATTCATATACAGGCCTTCCCTTCACGACTCCCGTCTGCAGCTCTCCGGGATGCCCACTCCCGCAGAGAGAAGTGACACGGACGTCCGCGCGGATGAACGTGAACGTCCAGAGCCTTGCAGGTTCCCACAGCAGAGGGCCCCGTCTGCGAACCCCGGCAGCACACGCAGGGCTCCTAGCCTGCTCTCATAGGAGAAGCTGCAGCAGAGCGTCATCAGCACAGGACCCGCGCTGTCCTCCAGATCTGACGCTGACCCGCGAGGACGGGGCCTCCACGTCCGAACCGCAGAGCCGGCGTTCCGAGCGCAGCGGACCCCGGCCCCGTCCGAGCCGCCCCGCCGCCCGCAGCTCCCGACCTGCGCTCCAGGGCCCCGGCCTCGCTGCCGCCCGCGCTGCCGCCCGCCGATTCCCCGGCGCCGGGGCGGGACTGCGGCTGCGCGTGGTTCTCGGTTCCTTGAGACCCCGCCGTGTTCTCCGCACCCAGGTGCAATCCGGGAATGGACACTCGGTACCCCGGGTTCTGGTTGGCAGTCCCACTTCCGGGTCCTCAGGCACACAGCGTCCCCGCTTCCTGTCACTTCAGTCCTCCAGCCCCTCCCACTCTGCTAACTTCCGGGGCACACAAGGACTGTGCGTCACCTCCCAACCTCTGTATCCCGGTGACTGGCCCCGCCCCCTGGACCGGCCCCGCCCACTAGGCCTCAGGCTGCCCTGGACCTGCCCTGTACAGCTCCCCTCATCCCTGCTGCCTGCCCAGCTCAGAACTGGATCTAACAGGTCGCTGCACCCCGGTTCCCGACCCCACCCTGGGTCCTGAACCCTTCAGATGCCACACAGGCTGCCTAACACCTCGGCTGACTTCACGGTCTCCCGGACTACACACACGCACACACACACGCACACGGACACGCACAACTCTAAATTCAGATGTCCGGGTCCTATTCCTAATACACAAATATGACAAACCAAACCCAAATCCACAACTTTGACTTGCGGAGAGACATTTCAGGAACTTGGATTTTGAAAAGAATTCGGTGTCTCAACAAGTCATAAGTCAGCCCATTGCCAACATCCTAGGGCTGAATTCATCCTGCTCTCTACTACTTTTTACAAATACGGAGTGAAGTTTGTCTTCAGTGACTCATGCAAAGGTGCTTTTAGATAAAACATACAAAATAATAAAAATATTTTCTCCCCCAGTGGTGAATACAGACACTGGTGGCTGTATCAGATGCAGAACAGTAGTAAGGCATGCGTCCTCAGTACTACCCGTGTTAGGTATAACATGCGTCTCTGGCTCAGCGAACATAAACGAGGAGCAGGTGGGAAGGAGGAGGAAGGGCTAAGACAAGCCATTCTCCAGACCCCGTACAACTATTGTAATCGGTAACCAATAGCAACCGCGCTTACCTGCATGGGCCTCACACAAGACCTTAAGCAGTGTAGGAAGTGGGGAGGCTCACAGGGCCCCACAGTTTACCTCTCAACTGCGGCTATGGACAGATTACAGGAGAAGAATCACCATCTTTGTTATCCTCTGCTGAGCCCACCAGGCTCCAATACATACCTGCAAATCCAGTCTCACAGATGGCCCTCTTTAATCTCAGTGGGTCCCCAACAAAGAATAGAGAATACAATAGAGAGATTTGTGGGAATTATGGACCATGAAAGTAGAAAGGTAGGTCATAGTGGTTAATATTACAGGTAATACACACACATATGTATGTATATATATGCTTATGTATTTATATTTATTTGTGTGTTTAAAATAGCCAGTAATACAAATTTTTAAACTGACCAAATCAGTCTGTAATTGTTTTTTTTCTTGTTTCATTATCTGGTTCAATATCAAGTAATACTACAAGTCAGGAATCCTTCCTTTTTTTCTGTCAAGAAGTATTTTAAGTAGCTTTGGTGTTAGTTCTTCTTGGAAGTTCTGACGGAATTCTGTCAATCCGTTGCTGTGTTTGATTTCATGGTGGCATTTTGTTGCTGCTTCAGTCTAACTGCTACTTGCAGTTCTGTTTACAGTATTTTTTCATCTTGTCTTAATCTGGTATGTTGTTATGTACCTGAAAAGTTATCTATTTTCATTAGGCTTTCCAATTCAGTGTGTAGCAGAATAGTCCTGTGTGAAAGCTAAGGTCTACATTCCAGGGGCTACATTCAGAGGCCTGTGTATTCTGGATGGAATGTAGACACACCTTTGCAGTGGTTACAAAGACCTTTAATCCTAGCATTCAGAAAGTGGTGGTAGTCCACGCCTTTAATCCCTAAGAGAAACAGAATCTGCTAGAAGAGATACAGAAGCAGATGGAGGAGTCAGTTGAGAAGCAGGCTGAAGAGTCGTCAGTTGAGGAGCAGTTACAGAGTTAGTTGAAGAGTCAGTTCCAGAAGAGTTAAAGAAGCCGATGCTGGAGTGAGTTGTAGGAGCAGTTAGTTGAAGCAGTCAGTTGCAGAGGCAGGATGGAGCACTGAGAGCTGGGGGAGAGACACAGAGACACAGCAGAGCTCGGCAGAAGAAGCCCAGAACAGAGAGTGAGTTGAACCAGAAGAGTCAGAAATCAGAACGAGCTAGTCAGAGTGGCTCAGTCAGCAGTACGTCTCAGAAGGCTAAGGCTGAAGACTTCAAGCTCCGGCTAGCAGTTTAAATGTTCCAGATTGTATGAAGCCTGAAGCCTTCCAGTACAGGGATTATGACTAGATTGTAAAGAGGCCAAAATGCTTTAGGGTTTCTGGGATCCAGGCTAGAACCAGTGATTAGACAAAAGAATAAATGCCTTTGCCCCAAATCTTCAGCTACATCAGTGAAAAAGAAGCCTTTAGTATCAGTAGACATAAGATTCACTTGATCACACTTGTCTGTCACTTAGGCTGTACAATTACCTTTGGAATTGTCAAGACAGGATAACACAAAGTTATGTGTAGTTGGGCAAAGTCATGAAAGCCTTTAAACCCAGCACTCAGGAGGCAGGGACAAGGGGAAGTCTGAGTTCAAGGCAAGCCTTGCTTACGCAGGGAGACTAGGACACTCAGCAATAAACAGAGAGACTGTTTCTCAAAACAAAACAAAACAAACTCCTTCCTGAAGAATAGCTTTCAGGGTACGAGAAGCACCATGCAAGCTTCCAAAGGAGGGAGCAAACCAACAGTCCTGCCCAGCTGTGATGCCTGTGAACCACATTAATGATCATCATGACACATTAACCCGTCAGGGTACAGTAGTTTCAAGCATAAGTTGGTGGTAAGCAACAGCTCTCTAATTAGACTTAAGGCCCTCTTAACAAAAGACAAACCTTGTCTAGTACTGGAAACCTAGCTAGCTACTCAGCCCTGGTGAAGTCAGGAATCCTGGGGGAGAACCTACAACCATCATTTTAGTAAACCAGCTTAATCCCTAACAAAAATCTGAACATTTCTCTTTGTACCCACAAATCACTGCAGTCTCCACTCCTCATCAAGGTGACTTCTCTTTGCAACAGACAGAAACCACTACAAAAATACACCACTAATCAGAATGCAGAGCTGTGGAGTCCAGGCTGAAGGGATAGAGGAACAAATAACTCCCATGCCTATGGCTCGGGGGATATTTTTGAAGAGGAGGTAGGAAGACTGTAAGAGCCAGAGGATCTGGGAATTTGCTTCGAGTCTGTGTCTCCTAGTCACTGCCTTCTTTTTCCTCCTCTTCCTGCACTTTATTTTGTTTTTGTTTTTGTTTTGAGACGGGATTTCTCTGTGTATCCTTGGCTGTCTTGGAATTCGCACTGTAGACCAGGACGGCCAGGAACTTAGGGAGACCCTCCTGCCAAGTGCTGCGATTAAAGGTGTGTACAGCCAGTCCTAGGCTTGCCTCTCCTAGGAATATACCAGGAGCTACATCCATAAAACCTCACCAACATGACCACCTAAAGGAGCTGAGCGAGGACACTGGTGGCTGGGGAAAAGCCCACGAGGCCTAAAACCCTACAGTGAACTACATGCAACTGCAGAATTCTTGTAGCAAGAGAAATAGACACACCAACTGATTATCAATAACAAATGGTCAGCCTTGAACACATACACACAAGTAACATTGCATGAACAGAGTGGATTATATTTAGGAATATATGTATATACACATACATATATATATGCAGTAACAATTAATGTAAAAATAGGCCATGAGTTGAAGGGCATCAAAGATTGGATTATGGGAGGTTTTGGTGCGAGGAACCAGAAACCAGAAATTTTGTAAATATATTAGAATCTCAAAATTTAAAATGTAAATGAAAAAAATCCAAAGCAAAAAAACAGATGAACGCCACCACCAAACCCAAACTAAAATGAAGACAAAGCTAAAAAGATATGTAGCTACCAGGAAATGTAGCCTAAGGCTCCTTCAGGCCTCCATCTCACCCAGGTTGTCATGGCCATCATCAGGAACAGAAATGATAACAAACACTGGCACCAATGTGGGGACAAGTCAGACACTGCGGTGGGAGCCAGAACCAGAGAATCAGCTTTTGGAATCAACTGAGATGCTCTCAAAACAAAACAAAAAAATAGAAAGAAAACTCCCTTGTGATCCAATTACAATCCTGATCTCTGACATTATTTCTGTGATAACAAGGACAAACAGCTACTTATCACAAATAAGGAAACCATGACAAACCAATATGGTTTCTCAGAGGTTTGAATTTTATTATGTTTAGGAAAATTAGGGAACTTTGTCACATTTTTATGTTACTATGTTTTGTCCTGATTTTATTTTATTTTTTTGAACAGGGTTTATGTAGCCTTATCTATCCTGAACTCACTATGTAGACCAGGATGTCTTCAGACTCAAGGGAACTTTTTACCTCTGCCTCCTGAGTGCTGGGAGGAAAGGTGGGCACCACCATGCCTGGCACCTTATGAATGTTTGGACGCTCACGAGAACAAATGTTTGTGTTACACATTTTCCAGGAGGCTGGACAGATGGCTTAGTGTGTAAGAGCACTACCTACTCTTCCGGAAGACCAGGGTTCACTAGCCAACACACACACACTGCAGCTCACCACTGTCTGGTACCCCAGCTTCAGGGAATCTGATGACTGCTTCTGTCTCCACAGACACCAGTACATCTAGTGCACAGACGTACGTGCAGGCAAAACCCCATTCACACTGAAAACAAAAAAGGCTTTACACAAATTCCCTGATGTTTTCTAACATTTAAACCTTCATTAAAGGATTTTACAAGTTTCTTATCTTTATATTTCTATTGTGTATACTGCTGTGCATATATACGAATAGGCAGAGAATACCAGATAAATGCTATGTCACACAATTTACAATCTTATTTTTCTCTGCAGTGTGAACTTTCTCATGTGCTCTAAGATATGAGCATCTAGTAAAAGATTTGCCACATTCCTTACAAGTGTAAGGTCTCTCTCCAGTATGAATTTTCTGATGTCTTCTAAGATTTGAAATCTGAATAAAGGAGATGTCACAGTCTTTGCATTTGTAAGGTCTCTCTCCAGTATGAATTTTCTCATGTACTTTAAGACTCGAGTACCTAGCAAAAGATTTGCCACAATCCTTACACGAGTAAGGTCTCTCTCCAGTATGAACTCTCTGATGTGTTCTAAGATGTGAGTCCTGGGTAAAAGATTTATCACATTCCCAACATTGGTAAGGTTTTTCTCCAGCATGAATTCTCAGATGTACTCGAAGAGTTGAGCATTTAGTAAAAGATTTGCCACATTCCTTGCATACATAAGGTCTCTCTCCAGTATGAACTCTCTGGTGTCTTCTAAGATTGGAACACTGGAAAAAAGATTTGTCACATTCTGTACATTTGTAAGGTTTCTCTCCAGTATGAATTTTCTGTTCTGCTACAAGAGTTGAGCACTTGCTAAAAGATCTGTCCAATTCTGTACATCTGTGAGGTTTCTCTCCAGTATGAACTATCTGGTGTCTTCTAAGATGTGAGTACCGGGCAAAAGATTTGTCACATTCTCTACATTTGTAAGATTTCTCTCCAGTATGAGTTTTCAGGTGTGCTTTAAGAGTTGAGTTCAAAGCAAAAGATCGGTTACATACCTCACATTTGTAAGGCTTCTCCCCAGTATGGATTCTGTAATGCCTTTTAAGGTGTGATAATTCAAGAAAGGGCTTACCACATTCTTTGCATTCATAAAATATCTCTAGAGAATGAGTTTTCTGATGCCTTCTAAATGATGAATAGTGGGTAAAGACTCTGTCACAGTCATTGCATTTGTAGGGCTTCTCTCCAGTGTGGAGTCTGTAATGGTTCTTAAAGTAGGAAAGCTGATGAAAGACCTTGCCACATTCTTGACAACTATACTGTTCCTCAGCAGTATGGATTTTCTGATGTTTCCTGAAGCTGGAACTGTGGGCAAAGGATTTGTTACACTCCTTACATCTGTAAGGCTTCTCTCCAGTGTGCATTTTCCGATGGCTTTGAAGAGTTGAAAACCGAGCAAAGGACTTTCCACATTCCTTGCATTTGTAAGGTTTCTCCCCAGTATGCAGTCTTTGATGTGTTCTAAGATTTGAACACTGGGTAAAGGATTTGCCACAAAAGATGCACTTGTAGGGCTTCTCTCCAGTATGGATTCTCTGATGTACTGTGAGGCTTGAGTTGGTACTGAAGCATTTCCCACATTTCCCACACTGGTGTGGTTTCTCTTTAGTGTACATTGCTTGTTGCATCAGAGGGTATATTGAGCCAAGAAAGTCGTCATATTCTTCCAGTGTGTACTCTTTCTCTGCAGGGTAGAGACTCTGATCTTGACTAACGTTGGGACACAGATGTAAGGGTTTCTCACAGTCTTTAGATTTGTAATGGTCTTCCTCAGTGTCAGTCTTTTTATGTCTGTCTAGGTCTGACGAGTCAACAGGGGCATCCCGGTGATCACTGCAGCTGTAGCTACTAGAGTTCTCTGTAGTTTTATTAGTTTTAGACAGCGCACACGGGGAGGGTTCATGAAGCATTCTGCCAAGATCATTACACGGACACGTCTTTTCATCACGCACATGTTGGTGGGCAGCATCAGAAACGCAATAGTTCTCTGGAAAAATGAGTACAATTCGGATTAGTGGGGCTTGCTCCACGATTAGACATTTGATAAAGGACTGTCTTCCTAAGGTTTCTCTTAAGATACGTCAATTAGCAACTGTGTAACAGAGACCCCCATTACTCAGTATTTTTCCCTCACTATAAATGAAATTGTGTATTTTCAGACACACACAGCACCGCCACCACCATCAACAATAAGAACAACAACAACAGCAGAACAGAATGACAGCCTTCAAGGAAGATGCAAGAAATAATGGAGGAATGAGGAATTAGCTTTCAGATGGACCAGTGACTGCGTGTATTTAGAAGACATTGCTCTATTTCTGAGTATTTTTCTCAGAAACTGATTAAGAACATTTGGGTGCAGTCTCAGGTTAACAGTATTTGTATTTCATAAGTAAACTGCAGGGAAGAGTAGTGTTCTGAACACCCCAGTTCCTTTTAGGATGAAAGGCTGATTTGACAGCATCAAAGAGTTCATCTTCCAAAACAACAAAGTAAAACAGAACAGCAGATTTGTCAAAACTAGTGTGTACAGAGCGAGTGCTCTGCCTGCTCTCAGAGGTTGCATCATTTGAGGTCAGTTGCCAAGGACAACTACTGTTTATGTCTGTCCTCCACTTTCTGAGTTCTGCACTCTGCAGTGTTCCCCAACAATCCTTGAGTGGCTGTTCTCAAGTCTGTTCTGAATATGGAAGTCATTCTCCAGAAGGATGTCTGTGTACTCTCCACTTAGGACAAAATGAAGGATGTAATACGAAGACATACATGCAAGGGAAGAAATGAAAAAAACACTCCTAGTTCACGGTCTCAAGTCAGACTTGGAAGTTGTAAAATTATTTCAAACCGTTGTCAGAATAAAACTGCGTTCCTGCACTAAATCCAGTTGAATGGATCAGGAATCCTGTTCAGGGGAATGGATTCTGGGAACACCATTTGCAGCTCCTGCTGTCTCATTCATGGAGACCTTTCATTGTTGTCCTGCTCTTCCACTGGTCTGACCTGCTTGTAGCTGTAATCTACCATCTCCTCTCCACAGTCCAGGGCAATCTCACTTGCTCCAGACAGATGACAAGGTCTGCCTTGTATACATTACTCCATGTTCTGTGAGCTACATGACCCATGACCAATTCCAGACATTTTAGAAATGATACAGACATCTGACACAGTTCTGTGCTCTGAACTCGAAGAGTGCCCAAACTAGACGAATCTAGGAATAATTTCCCAATGGCTACTTCCTGTCAGAGTCTCCATAATATTTCAAAGAAATTTTAAGTTTGTATACCTTGGAGTCTTAGCCGTGATTAAAATGATGTTAAATGCAATGATGGATACAGCACCTGAAGATATGGGCCTGAACAGGATACTAGACTGAGTTCTGAACGCATCCTGGAACCACAGTGAAGAATGCTCGTCCCCTCTAAAATGAAAATTGTAAAAAAAAAAAAAAAAAAAAAAATAGAAAGAAGAAGAAACTGTTCTTCCCTATTACCGATATTTCCCTGGTCTCCTGTTTCCTGCACAGCTTCACAGAGAGTCCACGATCTATAACACAGGTACATGCAAAGGTCGCCTTAAGAAGGAATTCTACAAGCAACGTCTCCTTACCCACAGAGACCAGGTTGCTGTAATTCTCCAGCATCACGTCAATGTACAAAGCCCTCTGAGCAGAGTCCAGGCATTCCCACTCCTCCTGAGGGAAGTCCACAGCTACATCCTGGAATGTCAGCACGCCCTGGGATAAAGAAGGAAAGGGTGACCTTGTGTAACAGGGCAGAGTCCTCTCCTGGAGATGAGGAGACTTCAGGAAATCTGGGGTGGAAAGCAGTGCAGAAAATGCTTCATGAAAACGCAGGAACCAAGTACTGGCTGGTATTACAACCGGAGACGTGAGTCTTCTTCCATGCCATGCACATCTAAGATACCGTGGCAACTAGATCCAGTGTTTTACGTGCACATTTTAGAACCATGATCGAAGAACGGAGCCCTCAAATAGAGTCTATGAGTCCCATGAGCCCTCACTGAACACTAAGTAAGGATACACTCCCTCCTCTATAGCAACTGAGCATTAACGTAGTCTCTCCTGTTCATCTGTCAAAACGGAAATATTTTCAAAATTACAGAACCTATGTTATACGAGATGCTGGCCATCAAAAATAAAAACACACACACAGAGACACAAAAAAAACCAAACCCTGGGGAGGGAGAATGGGAAAGGAGCTCCAGGAGGTGTGGAATAATGGAACTATGTTGTGTAGCTGTGGTCATGAAGGCAGCCTGATGTGGGCATGAAAACAGACAGGGGGATAAGACAACAGGACAGAGGACCCAGACAGAAAACCATGAGCTAATCCCAATTAGTATCTGACAAAGAAGGCAAAGGGACACATGAGAAAAATATAGCAATTCCAACTAAGTGTGCTGGCAAGACTGGACCCACCAGGAGAACGAAATTAGATTCCTAACTTCCACCTTCTATTGAAACATGCTCAAAACGGGTCCCAAACCTTCTATAAACCAGAAACACTGAAACCTAGAAAACAAAGGGAATACCCTTCAGGATACCAGAATGAGAAAGAAGAATTCTTCCTTTTTAAGAGGAAGAACCCCAAACAGAACAGGAACTATCCCCCAGCACTAACAGATGGGACCAGACAGAAATAAAAAGATCCAAAAGCCAAAAGCAATAATAGGCAGAGCACATGTACACCCACAAAAAGGGAGGGAATCTGTACCAGTGACGATGTGGATAGGGGCTCACTCTAGAATTCACAAAGAATACAGAAACTGCCAAAGAAGTAAATAAAACTGCAAGTCAACAAATGGGCAAATGAACTGAATACACTATTGGTCTGTGTGTCTGTGTTGGGGGTGGGGTGGGGAGCAGGGTGCAAATGACTACACCCTACTGGAAATGTCTTTGGACATTTAAAAAAAATGTAAGGTGAAATTAACACATAACTCTACAATTTCAAGCCAGGGCACACACCCAGAGACCTCCACACCCCATGGTTGCTCTGCTGTGAACATGGTAGCAAAGCTTTAGAATCAACCTGACTGTCTGTCAGGAGATGATCTGACAATGAAAATGATACACAATGAAATGCAATACTATTCAGCCGCAGAGACAAGTGTAATAAAACCTGAATAGGAATGGTTGAACTGAGAAGGTTAATGTTAAGTTAGGTCACTCAGGGTCAGAAAGAAGCCTTATGTACCCTCATTTGCAGAATCTCGAAAACTATATATGTTTATTGAAACCATAGTCACCTGGGTACAGTATAACAGGGAGAAAAGAGAAGAAGAAAGATGGAAGATCATCAGGACTTGAGACTGGATGGGATGCAGGGAATCTACACCCTGTAATAAAAATGTGATAAAGGTAATTGATTTCTAGATCAAATACTGCCACAGAAGTCTGGTTTTTTTGGTTAAGGATAAGTATATCGAAAAATATTTGAGAATGAAAATATAAAATTAAATGTGAGGCTCCTAAGCTTATCGCAGTTAAGTTTCTAACTGTAAAATTTCACTTAGTTGAATAGTCTTTGTGTCTGTTAATTTCTGTGACTTTCGTTTGTTTGTTTTTAATTGTTATACTATATTTAAAAAGATTATAAGAAGCAAAATAAAGGCACTATTTCAAAGTATAACATTTCTAGAAGAAAAGTGGACATAACCACTGACCTGGGACATGTTTACTGGAGAATCAGCCACTTCTTTCTGTTTCTCTTCCTTGAGGTTCTCTCTCAGGGACAATGAATGGATGGCTTGCTGGCCCTTCCTATTAAGAGGTCAAAAAAGAAAGAAAATTTAATACTGAAAGCTGTTAAGGAACAATGTCAAACAACATGAAAGACCCAAGAAACAGCATACCATCAGGTGTGTAATCTATGTTCCAAAGCCAGGAGTGCATGGAACAACATTTAGAGCTTGGAGAGAAAATCACAGTCAACCATGTTGTTGCCCTAGAAATATACTCTCTGAAAACCGAAGAGAAAACATTCCATGAGTATTTACTTTTTTCCTCTGAGGATTTCAGTTTTTTCTGTGGGATTGAGACTCAGTCACACATAGCTCACACACTTACAGTTATACTGCCAAGAAACCCTGAGGAGGAGCAAGAGAGGCTGCAAGCACACTCATCTCACCCTCACAAACAGGGCTGCTGCCATTCTGCAACACCCAGTCTCTGTGCAAGAGCCCCTTGAGCAGGGTCCAGGCACTCCTCACCCCTTGGGCAGAGTCCAGAGTCACAGCACTGGCTGCTGGCTGACCACAAAGTAAAATAA
Organism: Cricetomys ansorgei; assembly: GCA_026225945.1. Taxonomy (NCBI): domain Eukaryota; kingdom Metazoa; phylum Chordata; class Mammalia; order Rodentia; family Nesomyidae; genus Cricetomys; species Cricetomys ansorgei. The sequence goes on along the minus strand of JAMJFZ010000698.1, from coordinate 462,827 downwards.
AATAAACAACAGATGAACTGCAGAGTTGGTGTACACCTTGACTCCTAGCACTTGGGACACACAGGTGGATGGAACTCTGAGTTCCAGAGCAGCCTGGTTTACATGGTGAGCTCAGGTCTCAAACAAAGCAAACAAGGAAACCAATTCCAACAGCTTGGTCCTGTGTCCACCAACAGAGTGCTTTTCTTGAATGAAGGAGACAAAGGAGAATTATAGAAACTTTTCCGATGTTGATTTGTGATCATAATTACTCAAAAGATGGTCTCTAATATCATCCCTTACTATAATGAATATTCTGTCCTGTCTTTTTTTGTTTGTTTGTTTTGTTTAGTTTTGGGTTTTTGTTCTTTGATACAGAGTTCCTGTGTAGCCCTGGCTGTCCTGAACCTTGAGATGTTCTGCAGGCTGGCAGTGAATTCTGATTTCCACCTGCCTGTGCCTGCCTAATCCTGGGATAAAAGGCCTGAAATTAAAGGATTAAAGGTCTCCCACCACCTGTCTTACACTGCCTTCTCTAGCAGTTTAAAGGCTGGGAGCTGATGCAGCAATACCGCAGAGTGGGTTTTTTGAGGCTTTAACTTTCAACAAGAAGAACTCAGCAAGAGAAGATGTGTTTCTTTCTGCCTTTGTTGTTCTCTATTTCTAGTTTTGGTTCTTCTGAGACAGTGTCTCAAAATGTAGGCCTGGCTGTCTTGAACTCAGGGTGTAGACCAGGTGCCCTCTAAGATTTGCAATCTCCCTGCCTCTGGCTCCATAGTTCTGAGACTGAAGGTTGTGCCACCGAGCCTGCAAGGACGCTTTTCAAAAAGTTGGACTTACATTACAGAGAGCATACCTCTCAGATGGAAAATGAAGGCTGGGCGCAAAGTTTACCTTTAAATGCTAATGCTTACAACCCTACTCCTGGAATTCTCCTCCCCCCACAGTCTCTCTCTCTATATATATATATGTATATATACATGCATATATTCATATTCCATGACTTCTGCAGGCCTTCCCTTCACGACTCCCGTCTGCAGCTTCCGGGATGCCCACTCCCGCAGAGGGAAGTGACAGGACACGGACGTCCGCGCGGATGAACGTGAACGTCCAGAGCCTTGCAGGTTCCCGCAGCAGAGGGGCCCCGTCTGCGAACCCCGGCAGCACACGCAGGGCTCCTAGCCTGCTCTCATAGGAGAAGCTGCAGCAGAGCGTCATCAGCACAGGACCCGCGCTGTCCTCCAGATCTGACGCTGACCCGCGAGGACGGGGCCTCCACGTCCGAACCGCAGAGCCGGCGTTCCGAGCGCAGCAGACCCCGACCCCGTCCGAGCCGCCCCGCCGCCCGCAGCTCCCGACCTGCGCTCCAGGGCCCCGGCCTCGCTGCCGCCCGCCGATTCCCCGGCGCCGGGGCGGGACTGCGGCTGCGCGCTTCCGCGTCCCCGCGACGCCTCCGCGGTGTCCCGACCAGGTCCACGCCGCGCGACCCACGCGGTGCAGGTCCCGGCTCAGAGGGAGCGGGATCTGCGCACTCCGCGTTCTGGTTGGCAGTCCCACTTCCGGATCCTCACGCGCACAGCGACCCCGCTTCCTGTCACTCAGTCCTCCAGCCCCACCCACTCTGCTAACTTCCGATGCACACAAGGACTGTCCATCACATGCCAACCTCTGTATCCCGGTGACTGGCCCCGCCCACTCGGCCTCAGGCAGCCCTGGACCTGCCCTGTGCAGCTCCCCACATCCCTGCTGCCTGCCCAGCTCAGAACTAGATCTAACAGGTCGCTGCACCCCGGTTCCCGACCCCACCCTGGGTCCTGAACCCTTCAGATGCCACACAGGCTGCCTAACACCTCGGCTGACTTCACGGTCTCCCGGGCTGCGTACTTACACCAAAACTTAACAGGTGAAATTCAGATGTCCGGTCATATTCCCCACACACGAACAGGACAAACCAAACCCAAATCCACAGCTTTTTTTGGGGCAGGGTTTATGTAGCCGTGTCTATCCTGGACTCACTATGTAGACCAGGATGTCTTCAGACTCAAGGGAACTTTTTACCTCTGCCTCCTGAGTGCTGGGAGGAAAGGTGGGCACCACCATGCCTGGTAACCTTATGAATGTTTGGATGCTCACGAGAACAAATGTTTGTGTTACACATTTTCCAGGGGGCTGGACAGATGGCTTAGTGTGTAAGAGCACTCCCTGCTCTTCCGGAAGACCAAGGTTCAATTGCCAACACACACACACAGCTGCTCACCACTGTCTGGTACCCCAGCTTCAGAGAATCTGATGACTGCTTCTGCCTCCACAGACACCATGCGTACATCTAGTGCACAGACGAACGTGCGGGCAAAACCCCATTCACACTGAAAACAAAAAAGGCTTTCACACAAATTCCCTGATATTTAATAACATTTAAACCTTCATTAAAGAATTTTACAAGTTTCTTATCTTTATATTTCTATTGTGTCTACGGCTTAGCAAATATATCTATAGGCACAGAATACCAGATAAATGCTGTGTCACACAATTTACAATCTTATTTTTCTCTCCAGGGTGAATTTTCTCATGTGCTCTAAGATGTGACCATCTAGTAAAAGATTTGCCACATTCCTTACACATGTGAGGTTTCTCTCCAGTATGAACTCTGTGGTGTTTTCTAAGATTTGAAATGTGACAAAGGATACATCATAGTCTGCATTTGTAAGGTCTCTCCAGTGTGAATTTTCTGATGTTTTCTAAGATATGAGTCCCGGGTAAAGCCCTTCCCACATTCCCTACATTGGTAAGGTTTCTCTCCAGTATGAATTGTCTGATGTGATCTAAGACCTGAGGAACTAGCAAAAGATTTGCCACAGTCCTTACACGTGTAAGGTCTCTCTCCAGTGTGAACTCTCTGATGTGTTCTAAGATGTGAGCCCTGGTTGAAGCTCTTCCCACATTCCCTACATTGGTAAGGTTTCTCTCCAGTGTGAACTCTCTCATGTGCTCGAAGACTTGACCATATGGTAAAAGATTTGCCACATTCCTTGCATACATAGGGTCTCTCCCCGGTGTGAACTCTCTGGTGTTCTCTAAGATGTGAAAAGGATTTGTTACATACTGTACATTTGTAAGGTTTCTCTCCAGTATGAAATCTCCAGTGTCTTTTAAGAAGTGCGTACCAGGCAAAAGATTTGTCACATTCTGTACATTTGTAAGATTTCTCTCTAGTGTGCACTTTCTGGTGGCTATTAAGTACAGACAACTGAGGAAATGACTTTCCACATTCCTTGCATTTGTAAGGTTGCTCCCCAGTATGAAGTCTTTGATGTGTTTTAAGATTGGTAAAGTCTTTGATGTGTTTTTAAGACTTGAGCTCTGGGTAAAGGCTCTGTCACAAATGTTGCATTTGTACGGCTTCTCTCCAGTATGAATTCTCTGATGTAACCTGAGGCTTGAGGTGGTACTGAAGCATTTCCCACATTTCCCACACTGGTGTGGTTTCTCCGCAGTGTACCTTGTCTGTTGCATCAGAGGGTATGTTGAGCAAAGAAAGTCCTCATATTCTTCCAGTGCGTACTCTTTCTCTGCAGGGTAGAGTCTCTGATCTTGCTTAACGTTGGGACACAAATGTAAGGGTTTCTCACAGTCTTTAGCTTTGCAATGGTCTTCCTCAGTGTGAGGCTTTGTACGTCTGTCTAGCTTTGACGATTCAACAGAGGCATCCCGGTGATCACTGCAGCTGTAGCTCCTAGAGTTTTCTGTAGTTTTATTTGTTTTAGACAGCGCACACGTGGAGGGTTCATGAAGCATTCTGCCAAGATCATTACACGGACACGTCTTTTCATCACGCACATGTTGGTGGGCAGCATCAAAAACGCAATGGTTCTCTGGAAAAATGAGTACAATTCAGATTAGTGGGGCTTGTTCCAAGATTAAACATTTGATAAAGGACTGTCTTCCTAAGGTTTCTCTTAAGATATGTCAATTAGCAACTGTGTAATAGAGAGCCCCATTACTCAGTATTTTTCTTTCCCTAAAAATGAAATTGTGTATTTTCAGACACACACATACCACCAGTACCACCACCACCACCACCACCACCACCAACTACAACAACAACAAGCACAGCAGAAACAAAAAACCCAAAATAACAAGAACAACAGAACAGAATGACAGCCGTCAAGGAAGGTGCAGGAAATAATGGAGGAATGAGGAATTAGCTTTCAGATGGACCAGTGACTGCGTGCATTTAGAAGACATGGCTCTATTTCTGAGTATTTTTCTCAGAAACTGATTAAGAACATTTGGGTGCAGTCTCAGGTTAACAGTATTTGTATTTCATAAGTAAACTGCAGGGAAGAGTAGTGTTCTGATCACCCCAGTTCCTTTTAAGATGAAAGGCTGATTTGACAGCATCAAAGAGTTCATCGTCCAAAAGAACAAAATAGGACAGAACAGTAGATTCGTCACATGTAGTGTGTACAGAGCGAGTGTTTTGCCTGCTGTCAGAGGTTGCATCATTTGAGATGGGTTCCCATGAGCAACAACTGCTCATGTCTGTCCTTCACTGTCTGAGCTCTGCACTCTGTGGTGTTTCCCAACAATCCTTGAGTTGCCTTTCGCAAGTTGGATCCGAATATGGAAGTCATTCTCCAGAAGGATGTCTGTGCTTTCTCCACTCGGGACACAGGAAGGATGTAAAAGGAAGACATACACGCAAGAGAAGAAATGAAAAAAACACTCCTAGTTCACGGTCTCAGGTGAGATACGGAAGTTGTGAAATTATTCCCAACGGTTGTCAGAATAAAACTGCGTTCCTGCACTAAATCCAGTCAGGAATCCTGTCCAGGGGAATGGATTCTGGGAACACCATTCGCAGCTCCTGCTGTCTCATTCATAGAGACCTTTCATTGTTGTCCTGCTCATCCAGTGACCTGACCTGCTTGTGGCTGGAATCTGTCATCTCCTCTCCACAGTCCAGGGCAATCTGCCTTGCTCCAGACAGATGACAAGGTCTGCCTTGTATACATTACTCCATGTTCTGTGAGCTACATGACCCATGACCAATTCCAGACATTTTAGAAACGATACAGACGCGTGACACATGACCGTTCTCTGAACACGAAGAGAAGCCAAACTAGAGGAATCTAGGAATAATTTACTAATTGGTATTTCCAATCAGAGTCTTCAGCATATTTGGAAGGAATTTGAAGTTTGCATATCTTGACTTTTAACCGTTATTAAAATAATGTCAAATGCAATGATGGATACAGCACCTGAAGATATGGACCTAAACAGGATACTAGTCTGAGTTTCTGAGTGCATCCTGGAAACATAGTGAAGAATGCTCGTCACCTCTAAAATGAAAATTGTAAAAATAAAAAAGGTAGAAAGAAGAAGAACCTGTTCTTCCCTATTACCAATATTTCCTTGGAGCCGTTTCCTGCACAGCTTCACAGACAGTCCATGACCTATAACCTAGGTACACTCAAAGGATGCCTTAAGAAGGAATTCTACAAGCAACATCTCCTTACCCACAGAGACCAGGTTGCTGTAATTCTCCAGCATCACGTCAATGTACAAAGCCCTCTGAGCAGAGTCCAGGCATTCCCACTCCTCCTGAGAGAAGTCCACAGCTACATCCTGGAATGTCAGCACGCCCTGGGATAAAGAAGGAAAGGGTGACCTTGTGTTACAGGGCAGAGTCCTCTCCTGGAGATGAGGAGACTTCAGGAAATCTGGGGTGGAAAGCAGTGCAGAAAACCATTCAAAAAGATGGTTTCTAATACAGTCACAAACTACAGTGAATTTTCTAAGTCTGTGAAAGCGTCAGGACATAAGAGTCTCACAGGCTGCACATAACACAGGACACACCATTAAGGTCTGGAGACGGTTATCTATCGTTTGTGGATGCTGTGTGTTCCTCTCACGTGATCACAACATAAGATCTTCCTAAAGACAAGCAGAAACCAAATGCTGAACAAACGCAGGAACCAAGCACTGGTTGCTATTATGACCCGAGACGTGAGTCTCCTTCCATGCCATGCATTTCTAAGACACTGTGGCAGCCAGTCTGTGTGTTCAGAAGTGCACTTTTCAGAAACGTGTTTGAAGAAAACGGGATGGAGCCCTCAAATAGAGCCTGTGTGTCCCATGAGCCCTCACTCAACACTACATCAGGATACACTCCCTCCTCTATAGCAACTGAGCATCAACGCAATCTCTCATCTTTCAAAACGGAAATATTTTCAAAATTACAAATCCTAAGTAATAGGAGATGCTGGCGATAAAAAAAAAAAAAAAAGGCCCCCCCCCAAAAAAAAAAGAACCCTGGGGACGGTAAATGGGGAAAGGAGCTCCAGGAGGTGAGGAAGTATAGAACTATACTTGTATATACTTGTGTAGCTGTCATCATGAAGACAGCCTGATGTGGGCATGAAAACAGACAGGGGGATAAGACAACAGGACAGAGGACCTAAAAAGAAAACCATGAAGCTAATCCCAATTAGTATCTGACAAAGAAGGCAAAGGGACACATGAGAAAAATATAGCAATTCCAACAAAGCCTGCTGGCAAGTCTGGACCCAGCAGGAGAACAAAATTAGATTCCTAACTTCCACTGTATTGAAACCCATTCAAAATGCATCTTAAAACTTCTTTAAACCAGAAACACTGAAACTTAGAAAACTTAGGGAATATCCTTCAGGATATATGACAAGCAAGAATAATTACCCTTTTTGAAGAGGAAGAACCTGAAACAGCAGAGGAACTATCCCTGAGCACCAACAGATGGGACCACAGGGAAATATAAAGATCCAAATGCCAAAGGAAACCATGGGCAGAGCACACACACACCCACAGAAAGGGAGGGAATCTGTACCAGTGACGATGTGGATAGGGGCTCACTCTAGAATTCACAAAGAATACAGAAACTGCCAAAGAAGTAAATAAAACTGCAAGTCAACAAATGGGCAAATGAACTGAATACACTATTGGTCTGTGTGTCTGTGTTGGGGGTGGGGTGGGGAGGAGGGTGCAAATGAATACACCCTACTGGAAATGTCTTTGGACATTTAAAAAAATGTAAGGTGAAATTAACACATAACTCTACAATTTCAAGCCAGGGCACACACCCAGAGACCTCCACACCCCATGGTTGCTCTGCTGTGAACACGGTAGCAAAGCTTTAGAATCAACCTGACTGTCTGTCAGGAGATGATCTGACAATGAAAATGATACACAATGAAATGCAGTGCTATTCAGCCGGAGAGAAAAGTGTAATAAAACCTGAATAGGAATGGTTGAACTGAGAAGGTTAATGTTAAGTTAGGTCACACAGGGTCAGAAAGAAGCCTTATTTACCCTCATTTGCAGAATCTGGAAAACTATATATGTTTATTGAAACCACAGTCACCTGGGTACTGTATAACAGGGAGAAAAGAGAAGAAGAAAGATGGAAGATCATCAGGACTTGAGACTGGATGGGATGCAGGGAATCAACACCCTGTAATAAAAATGTGATAAAGCTAATTGCTTTTCTAGTTCTAGTTTGTTTTTTATTTGCTTAGGGATAAGTATACCAAAATACATTTGAGAGTGAAAATGTGAAATCAAATGAGGCTCCAAGGCTTCTTACCACAGTGCAGTCTCTAAGTATAACATCTCACTGAGTTGTATAGCCTTTGGCCTCTTCATTTCTGTGATTTTTGTTTGTTTGTTTGTAATTTTCTATACAATATTTAAAAAGATTATCAGAAGCATAAAATTAAAGGCTTGCAATGCTTGAGACTGTAACATTTCTAGAAGAAAAGTGGACATGACCACTGACCTGGGACATGTTTACTGGAGAATCAGCCACTTCTTTCTGGTTTCTCTTCTTTGATGTTCTCTCTCAAGGACAATGAGTAGATGGCTAGCTGACCCTTCATATTAAGAAGTCAAAAAAGAAAGAAAAATTATTTCCAAAAGTTCTTAGGGAACAATGTCAAACCACATGAAAGACCCAAGCAACAGCACACCATCAGGTGTGTAATCTATGTTCCAACGCCAGGAGAGCATGGGACAACACTTAGAGCTTGGAGAGAAAATCACTGTCAACCATGTTGTTGCCCCAGAAATATACTCTCTGAAAACCGAAGAGAGAACATTTCGTGAATATTTCCTTTTTTCCTCTGAGGATTTCACTTTCCTATGTGTGAAATGAGACTCAGTCACTCAAAGCTGACACACTTGCCGATTATTCTGCCAAGAAACCCTGAGGAGGAGCAAGGGAGGCTGCAAGCACACTCATCTCACCCTCACAAACAGGTGGCTGCAATTCTGCAACACCCAGTCTCTGTGCAAGAGCCCCTTGAGCAGGGTCCAGGCACTCCTCACCCCTTGGGCAGAGTCCAGAGTCACAGCACTGGCTGCTGGCTGACCACAAAGTAAAATAAAATAAACAACAGATGAACTGCTGAGTTGGTGTACACCTTGACTCCTAGCACTTGGGACACACAGGTGGATGGAACTCTGAGTTCCAGAGCAGCCTGGTCTACATGGTGAGCTCAGGTCTCAAACAAAGCAAACAAGGAACCAAATCCAACAGCTTGGTCCTGTGTCCACCAATAGAGTGCTTTTCTTGAATGAAGGAGACAAAGGAGAATTGTAGATATTTTTTCCGATGTTGGTTTGTGATCATAATTACTCAAAAGATGGTCTCTAATATCATCCCTTACTATAATGCATTTTCTCTCCTGTCTTTTTTTGTTTGTTTGTTTGTTTAGTTTTGCGTTTCTGTTTTTTGATACAGAGTTTTTCTGTGCAGCCCTGGCTTCCTGAACCTTGAGATGTTCTGCAGGCTGGCAGTGAATTCTGATTTCCACCTGCCTGTGACTCCCTAATCCTGGGATTAACAGGTTAAAGGTCTCCCACCACCTACCTGTCTTACACTTCCTTGTTTAGCAGTTTACAGGCTGGGAGCTGATGCAGGAAAACAGCAGATGAGTTTTTCCAGGCTCTAACTTTCAACACGAAGAACTCAGCAAGAGAAGAAGGTTTCCTTCTGCCTTTGTTGCTCTTCCTTTCTAGTTTTGGTTCTTTTGAGACAGTGTCTCACCATGTAGCCCTGGCGATCTTGAACTCAGGGTGTAGACCAGGGTGCCCTCTAAGATTTCCAATCTCCCTGCCTCTGCCTATGGAGTTCTGAGACTGAAGGTTGTGCCACCGAGCCTGCAAGGACGCTTTACAGAAAGTTGGATTTACATCACAGAGAGCATATGTCTCACAAGGAAAATGAAGGATGTGCACAAAGTGTACTTTCAAATGCTAATGTTTACAACAGTACTCCCAGAAATCTCCTACCAACCACAGTCGCGCGCTCTCTCTCTCTCTCTCTCTATATATATATATATATATAATATAATATATATATACACATGCATTTATTCATATTCCATGACATCTGCCGGCCATCCCTTCATGACTCCTGTCTACACCTCTGGGGACACCCAATCTCCAGGCCCATGCGCCACTCAAAGTGTTGGAAGTGACAGGATATGGACATCAGCATGGATGAATGGGAACTTCCAGAGCCTTGTTGTTTTGAAAAGACTGAGACCCCAGGCCCCACGGCGGCAAGAGCCCCTGTCATTGTCTACTGGCCAGAGACCACCTCCAAAGAAAACCTAGGAAACTTAGGATTGATGGAACCGCATGAGGCTTTTAAGATCTGGCACATAGGAGTCCACCTTCAGTGAGTCTCCAAGCAGGGAGAGTGGGAGGCCTACCCAGATTCCTATGTCATTTAGCATTTTATGGTGTGCATGGCAAGGGGGCTGGGGATCGGTTGTGCACAATTTTGATTGGCTCAGGTACCCATTGGCAGGAATCTGCCATTGTTATCTTTTAAACTGGTTGGCTCTGCTTGTTTGCTGGGGGAGTGGGTGAGGGTCCCTTAAGAGTATGTGACAGGTAGCACCTAGGCAATGAAGCCTGAGGAAGTTGCTTGCTCAATCCTGAGACTCGAAGGGGTCATTGTTGAACTCAGGAATCTGATCATGGTTCTGAATGTGAATCTGAACCCTAGGTGACGGGGACCTTGCAGTTCTCCACAGCAGAGGGGCCCCGTCTGCGAATCCCGGCAGCACATGCAGGGCTCCTAGCCTGCTCTCATAGTTGATGCTGGTGTGAAGGAATGTGAAGGAATGTGAGTCAGCCTTTACTAGGCCTAAGTTTCCTCTTCCTGGCAGTCAACACCAGGAACCAGGAACAAGGAAGTAATAAATATCAGTCAGTTGGGACTTTCCAGACACCCCTGTTCCAGGAACTAGGTCACCATTATACCACTGGACGGTGACTATGTGTCAAAAAAATAGGGAATCTGAAGAGACCCAATCAGGGGAAAGGGCAACTTCAGAACCTATCAGAATGTACCCACTCAACCTGTATCTGGGATACTGTCTCTGTACTGTATATAATTGATGGAAGTTTGTTCTTCGGGGTCGCCATTTTCACTTGTGAGAGGGTGACCCCAACACGCTGGTTCAATAAAGCCTCTTGCTTTTGCATCGATATCCAGCCTACCCAGCTCTGTGGGGCTGCGGCATCCAAGTTTGGACCCTTGGGCCCAACACTGGCAGCAGACCTCATCAGCACAGCACCCGCGCTGTCCTCCAGATCTGACGCTGACCCGCGAGGACGGGGCCTCCACGTCCGAACCGCAGAGCCGGCGTTCCGAGCGCAGCAGACCCCGACCCCGTCCGAGCCGCCCCGCCGCCCGCAGCTCCCGACCTGCGCTCCAGGGCCCCGGCCTCGCTGCCGCCCGCGCTGCCGCCCGCCGATTCCCCGGCGCCGGGGCGGGACTGCGGCTGCGCGCTTCCCGCGTCCCCGCGACGCCTCCGCGGTGTCCCGACCAGGTCCACGCCGCGCGACCCACGCGGTGCAGATCCCGGCTCAGAGGGAGCGGGCTCTGCCCACTCCGCGATCTGGTTGGCAGTCCCACTTCCGGGTCCTCACGCACAGTGTCCCCGCTTCCTGTCACTTCAGTCCTCCAGCCCCTCCCACTCTGCTAACTTCCGGTGCACACAAGGACTGTGCATCACCTGCCAACTTCTGTATCCCGGTGACTGGCCCCGCCCACTCGGCCTCAGGCTGCCCTGGACCTGCCCTGTGCAGCCTCCCCATCTCAGAACTGGATCTAACAGGTCGCTGCACCCCGGTTCCCGACCCCACCCTGGGTCCTGAACCCTTCAGATGCCACACAGGCTGCCTAACACCTCGGCTGACTTCACGGTCTCCCGGGCTGCATACTTACACCAAAACTTAACAGGTGAAATTCAGATGTCCGGTCATATTCCCCACACACGAACAGGACAAACCAAACCCAAATCCACAGCTTTTTTTGGGGCAGGGTTTATGTAGCCGTGTCTATCCTGGACTCACTATGTAGACCAGGATGTCTTCAGACTCAAGGGAACTTTTTGCCTCTGCCTCCTGAGTGCTGGGAGGAAAGGTGGGCACCACCATGCCTGGTAACCTTATGAATGGTTGGATGCTGTCGAGAACATATGTTTGTGTTACACATTTTCCAGGGGGCTGGACAGATGGCTTAGTGTGTAAGAGCACTCCCTGCTCTTCCGGAAGACCAGGGTTCAATCGCCAACACACACACACAGCTGCTCACCACTGTCTGGTACCCAGCTTCAGGGAATCTGATGACTGCTTCTGCCTCCACAGACACCATGCGTACATCTAGTGCACAGACGTACCTGCGAGCAAAACCCCATTCACACTGAAAAGAAAAAAGGCTTTCCACAAATTCCCTGATGTTTTCTAACATTTATACCTTCAATAAAGGATTTTACAATTTTCTTATCTTTATATTTCTATTGTGTCTACGGCTTAGCAAATATATCTATAGGCACAGAATACCAGATAAATGCTGTGTCACACAATTTACAATCTTATTTTTCACTCCAGGGTGAATTTTCTCATGTGCTCTAAGATGTGACCATCTAGTAAAAGATTTGCCACATTCCTTACACATGTGTGGTTTCTCTCCAGTATGAACTCTGTGTTTTCTAGATTTGAAATGTGACAAAGGATACATCATAGTCTGCATTTGTAAGGTCTCTCTAGTGTGAACTCTCTGATGTGCACTAAGATATGAGTTCCGGCTAAAGCACTTCCCACATTCCCTACATTGGTAAGGTTTCTCTCCAGTATGAATTGTCTGATGTGATCTAAGACCTGAGGAACTAGCAAAAGATTTACCACAGTCCTTACACGTGTAAGGTCTCTCTCCAGTGTGAACTCTCTGATGTGTTCTAAGATGTGAGCGCTGGTTGAAGCTCTTCCCACATTCCCTACATTGGTAAGGTTTCTCTCCAGTGTGAACTCTCTCATGTGCTCGAAGACTTGACCATATGGAAAAAGATTTGCCACATTCCTTGCATACATAGGGTCTCTCCCCGGTGTGAACTCTCTGGTGTTCTCTAAGATATGAAAAGGATTTGTTACATACTGTACATTTGTAAGGTTTCTCTCCAGTATGAAATCTCCGGTGTCTTTTAAGACGTGAGTACCGGGCAAAAGATTTGTCACATTCTGTACATTTGTAAGATTTCTCTCTAGTGTGAATTTTCTGGTGTCTGTTACGTACAGACAACTGAGGAAATGACTTTCCACATTCCTTGCATTTGTAAGGTTGCTCCCCAGTATGCAGTCTTTGATGTTTTTTAAGTCTTGAGCTCTGGGTAAAGGCTCTGTCACAGAAGTTGCACTTGTAGGGTTTCTCTCCGGTATGAGTCAACTGATGATATCTAAGTGATGAACAGTGGGTAAAGAGTCTGTCACACTCATTGCATCTGTAAGGCTTCTCTCCAGTGTGCACTTTGTGGTGGCTGTAAAGTGCAGCCAACTGAGGAAAAGACTTTCCACAATCCTTGCATTTGTAAGGTTTCTCCCCAGTATGAAGTCTTTGATGTGTTTTAAGACTTGATCTCTGGGTAAAGCCTCTGTCACAAATGTTGCATTTGTAAGGCTTCTTTCCAGTATGAATTCTCTGATGTAACCTGAGCCTTGAGGTGGTACTGAAGCATTTCCCACATTTCCCACACTGGTGTGGTTTCTCCGCAGTGTACCTTGTTTGTTGCATCAGAGGGTATGTTGAGCGAAGAAAGTCCTCATATTCTGCCAGTGTTTTACTAGTTTTAGACAGTGCACTCGTGGAGAGGTCATGAAGCATTTTGCCAAGATTATTACAGGGACACGTGTTTTCATCATGCACATGTTGGTGGGCAGCATCAAAAACGCAATAGTTCTCTGGAAAAGTGAGTACAATTCAGATTAGTGGGGCTTGCTCCAAGATTAAACATTTGATAAATGACTGTCTTCATAACATTTCTCTTTAGATACGTCAATTAGCAACTATGTAATAGAGAGCCCCATTACTCGGTATTTATCTGTCGCTATAAATGAAATTGTGTATTTTCAGACACACACAGATCACCACCACCACCACCACCACCACCACCACCACCACCAACACCAACTACAACGGCAACAAGCACAGCAGAAACAAAAAACCCAAAACAACAACAACAGAACAGAATGACAGCCTTCAAGGAAGGTGCAAGAAATAATGGAGGAATGAGGAATTAGCTTTCAGATGGACCAGTGACTGCGTGTATTTAGAAGACATGGCTCTATTTCTGAGTATTTTTCTCAGAAACTGATTAAGAACAGTTGGGTGCAGTCTCAGGTTCACGATCTTTGACTTCCTGAGAGAACTGCAGGGAAGAGTAGTGTTCTGAACACCCCAATTCCTTTTAAGATGAAAGGCTGATTTGACAGCATCAAAGAGTTCATCGCCCAAAACAAAATAAAACAGAACAGTAGATTCGTCACATGTAGTGTGTACAGAGCGAGTGTTCTGCCTGCTGTCAGAGGTTGCATCATTTGAGATCGGTTGCCATGGGCAACAACTACTCATGTCTGTCCTTCACTGTCTGAGCTCTGCACTCTGTGGTGTTTCCCAACAATCCTTGAGTGCCTTTCGCAAGTTGGATCCGAATATGGAAGTCATTCTCCAGAAGGATGTCTGTGCTTTCTCCACTCGGGACACAGGAAGGATGTAAAAGGAAGACATACACGCAAGACAAGAAATGAAAAAAACACTCCTAGTTCACGGTCTCAGGTGAGATACGGAAGTTGTGAAATTATTCCCAACGGTTGTCAGAATAAAACTGCGTTCCTGCACTAAATCCAGTCAGGAATCCTGTCCAGGGGAATGGATTCTGGGAACACCATTCGCAGCTCCTGCTGTCTCATTCATAGAGACCTTTCATTGTTGTCCTGCTCATCCAGTGACCTGACCTGCTTGTGGCTGGAATCTGTCATCTCCTCTCCACAGTCCAGGGCAATCTGCCTTGCTCCAGACAGATGACAAGGTCTGCCTTGTATACATTACTCCATGTTCTGTGAGCTACATGACCCATGACCAGTGCCAGACATTCTAGAAGCGATACAGACCTGTGACACACGACCGTGCTCTGAACTCCGAAGAGAACCCAAACTAGAGGAATCTAGGAATAATTTACTAATTGGTATTTCCTGTTAGAGTCTTCAGCATATTTGGAAGGAATTTGAAGTTTGCATATCTTGACTTTTACCCGTTATTAAAATAATGTCAAATGCAATGATGGATACAGCACCTGAAGATATGGACCTAAAGAGGATACTAGACTGAGTTCTGAACGCATCCTGGAACCACACTGAAGAATGCTCGTCCCCTCTAAAATGAAAATTCTAAAAAAAAAAAAAAAAAAAATAGAAAAAAGAAGAACCTGTTCTTCCCTATTACCTATATTTCCCTGGACTTCTGCTTCCTGCACAGCTTCACAGACAGTCCACGACCTATCACGTAGGTACACGCAAAGGACGCCTTAAGACGGAATTCTACAAGCAACATCTCCTTACCCACGGAGACCAGGTTGCTGTAATTCTCCAGCATCACGTCAATGTACAAAGCCCTCTGAGCAGAGTCCAGGCATTCCCACTCCTCCTGAGAGAAGTCCACAGCTACATCCTGGAATGTCAGCACGCCCTGGGATAAAGAAGGAAAGGGTGACCTTGTGTTACAGGGCAGAGTCCTCTCCTGGAGATGAGGAGACTTCAGGAAATCTGGGGTGGAAAGCAGTGCAGAAAACCATTCAAAAAGATGGTTTCTAATACAGTCACAAACTACAGTGAATTTTCTAAGTCTGTGAAAGCGTTAGGACATAAGAGTCTCACAGGCTGCACATAAAACAGGACACACCATTAAGGTCTGCAGACGGTTATCTATCGTTTGTGGATGCTGTGTGTTCCTCTCACGTGATCACAACATAAGATCTTCCTAAAGACAAGCAGAAACCAAATGCTGAACAAACGCAGGAACCAAGCACTGGTTGCTATTATGACCCGAGACGTGAGTCTCCTTCCATGCCATGCATTTCTAAGACACCAGTGGCAGCCAGTCTGTGTGTTCAGAAGTGCACTTTTCAGAGCCGTGATTGAAGAAAACGGGATGGAACCCTCAAATAGAGCCTGTGTGTCCCATGAGCCCTCACTCAACACTACATCAGGATACACTCCCTCCTCTATAGCAACTGAGCATCAACGCAATCTCTCATCTTTCAAAACGGAAATATTTTCAAAATTACATATCCTAAGTAATAGGAGATGCTGGCGATAAAAAAAAAAAAAAAAGGCCCCCCCCCAAAAAAAAAAGAACCCTGGGGACGGTAAATGGGGAAAGGAGCTCCAGGAGGTGAGGAAGTATAGAACTATGTTGTGTAGCTGTCATCATGAAGACAGCCTGATGTGGGCATGAAAACAGACAGGCGGGATAAGACAACAGGACAGAGGACCTAAAAAGAAAACCATGAAGCTAATCCCAATTAGTATCTGACAAAGAAGGCAAAGGGACACATGAGAAAAATATAGCAATTCCAACAAAGCCTGCTGGCAAGTCTGGACCCAGCAGGAGAACAAAATTAGATTCCTAACTTCCACTGTATTGAAACCCATTCAAAATGCATCTTAAAACTTCTTTAAACCAGAAACACTGAAACCTAGAAAACATAGGGAATATCCTTCAGGATATATGACAAGCAAGAATAATTATCCATTTTGAAGAGGAAGAACCTGAAACAGCAGAGGAACTATCCCTGAGCACCAACAGATGGGACCACAGGGAAATATAAAGATCCAAATGCCAAAGGAAACCATGGGCAGAGCACACACACACCCACAGAAAGGGAGGGAATCTGTACCAGTGACGATGTGGATAGGGGCTCACTCTAGAATTCACAAAGAATACAGAAACTGCCAAAGAAGTAAATAAAACTGCAAGTCAACAAATGGGCAAATGAACTGAATACACTATTGGTCTGTGTGTCTGTGTTGGGGGTGGGGTGGGGAGGAGGGTGCAAATGAATACACCCTACTGGAAATGTCTTTGGACATTTAAAAAAATGTAAGGTGAAATTAACACATAACTCTACAATTTCAAGCCAGGGCACACACCCAGAGACCTCCACACCCCATGGTTGCTCTGCTGTGAACACGGTAGCAAAGCTTTAGAATCAACCTGACTGTCTGTCAGGAGATGATCTGACAATGAAAATGATACACAATGAAATGCAGTGCTATTCAGCCGCAGAGAAAAGTGTAATAAAACCTGAATAGGAATGGTTGAACTGAGAAGGTTAATGTTAAGTTAGGTCACACAGGGTCAGAAAGAAGCCTTATTTACCCTCATTTGCAGAATCTGGAAAACTATATATGTTTATTGAAACCACAGTCACCTGGGTACTGTATAACAGGGAGAAAAGAGAAGAAGAAAGATGGAAGATCATCAGGACTTGAGACTGGATGGGATGCAGGGAATCAACACCCTGTAATAAAAATGTGATAAAGCTAATTGCTTTTCTAGTTCTAGTTTGTTTTTTATTTGCTTAGGGATAAGTATACCAAAATACATTTGAGAGTGAAAATGTGAAATCAAATGAGGCTCCAAGGCTTCTTACCACAGTGCAGTCTCTAAGTATAACATCTCACTGAGTTGTATAGCCTTTGGCCTCTTCATTTCTGTGATTTTTGTTTGTTTGTTTGTAATTTTTTATACAATATTTAAAAAGATTATCAGAAGCATAAAATTAAAGGCTTGCAATGCTTGAGACTGTAACATTTCTAGAAGAAAAGTGGACATGACCACTGACCTGGGACATGTTTACTGGAGAATCAGCCACTTCTTTCTGGTTCTCTTCTTTGATGTTCTCTCTCAAGGACAATGAGTAGATGGCTAGCTGACCCTTCATATTAAGAAGTCAAAAAAGAAAGAAAAATTATTTCCAAAAGTTCTTAGGGAACAATGTCAAACCACATGAAAGACCCAAGCAACAGCACACCATCAGGTGTGTAATCTATGTTCCAACGCCAGGAGAGCATGGGACAACACTTAGAGCTTGGAGAGAAAATCACTGTCAACCATGTTGTTGCCCCAGAAATATACTCTCTGAAAACCGAAGAGAGAACATTTCGTGAATATTTCCTTTTTTCCTCTGAGGATTTCACTTTCCTATGTGTGAAATGAGACTCAGTCACTCAAAGCTGACACACTTGCCGATTATTCTGCCAAGAAACCCTGAGGAGGAGCAAGGGAGGCTGCAAGCACACTCATCTCACCCTCACAAACAGGTGGCTGCAATTCTGCAACACCCAGTCTCTGTGCAAGAGCCCCTTGAGCAGGGTCCAGGCACTCCTCACCCCTTGGGCAGAGTCCAGAGTCACAGCACTGGCTGCTGGCTGACCACAAAGTAAAATAAAATAAACAACAGATGAACTGCTGAGTTGGTGTACACCTTGACTCCTAGCACTTGGGACACACAGGTGGATGGAACTCTGAGTTCCAGAGCAGCCTGGTCTACATGGTGAGCTCAGGTCTCAAACAAAGCAAACAAGGAACCAAATCCAACAGCTTGGTCCTGTGTCCACCAATAGAGTGCTTTTCTTGAATGAAGGAGACAAAGGAGAATTGTAGATATTTTTTCCGATGTTGGTTTGTGATCATAATTACTCAAAAGATGGTCTCTAATATCATCCCTTACTATAATGCATTTTCTCTCCTGTCTTTTTTTGTTTGTTTGTTTGTTTAGTTTTGCGTTTCTGTTTTTTGATACAGAGTTTTTCTGTGCAGCCCTGGCTTCCTGAACCTTGAGATGTTCTGCAGGCTGGCAGTGAATTCTGATTTCCACCTGCCTGTGACTCCCTAATCCTGGGATTAACAGGTTAAAGGTCTCCCACCACCTACCTGTCTTACACTTCCTTGTTTAGCAGTTTACAGGCTGGGAGCTGATGCAGGAAAACAGCAGATGAGTTTTTCCAGGCTCTAACTTTCAACACGAAGAACTCAGCAAGAGAAGAAGGTTTCCTTCTGCCTTTGTTGCTCTTCCTTTCTAGTTTTGGTTCTTTTGAGACAGTGTCTCACCATGTAGCCCTGGCGATCTTGAACTCAGGGTGTAGACCAGGGTGCCCTCTAAGATTTCCAATCTCCCTGCCTCTGCCTATGGAGTTCTGAGACTGAAGGTTGTGCCACCGAGCCTGCAAGGACGCTTTACAGAAAGTTGGATTTACATCACAGAGAGCATATGTCTCACAAGGAAAATGAAGGATGTGCACAAAGTGTACTTTCAAATGCTAATGTTTACAACAGTACTCCCAGAAATCTCCTACCAACCACAGTCGCGCGCTCTCTCTCTCTCTCTCTCTATATATATATATATATATAATATAATATATATATACACATGCATTTATTCATATTCCATGACATCTGCCGGCCATCCCTTCATGACTCCTGTCTACACCTCTGGGGACACCCAATCTCCAGGCCCATGCGCCACTCAAAGTGTTGGAAGTGACAGGATATGGACATCAGCATGGATGAATGGGAACTTCCAGAGCCTTGTTGTTTTGAAAAGACTGAGACCCCAGGCCCCACGGCGGCAAGAGCCCCTGTCATTGTCTACTGGCCAGAGACCACCTCCAAAGAAAACCTAGGAAACTTAGGATTGATGGAACCGCATGAGGCTTTTAAGATCTGGCACATAGGAGTCCACCTTCAGTGAGTCTCCAAGCAGGGAGAGTGGGAGGCCTACCCAGATTCCTATGTCATTTAGCATTTTATGGTGTGCATGGCAAGGGGGCTGGGGATCGGTTGTGCACAATTTTGATTGGCTCAGGTACCCATTGGCAGGAATCTGCCATTGTTATCTTTTAAACTGGTTGGCTCTGCTTGTTTGCTGGGGGAGTGGGTGAGGGTCCTTTAAGAGTATGTGTCAGGTAGCACCTAGGCAATGAAGCCTGAGGAAGTTTCTTCCTGAATCCGGAGACTCGAAGGGGTCATTGTTGAACTCAGGAATCTGATCCGGGTTCGGAATGTGAATCTGAACCCTAGATTCCAGGGACTTTGCAGGTTCCCGCAGCAGAGGGGCCCCGTCTGCGAACCCCGGCAGCACACGCAGGGCTCCTAGCCTGCTCTCATAGGAGAAGCTGCAGCAGAGCGTCATCAGCACAGCACCCGCGCTGTCCTCCAGATCTGACGCTGACCCGCGAGGACGGGGCCTCCACGTCCGAACCGCAGAGCCGGCGTTCCGAGCGCAGCAGACCCCGACCCCGTCCGAGCCGCCCCGCCGCCCGCAGCTCCCGACCTGCGCTCCAGGGCCCCGGCCTCGCTGCCGCCCGCGCTGCCGCCCGCCGATTCCCCGGCGCCGGGGCGGGACTGCGGCTGCGCGCTTCCCGAGTCCCCGCGACGCCTCCGCGGTGTCCCGACCAGGTCCACGTCGCGCGACCCACGCGGTGCAGGTCCCGGCTCAGAGGGAGCGGGGTCTGCGCACTCCGCGATCTGGTTGTCAGTCCCACTTCCGGGTCCTCACGCACAGTGTCCCCGCTTCCTGTCACTTCAGTCCTCCAGCCCCTCCCACTCTGCTAACTTCCGGTGCACACAGGACTGTCCATCAATCCCAACGTGTCTCCTGGAGAACTGCCCCGCCCACTGGGTCTCAGGCTGCCCTGGTCCTGCCCTGTGCAGCTCCCCACATCCTTGCTGCCTGCCCAGCTCAGAACTGGATCTAACAGGTCGCTGCACCCGGGTTCCCGACCCCACCCTGGGTCCTGAACCCTTCAGATGCCACACAGGCTGCCTAACACCTTGGCTGACTTCACGGTCTCCCGGGCTGCGTACTTACATCAAAAATAAACAGGTGAAATTCAGATGTCCGGTCATATTCCCCACACACGAACAGGACAAACCAAACCCAAATCCACAACTTTCTTTGGGGCAGGGTTTATGTAGCCATGTCTATCCTGGACTCACTATGTAGACCAGGATGTCTTCAGACTCAAGGGAACTTTTGCCTCTGCCTCCTGAGTGCTGGGAGGAAAGGTGGGCACCACCACGCCTGGTAACCTCATGAATGTTTGGATGCTCACGAGAACAAATGTTTGTGTTACACATTTTCCAGGGGGCTGGACATACGGCTTAGTGTGTAAGAGCACTATCTGCTCTTCCGGAAGACCAAGGTTCAATCGCCAACACACACACACTGCAGCTCACCACTGTCTGGTACCCAGCTGCAGGGAATCTGATGACTGCTTCTGCCTCCACAGACACCAGGCAAACATCTAGTGCACAGACGTACCTGCGAGCAAAACCCCATTCACACTGAAAAGAAAAAAGGCTTTCCACAAATTCCCTGATGTTTTGTAATATTTATATCTTCAATAAAGGATTTTACAAGTTTCTTATCTTTATATTTCTATTGTGTGTACTGATGTAGCACTATATATTCACAGGTAGAGAATACCAGATAAATGCTATGTCACACAATTTACAATCTTATTTTTCACTCCAGGGTGAATTTTCTCATGTGCTCTAAGATGTGACCATCTAGTAAAAGATTTGCCACATTCCTTACACATGTGAGGTTTCTCTCCAGTATGAACTCTGTGGTGTTTTCTAAGATTTGAAATGTGACAAAGGATATATCATAGTCTGCATTTGTAAGGTCTCTCTAGTGTGAACTCTCTGATGTGCACTAAGATATGAGTTCCGGCTAAAGCACTTCCCACATTCCCTACATTGGTAAGGTTTCTCTCCAGTATGAATTGTCTGATGTGATCTAAGACCTGAGGACCTAGCAAAAGATTTGCCACAGTCCTTACACGTGTAAGGTCTCTCTCCAGTGTGAACTCTCTGATGTGTTCTAAGATGTGAGCCCCGGTTGAAGCTCTTCCCACATTCCCTACATTGGTAAGGTTTCTCTCCAGTGTGAACTCTCTCATGTGCTCGAAGACTTGACCATATGGAAAAAGATTTGCCACATTCCTTGCATACATAGGGTCTCTCCCCGGTATGAACTCTCTGGTGTTCTCTAAGATATGAAAAGGATTTGTTACATACTGTACATTTGTAAGGTTTCTCTCCAGTATGAAATCTCCGGTGTCTTTTAAGACGTGAGTACCGGGCAAAAGATTTGTCACATTCTGTACATTTGTAAGATTTCTCTCTAGTGTGAATTTTCTGGTGTCTGTTACGTACAGACAACTGAGGAAATGACTTTCCACATTCCTTGCATTTGTAAGGTTGCTCCCCAGTATGCAATCTTTGATGTTTTTTAAGTCTTGAGCTCTGGGTAAAGGCTCTGTCACAGAAGTTGCACTTGTAGGGTTTCTCTCCGGTATGAGTCAACTGATGATATCTAAGTGATGAACAGTGGGTAAAGAATCTGTCACACTCATTGCATTTGTAAGGCTTCTCTCCAGTGTGCACTTTGTGGTGGCTGTTAAGTGCAGCCAACTGAGGAAAAGACTTTCCACAATCCTTGCATTTGTAAGGTTTCTCCCCAGTGTGAAGTCTT
This sequence comes from Cricetomys ansorgei, assembly GCA_026225945.1. Classification (NCBI taxonomy): domain Eukaryota; kingdom Metazoa; phylum Chordata; class Mammalia; order Rodentia; family Nesomyidae; genus Cricetomys; species Cricetomys ansorgei. The sequence goes on along the minus strand of JAMJFZ010000698.1, from coordinate 440,922 downwards.
TGATGTGTTTTAAGACTTGATCTCTGGGTAAAGCCTCTGTCACAAATGTTGCATTTGTAAGGCTTCTTTCCAGTATGAATTCTCTGATGTAACCTGAGGCTTGAGGTGGTACTGAAGCATTTCCCACATTTCCCACACTTGTGTGATTTCTCCGAAGTGTACCTTGTCTGTTGCATCAGAGGGTATGTTGAGCGAAGAAAGTCCTCATATTCTTTCAGTGTTTTACCAGTTTTAGACAGTGCACACGTGGAGAGGTCATGAAGCATTTTGCCAAGATTATTACACGGACACGTGTTTTCATCATGCACATGTTGGTGGGCAGCATCAGAAACGCAATTGTTCTCTGGAAAAGTGAGTACAATTCAGATTAGTGGGGCTTGTTCCAAGATTTTACATTTGATAAAGGACTGTCTTCCTAAGATTTCTCTTAAGATACGTCAATTAGCAAATATGTAACAGAGAGCCCCATTACTCAGTATTTTTCTTTCCTTAAAAATGAAATTGTGTATTTTCAGACCCACACAGATCACCACCACCACCACCACCACCACCAACTACAACAACAACAAGCACAGCAGAAACAAAAAACCCAAAACAACAAGAACAACAGAACAGAATGACAGTCTGCAAGGAAGGTGCAGGAAATAATGGAGGAATGAGGAATTAGCTTTCAGATGGACCAGTGACTGCGTGTATTTAGAAGACATGGCTCTATTTCTGAGTATTTTTCTCAGAAACTGATTAAGAACAGTTGGGTGCAGTCTCAGGTTCACGATCTTTGACTTCCTGAGAGAACTGCAGGGAAGAGTAGTGTTCTGAACACCCCAGTTCCTTTTAAGATGAAAGGCTGATTTGACAGCATCAAAGAGTTCATCGCCCAAAACAAAATAAAACAGAACAGTAGATTCCTCACAAGTAGTGTGTGTACAGAGCGAGTGTTCTGCCTGCTGTCAGAGGTTGCATCATTTGAGATCGGTTGCCATGGGCAACAACTGCTCATGTCTGTCCTTCACTGTCTGAGCTCTGCACTCTGTGGTGTTTCCCAACAATCCTTGAGTTTCCTTTCGCAAGTTGGATCCGAATACAGAAGTCATTCTCCAGAAGGATGTCTGTGCTTTCTCCACTCGGGACACAGGAAGGATGTAAAAGGAAGACATACACGCAAGACAAGAAATGAAAAAAACACTCCTAGTTCACGGTCTCAGGTCTGACTTGGAAGTTGTGAAATTATTCCCAACGGTTGTCAGAATAAAACTGCGTTCCTGCACTAAATCCAGTCAGGAATCCTGTCCAGGGGAATGGATTCTGGGAACACCATTCGCAGCTCCTGCTGTCTCATTCATAGAGACCTTTCATTGTTGTCCTGCTCATCCAGTGACCTGACCTGCTTGTGGCTGGAATCTGTCATCTCCTCTCCACAGTCCAGGGCAATCTGCCTTGCTCCAGACAGATGACAAGGTCTGCCTTGTATACATTACTCCATGTTCTGTGAGCTACATGACCCATGACCATTCCAGACATTTTAGAAACGATACAGACGTCTAACAGTACCGTTCTCTGAACTCCGAAGAGAACCCAAACTAGAGGAATCTAGGAATAATTTACTAATTGGTATTTCCAATTAGAGTCTTCAGCATATTTGGAAGGAATTTGAAGTTTGCATATCTTGACTTTTAACCGTTATTAAAATGATGTCAAATGCAATGATGGATACAGCACCTGAAGATATGGGCCTAAACAGGATACTAGACTGAGTTCTGAACGCATCCTGGAACCACAGTGAAGAATGCTCGTCACCTCTAAAATGAAAATTGTAAAAATAAAAAAGGTAGAAAGAAGAAGAAACTGTTCTTCCCTATTACCAATATTTCCCTGGAGCCTGTTTCCTGCACAGCTTCACAGACAGTCCACGATCTATAACGTAGGTACACTCAAAGGACGCCTTAAGAAGGAATTCTACAAGCAACATCTCCTTACCCACAGAGACCAGGTTGCTGTAATTCTCCAGCATCACGTCAATGTACAAAGCCCTCTGAGCAGAGTCCAGGCATTCCCACTCCTCCTGAGAGAAGTCCACAGCTACATCCTGGAATGTCAGCACGCCCTGGGATAAAGAAGGAAAGGGTGACCTTGTGTTACAGGGCAGAGTCCTCTCCTGGAGATGAGGAGACTTCAGGAAATCTGGGGTGGAAAGCAGTGCAGAAAACCATTCAAAAAGATGGTTTCTAATACAGTCACAAACTACAGTGAATTTTCTAAGTCTGTGAAAGCGTTAGGACATAAGAGTCTCACAGGCTGCACATAAAACGGGACACACCATTAAGGTCTGCAGACGGTTATCTATCGTTTGTGGATGCTGTGTGTTCCTCTCACGTGATCACAGCATAAGATCTTCCTAAAGACAAGCAGAAACCAAATGCTGAACAAACGCAGGAACCAAGTACTGGTTGCTATTATGACCCGAGACGTGAGTCTCCTTCCATGCCATGCATTTCTAAGACACCAGGGCAGCCTGTCTGTGTGTTCAGAAGTGCACTTTTCAGAGCCGTGATTGAGGAAAACAGAACCCTCAAATAGAGCCTGTGTGTCCCATGAGCCCTCACTCAACACTACATCAGGATACACTCCCTCCTCTATAGCAACTGAGCATCAACGCAATCTCTCATCTTTCAAAACGGAAATATTTTCAAAATTACATATCCTAAGTAATAGGAGATGCTGGCGATAAAAAAAAAAAAAAAAGCCCCCCCCCAAAAAAAAAGAACCCTGGGGACGGTAAATGGGGAAAGGAGCTCCAGGAGGTGAGGAAGTATAGAACTATGTTGTGTAGCTGTCATCATGAAGACAGCCTGATGTGGGCATGAAAACAGACAGGGGGATAAGACAACAGGACAGAGGACCTAAAAAGAAAACCATGAAGCTAATCCCAATTAGTATCTGACAAAGAAGGCAAAGGGACACATGAGAAAAATATAGCAATTCCAACAAAGCCTGCTGGCAAGTCTGGACCCAGCAGGAGAACAAAATTAGATTCCTAACTTCCACTGTATTGAAACCCATTCAAAATGCATCTTAAAACTTCTTTAAACCAGAAACACTGAAACCTAGAAAACATAGGGAATATCCTTCAGGATACATGACGAGCAAGAATAATTATCCATTTTGAAGAGGAAGAACCTGAAACAGCAGAGGAACTATCCCTGAGCACCAACAGATGGGACCACAGGGAAATATAAAGATCCAAATGCCAAAGGAAACCATGGGCAGAGCACACACACACCCACAGAAAGGGAGGGAATCTGTACCAGTGACGATGTGGATAGGGGCTCACTCTAGAATTCACAAAGAATACAGAAACTGCCAAAGAAGTAAATAAAACTGCAAGTCAACAAATGGGCAAATGAACTGAATACACTATTGGTCTGTGTGTCTGTGTTGGGGGTGGGGTGGGGAGGAGGGTGCAAATGAATACACCCTACTGGAAATGTCTTTGGACATTTAAAAAAATGTAAGGTGAAATTAACACATAACTCTACAATTTCAAGCCAGGGCACACACCCAGAGACCTCCACACCCCATGGTTGCTCTGCTGTGAACACGGTAGCAAAGCTTTAGAATCAACCTGACTGTCTGTCAGGAGATGATCTGACAATGAAAATGATACACAATGAAATGCAATACTATTCAGCCGCAGAGACAAGTGTAATAAAACCTGAATAGGAATGGTTGAACTGAGAAGGTTAATGTTAAGTTAGGTCACACAGGGTCAGAAAGAAGCCTTATTTACCCTCATTTGCAGAATCTCGAAAACTATATATGTTTATTGAAACCACAGTCACCTGGGTACAGTATAACAGGGAGAAAAGAGAAGAAGAAAGATGGAAGATCATCAGGACTTGAGACTGGATGGGATGCAGGGAATCAACACCCTGTAATAAAAATGTGATAAAGCTAATTGCTTTTCTAGTTCTAGTTTGTTTTTTATTTGCTTAGGGATAAGTATACCAAAATACATTTGAGAGTGAAAATGTGAAATCAAATGAGGCTCCAAGGCTTCTTACCACAGTGCAGTCTCTAAGTATAACATCTCACTGAGTTGTATAGCCTTTGGCCTCTTCATTTCTGTGATTTTTGTTTGTTTGTTTGTAATTTTTTAAACCATATTTAAAAAGATTATCAGAAGCAGAAAATTATGGCTTCCAATGTTTCAGAATGTAACATTTCTAGAAGAAAAGTGGACATGACCACTGACCTGGGACATGTTTACTGGAGAATCAGCCACTTCTTTCTGTTTCTCTTCTTTGAGGTTCTCTCTCAGAGACAATGACTGCATGGTTTGCTGCCCTTCATATCAAGAGGTCGAAAAGAGAAAGCACAAATTAATAGTGAAAGCTGTTAGGGAACAATGTCAAACCACATGAAAGACCCAAGCAACAGAATACCACCAGGTGTGTAATCTATGTTCCAACGCCAGGAGAGCATGGGACAACATTAGAGCTTGGATAGAAAAATCACAGTCAACCATGGTGTTGCCCCAGAAATACAGTCTCAGAAAACCGAAGAGAGAACATCTCATGAGTATTTACTTTTTTCCTCTGAGCATTTTATTTGGTGTGATGTGTGACTCAGTCACACATAGCTCACACACTTACAGTTATTCTGACAAGAAACCCTGAGGTGGAGCAAGGGAGGCTGCAAGTGTTGGACTTCAGGGATCCAAACTGGGACCCCCAGGGTCCGAACCGGAAGCCACATCCCCACAGAGACTCACAGACGGGATATCGAAGCAAATAGCAAGAGGATTTATTCCAGTGCACTGGGACCGTTCTAACACGCAGGATAGAAGTGGGTCCAAAGAGCAAATGGTGAAGCTTTTTATACAGTTGTTGGGCACAAACTGAATTGGTACAAGTTGATTGTTTCCCAAATTGTTTCTCATTTTGATAGATAGGGGCCAGTTAACCTTTAAGTTGATGATAGCAAGGTCACGGGCACCAGGAAATATACACTTAGGGTAAAGTCCCTTGCCCAAGGCTATTAGGCGGTGCCTGTAGCTGCCGCTCATTTTAGGAATGTGGGCTGGGTCACAGTGCTCTTGAATTAAGCCTGACAATAATTGTTTTGTGGTTTCTGTGGTGGGCTAGTTTCTGGAACAGGGAGTTCTGGAATGTCTGGTTAAGAGTTTAGGATTAATGACCAGGAACTGGGGTCTACGGCCTCACATTTCCCCGATTTCTTAAACCCTTTCACAAGCACACTCCTCTCACCCTCACAAACAGGGCTGCTGCAATTCTGCAACACCCAGTGTCTGTGCAAGAGCCCCTTGAGCAGGGTCCAGGCACTCCTCACCCCTTGGGCAGAGTCCAGAGTCACAGCACTGGCTGCTGGCTGACCACAAAGTAAAATAAAATAAACAACAGATGAACTGCTGAGTTGGTGTACACCTTGACTCCTAGCACTTGGGACACACAGGTGGATGGAACTCTGAGTTCCAGTGCAGCCTGGTCTACATGGTGAGCTCAGGTCTCAAACAAAGCAAACAAGGAACCAAATCCAACAGCTTGGTCCTGTGTCCACCAATAGAGTGCTTTTCTTGAATGAAGGAGACAAAGGAGAACTGTGTATATTTTTTCCATGTTGATTTGTGATCATAATTACTCAAAAGTTGCTTTACAATATCATCCCTTACTATAATGCATTTTCTCTCCTGTCTTTTTTTGTTTGTTTGTTTTGTTTAGTTTTGGGTTTTTGTTCTTTGATACAGAGTTTCTCTGTGCAGCCCTGTCTGTCCTGAACCTTGAGTTCTGCAGGCTGGCAGTGAACTCTGATGTCCACCTGCCTGTGCCTCCCTAATCCTGGGATTAACCTATTAAAGGTCTCCCACCACCTGTCTTACACTGCCTTGTTTAGCAGTTTAAAGGCTGGGAGCTGATGCAGGAAAACAGCAGAGTGAGTTTTTCCAGGCTCTTTTTCAACATGAAGAACTCAGCAAGAGAAGATGTGTTTCTTTCTGCCTTTGTTGCTGTCTCTTTCTAGTTTTGGTTCTTTTGAGACAGTGTCTCACCATGTAGCCCTGGCGATCTTGAACTCAGGGTGTAGACCAGGGTGCCCTCTAAGATTTCCAATCTCCCTGCCTCTGCCTATGGAGTTCTGAGACTGAAGGTTGTGCCACCAAACCTCCAAGGACGCTTTACAGAAAGTTGGATTTACATCACAGAGAGCATATGTCTCACAAGGAAAATGAAGGATGGGCACAAAGTGTACTTTCAAATGCTAATGTTTACAACAGTACTCCCAGAAATCTCCTACCCACCACAGATGCACTCTCTCTCTCTTCCTCTCTCTCTCTCTCTATATATATATATATATATATATATATATACACATGCATTTATTCATATTCCATGACATCTGCCGGCCATCCCTTCATGACTCCTGTCTACACCTCTGGGGACACCCAATCCCCAGGCCCATGGGCCACTCATTGAGTTGGAAGTGAAAGGATATGGACATCAGCATGGACGAATGGGAACTTCCAGAGCCCTGTTGTTTTGAAAAGACTGAGACCCCAGGCCCCACGGTGTCCACAGCCCCTGTCATTGTCTACCGGCCAGAGACGACCTCCAAAGAAAACCTAGGAAACTTAGGATTGATGGAACCGCATGAAGCTTTTAAGATCTGGCACATAGAAGTCCACCTTCAGCGAGTCTCCATGCAGGGAGAGTGGGAGGCCTACCCAGAATCCTATGTCATTTGGCATTTCATGGCATGCATGGCAAGGGGGCTGGGGATCGGTTGTGCACAATTTTGATTGGCTCAGGTACCCATTGGCAGGAATCTGCCATTGTTATCTTTTAAACTGGTTGGCTCTGCTTGTTTGCTGGGGGAGTGGGTGAGGGTCCCTTAAGAGTATGTGACAGGTAGCACCTAGGCAATGAAGCCTGAGGAAGTTTCTTCCTGAATCCGGAGACTCGAAGGGGTCATTGTTGAACTCAGGAATCTGATCATGGTTCTGAATGTGAATCTGAACCCTAGATGCCAGGGACCTTGCAGTTCTCCGCAGCAGAGGGGCCTCGTCTGCGAACCCCGGCAGCACACGCAGGGCTCCTAGCCTGCTCTCATAGAAGCTGCAGCAGAGCGTCATCAGCACAGGACCCGCGCTGTCCTCCAGATCTGACGCTGACCCGCGAGGACGGGGCCTCCACGTCCGAACCGCAGAGCCGGCGTTCCGAGCGCAGCAGACCCCGACCCCGTCCGAGCCGCCCCGCCGCCCGCAGCTCCCGACCTGCGCTCCAGGGCCCCGGCCTCGCTGCCGCCCGCGCTGCCGCCCGCCGATTCCCCGGCGCCGCGGCGGGACTGCGGCTGCGCGCTTCCCGCGTCCCCGCGACGCCTCCGCGGTGTCCCGACCAGGTCCACGCCGCGCGCGACCCACGCGGTGCAGATCCCGGCTCAGAGGGAGCGGGCTCTGCGCACTCCGCGTTCTGGTTGGCAGTCCCACTTCCGGGTCCTCACGCACAGTGTCCCCGCTTCCTGTCACTTCAGTCCTCCAGCCCCTCCCACTCTGCTAACTTCCGGTGTACACAAAGACTGTCCATCACCTGCCAACCTCTGTATCCCGGTGACCGGCCACGCCCACTGGGTCTCAGGCTGCCCTGGACCTGCCCTGTGCAGCTCCCCACATCCCTGCTGCCTGCCCAGCTCAGAACTGGATCTAACAGGTAGCTGCACCCGGTTCCCGACCCTACCCTGGGTCCTGAACCCTTCAGATGCCACACAGGCTGCCTAACACCTCGGCTGACTTCACGGTCTCCCGGGCTGCGTACTTACACCAAAACTTAACAGGTGAAATTCAGATGTCCGGTCATATTCCCCACACACGAACAGGACAAACCAAACCCAAATCCACAGCTTTTTTTGGGGCAGGGTTTATGTAGCCGTGTCTATCCTGGACTCACTATGTAGACCAGGATGTCTTCAGACTCAAGGGAACTTTTTACCTCTGCCTCCTGAGTGCTGGGAGGAAAGGTGGGCACCACCACGCCTGGTAACCTCATGAATGTTTGGATGCTCACGAGAACAAATGTTTGTGTTACAAATTTTCCAGGAGGCTGGACAGATGGCTTAGTGTGTAAGAGCACTCCCTGCTCTTCCGGAAGACCAGGTTTCAATCGCCAACACACACACACTGTAGCTCACCACTGTCTGGTACCCCAGCTGCAGGGAATCTGATGACTGCTTCTGCCTCCACAGACACCATGCGTACATCTAGTGCATAGACATACGTGCAGGCAAAACCCCATTCACACTGAAAACAAAAAAGGCTTTCCACAAATTCCCTGATGTTTTGTAATATTTATATCTTCAATAAAGGATTTTACAAGTTTCTTATCTTTATATTTCTATTGTTTCTACGGCTTAGCAAATATATCTATAGGCACAGAATACCAAATAAATGCTTTGTCACACAATTTACAATCTTATTTTTCACTCCAGGGTGAATTTTCTCATGTGCTCTAAGATGTGACCATCTAGTAAAAGATTTGCCACATTCCTTACACATGTGAGGTTTCTCTCCAGTATGAACTCTGTGGTGTTTTCTAAGATTTGAAATGTGACAAAGGATACATCATAGTCTGCATTTGTAAGGTCTCTCTAGTGTGAACTCTCTGATGTGCACTAAGATATGAGTTCCGGCTAAAGCACTTCCCACATTCCCTACATTGGTAAGGTTTCTCTCCAGTATGAATTGTCTGATGTGATCTAAGACCTGAGGACCTAGCAAAAGATTTGCCACAGTCCTTACACGTGTAAGGTCTCTCTCCAGTGTGAACTCTCTGATGTGTTCTAAGATGTGAGCCCCGGTTGAATCTCTTCCCACATTCCCTACATTGGTAAGGTTTCTCTCCAGTGTGAACTCTCTCATGTGCTCGAAGACTTGACCATATGGAAAAAGATTTGCCACATTCCTTGCATACATAGGGTCTCTCCCCGGTATGAACTCTCTGGTGTTCTCTAAGATGTGAAAAGGATTTGTTACATACTGTACATTTGTAAGGTTTCTCTCCAGTATGAAATCTCCGGTGTCTTTTAAGACGTGAGTACCGGGCAAAAGATTTGTCACATTCTGTACATTTGTAAGATTTCTCTCTAGTGTGAATTTTCTGGTGTCTGTTACGCACAGACAACTGAGGAAAGGACTTTCCACATTCCTTGCATTTGTAAGGTTGCTCCCCAGTATGCAGTCTTTGATGTTTTTTAAGTCTTGAGCTCTGGGTAAAGGCTCTGTCACAGAAGTTGCACTTGTAGGGTTTCTCTCCGGTATGAGTCAACTGATGATATCTAAGTGATGAACAGTGGGTAAAGAATCTGTCACACTCATTGCATTTGTAAGGCTTCTCTCCAGTGTGCACTTTGTGGTGGCTGTTAAGTGCAGCCAACTGAGGAAAAGACTTTCCACAATCCTTGCATTTGTAAGGTTTCTCCCCAGTGTGAAGTCTTTGATGTGTTTTAAGACTTGAGCTGTGGGCAAAGGATCTGTCACAAATGTTGCACTTGTAGGGTTTCTCTCCAGTATGAGTCATCTGATGAAATCTAAGTGATGTACAGTGGGTAAAGAATCTGTCACAGTCATTGCATCTGTAAGGCTTCTCTCCAGTATGAATTCTCTGATGTAACCTGAGCCTTGAGGTGGTACGGAAGCATTTCCCACATTTCCCACACTGGTGTGGTTTCTCTGCAGTGTACCTTGTCTGTTGCATCAGAGGGTATGTTGAGCGAAGAAAGTCTTCATATTCTTCCAGTGTTTTACCAGTTTTAGACAGTGCACACGTGGAGATTTCATGAAGCATTTTGCCAAGATTATTACACGGACACGTGTTTTCATCATGCACATGTTGGTGGGCAGCATCAGAAACGCAATAGTTCTCTGGAAAAGTGAGTACAATTCAGATTAGTGGGGCTTGTTTCAAGATTATACATTTGATAAGTGACTGTCTTCCTAAGATTTCTCTTAAGATACGTCAATTAGCAAATATGTAACAGAGAGCCCCATTACTCGGTATTTATCTTTCGCTAAAAATGAAATTGTGTATTTTCAGACCCACACAGATCACCACCACCACCACCACCACCACCACCAACTACAACAACAAGCACAGCAGAAACAAAAAACCCAAAATAACAAGAACAACAGAATAGAATGACAGTCTGCAAGGAAGGTGCAGGAAATAATGGAGGAATGAGGAATTAGCTTTCAGATGGACCAGTGACTGCGTGTATTTAGAAGACATTGCTCTATTTCTGAGTATTTTTCTCAGAAACTGATTAAGAACAGTTGGGTGCAGTCTCAGGTTCACGATGTTTGACTTCCTGAGAGAACTGCAGGGAAGAGTAGTGTTCTGAACACCCCAGTTCCTTTTAAGATGAAAGGCTGATTTGACAGCATCAAAGAGTTCATCGCCCAAAACAAAATAAAACAGAACAGTAGATTCGTCACATGTAGTGTGTACAGAGCGAGTGTTTTGCCTGCTGTCAGAGGTTGCATCATTTGAGATGGGTTCCCATGGGCAACAACTGCTCATGTCTGTCCTTCACTGTCTGAGCTCTGCACTCTGTGGTGTTTCCCAACAATCCTTGAGTGTCTGTTCATAAGACTGTTCTGAATATGGAAGTCATTCTCCAGAAGGATGTCTGTGCTTTCTCCACTCGGGACACAGGAAGGATGTAAAAGGAAGACATACACGCAAGACAAGAAATGAAAAAAACACTCCTAGTTCACGGTCTCAGGTGAGATACGGAAGTTGTGAAATTATTCCCAAGGGTTGTCAGAATAAAACTGCGTTCCTGCACTAAATCCAGTCAGGAATCCTGTCCAGGGGAATGGATTCTGGGAACACCATTCGCAGCTCCCGCTTTCTCTTTCATGGGGATCCTTCATTGTTGTCCTGCTCATCCAATGATCTGACCTGCTTGTGGCTGGAATCTGTCATCTCCTCTCCACAGTCCAGGGCAATCTCACTTGCTCCAGACAGATGACAAGTCTGCCTTGTATACATTACTCCATGTTCTGTGACCTACATGATGCATGACCAGTGCCAGACATTCTAGAAGCGATACAGACGTGTGACACAGGACCGTGCTCTGAACTCCGAAGAGAACCCAAACTAGAGGAATCTAGGAATAATTTACTAATTGGTATTTCCCTTTAGAGTCTTCAGCATATTTGGAAGGAATTTGAAGTTTGCATATCTTGACTTTTAACAGTTATTAAAATGATGTCAAATGCAATGATGAATACAGAACCTGAAGATATGGGCCTGAACAGGATACTAGTCTGAGTTCTGAACGCATCCTGGAACCATAGTGAAGAATGCTCGTCCCCTCTAAAATGAAAATTGTAAAAATAAAAAAGGTAGAAAGAAAGAAGAAACTGTTTTTCCCTATTACCAATATTTCCCTGGACTTCTGCTTCCTGCACAGCTTCACAGACAGTCCAGGATCTATAAAGTAGGCATACACAAAGGACGCCTTAAGAAGGAATTCTACAAGCAACATCTCCTTACCCACAGAGACCAGGTTGCTGTAATTCTCCAGCATCACGTCAATGTACAAAGCCCTCTGAGCAGAGTCCAGGCATTCCCACTCCTCCTGAGAGAAGTCCACAGCTACATCCTGGAATGTCAGCACGCCCTGGGATAAAGAAGGAAAGGGTGACCTTGTGTTACAGGGCAGAGTCCTCTCCTGGAGATGAGGAGACTTCAGGAAATCTGGGGTGGAAAGCAGTGCAGAAAACCATTCAAAAAGATGGGTTCTAATACAGTCACAAACTACAGTGAATTTTCTAAGTCTGTGAAAGCGTTAGGACATAAGAGTCTCACAGTCTGCACATAAAACGGGACACACCATTAAGGTCTGCAGACGGTTATCTATCGTTTGTGGATGCTGTGTGTTCCTCTCACATGATCACCACATAAGATCTTCTTAAACCCATGCAGAACCCAAATGCTGAACAAACGCAGGAACCAAGTACTGGTTGCTATTATGACCCGAGACGTGAGTCTCCTTCCATGCCATGCATTTCTAAGACACCGTGGCAACTAGTAGGTGTGTTCAGAAGTGCACTTTTCAGAGCCGTGATTGAGGAAAACAGAACCCTCAAATAGAGCCTGTGTGTCCCATGAGCCCTCACTCAACACTACATCAGGATACACTCCCTCCTCTATAGCAACTGAGCATCAACGCAATCTCTCATCTTTCAAAACGGAAATATTTTCAAAATTACAAATCCTAAGTAATAGGAGATGCTGGCGATAAAAAAAAAAAAAAAGCCCCCCCCCCAAAAAAAAAGAACCCTGGGGACGGTAAATGGGGAAAGGAGCTCCAGGAGGTGAGGAAGTATAGAACTATGTTGTGTAGCTGTCATCATGAAGACAGCCTGATGTGGGCATGAAAACAGACAGGGGGATAAGAGAACAGGACAGAGGACCTAAAAAGAAAACCATGAAGCTAATCCCAATTAGTATCTGACAAAGAAGGCAAAGGGACACATGAGAAAAATATAGCAATTCCAACAAAGCCTGCTGGCAAGACTGGACCCAGCAGGAGATCAAAATTAGATTCCTAACTTCCACTGTATTGAAACCCATTCAAAATGCATCTTAAAACTTCTTTAAACCAGAAACACTGAAACCTAGAAAACATAGGGAATATCCTTCAGGATACATGACGAGCAAGAATAATTATCCATTTTGAAGAGCAAGAACCTGAAACAGCAGAGGAACTATCCCTGAGCACCAACAGATGGGACCACGGGGAAATATAAAGATCCAAATGCCAAAGGAAACCATGGGCAGAGCACACACACACCCACAGAAAGGGAGGGAATCTGTACCAGTGACGATGTGGATAGGGGCTCACTCTAGAATTCACAAAGAATACAGAAACTGCCAAAGAAGTAAATAAAACTGCAAGTCAACAAATGGGCAAATGAACTGAATACACTATTGGTCTGTGTGTCTGTGTTGGGGGTGGGGTGGGGAGGAGGGTGCAAATGAATACACCCTACTGGAAATGTCTTTGGACATTTAAAAAAATGTAAGGTGAAATTAACACATAACTCTACAATTTCAAGCCAGGGCACACACCCAGAGACCTCCACACCCCATGGTTGCTCTGCTGTGAACACGGTAGCAAAGCTTTAGAATCAACCTGACTGTCTGTCAGGAGATGATCTGACAATGAAAATGATACACAATGAAATGCAATACTATTCAGCCGCAGAGACAAGTGTAATAAAACCTGAATAGGAATGGTTGAACTGAGAAGGTTAATGTTAAGTTAGGTCACACAGGGTCAGAAAGAAGCCTTATTTACCCTCATTTGCAGAATCTCGAAAACTATATATGTTTATTGAAACCACAGTCACCTGGGTACAGTATAACAGGGAGAAAAGAGAAGAAGAAAGATGGAAGATCATCAGGACTTGAGACTGGATGGGATGCAGGGAATCAACACCCTGTAATAAAAATGTGATAAAGCTAATTGCTTTTCTAGTTCTAGTTTGTTTTTTATTTGGTTAGGGATAAGTATACCAAAATACATTTGAGAGTGAAAATGTGAAATCAAATGAGGCTCCTAGGCTTCTTACCACAGTGCAGTCTCTAAGTATAACATCTCACTGAGTTGTATAGCCTTTGGCCTCTTCATTTCTGTGATTTTTGTTTGTTTGTTTGTAATTTTTTAAACCATATTTAAAAAGATTATCAGAAGCAGAAAATTATGGCTTCCAATGTTTCAGAATGTAACATTTCTAGAAGAAAAGTGGACATAACCACTGACCTTGGATATGTTTACTGGAAAATCAGCCACTTCTTTCTGTTTCTCATCTTTGAGGTTCTCTCCCAGAAAGAATGAATGCATGGCTGTCTGGCCCTTCATATCAAGGGGTCGAAAAGAGAAAGCACAAATTAATAGTGAAAGCTGTTAGGGAACAATGCTAAACCACATGTAAGACCCAAGCAACAGCACACCACCAAGTGTGTAATCTATGTTCCAAGGCCAGGAGTGCATGGAACAACACTTAGAGCTTGGAGAGAAAATCACTGTCAACCATGTTGTTGCCCCAGAAATATACTCTCTGAAAACCGAAGAGAGAACATTTCGTGTATATTTCCTTTTTTCCACTGAGGATTTCACTTTGTTCTGTGGGAAATGAGACTCAGTCACACATGGGTCACACACTTGCACATTATTCTGCCAAGAAACCCTGAGGAGGAGCAAGGGAGGCTGCAAGCACACTCATCTCACCCTCACAAACAGGGCTGCTGCAATTCTGCAACACCCAGTCTCTGTGCAAGAGCCCCTTGAGCAGGGTCCAGGCACTCCTCACCCCTTGGGCAGAGTCCAGAGTCACAGCACTGGCTGCTGGCTGACCACAAAGTAAAATAAAATAAACAACAGATGAACTGCTGAGTTGGTGTACACCTTGACTCCTAGCACTTGGGACACACAGGTGGATGGAACTCTGAGTTCCAGTGCAGCCTGGTCTACATGGTGAGCTCAGGTCTCAAACAAAGCAAACAAGGAACCAAATCCAACAGCTTGGTCCTGTGTCCACCAATAGAGTGCTTTTCTTGAATGAAGGAGACAAAGGAGAATTGTAGATTTTATTTCCAATGTTGATTTTTGATCATAATTACTCAAAAGATGCATTCTAATATTATCCCTTACTATGATGTATTTTCCCTCCTATGTTTTTTTGTGTGTTTTGTTTAGCTTTGGGTTTTTGGTTTTTGATACAGAGTTTTTCCAGTCAGCCCTGTCTGTACTGAACCTTCAGATGTTCTGCAGGCTGGCAGTGAATTCTGATTTCCACCTGCCTGTGACCTCCTAATCCTGGGATTAACGGATTAAAGGTCTCCCACCACCTGTTTTACACTGCCTTGTTTAGCAGCTTAAAGGATGGGAGCAGATGCAGGAAAACAGCAGGAGTTTTTCCAGGCTCTAACTTTCAACATGAAGAACTCAGCAAGAGAGGACGCCTTTCTTTCTGCCTTTGTTGTTCTCTCTTTCTAGTTGTGGTTGTTTTGAGCTAGTGTCTCAACATGTAGCCCTGGCTGTCTTGAACTCAGGGTGTAGACCAGGGTGTCCCCTAAGATTTCCAATCACCCTGCCTCTGCCTCCAGAGTTCTGAGACTGAAGGTTGTGCCTCTGAGCCTGGCAAGGACGCTTTACAAAAAGTTGGATTTACATCACAGAGTGCATACATCTCAGATGGAAAAATGAAGGATGGGCGCAAAGTGTACCTTTAAATGCTAATGTTTACAACAGTACTCCCGGAATTCTCCTCCCGAACACACACACTCTCCGTCTCTCTCTACATGCATTTACTCATATTCCATGACATCTGCCGACCATCCCTTCATGACTCCTGTCTACACCTCTGGGGACACCCAATCCCCAGGCCCATGGGCCACTCACACAGTTGGAAGTCAGAGGACACGGACGTCAGCACGCATCAATGGGAACTTCCAGAGCCTTGTCATCGTAAATCGTAAAATGACAGGGACCCCAGGGCCACAGTGTGAGCCCCTGTCAGTGTCTATCTGCCAGAGACCACCTTCAAAGAAAACCCATGACCCTTAGGATTGCTGAAACCGCATGAGGCTTTTAAGATCTGGCCCATAAGGATCCACCTTCAGCAAGTCTCCATACAGGAACAGTGGGAGGCCTACCCAGATTCCTACGGTTTTTGGCCTTTTATAGCGTGAAAGGCAAAGGGCCTGGAGATAGGGCATGCACAATTTTGATTGGCTCAGGTACCCATTGGCAGGAATCTGCCATTGTTATCATTTAAACTGGTTGGCTCTGCTTGTCCGCTGGGGGAGGGGGGGTCCCTTACCACTACTTCACAGGTAGCTCCTAGGCAAGTAAGCCTGAGGAAGATTGTTCCTCATTCCTAGTTGAGGAAGGAGTCGTCATCTAACTCAGGAATCTGATCCTAGTTTTTGAATCTGAATCGGAACCCCAGGTTCCCGGGACCTTGCAGGTTCCCGCAGCAGAGGCGCCCCGTCTGCGAACCCCGGCAGCACACGCAGGGCTCCTAGCCTGCTCCCATAGGAGAAGCTGCAGCAGAGCGTCATCAGCACAGCACCCGCGCTGTCCTCCAGATCTGACGCTGACCCGCGAGGACGGGGCCTCCACGTCCGAACCGCAGAGCCGGCGTTCCGAGCGCAGCAGACCCCGACCCCGTCCGAGCCGCCCCGCCGCCCGCAGCTCCCGACCTGCGCTCCAGGGCCCCGGCCTCGCTGCCGCCCGCGCTGCCGCCCGCCGATTCCCCGGCGCCGGGGCGGGATTGCGGCTGCGCGCTTCCCCCGTCCCCGCGACGCCTCCGCGGTGTCCCGACCAGGTCCACGCCGCGCGACCCACGCGGTGCAGATCCCGGCTCAGAGGGAGCGGGCTCTGCGCACTCCGCGTTCTGGTTGGCAGTCCCACTTCCGGGTCCTCACGCACACAGCGTCCCCGCTTCCTGTCACTTCAGTCCTCCAGCCCCTCCCACTCCTCTAACTTCCGGTGTCCACAAGGACTGTCCATCACATGCCAACCTCTGTATCCCGGTGACTGGCCCCGCCCCCTAGATGGCCCCGCCCACTCGGCCTCAGGCTGCCCTGGTCCTGCCCTGTGCAGCTCCCCACATCCTTGCTAACTGCCCAGCACAGAACTGGATATAACTGGTTGCTGCACCCCGGTTCCCGACCCCACCCTGGGTCCTGAACCCTTCAGATGCCACACAGGCTGCCTAACACCTCGGCTGACTTCACGGTCTCCCGGGCTGCGTACTTACACCAAAACTTAACAGGTGAAATTCAGATGTCCGGTCATATTCCCCGCACACGAACAGGACAAACCAAACCCAAATCCAGAGCTTTTTTTGGGGCAGGGTTTATGTAGCCGTGTCTATCCTGGACTCACTATGTAGACCAGGATGTCTTCAGACTCAAGGGAACTTTTTACCTCTGCCTCCTGAGTGCTGGGAGGAAAGGTGGGCACCACCATGCCTGGTAACCTTATGAATGGTTGGATACTGACGAGAGCATATGTTTGTGTTGCACATTTTCCAGGGAGTTGGACAGACAGCTTAGTGTGTAAGAGCACTCCCTGCTCTTCCGGAAGACCAGGGTTTCAATCGCCAACACACACACAGTGCAGCTCACCACTGTCTGGTACCCAGCGTCAGGGAATCTAATGACTGCTTCTGCCTCCACAGACACCAGTACATCTAGTGCACAGACGAAAGTGCAGGCAAAACCCCATTCACACTGAAAACAAAAAAGGCTTTCACACAAATTCCCTGAAGTTTTCAAACATTTAAACCTTAATTAAAGGATTTTACAAGGTTCTTATCTTTATATTTCTATTCTGTCTACTGCTGAGCATATATATCTACAGGCAGAGAATACCAGATAAATGCTATGTCACACAAATTACAATCTTATTTTTCTCTCCACGGTGAATTTTCTCTAAGATATGCTCTTGCTCTAAGATATGAGCATCTAGTAAAAGATTTGCCACATTCCTTTCAAATGTAGGGTCTCTCTCCACTATGAATTTTCTGATGTCTGCTAAGATTTGAAATCAGGATAAAGGAGATGTCACAGTCTTTGCTTTTTTAAGGTCTCTCTCAGGATGAAGGCTCAGATGTCTTCTAAGATGTGAGTTCCGGGTAAAGCACTTCCCACATTCCCTACATTGGTAAGGTCTCTCTCCAGTATGAACTCTCTGGTGTATTTTAAGACAAGAAATCTCGATAAAGGATATGTCACAGTCTTTGCATTTGTAAGGTCTCTCTCCAGTATGAATTTTCTCATGTACTCGAAGACCTGAGGACCTAGCAAAAGATTTGCCACACTCCTTACACATGTAACGTTTCTCTCCAGTATGAACTCTCCTGTGTTTTCTAAGACTTGAAAAGTCGACAAAGTATATGTCACAGTCTTTGCATTTGTAAGGTCTCTCTCCAGGATGAAGTTCCTGATGTCTTCTAAGATGTGAGTTCCGGATAAAGCACTTCCCACATTCCCTACATTGGTAAGGTCTCTCTCCAGTATGAATTTTCGTATGTTTTCTAAGATCTGAGGAACAAGCAAAAGATTTGCCACACTTTTTACACGAGTAAGGTCTCTCTCCAGTATGAACTCTCTGATGTGTTCTAAGATGTGAGAGCCGGGTAAAACACTTCCCACATTCCCTACATGGATAAGGTTTCTCTCCAGTATGAACTCTCTGGTGTTCTCTAAGATTAGAAAAGGATTTGTTACACTGTGTACATCTGTAAGGTTTCTCTCCAGTATGAACTCTCTGGTGAATTCTAAGACGTGAGTACACGGCAAACGACATGTCACATTCTGTACATTTGTAAGGTTTCTTTCCAGTGTGAATTTTCTGGTGTCTGGTAAGTACAGACAACTGAGGAAATGACTTTCCACATTCCTTGCATTTGTAAGGTTGCTCCCCAGTATGCAGTGTCTGACGTTTTTTAAGACTTGAGATCTGCGCTACTAATCTGTCACAAAAGTTAAACTTGTAGGGTTTCTCTCGGATATGAGTCGTCTGATGCTTTCTAAGTGATGAATGCTGGCTAAAGACTCTGTCACACTCATTGCATCTGTAAGGCTTCTGCCCAGTGTGCACTCTCTGATGGAAGTTAAATGCAGCCAACTGAGGAAAGGACTTTCCACATTCCTTGCATTTGTAAGGTTTCTCCCCAGTATGAAGTCTCTGATGTGTTTTAAGACTTGAGTTGTGGGTAAAGGCTCTGTCACAAATATTGCATTTGTACGGCTTCTCTCCAGTATGAATTCTCTGATGTAACCTGAGGCTTGAGGTGGTACGGAAACATTTCCCACATTTCCCACACTGGTGTGGTTTCTCCGCAGTGTACCTTGTCTGTTGCATCAGAGGGTATGTTGAGCGAAGAAAGTCCTCATATTCTTCCAGTGTTTTACTAGTTTTAGACAGTGCACTCGTGGAGAGGTCATGAAGCATTTTGCCAAGATTATTACAGGGACACGTGTTTTCATCATGCACATGTTGGTGGGCAGCATCAAAAACGCAATAGTTCTCTGGAAAAGTGAGTACAATTCAGATTAGTGGGGCTTGCTCCAAGATTAAACATTTGATAAATGACTGTCTTCATAACATTTCTCTTTAGATACGTCAATTAGCAACTATGTAATAGAGAGCCCCATTACTCGGTATTTATCTGTCGCTATAAATGAAATTGTGTATTTTCAGACACACACAGATCACCACCACCACCACCACCACCACCACCACCACCACCAACTACAACAACAACAAGCACAGCAGAAACAAAAAACCCAAAACAACAACAACAGAACAGAATGACAGCCTGCAAGGAAGGTGCAAGAAATAATGGAGGAATGAGGAATTAGCTTTCAGATGGACCAGTGACTGCGTGCATTTAGAAGACATGGCTCTACTTCTGAGTATTTTTCTCAGAAACTGATTAAGAACAGTTGGGTGCAGTCTCAGGTTCACGATCTTTGACTTCCTGAGAGAACTGCAGGGAAGAGTAGTGTTCTGAACACCCCAATTCCTTTTAAGATGAAAGGCTGATTTGACAGCATCAAAGAGTTCATCTTCCAAAAGAACAAAATAGAACAGAACAGTAGATTCCTTACAAGGAGTGTGTACAGAGCGAGTGCTCTGCCTGCTGTCAGAGGTTGCATCATTTGAGATCGGTTGCCATGGGCAGCTACTCCTCATGTCTGTCCTCCACTGTCTGAGCTCTGCACTCTGTGGTGTTTCCCAACAATCCTTGAGTGGCTGTTCTAAAGACTGTTCTGAATACTGAAGTAATTCTACAGAAGGATGTCTGTGCATTCTCCATTCGGGACAAATGGACGTAAAACGAAGACATACACGCAAGGGAAGACATGAAAAAAACACTCCTAGTTCACGGTCTCAGGTCAGACTTGGAAGTTGTGAAATTATTCCCAACGGTTGTCAGAATAAAACTGTGTTCTTGCACTAAATCCAGTCAGGAATCGTGTCCAGGGGAATGGATTCAGGGAACACCATTCGCAGCTCTCGCTTTCTCCTTCATGGGGAGCCTTCATTGTTGTCCTGCTCTTCCATTGGTCTGCCCTGCTTGTGGCTGGAATCTGTCATCTCCTCTCCACAATCCAGGGCAATTTCACTTGCTCCAGACAGATGACAAGGTCTGCCTTGTATACATTACTCCATGTTCTGTGAGCTACATGACCCATGACCAATTCCAGACATTTTAGAAACGATACAGACGTCTAACAGTACAGTGCTCTGAACCCGAATAGAAACCAAACTAGAGGAATCTAGGAATAATTTACTAATTGGTATTTCCTGTTAGAGTCTTCAGCATATTTGGAAGGAATTTGAAGTTTGCATATCTTGACTTTTAACCGTGATTAAAATAATGTCAAATGCAATGATGGATACAGCACCTGAAGATATGGGCCTAAACAGGATACTAGTCTGCGTTCTGAACGCATCCTGGAACCACAGTGAACAACGCTCGTCACCTCTAAAATGAAAATTGTAAAAAACAAAAAAGGATAGAAAGAAGAAGAAAATGTTCTTCCCTATTACCAATATTTCCCTGGACTTCTGTTTCCTGCACAGCTTCACAGACAGTCCACGACCTATCACGTAGGTACACGCAAAGGACGCCTTAAGAAGGAATTCTACAAGCAACATCTCCTTACCCACGGAGACCAGGTTGCTGTAATTCTCCAGCATCACGTCAATGTACAAAGCCCTCTGAGCAGAGTCCAGGCATTCCCACTCCTCCTGAGAGAAGTCCACAGCTACATCCTGGAATGTCAGCACGCCCTGGGATAAAGAAGGAAAGGGTGACCTTGTGTTACAGGGCAGAGTCCTCTCCTGGAGATGAGGAGACTTCAGGAAATCTGGGGTGGAAAGCAGTGCAGAAAACCATTCAAAAAGATGGGTTCTAATACAGTCACAAACTACAGTGAATTTTCTAAGTCTGTGAAAGCGTTAGGACATAAGAGTCTCACAGGCTGTACATAAAACGGGACACACCATTAAGGTCTGCAGACGGTTATCTATCGTTTGTGGATGCTGTGTGTTCCTCTCACGTGATCACAGCATAAGATCTTCCTAAAGACAAGCAGAAACCAAATGCTGAACAAACGCAGGAACCAAGTACTGGTTGCTATTATGACCGGAGACGTGAGTCTCCTTCCATGCCATGCATTTCTAAGACACCGTGGCAACTAGTCTGTGTGTTCAGAAGTGCACTTTTCAGAGCCGTGATGGACGAAAACAGGATGGAGCCCTCAAATAGAGCCTGTGTGTCCCATGAGCTCTCACTCAACACTACATCAGGATACACTCCCTCCTCTATAGCAACTGAGCATCAACGTAGTCTCTCCTGTTCATCTGTCAAAACGGAAATATTTTCAAAATTACATATCCTAAGTAATAGGAGAGGCTGGCGATAAAAAAAAAAGCCAAAAAACAAAAACCCTGGGGAGGGAGAATGGGGAAAGGAGCTCCAGGAGGTGAGGAAGTATAGAACTATGTTGTGTAGCTGTCATCATGAAGACAGCCTGATGTGGGCATGAAAACAGACAGGCGGATAAGAGAACAGGACAGAGGACCTAAAAAGAAAACCATGAAGCTAATCCCAATTAGTATCTGACAAAGAAGGCAAAGGGACACATGAGAAAAATATAGCAATTCCAACAAAGCCTGCTGGCAAGTCTGGACCCAGCAGGAGAACAAAATTAGATTCCTAACTTCCACTGTATTGAAACCCATTCAAAATGCATCTTAAAACTTCTTTAAATCAGAAACACTGAAACCTAGAAAACATAGGGAATATCCTTCAGGATACATGACGAGCAAGAATAATTATCCATTTTGAAGAGCAAGAACCTGAAACAGCAGAGGAACTATCCCTGAGCACCAACAGATGGGACCACGGGGAAATATAAAGATCCAAATGCCAAAGGAAACCATGGGCAGAGCACACACACACCCACAGAAAGGGAGGGAATCTGTACCAGTGACGATGTGGATAGGGGCTCACTCTAGAATTCACAAAGAATACAGAAACTGCCAAAGAAGTAAATAAAACTGCAAGTCAACAAATGGGCAAATGAACTGAATACACTATTGGTCTGTGTGTCTGTGTTGGGGGTGGGGTGGGGAGGAGGGTGCAAATGAATACACCCTACTGGAAATGTCTTTGGACATTTAAAAAAATGTAAGGTGAAATTAACACATAACTCTACAATTTCAAGCCAGGGCACACACCCAGAGACCTCCACACCCCATGGTTGCTCTGCTGTGAACACGGTAGCAAAGCTTTAGAATCAACCTGACTGTCTGTCAGGAGATGATCTGACAATGAAAATGATACACAATGAAATGCAATACTATTCAGCCGCAGAGACAAGTGTAATAAAACCTGAATAGGAATGGTTGAACTGAGAAGGTTAATGTTAAGTTAGGTCACACAGGGTCAGAAAGAAGCCTTATTTACCCTCATTTGCAGAATCTCGAAAACTATATATGTTTATTGAAACCACAGTCACCTGGGTACAGTATAACAGGGAGAAAAGAGAAGAAGAAAGATGGAAGATCATCAGGACTTGAGACTGGATGGGACGCAGGGAATCAACACCCTGTAATAAAAATGTGATAAAGCTAATTGCTTTTCTAGTTCTAGTTTGTTTTTTATTTGGTTAGGGATAAGTATACCAAAATACATTTGAGAGTGAAAATGTGAGGTCAAATGAGGCTCCAAGGCTTCTTATCACAGTGCAGTCTCTAAGTATAACATCTCACTGAGTTGTATAGCCTTTGGCCTCTTCATTTCTGTGATTTTTGTTTGTTTGTTTGTAATTTTTTAAACCATATTTAAAAAGATTATCAGAAGCTTAAAATTAAAGGCTTGCAATGCTTCAGACTGTAACATTTCTAGAAGAAAAGTGGACATGACCACTGACCTGGGACATGTTTACTGGAGAATCAGCCACTTCTTTCTGGTTCTCTTCTTTGAGGTTCTCTCACAGGGACAATGAATGCATGGCTTGCTGGCCCTTCATATCAAGGGGTCGAAAAGAGAAAGCACAAATTAATAGTGAAAGCTGTTAGGGAACAATGTCAAACCACATGTAAGACCCAAGCAACAGAATACCATCAGGTATGTAATCTATGTTCCAAGACCAGGAGAGCATGGGACACACTTAGAGCTTGGAGAGAAAATCAGTCAACCATATTGTTGCCCCATAAATATACTCTCTGAAATCCGAAGAGAGAACATCTCATGAATATTTTCTTTTTTCCTCTGATCATTTCTTTATTTGGTGGGATGTGTGTCTCAGTCACACGTAGCTCACACACTTACAGTTATTCTGACAAGAAACCCTGAGGTGGAGCAAGGGAGGCTGCAAGCACACTTCTCTCACCCTCACAAACAGGTGGCTGCAGTTCTGCAACACCCAGTCTCTGTGCAAGAGCCCCTTGAGCAGGGTCCAGGCACTCCTCACCCCTTGGGCAGTGTCCAGAGTCACAGCACTGGCTGCTGGCTGACCACAAAGTAAAATAAAATAAACAACAGATGAACTGCTGAGTTGGTGTACACCTTGACTCCTAGCACTTGGGACACACAGGTGGATGGAACTCTGAGTTCCTGTGCAGCCTGATCTACATCGTGAGCTCAGGTCTCAAACAAAGCAAACAAGGAACCAAATCCAACAGCTTGGTACTGTGTCCACCAATAGAGTGCTTTTCCTGAATGAAGGAGACAAAGGAGAAATGTATATATTTTTTCCGATGTTGATTTTTGATCATAATTACTCAAAAGATGGTCCCAAATATCATCCCTTACTATAATGCATTTTGTCTCCTGTCTTTTTTTGTTTGTTTTGTTTAGTTTTGCGTTTCTGTTTTTTATAGAGAGTTTCTCTGTGCAGCCCTGGCTGTCCTGAACCTTGAGATGTTCTGCAGGCTGGCAGTGAACTCTGATGGCCATCCACCTGCCTGTGCCTCCCTAATCCTGGGATTAACAGGTTAAAGGTCTCCCACAACCTGTCTTACACTTCCTTGTTTAGCAGTTTACAGGCTGGGAGCTGATGCAGGAAAACAGCACATGAGTTTTTCCAGGCTCTAACTTTCAACCTGAAGAACTCAGTATGAGAAGACGCGTTTCTTTCTGCCTTTGTTGCTCTCCCTTTCTAGTTTTGGTTCTTTTGAGACAGTGTCTCAACATGTAGCCCTGGCTGTCTTGAACTCAGGGTGTAGACCAGGGTGCCCTCTACGATTTCTAATCTCCCTGCCTCTGCCTCTGAGACTGAAGGTTGTGCCACTGAACCTGGCAAGGATGCTTTACAGAAAGTTGGATTTACATCAGAGAGAGCATATGTCTCACATGCAAAATGAAGGATGGGCACAAAGTGTACTTTCAAATGCTAATGTTTACAACAGTACTCCCAGAACTCTCCTCCCCACCACACTCACTCTCTATCTATATATGAATATATATATATACACACACATGCATTTATTCATATTCCATGATATCTGCAGGCCATCCCTTCATGACTCCTGTCTACAGCTCTGGGGATACACAATTCCCAGGCCCATGCGCCGCTCACGGAGTTGGAAGTGACAGGACATGGAAGTTAGTCCTCAAGAATGGGAACTTTCAGAGCCCTCTAGTCTTAAAAATCCCGGGATCCCACACCCCAAGGCAAGAGCACCTGTCAGTGTCTACTGGAGGCCAGAGACGACCTCCGAAGAAAATCCACGAGACTTAGGATTGATGTAACCTCATGAGGCTTTTAAAATCTTGCGTGTCAGGGTCCACCTTCAGCGAGTCTCCATGCAGGGAGAGTGGGAGGCAAACCCAGATTCCTATGTCTTTTGGTATTTTATGGCATGCTTGGCAAGCTGACTGGGGATAGGGCGTGCACAATTTTGATTGGCTCAGATAGCGATTAGCAGGAATCTGCCGTTGCTATCTTTTAAACTGGTTGGCTCTGCTTGTCTGCTGGGGGGGAGGGGGAGGGGAAGTCCGTTACCAGTACGTGACAGGTAGCACCTAGGCAATGAAGCCTGAGGAAGTTTGTTGCTGAATCCTGAGACTCCAAGGGGTCATTGTTGAACTCAGGAATCTGATCTTGGTTCTGAATCTGAACCCGAACCCCAAGTTCCTGGGACCTTGCAGGTTCCCGCAGCAGAGGCGCCCCGTCTGCGAACCCCGGCAGCACACGCAGGGCTCCTAGCCTGCTCTCATAGAAGCTGCAGCAGACCTCATCAGCACAACACCCGCGCTGTCCTCCAGATCTGACGCTGACCCGCGAGGACGGGGCCTCCACGTCCGAACCGCAGAGCCGGCGTTCCGAGCGCAGCAGACCCCGACCCCGTCCGAGCCGCCCCGCCGCCCGCAGCTCCCGACCTGCGCTCCAGGGCCCCGGCCTCGCTGCCGCCCGCGCTGCCGACCGCCGATTCCCCGGCGCCGGGGCGGGACTGCGGCTGCGCGCTTCCCGCGTCCCCGCGACGCCTCCGCGGTGTCCCGACCAGGTCCACGCCGCGCGACCCACGCGGTGCAGGTCCCGGCTCAGAGGGAGCGGGCTCTGCGCACTCCGCGTTCTGGTTGGCAGTCCCACTTCCGGGTCCTCACGCACACAGTGTCCCCGCTTCCTTTAACTTCAGCCCTCCAGCCCCTCCCACTCTGCTAACTTCCGGTGCACTCAAGGTCTGTCCATCACCTGCCAACGTCTGTATCCGGGTGACCGGCCACGCCCACTGGGTCTCAGGCTGCCCTGGACCTGCCCTGTGCAGCTCCCCACATCCCTGCTGCCTGCCCAGCTCAGAACTGGATCTAACAGGTTGCTGCACCCGGGTTCCCGACCCCACCCTGGGTCCTGAACCCTTCAGATGCCACACAGGCTGCCTAACACCTCGGCTGACTTCACGGTCTCCCGGGCTGCGTACTTACACCAAAACTTAACAGGTGAAATTCAGATGTCCGGTCATATTCCCCACACACGAACAGGACAAACCAAACCCAAATCCACAGCTTTTTTTGGGGCAGGGTTTATGTAGCCGTGTCTATCCTGGACTCACTATGTAGAGCAGGATGTCTTCAGACTCAAGGGAACTTTTTGCCTCTGCCTCCTGAGTGCTGGGAGGAAAGGTGGGCACCACCATGCCTGGTAACCTCATGAATGGTTGGATGCTGCCGAGAACAAATGTTTGTGTTGCACATTTTCCATGTGTTGGGACAGACGGCTTAGTGTGTAAGAGCACTACCTGGTCTTCCGGAAGACCAGGGTTCACTAGCCAACACACACACACAGCTGTTCACCACTGTCTGGTACTTCAGGGAATCTGATGACTGCTTCTGCCTCCACAGACACCTTGCGTACATCTAGTGCACAGACGTACGTGCAGGCAAAACACCAATCACACTGAAAACAAAAGAGGCTTTCACACAAATTCCCTGATGTTTTCGAGCATTTACACCTTCATTAAAGGATTTTACAAGTTTCCTATCTTTATATTTCTATTGTGTGTACTGCTGTGCATATATATCTATAGGCAGAGAATACCAGGTAAATGCTATGTCACACAATTTACAATTTTATTTTTCTGTCCTGTGTGAATTTTCTCATGTGGTCTAAGATATGAGCACATTGTAAAAGATTTGCCGCATTCATTGTAAGTGTAGGGTTTTTGTCCACTACGGATTTTCTGATGTGTTCTAATATTTGAAATATGGACAAAGGAGATGTCACACTCTTTCTTTTTCTAAAGTCTCTCTCATTCCAGTATGAATTTTCTCATGTACTCTAAGACTTGAGTACCAAGCAAAAGATTTGCCACAATCCTTACACATGTAAGGTCTCTCTCCAGTATGAACTCTCTGATGTCTTCTAAGATGTGAGCCCTGGGTAAAGCATTTCCTACATTCCTTACACATGTAAGGTCTCTCTCCAGTATGAATTCTCTGATGTCTTCTGAGATTTGAAATGTGGACAAAGGATATGTCAGTCTTTGCATTTGTAAAGTGCCTCTCCAGTATGAACTCTCTGGTGTCTTCTAAGATGTGAGTCCTGAGTAAAGCACTTCCCACAATCCCTACATGGGTAAGATTTCTCTCCAGTATGAATTTTCTGATGTGCTCTAAGATCTGAGGACCTAGCAAAAGGTTTGCCACATTCCTTACATATGTAAGGTCTCTCTCCAGTATGAACTCTCTGATGTCTTCTAAGATGTGAGTCCTGGGTAAAGCTTTTGCTACATTCCTTGCATGTGTAAGGTCTCTCTCCAGTATGAACTCTCTGATGTCTTTTAAGATATGAAATGTGGACAAAGGATATGTCACAGTCTTTACATTTGTAAGGTCCCTCTCCAGAATGAACTCTCTGATGTGTTCTAAGATGTGAGTCCCGGGTAAAGCACTTCTCACATTCGCTACATTGGTAAGGTTTCTCTCCAGTATGAATTTTCTGATGTAAACTAAGACCTGAGGACCTAGCAAAAGAATTGCCACATTCCTTACACGTGTAAGGTCTCTCTCCAGTGTGAACACTCCGATGTGTTCTAAGACTTGCGCGTTGGGTAAAGCACTTCCCACATTGCCTACATTGGTAAGGTTTCTCTCCAGTATGAACTCTCTCATGTGCTCGAAGAGTTGAGCATATGGAAAAAGATTTGCCACATTCCTTGCATACATAGGGTCTCTCCCCAGTATGAACTCTCTGGTGTTCTCTAAGATGTGAAAAGGATTTGTCACATTCTGTACACTTGTAAGGTTTCTCTCCAGTATGGAATCTCTGATGTCTTCTAAGACGTGAGTACCGGGCAAAAGATATATTACATTCTGTACATTTGAAAGGTTTCTTTCCAGTGTGAATTTTCTGGTGTCTGGCAAGTATAGACAACTGAGGAAATGACTTTCCACATTCCTTGCATTTGTAAGGTTGCTCCCCAGCATGCAGTCTTTGATGTTTTTTAAGTCGTGACTTCTGGGCAAAGGATCTGTCACAAACGTTGCACTTGTAGGCTTTCTCTCCGGTATGAGTCATCTGATGCCTGCTAAGTGATGAACAGTGGGTAAAGAATCTGTCACATTCATTGCATCTGTAAGGTTTCCCTTCAGTGTGCACTTTCTGGTGGCTGTAAAGTGCAGCCAACTGAGGAAAGGACTTTCCACATTCCTTGCATTTGTAAGGCTTCTCCCCAGTGTGAAGTCTTTGATGTGTTTTAAGACTTGAACTTTGGGTAAAGGATTTGCCACAAATGTTGCATTTGTAAGGCTTCTTTCCAGTATGAATTCTCTGATGTACACTGGGACTTGAGGTGGTATGGAAGCATTTCCCACATTTCCCACACTGGTGTGGTTTCTCCGCAGTGTACCTTGTCTGTTGCATCAGAGGGTATGTTGAGCAAAGAAAGTCGTCATAATCTTCCAGTGCGTACTCTTTCTCTGCAGGGTAGAGTCTCTGATCCTGACTCATGTTGGGACACAGATGTAAGGGTTTCTCACAGTCTTCAGCTTTGCAATGGTCTTCCTCAGTGTGAGGCTTTGTATGTCTGTCTAGCTTTGACGAGTCAACAGAGGCATCCCGGTGATCACTGCAGCTGTAGCTACTAGAGTTCTCTGTGGTTTTACTTGTTTTAGACAGCGCACACGTGGAGGGTTCATGAAGCATTTTGCCAAGATCATTACACGGACACGTCTTTTGATCACGCACATGTTGGTGGGCAGCATCAAAAACGCAATAGTTCTCTGGAAAAATGAGTACAATTCAGATTAGTGGGGCTTGTTCCAAGATTATACATTTGATAAATGACTGTCTTCCTAAGATTTCTCTTAAGATACGTCAATTAGCAACTGTGTAATAGAGAGCCCCACTACTCAGTATTTTTCCTTCACTATAAATGAAATTGTGATTTTCTGACACACAGCAGTAACACCACACCACCACCACCAACAATAATAAACAGAATAAACAGAACAGAAATAAAAAACCCAAAACAACAACAACAACAGAACAGCCTTCAAGGAAGGTGCAAGAAATAACTGAGGAATGAAAATTAGCTTTGAGATGGGCTCAGTGACTGCGTATATTTAGAAAACATGGCTCAATTTCTGAGTCTTTTTCTCAGAAAATTATAAAGAACAGTTGGGTGTAGTCTCATGTTCATGATGTTTGTACTTCCTAAGTGAACCGCAGGGAAGGGTTACCCCAATTTCTTTTAAGATGAAGGACTCATCTGACAGCATCAAAGAGTTCATGGTCCAAAACAACAAAATAAAACAGAACAGTAAATTTCTCAAAAATAGTGTCCAAAGCGAGTGTTCTGCCTGCTCTAGAGGTTGGAGCATTTGAGTTCGGTTATCAAGGGCAACTACTGCTTATGTGTGCCTCCACTGTCTAAGCTCTGCACTCTGCCGTGTTTCCCAATAATCCTTGAGGGGCTGTTAGCAAGTCTGCACTGAATACCGAAATCATTCTCCAGAAGGTTGTCTCTGTATTCTCCACTTGGGACAATATGAAGGATGTAAAAGGAAGACATACACAGAAGGGAGGCAATGAAAAAACACTCCTAGTTCACGGTCTCAGGTCAGACTTGGAAGTTGTAAAATTATTCCAAACTGCTGTCAGAATAAAACTGCGTTCCTGCACTAAATTTAATCAATAATCTTGTCCAGTGGACAGAGTCAGGGACCACCATTTGCAGCTCATGCTGTCTTATTCATGGAGACCTTTCACTGTTGTCCTGCTCATCCTCTGGTCTGACCTGCTTGTGGCTGTAATCTACCATCTCCTGTCCACAGTCCAGGGTAATCTCACTTGCTCCAGACAGATGACTAGGTCTTACTCCATGTTCTGTGAGCTACATGACCCATGACCAATGCCAGACAATTTAGAAGCGATACAGACGTGTGACACAGGACAGTGCTCTGAACTCGAAGAGAACTCAAACTGGAGGAATCTAGGAATAATTTACTAATTGGTATTTCCTGTCAGAGTCTTCTGCATATTTGGAAGCAATTTGAAATTTGCATATCTTGAGTTTTGTCTGTTATTAAAATAATGTCAAATGCAAGGGTGGATACAGCACCTTAAGATATAGGGCTAAACAGGATACAGGACTGAGATTCTGAATGAATCTTAAAACCATAATGAAGAATGCTGGTCACCCCTACAATGAAAATGTGAAAAAAATGAAAGAAAGAAGAACCTGTTCTTCCCTATTACCTATATTTCCCTGGACTTCTGCTTCCTACACAGCTTCACAGACAGTCCACGATCTATAACATAGGTACACGCAAAGGACGCCTTAAGAAGGAATTCTACAAGCAACGTCTCCTTACCCACAGAGACCAGGTTGCTGTAATTCTCCAGCATCACGTCAATGTACAAAGCCCTCTGAGCAGAGTCCAGGCATTCCCACTCCTCCTGAGAGAAGTCCACAGCTACATCCTGGAATGTCAGCACGCCCTGGGACAAAGAAGGAAAGGGTGACCTTGTGTTACAGGGCAGAGTCCTCTCCTGGAGATGAGGAGACTTCAGGAAATCTGGGGTGGAAAGCAGTGCAGAAAACCATTCAAAAAGATGGGTTCTAATACAGTCACAAACTACAGTGAATTTTCTAAGTCTGTGAAAGCGTTAGGACATAAGAGTCTCACAGGCTGCACATAAAACGGGACACACCATTAAGGTCTGCAGACGGTTATCTATCGTTTGTGGATGCTGTGTGTTCGTCTCACATGATCACAACATAAGATCTTCCTAAAGACAAGCAGAAACCGAATGCTGAACAAACGCAGGAACCAAGTACTGGTTGCTATTATGACCGGAGACGTGAGTCTCCTTCCATGCCATGCATTTCTAAGACACCGGGGCAGCCAGTCTGTGTGTTCAGAAGTGCACTTTTCAGAGCCGTGATTGAGGAAAACAGAACCCTCAAATAGAGCCTGTGTGTCCCATGAGCCCTCACTCAACACTACATCAGGATACACTCCCTCCTCTATAGCAACTGAGCATCAACACAATCTCTCATCTTTCAAAACAGAAATATTTTCAAAATTACATATCCTAAGTAATAGGAGATGCTGGCGATAAAAAAAAACCCAAAAACCAAAAAAAAAAAAACTCTGGGGAGGGAGAATGGGGAAAGGAGCTCCAGGAGGTGAGGAAGTATAGAACTATGTTGTGTAGCTGTGGTCATGAAGACAGCCTGATGTGGGCATGAAAACAGACAGGGGGATAAGACAACAGGACAGAGGACCCAGACAGAAAACCATGAAGCTAATCCCAATTAATATCTGACAAAGAAGGCAAAGGGACACATCAGAAAAATACAGCAATTCCAACAAAGCGTGCTGGAAGACTGACCCAGCAGGAGAATGAAACTAGATTCCTAACTTCGACCCTGTATGGAAACCCATTCAAAACGGGTCCCAAACCTTCTATAAACCAGAAACACTGAAACCTAGAAAACTTAGGGAATATCCTTCATGATACCAGAATGAGCAAGAAGATTTCTTCCTTTTTGAAGAGGAAGAACCCTAAGAGCACAGGAACTATCCCTGAGCACCAACAGATGGGACCACAGGGAAATAAAAAGATCCAAACGCCAAAGGAAATCGTGGGAATCTGTACCTCCCACGATTAGGATAGGGGCTCACTCTAGAATTCACAAAGAATACAGAAAATGCCAAAGAAGTAAACAAAACTGCCAATCAACAAATAGGCAAATGAACCGACTACACTATTGGTTGGTGTGTCTGTGTTGGGGGTGGGGTGGGGAGGAGGGTGCAAATGAATACACTCTATTGGAAATAGGTTCGGATAGGAAAAAAAAATGACAGGTCACACTAACACATAACTCTCCAATTTCAGTCCACACCATACACCCAGAGACCTCCACACCTGATGGTTGCTCTCCTGTAATCACCTAGCAAAGAATTGGAATCCACCTGACTGTCTGTCAGGAGATGATCTGATAATGAAAACCATACACATATGAAATGCAATACTATTCAGCTGGAGAGAAAAGTGTAATAAAATCTGAACAGGAATGGTTGAACTGAGAAAGTTAATGTTAAGAGAGGTCACACAGTGTCAGAAAGAAGCCTTATTTACCCTCTCCTTTGCAGAATCTAGCCCACTGTATATGCTTATTGAAGCTACAATCATGTGGGTACACTATAACAGGGAGAAAAGAGAACAAGAAAGGTGAAGATCATCAGGACTTGAGACTGTATGGACTCAGGAATAAAGCACCTGTTATGAGAAACAGTATAAAGGTAAATTCTTTTCTAGTTCAAGTTTGTTTTTTTGGTTATGGATGAGTATCCCAAAATATATTTGAGAATGAAAATATGAAATCTAATGTGCAGGTGTTAAGCTTCTGATCACAGTGAAGTCTCTAAGTATAAAATTTCACTGAGATGAATACTCTTTGGTTCTGTTAACTTGCGTGATTTTTTGTTTGTTTGTAATATTATATACCATATTTAAAAAGAATATCAGAAGCATAAACTTAATGGCTTTCAATGTTTCAGACTGTAACATTTCTAGAAGAAAAGTGGACATGACCACTGACCTTGGACATGTTTACTGGAAAGTCAGCCACTTCTTTCTGTTTCTCATCTTTGAGGTTCTCTCCCAGAAAGAATGAATGCATGGCTGTCTGGCCCTTCATATCAAGGGGTGGAAAAGAGAAAGCACAAATTAATAGTGAAAGCTGTTAGGGAACAATGTCAAAACACATGTAAGACCCAGGCAACAGCACACCACCAGGTGTGTAATCTATGTTCCAAGACCAGGAGAGCATGGGAAACACTTAGAGCTTGGAGAGAAAATCACAGTCAACCATGTTGTTGCCCCAGAAATATACTCTCTGAAAACCGAAGAGAGAACATTTCGTGAATATTTACTTTTTTCCTCTGAGCATTTTATTTGGTGGGATGTGCGACTCAGTCACACATAGCTCACACACTTACAGTTATTCTGCCAAGAAACCCTGAGGAGGAGCAAGGGAGGCTGCAAGCACACTCCTCTCACCCTCACAAACAGGGCTGCTGCAATTCTGCAACACCCAGTCTCTGTGCAAGAGCCCCTTGAGCAGGGTCCAGGCACTCCTCACCCCTTGGGCAGAGTCCAGAGTCACAGCACTGGCTGCTGGCTGACCACAAAGTAAAATAAAATAAACAACAGATGAACTGCTGAGTTGGTGTACACCTTGACTCCTAGCACTTGGGACACACAGGTGGATGGAACTCTGAGTTCCAGAGCAGCCTGGTCTACATGGTGAGCTCAGGTCTCAAACAAAGCAAACAAGGAAAGCAAATGCAACAGCTTGGTCCTGTGTCCACCAATAGAGTGCTTTTCTTGAATGAAGGAGACAAAGGAGAATTGTAGATTTTATTTCCAATGTTGATTTTTGATCATAATTACTCAAAAGATGCATTCTAATATTTTCCCTTACTATGATGTATTTTCCCTCCTATGTTTTTTTGTGTGTTTTGTTTAGCTTTGGGTTTTTGGTTTTTTATACAGAGTTTTTCTGGTCAGGCCTGTCTGTACTGAACCTTGAGATGTTCTGCAGGCTGGCAGTGAATTCTGATTTCCACCTGCCTGTGACTCCCTAATCCTGGGATTAACGGATTAAAGGTCTCCCACCACCTGTTTTACACTGCCTTGTTAGCAGCTTAAAGGCTGGGAGCAGATGCAGGAAAACAGCACATGAGTTTTTCCAGGCTCTAACTTTCAACATGAAGAACTCAGCAAGAGAGGATGCCTTTCTTTCTGCCTTTGTTGTTGTCTCTTTCTAGTTGTGGTTGTTTTGAGCTAGTGTCTCAACATGTAGCCCTGGCTGTCTTGAACTCAGGGTGTAGACCAGGGTGTCCCCTAAGATTTCCCATCACCCTGCCTCTGCCTCCAGAGTTCTGAGACTGAAGGTTGTGCCTCTGAGCCTGGCAAGGACGCTTTACAAAAAGTTGGATTTACATCACAGAGAGCATACATCTCAGATGGAAAAATGAAGGATGGGCGCAAAGTGTACCTTTAAATGCTAATGTTTACAACAGTACTCCCGGAATTCTCCTCCCGAACACACACACTCTCCGTCTCTCTCTACATGCATTTATTCATATTCCATGACATCTGCCGACCATCCCTTCATGACTCCTGTCTACACCTCTGGGGACACCCAATCCCCAGGCCCATGGGCCACTCACGAGTTGGAAGTGAGAGGACACGGACGTCAGCACGCATCAATGGAACTTCCAGAGCCTTGTCATCGTAAATCATAAAAAGACAGGGACCCCAGGGCCACAGTGTGAGCCCCTGTCAGTGTCTATCTGCCAGAGACCACCTTCAAAGAAAACCCATGACCCTTAGGATTGCTGAAACCGCATGAGGCTTTTAAGATCTGGCCCATAAGGATCCACCTTCAGCAAGTCTCCATACAGGAAGAGTGGGAGGCCTACCCAGATTCCTACGGTTTTTGGCCTTTTATAGCGTGAAAGGCAAAGGGCCTGGAGATAGGGCATGCACAATTTTGATTGGCTCAGGTACCCATTGGCAGGAATCTGCCATTGTTATCATTTAAACTGGTTGGCTCTGCTTGTCTGCTGGGGGAGGGGGGGTCCCTTACCACTACTTGACAGGTAGCTCCTAGGCAAGTAAGCCTGAGGAAGATTGTTCCTCATTCCTAGTTGAGGAAGGAGTCGTCATCTAACTCAGGAATCTGATCCTAGTTTTTGAATCTGAATCGGAACCCCAGGTTCCCGGGACCTTGCAGGTTCCCGCAGCAGAGGCGCCCCGTCTGCGAACCCCGGCAGCACACGCAGGGCTCCTAGCCTGCTCCCATAGGAGAAGCTGCAGCAGAGCGTCATCAGCACAGGACCCGCGCTGTCCTCCAGATCTGACGCTGACCCGCGAGGACGGGGCCTCCACGTCCGAACCGCAGAGCCGTCGTTCCGAGCGCAGCAGACGCCGGCCCGGTCCGAGCCGCCCCGCCGCCCGCAGCTCCCGACCTGCGCTCCAGGGCCCCGGCCTCGCTGCCGCCGGCGCTGCCGACCGCTGATTCCCCGGCGCCGCGGCGGGACTGCGGCTGCGCGCTTCCCGCGTCCCCGCGACGCCTCCGCGGTGTCCCGACCAGGTCCACGCCGCGCGACCCACGCGGTGCAGGTCCCGGCTCAGAGGGAGCGGGCTCTTCGCACTCCGCGTTCTGGTTGGCAGTCCCACTTCCGGGTCCTCACGCACACAAGGTCCCCGCTTCCTGTCACTTCAGTCCTCCAGCCCCTCCAATTCTGCTAACTTCCGGTGCACACAAGGACTCTCCAGGAACTCCCTAACTCTGTGTGACTCAGGTGACTAGCCCCGCCCCCTGGACAGGCCCCTCCCACTTTGCATCCGTCTGCCCTGGACCTGCCCTTTGCAGCCTCCCCACATCCCTGCTGCCTGCCCAGCTCAGAACTGGATCTAACAGGTCGCTGCACCTGGGTTCCCGACCCCACCCTGGGTCCTGAACCCTTCAGATGCCACACAGGCTGCCTAACACCTCGGCTGACTTCACGGTCTCCCGGGCTGCGTACTTACACCAAAACTTAACAGGTGAAATTCAGATGTCCGGTCATATTCCCCGCACACGAACAGGACAAACCAAACCCAAATCCACAGCTTTTTTTGGGGCAGGGTTTATGTAGCCATGTCTATCCTGGACTCACTATGTAGACCAGGATGTCTTCAGACTCAAGGGAACTTTTTGCCTCTGCCTCCTGAGTGCTGGGAGGAAGGTGGGCACCACCATGCCGGGCACCTTATGAATGGTTGGATGCTGACGAGAACATATGTTTGGGTTACACATTTTCCAGGGAGTTGGACAGACAGCTTAGTGTGTAAGAGCACTACCTGCTCTTCCGGAAGACCAGGGTTTCAATCGCCAAAACACACACACTGCAGCTCCCCAGTGTCTGGTACCCAGCTTCAGGGAATCTGATGACTGCTTCTGCCTCCACAGACACCATGCGTACATCTAATGCACAGACGTACATGCAGGCAAAACCCCATTCACACTGAAAACAAAAAAGGCTTTCACACAAATTCCCTGAAGTTTTCAAACATTTAAACCTTAATTAAAGGATTTTACAAGGTTCTTATCTTTATATTTCTATTCTGTCTACTGCTGAGCATATATATCTACAGGCAGAGAATACCAGATAAATGCAATGTCACACAAATTACACTCTTATTTTTCTCTCCACGGTGAATTTTCTCATGTGCTCTAAGATATGAGCATCTAGTAAAAGATTTGCTACATTCCTTTCAAGTGTAGGTTCTCTCTCCACTATGAATTTTCTGATGTGTTCTAAGATTTGAAATCAGGATAAAGGAGATGTCACAGTCTTTGCTTTCTTAAGGTCTCTCTCAGGATGAAGGCTCAGATGTCTTCTAAGATGGGAGTTCCGGGTAAAGCACTTCCCACATTCCGTACATTGGTAAGGTCTCTCTCCAGTATGAACTCTCTGATGTATTTTAAGACAAGAAATCTCGATAAAGGATATGTCACAGTCTTTGCATTTGTAAGGTCTCTCTCCAGTATGAATTTTCTCATGTACTCGAAGACCTGAGGACCTAGCAAAAGATTTGCCACACTCCTTACACATGTAACGTTTCTCTCCAGCATGAACTCTCCGGTGTTTTCTAAGACTTGAAAAGTCGACAAAGTATATGTCACAGTCTTTGCATTTGTAAGGTCTCTCTCCAGGATGAAGTTCCAGATGTCTTCTAAGATGTGCGTTCCGGATAAAGCACTTCCCACATTCCCTACATTGGTAAGGTCTCTCTCCAGTATGAATTCTCATATGTTTTCTAAGATCTGAGGACCAAGCAAAAGATTTGCCACACTTTTTACACGAGTAAGGTCTCTCTCCAGTATGAACTCTCTGATGTGTTCTAAGATGTGAGAGCTGGGTAAAACACTTCCCACATTCCCTACATTGGTAAGGTTTCTCTCCAGTGTGAACTCTCTGGTGTTCTCTAAGATTAGAAAAGGATTTGTTACATACTGTACATCTGTAAGGTTTCTCTCCAGTATGAACTCTCTGGTGCATTCTAAGACGTGAGTACACGGCAAACGACATGTCACATTCTGTACATTTGAAAGGTTTCTTTCCAGTGTGAATTTTCTGGTGTCTGGTAAGTACAGACAACTGAGGAAAGGACTTTCCACATTCCTTGCATTTGTAAGGCTGCTCCCCAGTGTGCAGTGTCTGATGTGTTTTAAGACTTGAGATCTGTGCTACTAATCTGTCACAGAAGTTAAACTTGTGGGCTTTCTCTCCGGTATGAGTCGTCTGATGCTTCCTAAGTGATGAACGGTGGCTAAAGACTCTGTCACACTCATTGCATCTGTAAGGATTCTGCCCAGTGTGCACTCTCTGATGGCTTTTAAGGGCTGGCAACTGAGGAAAGGACTTTCCACAATCCTTGCATTTGTAAGGTTTCTCCCCAGTGTGCAGTCTCTGATGTGTTTTAAGACTTGAGTTGTGGGTAAAGGCTCTGTCACAGATGTTGCATTTGTACGGCTTCTCTCCAGTATGACTTCTCTGATGTACCCTGAGGCTTGAGGTGGTACTGAAATATTTCCCACATTTCCCACACTGGTGTGGTTTCTCCACAGTGTACCTTGTCTGTTGCATCAGAGGGTATGTTGAGCGAAGAAAGTCCTCATATTCTTCCAGTGTTTTCCTAGTTTTAGACAGTGCACTCGTGGAGAGGTCATGAAGCATTTTGCCAAGATCATTACACGGACACGTGTTTTTATCACGCACATGTTGGTGGGCAGCATCAAAAATGCAATTGTTCTCTGGAAAAGTGAGTACAATTCAGATTAGTGGGGCTTGTTTCAAGATTAAACATTTGATAAATGACTGTCTTCCTAAAATTTCTCTTAAGATAGCTCAATTAGCAACTGTGTAATAGAGAGCCCTCTTACTCAGTATTTTTCTTTCTCTATTAATGAAATTATGTATTTTCATACCCACAGAGATCACCACCACCACCACCACCACCAACTACAACAACAACAAGCACAGCAGAAACAAAAAACCCAAAACAACAACAACAGAAAAGAATGACAGCCTGCAAGGAAGGTGCAAGAAATAATGGAGGAATGAGGAATTAGCTTTCAGATGGACCAGTGACTGCGTGCATTTAGAAGACATGGCTCTACTTCTGAGTATTTTTCTCAGAAACTGATTAAGAACAGTTGGGTGCAGTCTCAGGTTCACGATGTTTGACTTCCTGAGAGAACTGCAGGGAAGAGTAGTGTTCTGAACACCCCAATTCCTTTTAAGATGAAAGGCTGATTTGACAGCATCAAAGAGTTCATCTTCCAAAAGAACAAAATAGAACAGAACAGTAGATTCCTCACAAGGAGTGTGTACAGAGCGAGTGTTCTGCCTGCTGTCAGAGGTTGCATCATTTGAGATCGGTTGCCATGGGCAGCTACTCCTCATGTCTGTCCTCCACTGTCTGAGCTCTGCACTCTGTGGTGTTTCTCAACAATCCTTGAGTGGCTGTTCTAAAGACTGTTCTGAATACTGAAGTAATTCTACAGAAGGATGTCTGTGCATTCTCCATTCGGGACAAATGAAGGACGTAAAACGAAGACATACACGCAAGGGAAGACATGAAAAAAACACTCCTAGTTCACGGTCTCAGGTCAGACTTGGAAGTTGTGAAATTATTCCCAACGGTTGTCAGAATAAAACTGTGTTCTTGCACTAAATCCAGTCAGGAATCGTGTCCAGGGGAATGGATTCAGGGAACACCATTCGCAGCTCTCGCTTTCTCCTTCATGGGGAGCCTTCATTGTTGTCCTGCTCTTCCATTGGTCTGCCCTGCTTGTGGCTGGAATCTGTCATCTCCTCTCCACAATCCAGGGCAATTTCACTTGCTCCAGACAGATGACAAGGTCTGCCTTGTATACATTACTCCATGTTCTGTGAGCTACATGACCCATGACCAATTCCAGACATTTTAGAAACGATACAGACGTCTAACAGTACAGTGCTCTGAACCCGAATAGAAACCAAACTAGAGAAATCTAGGAATAATTTACTAATTGGTATTTCCTGTTAGAGTATTCCACATATTTGGAAGGAATTTGAAGTTTGCATATCTTGACTTTTAACCGTGATTAAAATAATGTCAAATGCAATGATGGATACAGCACCTGAAGATATGGGCCTAAACAGGATACTAGTCTGCGTTCTGAACGCATCCTGGAACCACAGTGAACAACGCTCGTCACCTCTAAAATGAAAATTGTAAAAAACAAAAAAGGATAGAAAGAAGAAGAAACTGTTCTTCCCTATTACCTATATTTCCCTGGACTTCTGTTTCCTGCACAGCTTCACAGACAGTCCACGAACTATCACGTAGGTACACGCAAAGGACGCCTTAAGAAGGAATTCTACAAGCAACATCTCCTTACCCACAGAGACCAGGTTGCTGTAATTCTCCAGCATCACGTCAATGTACAAAGCCCTCTGAGCAGAGTCCAGGCATTCCCACTCCTCCTGAGAGAAGTCCACAGCTACATCCTGGAATGTCAGCACGCCCTGGGATAAAGAAGGAAAGGGTGACCTTGTGTTACAGGGCAGAGTCCTCTCCTGGAGATGAGGAGACTTCAGGAAATCTGGGGTGGAAAGCAGTGCAGAAAACCATTCAAAAAGATGGGTTCTAATACAGTCACAAACTACAGTGAATTTTCTAAGTCTGTGAAAGCGTTAGGACATAAGAGTCTCACAGGCTGCACATAAAACGGGACACACCATTAAGGTCTGCAGACGGTTATCTATCGTTTGTGGATGCTGTGTGTTCCTCTCACGTGATCACAGCATAAGATCTTCCTAAAGACAAGCAGAAACCAAATGCTGAACAAACGCAGGAACCAAGCACTGGTTGCTATTATGACCCGAGACGTGAGTCTCCTTCCATGCCATGCATTTCAAGACACCGTGGCAACTAGTCTGTGTGTTCAGAAGGGCACTTTTCAGAGCCGTGATTGAAGAAAACTGAACGGAACCCTGGAATAGAGCCTATGTGTCCCATGAGCCCTCATTCTACACTACATCAGGATACACTCCCTCCTCTATAGCAACTGAGCATCAACACAATCTCTCATCTTTCAAAATGGTTATATTTTTAAAATTACAGATCCTAAGTAATAGGAGATGCTGGCAATAAAAAAAAACCGCAAAACCAACAACTCTGGGGAGGGAGAATGGGGAAAGGAGCTATAAGAGGTGTGGAATTATGGAATATATGTAGCTGTGGTCATAAAGGCAGCCTGATATGGGAATGAAAACAAAATGGGGATAAGACAACAAGAAAGAGGGCCCAAAAAGAAAACTATGAAGCTAATCCCAATCTGACAAAGAAGGCAAAGGGACACAGGAGAAAAATATAGCAATTCCAACAAAGGGTGTTGGCAAGACTGGACCCAGCAGGAGAACAAAATTAGATTCCTAACTTCCACTTGTATTGAAACCCATTCAAAATGCATGCTAAACATTTAAAACCAGAAACACTGAAACCTAGAAAACGTAGGGAATATCTTTCGGGATACATGAACGAGCAAGAATAATTCTTACTTTTGGAAGAGGAAGAACCCAAAACAGCTCAGGAACTATCCCTGAGCACCAACAGATGGGGCCACAGGGAAATAAAAAGATCCAAGTGCCAGAGGCAACAATAGGCAGAGCACACACATACCCAACAGAAAGGGAGGGAGTGTGTACCAGTGACGATGTGGATAGGGTCTCACTCTAGAATTCACAAAGAATACAGAAAATGCCAAAGAAGTAAATAAAACTGCAAGTCAACAAATGGGCAAATGAACTGAATACACTATTGGTTCCTGTCTGTGTTGGGGGTGGGGTGGGGAGGAGGGTGCAAATGAATACACCCTACTGGAAATGTCTTTGGACATTTAAAAAAAATGTAAGGTGAAACTAACACATAACTCTACAATTTCAAGCCGGGACACACACCCAGAGACCTCCACACCCCATGGTTGCTCTGCTGTAAACTGGGTAGCAAAGCTTTAGAACCCACCTGGCTGTCTGTCAGGAGATGCTCTGACAATGAAAATGATACACAGATGAAATGCAGTGCTATTCAGCCGGAGAGAAAAGTGTAATAAAACCTGAATAGGAATGGTTGAACTGAGAACGTTAATGTTAAGTTAAGTCACACAGGGTCAGAAAGAAGCCTTATTTACCCTCATTTGCAGAATCTGGAAAACTATATATGTTTATTGAAACCACAGTCACCTGGGTACAGTATAACAGGGAGAAAAGAGAACAAGAAAGATGGAAGATCATCAGGACTTGAGACTGGATGGGACGCAGGGAATCAACACCCTGTAATAAGAAATGTGATAAAGCTAATTGCTTTTCTAGTTCTAGTTTGTTTTTTATTTGCTTAGGGATAAGTATACCAAAACACATTTGAGAGAGAAAATGTGAGGTCAAATGAGGCCCCGAGGCTTCTTACCGCAGTGCAGTCTCTAACTATAACATCTCACTGAGTTGTATAGCCTTTGGTCTCTTCATTTCTGTGATTTTTGTTTCTTTGTTTGTAATTTTTTAAACCATATTTAAAAAGATTATCAGAAGCAGAAAATTATGGCTTCCAATGTTTCAGACTGTAACATTTCTTGAAGAAAAGTGGACATGACCACTGACCTGGGACATGTTTACTGGAGAATCAGCCACTTCTTTCTGTTTCTCTTCTTTGAGGTTCTCTCTCAGGGACAATGAATGCATGGCTTGCTGGCCCTTCATATCAAGGGGGCGAAAAGAGAAAGCACAAATTAATAGTGAAAGCTGTTAGGGAACAATGCTAAACCACATGTAAGACCCAAGCAACAGCACACCACCAGGTGTGTAATCTATGTTCCAAGACCAGGAGAGCATGGGACACACTTAGAGCTTGGAGAGAAAATCACAGTGAACCATGGTGTTGCCCCAGATATACAGTCTCAGAAAACCGAAGAGAGAACATTTCATGAGTATTTACTTTTTTCCTCTGAGCATTTCATTATTAGGTGGGATGTGTGACTCAGTCACACATAGCTCACACACTTACAGTTATTCTGCCAAGAAACCCTGAGGAGGAGCAAGGGAGGCTACAAGCACACTCATCTCACCCTCACAAACAGGGCAGATGCAATTCTGCAACACCCAGTCTCTGTGCAAGAGCCCCTTGAGCAGGGTCCAGGCACTCCTCACCCCTTGGGCAGAGTCCAGAGTCACAGCACTGGCTGCTGGCTGACCACAAAGTAAAATAAAATAAACAACAGATGAACTGCTGAGTTGGTGTACACCTTGACTCCTAGCACTTGGGACACACAGGTGGATGGAACTCTGAGTTCCAGTGCAGCCTGGTCTACATGGTGAGCTCAGGTCTCAAACAAAGCAAACAAGGAAAGCAAATCCAATAGCTTGCTCCTGTGTCCACCAATAGAGTGCTTTTCTTGAATGAAGGAGACAAAGGAGTCCTGTAGATATTTTTTCCGATGTTGATATGTGATCATAATTACTCAAAAGATGCTTTCTAATATTATTCCTTACTATAATGTATTTTCCCTCCTATCTTTTTTTGTTTGTTTTGTTTAGCTTTGGGTTTTTGTTCTTTGATATAGAGTTTTTCTGTGCAGCCCTGGCTGTCCTGAACCTTGAGATGTTCTGCAGGCTGGCAGTGAACTCTCATGTCCACCTGCCTGTGACTCCCTAATCCTGGGATTAACGGATTAAAGGTCTCCCACCACCTGTTTTACCCTGCTTTGTTTAGCAGCTTAAAAGCTGGGAACAGTTGCAGGAAAACAGAGAATGAGATTTTCCAGGCTCTAACTTTCAACATGAAGAACTCAGCAAGAGAAGACTTGTTTCTTTCTGCCTTTGTTGTTCTCTCTTTCTAGTTGTGGTTGTTTTGAGCTAGTGTCTCAACATGTAGCCCTGGCTGTCTTGAATTCATGGTGCAGACCAGGGTGTCCCCTAAGATTTCCAATCTCCCTGCCTCTGCCTCCAGAGTTCTGAGACTGAAGGTTGTACCTCCGAGCCTGACAAGGACGCTTTACACAAAGTTGGATTTACATCACAGAGAGCATACATCTCAGATGGAAAAATGAAGGATGGACGCAAAGTGTACCTTTAAATGCTAATGTTTACAACAGTACTCCCGGAATTCTCCTCTGAACACTCTCTCTCTCTCTCTCTCCATATATATAAATATATATATATAATATATATATATATATACACATGCATTTATTCATATCCCATGACATCTGCCGGCCATCCCTTCATGACTCCCGTCTACAGCTCTAAGGATGCCCACTCCACAGACACAAGCGCCACTCACGGAGTTGGAAGTGACAGGACATGGATTTCAGCACCGATGAATGGGAACTTCCAGAGCCTTGTCGTCG
The DNA here is from genome assembly GCA_026225945.1 of Cricetomys ansorgei. Classification (NCBI taxonomy): domain Eukaryota; kingdom Metazoa; phylum Chordata; class Mammalia; order Rodentia; family Nesomyidae; genus Cricetomys; species Cricetomys ansorgei. The sequence continues at coordinate 397,359 of JAMJFZ010000698.1, read as the reverse complement.
TAAAAAGACCTGGACCCCATGATCACGGTGTGAGCCCTGTCAGTGTCTACCGGCCAGAGACCACGTCCAAAGAAAACCCACGCGATTTAGGATTGATGCAACCGCATGAGGCTTTTAAGATGTGGCGCCTCACGCAGGGAGAGTGGGAGATGAACCAAGATTCCTATATCTTTTGGCATTTATGGTGTGCATGGCAAACGACCTGGAGGATAGGGCGGGCACAATTTTGATTGGCTCAGGTCCACATTGGCGGGAATCCGCTAGTGTTACCTTTCAAACTGGTTCGCTCTGCTTGTGTGCTAAGGGAAGGAGGGTCCCTTACTACTACATGACAGGTAGCACCTAGGCAACTGAAGCCTGAGAAAGTTTGTTCCTCAATCCTAAGACTCGAAGGAGTCGTCATCCAACTCAGGAATCTGATCCTGGTTTTTGAATCTGAACCCGAACCCCAGGTTCACGGGACCTTGCAGGTTCCCGGCAGCAGAGGCGCCCCGTCTACGAACCCGGCAGCACACGCAGGGCTCCTAGCCTGCTCTCATAGGAGAAGCTGCAGCAGAGCGTCATCAGCACAGGACCCGCGCTGTCCTCCAGATCTGACGCTGACCCGCGAGGACGGGGCCTCCACGTCCGAACCGCAGAGCCGGCGTTCCGAGCGCAGCAGACCCCGGCCCCGTCCGAGCCGCCCCGCCGCCCGCAGCTCCCGACCTGCGCTCCAGGGCCCCGGCCTCGCTGCCGCGCGCGCTGCCGCCCGGCGATTCCCCGGCGCCGGGGCGGGACTGCGGCTGCGCGCTTCCCGCGTCCCCGCGACGCCTCCGCGGTGTCCCGACCAGGTCCACGCCGCGCGACCCACGCGGTGCAGGTCCCGGCTCAGAGGGAGCGGGCTCTGCGCACTCCGCGTTCTGGTTGGCAGTCCCACTTCCGGGTCCTCACGCACACAGCGTCCCCGCTTCCTGTCACTTCAGTCCTCCAGCCCCTCCCACTCTGCTAACTTCCGGTGCGACAAGGACTGTCCAGCACATGCCAACCTCTGTATCCCGGTGACTGGCCCCGCCCCCTGGACCGGCCCCGCCCACTCGGTCTCAAGCTGCCCTGGTCCTGCCCTGTGCAGCTCCCCACATCCATGCTGCCTGCCCATCTCAGATCTGGATCTAACAGGTCGCTGCACCCGGGTTCCCGACCCCACCCTGGGTCCTGAACCCTTCAGATGCCACACAGGCTGCCTAACACCTCGGCTGACTTCACGGTCTCCCGGGCTGCGTACTTACACCAAAACTTAACAGGTGAAATTCAGATGTCCGGTCATATTCCCCGCACACGAACAGGACAAACCAAACCCAAATCCACAGCTTTTTTTGGGGCAGGGTTTATGTAGCCGTGTTTATCCTGGACTCACTATGTAGACCAGGATGTCTTCAGACTCAAGGGAACTTTTTGCCTCTGCCTCCTGAGTGCTTGGAGGAAAGTGGGCACCACCATGCCTGGTAACCTCATGAATGGTTGGATGCTGCCGAGAACAAATGTTTGTGTAACACATTTTCCAGGAGGCTGGACAGACGGCTTAGTGTGTAAGAGCACTCCCTGCTCTTCCGGAAGACCAGGTTTCAATCGCCAGCACACACACACACTACAGCTCACCACTGTCTGGTACCCAGCTTCAGGGAATCTGATGACTGCTTCTGCCTCCACAGACACCAGTACATCTAGTGCACAGCCGAACGTGCAGGCAAAACCCCATTCACACTGAAAACAAAAAAGGCTTTCACACAAAATCCCTGATGTTTTCTAATATTTAAACCTTCATTAAAGGATTTTACAAGTTTCCTATCTTTATATTTCTATTGTGTGTACTGCTGGGCATATATATCTGTAGACAGAGAATAGCAGATAAATGCTATGTCACACAATTTACAATCTTATTTTTCTCTCCAGTGTGAATTTTCTCATGTGCTCTAAGATATGAAAGCCTAGTAAAAGATTTTCCACATTCTCTACAATTGTAGGGTCTCTCACCAGTATGAATTTTCTGATGTGCTCTAAGATCCGAGGACCTAGCAAAAGATTTGCCACAATCCTTACACATGTAAGGTCTCTCTCCAGTATGAAGGCTCTGATGTCTTCTAAGATGTGAGTCCTGGGTAAAGCTTTTACCACATTCCTTACACGGGTAAGGTCTCTCTCCAGTATGAACTCTCTCATGTCTTCTAAGATTTGAAATCTGGATAAAGGCTATGTCACAGTCTTTGCATTTGTAAGGTCTCTCTCCAGTATGAATTTTCTCATGTACTCTAAGACCTGAGTATCTAGTAAAAGATTTGCCACATTCCTTACATGTGTAATGTTTCTCTCCAGTATGAACTCTCCGGTGTTTTCTAAGATTTGAAATGTCAACAAAGGATATGTCACAGTCTTTGCATTTGTAAGGTCCCTCTCCAGAATGAACTTCCTGATGTCTTCTAAGATTTGAGTCCTGAGTAAAGCACTTCCCACATTCCCTACATTGGTAAGGTTTCTCTCCAGTATGAATTTTCTGATGTAATCTAAGACCTGAGGAACAAGCAAAAGATTTGCCACATTCCTTACACGTGTAAGGTCTCTCTCCAGTATGAACTCTCTGATGTCTTCTAACATGTGAACGCTGGGCAAAGCGCTTCCCACATTCCCTACATTGGTAAGGTTTCTCTCCAGTGTGAACTCTCTCATGTGCTCGAAGCGTTGAGCATATGGTAAAAGATTTGCCACATTCCTTGCAAACGTAGGGTCTCTCCCCAGTATGAACTCTCTGGTGTTCTCTAAGATGAGAAAAGGATTTGTTACATTGTGTACATTTGTAAGGTTTCTCTCCAGTATGAAATCTCTTGTGAATTCTAAGACGTGAGTACCGGGCAAAAGACATGTCACATTCTGTACATTTGTAAGGTTTCTCTCTAGTGTGAATTTTCTGGTGTCTGGTAAGTACAGAGAACTGAGGAAAGGACTTTCCACATTCCTTGCATTTGTAAGGTTGCTCCCCAGCATGCAGTCTTTGATGTGTTTTAAGTCTTGAGCTCTGGGTAAAGGCTCTGTCACAATAGTTGCACTTGAAGGGTTTCTCTCCGGTATGAGTCATTTGATGCCATCTGAGTGATGAACAGTGGATAAAGAGTCTGTCACACTCATTGCATTTGTAAGGCTTCTGCCCAGTGTGCACTTTCTGGTGGCAGTTAAGTGCAGCCAACTGAGGAAAGGACTTTCCACATTCCTTGCATTTGTAAGGTTTCTCCCCAGTATGAAGTCTTTGATGTGTTTTAAGACTTGAGCTCTGGGTAAAGGCTCTCTCACAAAAGTTGCATTTGTACGGCTTCTTTCCAGTATGAATTCTCTGATGTACCCTGAGGCTTGAGGTGGTACTGAAATATTTCCCACATTTCCCACACTGGTGTGGTTTCTCTTCAATGTGCACTGTTCGTTGCATCAGAGGGTATGTTGAGCGAAGAAAGTCGTGATATTCTTCCAGTTTATTACTAGTTTTAGACAGTGCACACGTGGAGAGTTCATGAAGTATTTTGCCAGGATCATTACACGGACACGTCTTTTCATCATGCACATGTTGGTGGGCAGCATCAAAAACGCAATAGTTCTCTGGAAAAGTGAGTACAATTAAGATTAGTGGGGCTTGTTCCAATATTAAACATTTGATAAATGACGTATCTTAAGATACGTAAAGCAGCAACTGTGTAATAGAGAGCCCCATTATTGAGTATTTTTCCTTCTGTATAAATAAAATTGAGTATTTTCAAACACACACACAGCACCACCATGAACAACAACAATAAGAACAACAACAAAAAACCCAAAACAAAAACAATAACAGCAGAACAGAATGACAGCCTGCAAGGAAGGTGCAAGAAATAATGGAGTAATGAGGAATTAGCTTTCAGATGGACCAGTGACTGCGTGCATTTAGAAGACATGGCTCTATTTCTGAGTATTTTTCTCAGAAACTGATTAAGAACAGTTGGGTGCAGTCTCAGGTTCACGATGTTTGACTTCCTGAGAGAACTGCAGGGAAGAGTAGTGTTCTGAACACCCCACTTCCTTTTAAGATGAAAGGGTGATTTGACCGCATCAAAGAGTTCATCTTCCAAAAGAACAAAATAGAACAGAACAGTAGGTTCCTCACAAGGAGTGTGTACAGAGCGAGTGCTCTGCCTGCTGTCAGAGGTTGCATCATTTGAGATTGGTTGCCATGGGCAACTACCGCTAATGTCAGTCTTCCACTGTAGAGCTCTGCACTTTCCAGTGTTTCCCAACAATCCTTGAGGGGTGTTGTCAAGTCAGCTCAGAATACCGAAGTCATTCTCCAGAAGGATGTCTGTGTACTCTCCACTTAGGACAAAATGAAGGATGTAAAACGAAGACATACACACAAGGGAGACAATGAAAAAAACACTCCTAGTTCACGGTCTCAGTCAGACTTGGAAGTTGAGAAATTATTACAAACTGTTCTCAGAATAAAACTGCGTTCCTGCACTAAAATTAGTCAAGAATCTTGTCCAGTGGAACAGAGTTAGGGAACAGCATTCCCAGCTCCTGCTTTTTCGTTCATGGGGACCCTTCATTGTTGTCCTGCTCATCCACTGCTCAACCCTGTTTGTGGCTGGAATCTGTCATCTCCTCTCCACAGTCCAGGGCAATCTCCCTTGCTCCAGACAGATGACAAGGTCTGCCTTGTATACATTACTCCATGTTCTGTGAGCTACATGACCCATGACCAGTGCCAGACATTTCAGAAACGATACTGATGTCTGACACTGGACTGTGCTCTGAACTCGAAGATAACCAAACTAGACGAATCTAGGAATAATTTACTAATTGGTATTTCCTGGCAGAGTCTTCAGCACATTTGGAAGGAATTTGAAGTTTGCATGTCTTGAGTATTACCTGTTATTAAAATAATGTCAAATGCAAGGGTGGATACAGCCTTTAATATATGGGGCTAAACAGGATACGGGTCTGAGATTCTGAACGCATCGTGGAACCATAATGAAGAACGCTGGCCACTTTTAAAATGAAAATGCAAAAAAAAAGGAAAGAAAGACGAAACTGTTCTTCCCTATTACCAATATTTCCCTGGACTTCTGCTTCCTACACAGCTTCACAGACAGTCCATGACCTATAACGTAGGTACACGCAAAGGACACCTTAGGAAGGAATTCTACAAGCAACATCTCCTTACCCACAGAGACCAGGTTGCTGTAATTCTCCAGCATCACGTCAATGTACAAAGCCCTCTGAGCAGAGTCCAGGCATTCCCACTCCTCCTGAGAGAAGTCCACAGCTACATCCTGGAATGTCAGCATGCCCTGGGATAAAGAAGGAAAGGGCGACCTTGTGTAACAGGGCAGAGTCCTCTCCTGGAGATGAGGAGACTTCAGGAAATCTGGGGTGGAGAGCAGTGCAGAAAATCAATCAAAAAGATGGTTTCTAATACAGTCACAAACTACAGTGAATTTTCTAAGTCTGTGAAAGCGTTAGGACATAAGAGTCTCACAGGCTGCACATAAAACGGGACACACCATTAAGGTCTGCAGACGGTTATCTATCGTTTGTGGATGCTGTGTGTTCCTCTCACGTGATCACAGCATAAGATCTTCCTAAACACAATAGAAACCAAATGCTGAACAAACCCAGGAACCAAGCACTGGTTGCTATTATGACCCGAGACGTGAGTCTCCTTCGATGTCATGCATTTCTAAGACACCGGGGCAACTAGTCTGTGTGTTCAGAAGTGCACTTTTCAGAACCGTGATGGACGAAAACAGGATGGAGCCCTCAAATAGAGCCTGTGTGTCCCATGAGCCCTCACTCAACACTACATCAGGATACACTCCCTCCTCTATAGCAACTGAGCATCAACGTAATCTCTCATCTTTCAAAACGGAAATATTTTATAAATTACGGATCTGAAATAATTGGAGATGCTGGAGATAAAAAACCAAAAACAAAACAAAACAAAAAATCAAAAACCGTGGGGAGGGAGAATGGGGAAAGGAGCTCCAAAGGTGTAGAAGCATAGAACTATGTTATGTAGCTGTCATCATGAAGACAGCCTGATGTGGGCATGAAAACAGACAGGGCGAATCGAACAGGACAGAGGACACAGACAGAAAACCATGAGCTAATCCCAATTAGTATCTGACAAAGAAGGCAAAGGGACACATGAGAAAAACACAGCAATTCCAATAAAGCGTTTTGGCAAGACTGGGCCAAGGAGGAGAACAAAATTAGATTCCTAACTTCCACCTTGTATTGAAACCCATTCAAAATGTATGCTAAACCCTTAAAACCAGAAACACTGAAACCTAGAAAACTTAGGGAATATCCTTCAGGATACTGGAATGAGCAAGAATAATCTTCTTTTTTGAAGAGGAAGAACCCGACACAGCAGAGGAACTATCCCTGAGCACCAACAGATGGGACCACAGGGAAATAAAAAGATCCAAATGCCAAAGGGAACAATTGGCAGAACATACACATATATCAGAAAGGGAGGAAATCTGTACCTGCCACCATTAGGACAGGGACTCACTCTAGAATTCACAAAGAATACAGAAAATGCCAAAGAAGTAAATAAAACTGCCAATCAACAAATGGGGAAACGAACTGACTACACTATTGGTTGGTGTGTCTGTGTTGGGGGTGGGGTGGGGAGGAGGGCGCAAATGAATACACTCTATTGGAAATTTCTTTGGACATTTAAAAAATGTAAGGTGAAATTAACACATAACTCTACAATTTCAAGTAGGACACACACCCAGAAACCTCCACACCTCATGTTTGCTCTGCTGTAATCACCCTAGCAAAGAACTGGAATCCACCTGACTGTCTGTCAGGAGATGATCTGATAATGAAAACCACACACATATGAAATGCAATACTATTCAGCTGGAGAGAAAAGTGTAATAAAATCTGAACAGGAATGGTTGAACTGAGAAAGTTAATGTTAAGAGAGGTCACACAGTGTCAGAAAGAAGCCTTATTTACCCTCTCCTTTGCAGAATCTAGCCCACTGTATATGCTTATTGAAGCTACAATAATCTGGGTACACTATAACAGGGAGAAAAGAGAACAAGAAAGGTTGAAGATCATCAGGACTTGAGACTGTACTGGACTCAGGAAATCAAGCACCTGTTATGAGAAAAAATATAAAGCTAATTGCTTTTCTAGTTCAAATTCAGTCGCAGAAGTCTTGTTTTTTTGGATAAGGATAAGTATATCAAAAAATATTTGAGAATGAAAATATAAAATCAAATGTGAGGCTCCTAAGCTTATTGCAGTGAAGTTTCTAACAGTAAAATTTCACTGAGTTGAATAGTCTTTGGGTCTGTTAATTTCTGTGACTTTTGTTTGTTTGTAATTTTTTATACTATATTTAAAAAGATTATCAGAAGCATAAAATTTAAGGCTTGGAATGTTTCAAACTGTAACATTTCTAGAAGAAAAGTGGACATGACCACTGACCTGGGACATGTTTACTGGAGAATCAGCCACTTCTTTCTGGTTCTCTTCTATGCGGTTCTCTCACAGGGACAATGATTGCATGGCTTGCTGGCCCTTCATATCAAGGGGTCGAAAAGAGAAAGCAAAAGTTAATACTGAAAGCTGTTAGGGAACAATGTCAAACCACATGAAAGACCCAAGCAACAGCACACCACCAGTTGTGTAATCTATGTTCCAAAGCCAGGAGAGCATGGAACAACATTTAGAGCTTGGAGAGAAAAATCACAGTCAAACATGGTGTTGCACCCAGAAATATACTCTCTGAAAACCGAAGAGAGAACATTTCATGAATATTTACTTTTTTATTCTGAGTATTTGACTTTGTTCTGTGGGAAATGAGACTCAGTCACACATAGCTCACACACTTGCAGATTAAACTGACAAGAAACCCTGAGGAGGAGCAAGGGAGGCTGCCAGCACACTCCTCTCACCCTCACAAACAGGGCAGATGCAATTCTGCAACACCCAGTCTCTGTGCAAGAGCCCCTTGAGCAGGGTCCAGGCACTCCTCACCCCTTGGGCAGAGTCCAGAGTCACAGCACTGGCTGCTGGCTGACCACAAAGTAAAATAAAATAAACAACAGATGAACTGCTGAGTTGGTGTACACCTTGACTCCTAGCACTTGGGACACACAGGTGGATGGAACTCTGAGTTCCAGTGCAGCCTGGTCTACATGGTGAGCTCAGGTCTCAAACAAAGCAAACAAGCAAACCAAAAACCAACAGCTTGGTCTTGTGTCCACCAATACAGTGCTTTTCTTGAATGAAGGAGCGAAAGGAGAACTGTGTATATTTTTTCCATGTTGATTTGTGATCATAATTACTCAAAAGTTGCTTTATAATATCATACCTTACTATAATACATTTTCTCTCCTGTCTTTTTTTGTTTGTTTGTTTTGTTTAGTTTTGGGTTTTTGTTCTTTGATACAGAGTTTCTCTGTGCATCCCTGTTTGTCCTGAACCTTGAGTTCTGGGCTGGCAGTGAACTCTGATGTCCACCCTCCTGTGCCTCCCTAATCCCGGGATTAACCTATTAAAGGTGCTCCCACCACCTGTCTTACACTGCCTTCTCTAGCAGTTTAAATGCTGGGAGCTGATGCAGGAAAACAGCAGAGTGAGGTTTTTGAGGCTCTTTAAACATGAAGAACTCAGCAAGAGAAAATGTGTTTCTTTCTGCCTTTGTTGCTGTCTCTTTCTAGTTTTGGTTCTTCAGAGACAGTGTCTCACCACGTAGCCCTGGCTGTCTTGACCTCAGGGTGTAGACCAGGTTGTCCCCTAAGATTTCCAATCACAATGCCTCTGCCTCCAGAGTTCTGAGACTGAAGGTTGTGCCACGGAGCCCGGTAAGGACGCTTTACAGAAACTTGGATTTACAACGCAGAGAGCATACATCTCAGATGGAAAATGAAGGGTGGGCGCAATGTGTACCTTTAAATGCTGATGTTTACAACCTCACTCGTGGGACTCGCAAATACATTCATATACAGACATTCCCTTCACGACTATGGCCTCCAGCTTCCGGGATGCCCACTCCCGCAGAGGGAAGTGACAGGACACGGACGTCCGCGCGGATGAACGTGAACGTCCAGAGCCTTGCAGGTTCCCGCAGCAGAGGGGCCCCGTCTGCGAACCCCGGCAGCACACGCAGGGCTCCTAGCCTGCTCTCATAGAAGCTGCAGCAGAGCGTCATCAGCACAGGACCCGCGCTGTCCTCCAGATCTGACGCTGACCCGCGAGGACGGGGCCTCCACGTCCGAACCGCAGAGCCGGCGTTCCGAGCGCAGCAGACCCCGACCCCGTCCGAGCCGCCCCGCCGCCCGCAGCTCCCGACCTGCGCTCCAGGGCCCCGGCCTCGCTGCCGCCCGCGCTGCCGCCCGGCGATTCCCCGGCGCCGCGGCGGGACTCCGGCTGCGCGCTTCCCCCGTCCCCGCGACGCCTCCGCGGTGTCCCGACCAGGTCCACGCCGCGCGACCCACGCGGTGCAGGTCCCGGCTCAGAGGGAGCGGGCTCTGCGCACTCCGCGTTCTGGTTGGCAGTCCCACTTCCGGGTCCTCACGCACAGTGTCCCCGCTTCCTGTCACTTCAGTCCTCCAGCCCCTCCCATTCTGCTAACTTCCGGTGCACACATGGACTGTGCATCACCTGCCAACCTCTGTATCCCGGTGACTGGCCCCGCCCCCTAGATCGGCCCCGCCCACTAGGCCTCAGGCTGCCCTGGACCTGCCCTGTGCAGCTCCCCACATCCTTGCTGCCTGCCCAGCTCAGAACTGGATATAACTGGTTGCTGCCCCCGGGTTCCCGACCCCACCCTGGGTCCTGAACCCTTCAGATGCCACACAGGCTGCCTAACACCTCGGCTGACTTCACGGTCTCCCGGGCTGCGTACTTACACCAAAACTTAACAGGTGAAATTCAGGTGTCCGGTCATATTCCCCACACACGAACAGGACAAACCAAACCCAAATCCACAGCTTTCTTTGGGGCAGGGTTTATGTAGCCATGTCTATCCTGGACTAACTATGTAGACCAGGATGTCTTCAGACTCGAGGGAACTTTTTACCTCTGCCTCCTGAGTGCTGGGAGGGAAGGTGGGCACCACCATGCCTGGTAACCTCATGAATGTTTGGACACTCACGAGAACATATGTTTGGGTTACACATTTTCAAGGGGTCTGGACAGACAGCTTAGTGTGTAAGAGCACTCCCTGCTCTTCCGGAAGACCAGGGTTCAATCGCCAACACACACACACAGCTGTTCACCACTGTCTGGTACTTCAGGGAATCTGATGACTGCTTCTGCCTCCACAGACAACCATGCGTACATCTAGTGCACATACGTACGTACAGGCAAAACACCAATCACACTGAAAATAAAAGAGGCTTTCACATAAATTCCCTGATGTTTTCGAGCATTTACACCTTCATTAAAGGATTTTACAAGTTTCTTATCTTTGTATTTCTATTGTGTGTACTGCTGTGCATATATATCTATAGGCAGAATACCAGGTAAATGCTATGTCACACAATTTACAATCTTATTTTTCTGTCCTGTGTGAATTTTCTCATGTGGTCTAAGATATGAGCACATTGTAAAAGATTTGCCGCATTCATTGTAAGTGTAGGGTTTTTGTCCACTACGGATTTTCTGATGTGTTCTAATATTTGAAATATGGACAAAGGAGATGTCACACTCTTTCTTTTTCTAAAGTCTCTCTCATTCCAGTATGAATTTTCTCATGTACTCTAAGACTTGAGTACCAAGCAAAAGATTTGCCACAATCCTTACACATGTAAGGTCTCTCTCCAGTATGAACTCTCTGATGTCTTCTAAGATGTGAGCCCTGGGTAAAGCATTTCCTACATTCCTTACACATGTAAGGTCTCTCTCCAGTATGAATTCTCTGATGTCTTCTGAGATTTGAAATGTGGACAAAGGATATGTCACATTCTTTGCATTTGTAAAGTGCCTCTCCAGTATGAACTCTCTGGTGTCTTCTAAGATGTGAGTCCTGGGTAAAGCACTTCCCACAATCCCTACATGGGTAAGATTTCTCTCCAGTATGAATTTTCTGATGTGCTCTAAGATCTGCGGACCTAGCAAAAGGTTTGCCACATTCCTTACATATGTAAGGTCTCTCTCCAGTATGAACTCTCTGATGTCTTCTAAGATGTGAGTCCTGGGTAAAGCTTTTGCTACATTCCTTGCATGTGTAAGGTCTCTCTCCAGTATGAACTCTCTGATGTCTTTTAAGATATGAAATGTGGACAAAGGATATGTCACAGTCTTTACATTTGTAAGGTCCCTCTCCAGAATGAACTCTCTGATGTGTTCTAAGATGTGAGTCCCGGGTAAAGCACTTCTCACATTCGCTACATTGGTAAGGTTTCTCTCCAGTATGAATTTTCTGATGTAAACTAAGACCTGAGGACCTAGCAAAAGAATTGCCACATTCCTTACACGTGTAAGGTCTCTCTCCAGTGTGAACACTCCGATGTGTTCTAAGACTTGCGCGTTGGGTAAAGCACTTCCCACATTGCCTACATTGGTAAGGTTTCTCTCCAGTATGAATTCTCTCATGTGCTCGAAGAGTTGAGCATATGGAAAAAGATTTGCCACATTCCTTGCACACATAGGGTCTCTCCCCAGTATGAACTCTCTGGTGTTCTCTAAGATGTGAAAAGGATTTGTCACATTCTGTACACTTGTAAGGTTTCTCTCCAGTATGGAATCTCTGATGTCTTCTAAGACGTGAGTACCGGGCAAAAGATATATTACATTCTGTACATTTGAAAGGTTTCTTTCCAGTGTGAATTTTCTGGTGTCTGGCAAGTATAGACAACTGAGGAAATGACTTTCCGCATTCCTTGCATTTGTAAGGTTTCTCCCCAGCATGCAGTCTTTGATGTTTTTTAAGTCGTGACTTCTGGGCAAAGGATCTGTCACAAACATTGCACTTGTAGGCTTTCTCTCCGGTATGAGTCATCTGATGCCTGCTAAGTGATGAACAGTGGGTAAAGAGTCTGTCACACTCATTGCATTTGTAAGGCTTCTCTCCAGTGTGCACTTTCTGGTGGCTGTAAAGTGCAGACAACTGAGGAAAGGACTTTCCACATTCCTTGCATTTGTAAGGCTTCTCCCAAGTATGAAGTCTCTGATGTGTTTTAAGACTTGAACTTTGGGTAAAGGATTTGCCACAAATGTTGCATTTGTAAGGCTTCTTTCCAGTATGAATTCTCTGATGTACACTGGGACTTGAGGTGGTATGGAAGCATTTCCCACATTTCCCACACTGGTGTGGTTTCTCCGCAGTGTACCTTGTCTGTTGCATCAGAGGGTATGTTGAGCAAAGAAAGTCGTCATAATCTTCCAGTGCATACTCTTTCTCTGCAGGGTAGAGTCTCTGATCCTGACTCACGTTGGGACACAGATGTAAGGGTTTCTCACAGTCTTCAGCTTTGCAATGGTCTTCTCCAGTGTCAGTTTTTTTATGTCTGTCTAGCTTTGACGAGTCAACAGAGGCATCCCGGTGATCACTGCAGCTGTAGCTACTAGAGTTCTCTGTGGTTTTACTTGTTTTAGACAGCGCACGCGTGGAGGGTTCATGAAGCATTTTGCCAAGATCATTACACGGACACGTGTTTTCATCACGCACATGTTGGTGGGCAGCATCAAAAACGCAATAGTTCTCTGGAAAAATGAATACAATTCAGATTAGTGGGGCTTGTTCCACGATTAGACATTTGATAAAGGACTGTCGTCCTAAGATTTCTCTTAAGATACATCAATTAGCAACTGTGTAACAGAGAGCCCCAATTACTCAGTATTTTACCTTCACTATAAATGAAATTGTGATTTTCTGACACACACAGCAGTAACACCACACCACCACCACCAACAATAATAAACAGAATAAACAGAACAGAAATAAAAAACCCAAAACAACAACAACAACAGAACAGCCTTCAAGGAAGGTGCAAGAAATAACTGAGGAATGAAAATTAGCTTTGAGATGGGCCAGTGACTGCGTGCATTTAGAAAACATGGCTCAATTTCTGAGTCTTTTTCTCAGAAAATTATAAAGAACAGTTGGGTGCAGTCTCATGTTCATGATGTTTGTACTTCCTAAGTGAACCGCAGGGAAGGGTTACCCAAATTTCTTTTAAGATGAAGGACTCATCTGACAGCATCAAAGAGTTCATGGTCCAAAACAACAAAATAAAACAGAACAGTAATTTTCTCAAAAATAGTGTCCAAAGCGAGTGTTCTGCCTGCTCTAGAGGTTGGAGCATTTGAGTTCGGTTATCAAGGGCAACTACTGCTTATGTGTGCCTCCACTGTCTGAGCTCTGCACTCTGCCGTGTTTCCCAACAATCCTTGAGGGGCTGTTAGCAAGTCTGCACTGAATACCGAAATCATTCTCCAGAAGGTTGTCTCTGTACTCTCCACTCGGGACAATATGAAGGATGTAAAAGGAAGACATACACAGAAGGGAGGCAATGAAAAAACACTCCTACTTCACGGTCTCAGGTCAGACTTGGAAGTTGTAAAATTATTCCAAACTGCTGTCAGAATAAAACTGCGTTCCTGCACTAAATTTAATCAGTAATCTTGTCCAGTGGACAGAGTCAGGGACCACCATTTGCAGCTCATGCTGTCTTATTCATGGAGACCTTTCACTGTTGTCCTGCTCATCCTCTGGTCTGACCTGCTTGTGGCTGTAATCTACCATCTCCTGTCCACAGTCCAGGGTAATCTCACTTGCTCCAGACAGATGACTAGGTCTTACTCCATGTTCTGTGAGCTACATGACCCATGACCAGTGCCAGACAATTTAGAAGCGATACAGACGTCTGACACAGGACAGTGCTCTGAACTCGAAGAGAACTCAAACTAGAGGAATCTAGGAATAATTTACTAATTGGTATTTCCTGCATATTTGGAAGCAATTTGAAATTTGCATATCTTGAATTTTGCCTGTTATTAAAATAATGTCAAATGCAAGGGTGGATACAGCCTTTAATATATGGGGCTAAACAGGATACAGGACTGAGATTCTGAATGAATCTTAAAACCATAATGAAGAACGCTGGTCACACCTACAATGAAAATGTGAAAAAAACCAAAGAAAGAAGAAACTGTTCTTCCCTATTACCAATATTTCCCTGGACTTCTGCTTCCTGCACAGCTTCACAGACAGTCCACGACCTATCACGTAGGTACACGCAAAGGACGCCTTAAGAAGGAATTCTACAAGCAACGTCTCCTTACCCACAGAGACCAGGTTGCTGTAATTCTCCAGCATCACATCAATGTACAAAGCCCTCTGAGCAGAGTCCAGGCATTCCCACTCCTCCTGAGAGAAGTCCACAGCTACATCCTGGAATGTCAGCACGCCCTGGGACAAAGAAGGAAAGGGTGACCTTGTGTTACAGGGCAGAGTCCTCTCCTGGAGATGAGGAGACTTCAGGAAATCTGGGGTGGAAAGCAGTGCAGAAAACCATTCAAAAAGATGGTTTCTAATACAGTCACAAACTACAGTGAATTTTCTAAGTCTGTGAAAGCGTTAGGACATAAGAGTCTCACAGGCTGCACATAAAACGGGACACACCATTAAGGTCTGCAGACGGTTATCTATCGTTTGTGGATGCTGTGTGTTCGTCTCACATGATCACAACATAAGATCTTCCTAAAGACATGCGGAAAACAAATGCTGAACAAACGCAGGAACCAAGCACTGGTTGCTATTATGATCCGAGATGTGAGTCTCCTTCCATGCCATGCATTTCTAAGACACTGTGGCAGCCAGTCTGTGTGTTCAGAAGTGCACTTTTCAGAGCCGTGATTGAGGAAAACAGAACCCTCAAATAGAGCCTGTGTGTCCCATGAGCCCTCACTCAACACTACATCAGGATACGCTCCCTCCTCTATAGCAACTGAGCATCAACACAATCTCTCATCTTTCAAAACGGAAATATTTTCAAAATTACATATCCTAAGTAATAGGAGATGCTGGCGATAAAAAAAAAACCAAAAAACAAAAAAACAAAAACTCTGGGGAGGGAGAATGGGGAAAGGAGCTCCAGGAGGTGTGGAATAATGGAACTATGTTGTGTAGCTGTGGTCATAAAGGCAGCCTGATGTGGGCATGAAAACAGACAGGAGGATAAGACAACAGGACAGAGGACCCAGACAGAAAACCATGAGCTAATCCCAATTAGTATCTGACAAAGAAGGCAAAGGGACACATCAGAAAAATACAGCAATTCCAACAAAGCGTGCTGGAAGACTGACCCAGCAGGAGAATGAAACTAGATTCCTAACTTCTACCCTGTATGGAAACCCATTCAAAACGGGTCCCAAACCTTCTATAAACCAGAAACACTGAAACCTAGAAAACTTAGGGAATATCCTTCATGATACCAGAATGAGCAAGAAGATTTCTTCCTTTTTGAAGAGGAAGAACCCTAAGAGCACAGGAACTATCCCCGAGCACCAACAGATGGGACCACAGGGAAATAAAAAGATCCAAAAGCCAGAGGCAACAATAGGCAGAACACAGGCACACCCCACAGGAAGGGAGGGAATCTGTACCTGCCACAATTAGGATAGGGGCTCACTCTAGAATTCACAAAGAATACAGAAAATGCCAAAGAAGTAAACAAAACTGCCAATTAACAGATGGGCAAATGAACTGACTACACTATTGGTTGGTGTGTCTGTGTTGGGGGTGGGGTGGGGAGGAGGGTGCAAATGAATACACTCTATTGGAAATAGGTTCGGATAGTAAAAAAAAAATGACAGGTCACACTAACACATAACTCTCCAATTTCAGTCCACACCATACACCCAGAGACCTCCACACCTGATGGTTGCTCTCCTGTAATCAACCTAGCAAAGAATTGGAATCCACCTGACTGTCTGTCAGGAGATGATCTGATAATGAAAACCACACACATATGAAATGCAATACTATTCAGCTGGAGAGAAAAGTGTAATAAAATCTGAACAGGAATGGTTGAACTGAGAAAGTTAATGTTAAGAGAGGTCACACAGTGTCAGAAAGAAGCCTTATTTACCCTCTCCTTTGCAGAATCTAGCCCACTGTATATGCTTATTGAAGCTACAATCATGTGGGTACACTATAACAGGGAGAAAAGAGAACAAGAAAGGTTGAAGATCATCAGGACTTGAGACTGTACTGGACTCAGGAATAAAGCATCTGTTATGAGAAACAGTATAAAGGTAAATTCTTTTCTAGTTCAAGTTTGTTTTTTTGGTTATGGATGAGTATCCCAAAATATATTTGAGAATGAAAATATGAAATCTAATGTGCAGGTGTTAAGCTTCTGATCACAGTGAAGTCTCTAAGTATAAAATTTCACTGAGATGAATAGTCTTTGGTTCTGTTAACTTGCGTGATTTTTGTTTGTTTGTAATATTATATACCATATTTAAAAAGAATATCAGAAGCATAAACTTAAAGGCTTTCAATGTTTCAGACTGTAACATTTCTAGAAGAAAAGTGGACATGACCACTGACCTGGGACATGTTTACTGGAGAATCAGCCACTTCTTTCTGTTTCTCTTCTTTGAGGTTCTCTCTCAGGGACAATGAATGGATGGCTGGCCAGCCCTTCATATCAAGGGGTCGAAAAGAGAAAGCAAAAATTAATACCAAAAGTTGTTAAGGAACAATGTCAAACCACATGAAAGACTCAAGCAACAGCACACCACCAGGTGTGTAATCTATGATTCCAAAGCCAGGAGAGCATGGGACAACACTTAGAGCTTGAAGAGAAAAATCACAGTCAACCATGTTGTTGCACCTAGAAATATACTCTGAAAACCGAAGAGAGAACATTTTATGAATATTTACTTTTTTCCTCTGAGCATTTTATTTGGTGGGATGTGTGACTCAGTCACACATAGCTCACACACTTACAGTTATTCTGCCAAGAAACTCTGAGGAGGAGCAAGGGAGGCTGCAAGCACACTCATCTCACCCTCACAAACAGGGCAGATGCAATTCTGCAACACCCAGTCTCTGTGCAAGAGCCCCTTGAGCAGGGTCCAGGCACTCCTCACCCCTTGGGCAGAGTCCAGAGTCACAGCACTGGCTGCTGGCTGACCACAAAGTAAAATAAAATAAACAACAGATGAACTGCTGAGTTGGTGTACACCTTGACTCCTAGCACTTGGGACACACAGGTGGATGGAACTCTGAGTTCCAGTGCAGCCTGGTCTACATGGTGAGCTCAGGTCTCAAACAAAGCAAACAAGGAAACCAATTTCAACAGCTTGGTCCTGTGTCCACAAATAGAGTGCTTTTCTTGAAGTAAGGAGACAAAGGAGAAGTGTAGATATTTTTTCCAATGTTGATTTGTGATCATAATTACTCAAAAGATGCTTTCTAATATTATCCCTTACTATAATGTATTTTCCCTCCTATCTTTTTTTGTTTGTTTTGTTTAGCTTTGGGTTTTTGTTTTTTGTAACAGAGTTTATCTGTGCAGCCCTGGCTGTCCTGAACCTTGAGATGTCCTGCAGGCTGGCAGTGAACTCTGATTTCCATCTGCCTGTGCCTCTCTAATCCTGATATTAAAGGCCTGAAATTAAAGGATTAAAGGTCTCCCACCACCTGTCTTACACTGCCTTGTTTAGCAGTTTAAAGGCTGGGAGTTAATGCAGGAAAACAGCGGATGAGTTTTTCCAGATTCTAACTTTCAACATGAAGAACTCAGCAAGAGAAGACGTGTTTCTTTCTGCCTTTGCTGCTGTCTAGTTCTAGTTTTGGTTCTTTGGAGACAGTGTCTCAACACGTAGCCCTGGCTGTCTTGTACTCAGGTTGTAGTCCAGGTGCCCTCTAAGATTTCCAATCAGCCTGCCTCTGTCTCCAGAGTTCTGAGACTGAAGGTTGTGCCACCGAGCCCGGCAAGGACGCTTTACAGAAACTTGGATTTAAATCGCAGAGAGCATACATCTCAGATGGAAAATGAGGAGTGGGCGCAAAGTGTACCTTTAAATGCTGATGTTTACAACCTCACTCGTGGGACTCGCAAATACATTCATATACAGACATTTCCTTCACGACTCCCGCCTGCAGCTCTCCGGGATGCCCACTCCCGCAGAGGGAAGTGACAGGACACGGACGTCCGCGCGGATGAACGTGAACGTCCAGAGCCTTGCAGGTTCCCACAGCAGAGGGGCCCCGTCTGCGAACCCCGGCAGCACACGCAGGGCTCCTAGCCTGCTCTCATAGGAGAAGCTGCAGCAGAGCGTCATCAGCACAGGACCCGCGCTGTCCTCCAGATCTGACGCTGACCCGCGAGGACGGGGCCTCCACGTCCGAACCGCAGAGCCGGCGTTCCGAGCGCAGCAGACCCCGGCCCCGTCCGAGCCGCCCCGCCGCCCGCAGCTCCCGACCTGCGCTCCAGGGCCCCGGCCTCGCTGCCGCCCGCGCTGCGGCCGGGCGATTCCCCGGCGCCGGGGCGGGACTGCGGCTGCGCGCTTCCCGCGTCCCCGCGACGCCTCCGCGGGGTCCCGACCAGGTCCACGCCGCGCGACCCACGCGGTGCAGGTCCCGGCTCAGAGGGAGCGGGCTCTGCGCACTCCGCGTTCTGGTTGGCAGTCCCACTTCCGGGTCCTCACGCACAGTGTCCCCGCTTCCTGTCACTTCAGTCCTCCAGCCCCTCCCACTCTAACTTCTTGGGCACACAAGGACTGTCCATCACCTGCCAAGCTCTGTATCCCGGTGACTGGCCCCGCCCCCTGGACCGGCCCCGCCCACTCGGCCTCAGGCTGCCCTGGACCTGCCCTGTGCAGCTCCCCACATCCTTGCTGCCTGCCCAGCTCAGAACTGGATCTAACAGGTCGCTGCACCCGGGTTCCCGACCCCACCCTGGGTCCTGAACCCTTCAGATGCCACACAGGCTGCCTAACACCTCGGCTGACTTCACGGTCTCCCGGGCTGCGTACTTACACCAAAAATAAACAGGTGAAATTCAGATGTCCGGTCATATTCCCCACACACGAACAGGACAAACCAAACCCAAATCCACAGCTTTTTTTGGGGCAGGGTTTATGTAGCCGTGTCTATCCTGGACTCACTATGTAGACCAGGATGTCTTCAGACTCAAGGGAACTTCTTGCCTCTGCCTCCTGAGTGCTGGGAGGAAGGTGGGCACCACCATGCCTGGTAACCTTATGAATGTTTGGATGCTGATGAGAACAAATGTTTGTGTTACACATTTTCCAGAGGGTTGGTCAGATGGCTTAGTGTGTAAGAGCACTACCTGCTCTTCCGGAAGACCAGGGTTCACTAGCCAACACACACACACTGCAGCTCACCACTGTCTGGTACCCCAGCTTCAGGGAATCTGATGACTGCTTCTGCCTCCACAGACACCATGCGTACATCTAATGCACAGACGTACGTGCAGGCAAAACCCCATTCACACTGAAAACAAAAAAGGCTTTCACACAAATTCCCTGATGTTTTCTAACATTTATACCTTCATTAAAGGATTTTACAAGTTTCTTATCTTTATATTTCTATTGTGTGTACTGCTGTGCATATATATCCGTAGGTAGAGAATACCAGAAAAATGCTATGTCACACAATTTACAATCTTATTTTTCTCTGCAGTGTGAATTTTCTCATGTGCTCTAAGATATGAGCATCTAGTAAAAGATTTGCCACATTCCTTACAAGTGTAAGGTCTCTCTCCAGTATGAATTTTCTGATGTCTTCTAAGATTTGAAATCTGGATAAAGGAGATGTCACAGTCTTTGCATTTGTAAGGTCTCTCCAGTATGAGTTTTCTCATGTACTCTAAGACCTGAGTACCTAGTAAAAGATTTGCCACACTCCTTACACGTGTAAGGTCTCTCTCTAGTATGAACTCTCTGATGTGTTCTAAGATGTGAGTCCTGGGTAAAAGATTTATCACATTCCCAACATTGGTAAGATTTCTCTCCAGAATGAATTTTCTGATGTACTTGAAGATTAGAACATTTAGTAAAAGATTTGCCACATTCCTCGCATGCATAATGTCTTTCTCCAGTATGAACTCTCTGGTGTTTTCTAAGATGTGACTGTCGAGCAAAAGATTTGTCACATTGTGTACATTTGTAAGGTTTCTCTCCAGTATGAATTTTCTGTTGTGCTACAAGAGTTGAGCATCTAGAAAAAGATCTATCCGCTTCCTTACATCTGTGAGGTTTCTCTCCAGTATGAACTCCCTGGTGTCTTCTAAGATGTGAGTACCGGGCAAAAGACTTGTCACATTCTGTACATTTGTAAGATTTCTCTCCAGTATGAGTTTTCTGGTGTGCTTTAAAAGTTGAGATCAAAGCAAAAGATCGGTTACATACCTCATATCTGTAAGGCTTCTCCCCACTATGGATTCTGTAATGCCTTTTAAGGTGTGATAATTCAAGAAAGGACTTACCACATTCTTTGCATTCATAAAGTTTCTCTAGAGAATGAATGTTGTGATGCCTTCTAAGAGAAGAACAGTGGGTAAAGACTCTGTCACACTCACTGCATCTGTAAGGCTTCTGCCCAGTGTGCACTTTCTGGTGGCTGTTAAGTGCAGCCAACTGAGGAAAGGACTTTCCACATTCCTTGCATTTATAAGGTTTCTCCCCAGTATGAAGCCTTTGATGTGTTTTAAGACTTGAGATCTGTGTAAAGGCTCTGTCACAAACATTGCATTTGTAAGGTTTCTCCCCAGTATGAAGTCTCTGATGTGTTTTAAGACTTGAGCTCTGGGTAAAGGCTCTGTCACAAATGTTGCATTTGTACGGCTTCTCTCCAGTATGAACTACGAGATGTACACTGAGACTTGAGTTGCTTCTGAAGCATTTCCCACATTTCCCACACTGGTGTGGTTTCTCTTCAATGTACACTGTTCGTTGCATCAGAGGGTATGTTGAGCGAAGAAAGTCGTGATATTCTTCCAGTGTGTACTCTTTCTCTGCAGGGTAGAGATCTTGCCTAACGTTGGGACACAGATGTAAGGGTTTCTCACAGTCTTCAGCTTTGCAATGGTCTTCCTCAGTGTGAGGCTTTGTACGTCTGTCTAGCTTTGATGAGTCAACAGAGGCATCCCGGTGATCACTGCAGCTGTAGCTCCTAGCGTTTTCTGTAGTTTTACTTGTTTTAGACAGTGCACGCGTGGAGGGTTCATGAAGCATTCTGCCAAGATCATTACACGGACACGTCTTTTCATCACGCACGTGTTGGTGGGCAGCATCAAAAACACAATAGTTCTCTGGAAAAATGAGTACAATTCGGATTAGTGGGGCTTGTTCCAAGATTAAACATTTGATAAAGGACTGTCTTCCTAAGGTTTCTCTTAAGATACATCAATTAGCAACTGTGTAATAGAGAGCCCCACTACTCAGTATTTTTCCTTCACTATAAATGAAATTGTGTATTTTCAGAAATACACATCACCACCACGAACAACAACAATAAGAACAACAAAAACAAAGAACCCAAAACAACAACAAAAACAACAGAACAGATTAACAGCCTTCAAGGAAGGTGCAAGAAATAATTGAGGAATTAGGTTTCAGATGGACCAGTGACTGTGTGTATTTAGAACACATGACTCATTTCTGAGTATTTTTCTCAGAAACTGATTAAGAATAGTTGGGTGCTGTCTCAGGTTCACGATGTTTGTATTTCCTAAGTGAACTGCAGGTAAGAGTAGTGTTCTGTATACCACAATTCGTTTTAAGATGAAAGGCTGATTTGAGAGCATCAAAGAGTTCATGGTCCAAAACCACAAAATAGAACAGAACAGTAGATTCCTCACAAGTAGTGTGTACACAGAGAGTATTCTGCCTACTCTTAGGGGTTGTATCATTTGAGGTCAGTTGCCACGGGCAACTACTGCTCATGCCTGTCCTCCACTCTCTGAGCTCTACACTGTGCCGTATTTTCCAACAATTCTGGAGTGGCTGTTCTCAAGTCTGCTCTGAATACCAAAGTCATTCTCCAGAAGGATGTCTGTGTATTCTCCACTCAGGACAAATGAAGGATGTAAAAAGAAGACATACATGCAAAGGAGGCAAAGGAAAAACACTCCTAGTTCACGGTCTCAGGTCAGATTCGGAAGTTGTGAAATTATTCCAAACCGTTATCAGAATAAAACTGCATTCCTGCACTAAATCCAGTTGAATGAATCAGGAATCCTGTGCAGGGAAATGGAAGCAGGGAACACCATATGCAGCCCCTGCTTTCTCCCTCATGGGGACGCTTCATTGTTGTCCTGCTCATCCAATGATCTGCCCTGCTTGTGGCTGGAATCTACCGTCTCCTCTCCACAGTCCAGGGCAATCTCACTTGCTACAGACAGATGACAAGGTCTGCCTTGTATACAAAACTCCATGTTCTGTAAGCTACATGACCCATGACCAGTGCCAGACATTTCAGAAACGATACTGATGTCTGACACTGGACTGTGCTCTGAACTCGAAGATAACCAAACTAGACGAATCTAGGAATAATTTACTAATTGGTATTTCCTGGCAGAGTCTTCAGCACATTTGGAAGGAATTTGAAGTTTGCATGTCTTGAGTATTACCTGTTATTAAAATAATGTCAAATGCAAGGATGGATACAGCCTTTAATATATGGGGCTAAACAGGATACGGGTCTGAGTTTCTGAACCCATTGTGGAACCATAATGAAGAACGCTGGTCACTTTTAAAATGAAAATGCAAAAAAAAGGAAAGAAAGACGAAACTGTTCTTCCCTATTACCGATATTTCCCTGGTCTCCTGTTTCCTGCAGAGCTTCACAGACAGTCCACGATCTATAATGTAGGTACACGTAAAGGACGCCTTAAAAAGGAATTGTACAAGCAACGTATTCTTACCCACAGAGACCAGGTTGCTGTAATTCTCCAGCATCACATCAATGTACAAAGCCCTCTGAGCAGAGTCCAGGCATTCCCACTCCTCCTGGGAGAGGTCCACAGCTACATCCTGGAATGTCAGCACGCCCTGTGATAAAGAAGGAATGGGTGACCTTGTGTTACAGGGCAGAGACCTCTCCTGGATATAAGGAGACTTCAGGAAATCTGGGGTGGAAAGCAGTGTAGAAAATGCTTTAAAGAAATGCAGGAATCAAGTACTGGTTGTTATTATGACAAGACACAAAACTCTCCTTTGATGCTGTGCATTTCTAAGATACTGTGGTAACTACTCAATGTGTTTGACATGCACCTTTTAAAATTGTTATCGAAGAAAACGGGACGGAGCCTTCAAATAGAGTGACCCATGAGCCCTCACTCAACACTACATCAGGATACACTCCCTCCTCTATAGCAACTGAGCATCAACGTAATCTCTCATCTTTCAAAACGGAAATATTTTCAAAATTACATATCCTAAGTAATAGGAGATCCTGGTCATAAAAAACAAACAAACAAGCAAACAAACAAAAAACCCTGGGGAGGGAAAATGGAGAAAGTTGCTCCAGGAAGTGTGGAATAATGGAACTATGTTGTGTAGCTGTGGTCATAAAGGCAGCCTGATGTGGGCATGAAAACAGACAGGGGGATAAGACAACAGGACAGAGGACCCAGACAGAAAACCATGAAGCTAATCCCAATTAGTATCTGACAAAGAAGGCAAAGGGACACATCAGAAAAATATAGCAATTCCAACAAAGCCTGCTGGCAAGTCTGGACCCAGCAGGAGAATGACATTAGATTGCTACCTTCCACACTGTATGGAAACCCATTCAAAATAGGTCCCAAACCTTCTATAAACCAGAAACACTGAAACCTAGAAAACTAAGGGAATATCCTTCAGGATACCGGAATGAGCAAGAATAAATCTTCCTCTTTGAAGAGGAAGAACCGCAAACAGAATAGGAACTATCCCTGAGCACCAACAGATGGGACCAGAGGGAAATAAAAAGATCCAAAAGCCAAAGGCAACAATAGGCAGAACACAGGCACACCCCACAGGAAGGGAGGGAATCTGTACCTGCCACAATTAGGATAGGGGCTCACTCTAGAATTCACAAAGAATACAGAAAATGCCAAAGAAGTAAACAAAACTGCCAATTAACAGATGGGCAAATGAACTGACTACACTATTGGTTGGTGTGTCTGTGTTGGGGGTGGGGTGGGGAGGAGGGTGCAAATGAATACACTCTATTGGAAATAGGTTCGGATAGTAAAAAAAAATGACAGGTCACACTAACACATAACTCTCCAATTTCAGTCCACACCATACACCCAGAGACCTCCACACCTGATGGTTGCTCTCCTGTAATCACCCTAGCAAAGAATTGGAATCCACCTGACTGTCTGTCAGGAGATGATCTGATAATGAAAACCATACACATATGAAATGCAATACTATTCAGCTGGAGAGAAAAGTGTAATAAAATCTGAACAGGAATGGTTGAACTGAGAAAGTTAATGTTAAGAGAGGTCACACAGTGTCAGAAAGAAGCCTTATTTACCCTCTCCTTTGCAGAATCTAGCCCACTGTATATGCTTATTGAAGCTACAATCATGTGGGTACACTATAACAGGGAGAAAAGAGAACAAGAAAGGTTGAAGATCATCAGGACTTGAGACTGTACTGGACTCAGGAATAAAGCACCTGTTATGAGAAACAGTATAAAGGTAAATTCTTTTCTAGTTCAAGTTTGTTTTTTTGGTTATGGATGAGTATCCCAAAATATATTTGAGAATGAAAATATGAAATCTAATGTGCAGGTGTTAAGCTTCTGATCACAGTGAAGTCTCTAAGTATAAAATTTCACTGAGATGAATAGTCTTTGGTTCTGTTAACTTGCGTGATTTTTGTTTGTTTGTAATATTATATACCATATTTAAAAAGAATATCAGAAGCATAAACTTAAAGGCTTTCAATGTTTCAGACTGTAACATTTCTAGAAGAAAAGTGGACATGACCACTGACCTGGGACATGTTTACTGGAGAATCAGCCACTTCTTTCTGTTTCTCTTCTTTGAGGTTCTCTCTCAGGGACAATGAATGGATGGCTGGCCAGCCCTTCATATCAAGGGGTCGAAAAGAGAAAGCAAAAATTAATACCAAAAGTTGTTAAGGAACAATGTCAAACCACATGAAAGACTCAAGCAACAGCACACCACCAGGTGTGTAATCTATGATTCCAAAGCCAGGAGAGCATGGGACAACACTTAGAGCTTGAAGAGAAAAATCACAGTCAACCATGTTGTTGCACCTAGAAATATACTCTGAAAACCGAAGAGAGAACATTTTATGAATATTTACTTTTTTCCTCTGAGCATTTTATTTGGTGGGATGTGTGACTCAGTCACACATAGCTCACACACTTACAGTTATTCTGCCAAGAAACTCTGAGGAGGAGCAAGGGAGGCTGCAAGCACACTCATCTCACCCTCACAAACAGGGCAGATGCAATTCTGCAACACCCAGTCTCTGTGCAAGAGCCCCTTGAGCAGGGTCCAGGCACTCCTCACCCCTTGGGCAGAGTCCAGAGTCACAGCACTGGCTGCTGGCTGACCACAAAGTAAAATAAAATAAACAACAGATGAACTGCTGAGTTGGTGTACACCGTGACTCCTAGCACTTGGGACACACAGGTGGATGGAACTCTGAGTTCCAGAGCAGCCTGGTCTACATGGTGAGCTAAGGTCTCAAACAAAGCAAACAAAGAAAGCAAATCCAACATCTTGGTCCTGTGTCCACCAATACAGTGCTTTTCTTGAATGAAGGAGACAAAGGAGAATTGTAGAAACTTTTCCGTTGTAGATTGGTGATCATAATTACTCAAAAGATTGTCTTTAATATAATCCCTTATTATAATGCATTTTCTCTCCTGTTGTTTTTTGTTTGTCTAGCTTTCGGTTTTTGTTTTTAGATACAGTTTCTCTGTGTAGCCCTGGCTGTCCTGAACCTTGAGATGCTCTGAAGGCTGGCAGTGAACTCTGATTTCCACCTGTCTGTTCCTCCCTAGTCCTGGGAATAACCTATTAAAGGTGCTCCCACCACCTGTCTTACACTGCCTTCTCTAGCAGTTTAAATGCTGGGAGCTGATTCAGGAAAACAGCAGAGTGAGGTTTTTGAGGCTCTTTAAACATGAAGAACTCAGCAAAAGAAGATGTGTTTCTTTCTGCCTTTGTTGCTGTCTCTTTCTAGTTTTGGTTCTTTTGAGACAGTGTCTCAACACGTAGCCCTGGCTGTCTTGTACTCAGGTTGTAGTCCAGGTGCCCTCTAAGATTTGCAATCAGCCTGCCTCTGTCTCCAGAGTTCTGAGACTGAAGGTTGTGCCACCGAGCCCGGCAAGGACCCTTTACAGAAACTTGGATTTAAATCGCAGAGAGCATACATCTCAGTTGGAAAATGAAGGGTGGGCGCAAAGTTTACCTTTAAATGCTGATGTTTACAACCTCACTCGTGGGACTCGCAAATATATATTATATACAGGCCTTCCCTTCACGACTCCCGCCTGCAGCTTCCGGGATGCCCACTCCCGCAGAGGGAAGTGACAGGACACGGACGTCCGCGCGGATGAACGTGAACGTCCAGAGCCTTGCAGGTTCCCGCAGCAGAGGGGCCCCGTCTGCGAACCCCGGCAGCACACGCAGGGCTCCTAGCCTGCTCCCATAGGAGAAGCTGCAGCAGAGCGTCATCAGCACAGGACCCGCGCTGTCCTCCAGATCTGACGCTGACCCGCGAGGACGGGGCCTCCACGTCCGAACCGCAGAGCCGGCGTTCCGAGCGCAGCAGACCCCGGCCCCGTCCGAGCCGCCCCGCCGCCCGCAGCTCCCGACCTGCGCTCCAGGGCCCCGGCCTCGCTGCCGCCCGCGCTGCGGCCGGGCGATTCCCCGGCGCCGGGGCGGGACTGCGGCTGCGCGCTTCCCGCATCCCCGCGACGCCTCCGCGGTGTCCCGACCAGGTCCACGCCGCGCGACCCACGCGGTGCAGGTCCCGGCTCAGAGGGAGCGGGCTCTGCGCACTCCGCGATCTGGTTGGCAGTCCCACTTCCGGGTCCTCACGCACAGCGTCCCCGTTTCCTGTCACTTCAGTCCTCCAGCCCCTCCCACTCTGCTAACTTCCGATGTCCACAAGGACTATCCATCACCTGCCAACCTCTGTATCCCGGTGACTGGCCCCGCCCACTAGGCCTCAGGCTGCCCTGGTCCTGCCCTGTGCAGCTCCCCACATCCTTGCTGCCTGCCCAGCTCAGAACTGGATATAACTGGTCGCTGCACCCCGGTTCCCGACCCCACCCTGGGTCCTGAACCCTTCAGATGCCACACAGGCTGCCTAACACCTCGGCTGACTTCACGGTCTCCCGGGCTGCGTACTTACACCAAAACTTAACAGGTGAAATTCAGATGTCCGGTCATATTCCCCGCACACGAACAGGACAAACCAAACCCAAATCCACAGCATTTTTTGGGGCAGGGTTTATGTAGCCGTGTTTATCCTGAACTCACTATGTAGACCAGGATGTCTTCAGACTCAAGGGAACTTCTTGCCTCTGCCTCCTGAGTGCTGGGAGGAAGGTGGGCACCACCATGCCTGGTAACCTCATGAATGGTTGGATGCTGATGAGAACAAATGTTTGTGTTACACATTTTCCAGGAGGCTGGACAGACGGCTTAGTGTGTAAGAGCAGTCCCTGCTCTTCCGGAAGACCAGGGTTTCAATCGCCAACACACACACACTGCAGCTCACCACTGTCTGGTACCCAGCTTCAGGGAATCTGATGACTGCTTCTGCCTCCACAGACACCATGCGTACATCTAGTGCACAGACGTACGTGCAGGCAAAACCCCATTCACACTGAAAACAAAAAGGCTTTCACACAAATTCCCTGATGTTTTCTAACATTTAAAGCTTCAAGTTTCTTATCTTTGTATTTCTATTGTGCGTTTTGCTGTGCATATATGTCCATAGACAGAGAATACCAGATAAATGTTATGTCACACTATTAATAATCTTATTTTTGTCTCCAGTGTGAAAATTCTCATGTGCTCTAAGATATTAAATCTCGATAAAGAATATGTCACAGTCTTTGCATTTGTAAGGTCTCTCTAGTATGAGTTTTCTCATGTACTCTAAGACCTGAGAACCAAGCAAAAGATTTGCCACATTCCTTACACATGTAAGGTCTCTCTCCAGTATGAACTCTCTGGTGTTTTCTGAGATTTGAAATCTGGACAAACGATATGTCACAGCCTTTGCATTTGTAAGGTCTCTCTCCAGTGTGAACTCTCTGATGTGCTCTGAGATGTGAGCCCTGGGTAAAACACTTCCCACATTCCCTACATTGGTAAGGTTTCTCTCCAGTGTGAATTCTCTGATGTACTTGCAGAGTTGTGCATATGGTAAAAGATTTGCCACATTCCTTGCATACATAGGGTCTGTCCCCTGTGTGAACTCTCTGGTGATTTCTTAGATGTGCGGGCTGGTTAAAGCACTTCCCACATTCCCTACATTGGTAAGGTTTCTCTCCAGTGTGAATTGTCTGGTGTCTGTTCAATACAGACAACTGAAGAAAGGACTTTCCACATTCCTCGCATTTGTAAGGTCTCTCTCCAGTATGAACTGTCTGGTGTCTTCTAAGACGTGAGTACCGGGCAAAAGATTTGTCACATTCTGTACATTTGTAAGGTTTCTCTCTAGTAGGAATTTTCTGGTGTCTGTTAAGTACAGACAAGTGAGGAAAAGACTTTCCACATTCCTTGCATTTGTAAGGTTTCTCCCCAGTATGACGCCTTTGATGTGTTTTAAGAATTGAGATCTCCATGAAGGTACTGTCACAAAAGTTGCACTTGTAGGGTTTCTCTCCGGTATGAGTCGTCTGATGCTTTCTAAGTGATGAACAGTAAGTAAAGAATCTGTCACACTCATTGCATTTGTAAGGCTTCTCTCCAGTGTGCACTTTCTGGTGGCTGTAAAGTGCAGACAACTGAGGAAAGGACTTTCCACAATCCTTGCATTTGTAAGGTTTCTCCCCAGTATGAAGTCTCTGATGTGTTTTAAGACTTGAGCTCTGGGTAAAGGCTCTGTCACAAATGTTGCATTTGTAAGGCTTCTTTCCAGTATGAATTCTCTTATGAACATTCAGGCTTGAGTTGCTTCTGAAGCATTTCCCACAGTTCCCACACTGGTGTCGTTTCTCTTCAATGTGCACTGTTCGTTGCATCAGAGGGTATGTTGAGCAAAGAAAGTCCTCATATTCTTCCAGTGTGTACTCTTTCTCTGCAGGGTAGAGTCTCTGATCTTGACTCACGTTGGGACACAGATGTAAGGGTTTCTCACAGTCTTCAGCTTTGCAATGGTCTTCCTCAGTGTGAGGCTTTGTAAGTCTGTCTAGCTTTGACGAGTCAACAGGGGCATCCTGGTGATCACTGCAGCTGTAGCTACTAGAGTTCTCTGTGGTTTTACTTGTTTTAGACAGCGCACGCAGGGAGGGTTCATGAAGCATTCTGCCAAGATCATTACACGGACACGTCTTTTCATCATGCACATGTTGGTGGGCAGCATCAAAAACGCAATAGTTCTCTGGAAAAATGAGGACAATTCAGATTAGTGGGGCTTGCTCCAAGATTAAACATTTGATAAATGACGTATCTTAAGATACGTAAAGCAGCAACTGTGTAATAGAGAGCCCCATTATTGAGTGTTTTTCACAGTATTTTCACTGTAAGTGAAATTGTGTATTTTAGACACACACACATGCACGACCACCACCACAAACAATATGAACAACAGAAACAAAAAACCTAAAACAACAACAACAACAGAATAGAATGTCCTCCCTCAAGGAAGATGAGACAAATTATTGAGGAAAGAAAAATGAGCTTGTAGATGGACCCAATGACTGAGTATAGTTAGAACACATGGCTCTATTTCTGAGTTTTTTTCTCACAAACTGATAAAGAACATTGGGTGCAGTCTCAGGTTCAAGGTATTTGTACTTCCTAAGTGAACTGCAGGGAAGAGTAGTGTCCTGAACACCCGAATTCCTTGTAACATGAAAGGCTCATTTGACAGCATGAAAGAGTTCATGGTCCCAAACAACAAAAGAAAACAGAACAGTAGATTCGTCAAAAGTAGTGTGTACAAAGCGAGTGGTCTGCCTGCTGTCAGAGGTTGCATCATTTCAGGCAGGTTGCCACGGGCAACTACTGTTTATGTCTGTCCTTCAATGAGCTCTGCACTTTCCAGTGTTTCCCAACAGTCCTTGATTGGCTGCTCGCAAGTCTGCTCTGAATAACGAGTCATTCTCCTGAAGGACGTCTGTGTTTGCTCCACTTGGGAGAAACTGAAGGACGTAAAAGGAAGACATACACCGAATGGAGGCAACGAAAAAAACAGTACTGGTTCAAGATCCTGTCAGAATTGGAATTTGTAAAATTATTCTGAACTGTTATCAGAATAAAACTGCATTCCTGCACTAAATCCAGTTGAATGCATCAGGAATCATGTCCAGGGGAATAGAGTATGGGAACACCATTTGCAGTTCCTGCTTTCTCATTCATGGGGACCATCCATTGTTGTCCTGCTCATCAATTGCTCCTCCTTGCTTGTGTCTGGATTCTGTCATCTCCTCTCCACAGTCCAGGGCAATCTCACTTGCTCCAGACAGATGACAGGGTCTGCCTTGTATACATTACTCCATGTTCTGTGAGCTACATGACCCATGACAAGTGCCAGACATTTTAGAAACGATGGACATCTCAAACAGAACTGTGCTCTGAACTCGAAGATAACCCAAACTAGAGGAATCTACGAATAATTTATTAATTGGTATTTCCTGTCAGAGTCTTCAGGTATTTATAAGTAATTTGAAGTTTGCATATCTTGACTTTTAACCATTATTTATAAAGTCAAATGCAATGATGGATACAGCACCTTAAGATATGGGGCTAAACAGGATACTGGTTTGAGTTTCTGAATGCATTGCGGAACCATACTGAAGAACACTGGCTCTAAAATTAAAATTGTGAAAAAAAAAGAAAGAAAAGAAACTGTTCTTTCCTATTACCAATATTTCCCTGGTCCCGTTTCCTGCACAGCTTCACAGACAGTCCATGATCTATAACACAGGTACACGCAAAGGACGCCTTAAGAAGGAATTCTACAAGCAACATCTCCTTACCCACGGAGACCAGGTTGCTGTAATTCTCCAGCATCACGTCAATGTACAAAGCCCTCTGAGCAGAGTCCAGGCATTCCCACTCCTCCTGAGAGAAGTCCACAGCTACGTCCTGGAATGTCAGCACGCCCTGGGATAAAGAAGGAAAGGGTGACCTTGTGTTACAGGGCAGAGTCCTCTCCTGGAGATGAGGAGACTTCAGGAAATCTGGGGTGGAAAGCAGTGCAGAAAACCATTCAAAAAGATGGGTTCTAATACAGTCACAAACTACAGTGAATTTTCTAAGTCTGTGAAAGCGTTAGGACATAAGAGTCTCACAGGCTGCACATAAAACGGGACACACCATTAAGGTCTGCAGACGGTTATCTATCGTTTGTGGATGCTGTGTGTTCGTCTCACATGATCACAGCATAAGATCTTCCTAAAGACAAGCAGAAACCGAATGCTGAACAAACGCAGGAACCAAGCACTGGTTGCTATTATGACCCGAGACGTGAGTCTCCTTCCATGCCATGCATTTCTAAGACACCAGGGCAGCCAGTCTGTGTGTTCAGAAGTACACTTTTCAGAACCGTGATTGAGGAAAACAGAACCCTCAAATAGAGCCTGTGTGTCCCATGAGCCCTCACTCAACAGTACATCAGGATACGCTCCCTCCTCCTCTATAGCAACTGAGCATCAACACAATCTCTCATCTTTCAAAACGGAAATATTTTCAAAATTACATATCCTAAGTAATAGGAGATGCTGGCGATAAAAAAAACACCAAAAATCAAAAAAACAAAAACCCTGGGGAGGGAGAATGGGGAAAGGAGCTCCAGGAGGTGTGGAATAATGGAACTATGTTGTGTAGCTGTGGTCATAAAGGCAGCCTGATGTGGGCATGAAAACAGACAGGAGGATAAGACAACAGGACAGAGGACCCAGACAGAAAACAATGAAGCTAATCCCAATTAGTATCTGACAAAGAAGGCAAAGGGACACATCAGAAAAATATAGCAATTCCAACAAAGCGTGCTGGAAGACTGGACCCAGCAGGAGAACGAAATTAGATACCTAACTTCTACCCTGTATGGAAACTCACTCCAAACGGGTCCTAAGCCTTCTATAAACCAGAAACACTGAAACCTAGAAAACTTAGGGAATATCCTTCAGGATACCAGAATGAGCAAGAAGATTTCTTCCTTTTTGAAGAGGAAGAACCCTAAGAGCACAGGAACTATCCCTGAGCATCCCTGAGATGGGACCAGAGGTAAATAAAAAGATCCAAACGCCAGAGGCAACAATAGGCAGAGCACAGGCACACCCACAGGAAGGGAGGTAATCTGTACCTCCCACGATTAGGATAGGGGCTCACTCTAGAATTCACAAAGAATACAGAAAATGCCAAAGAAGTAAACAAAACTGCCAATCAACAAATGGGCAAATGAACTGAATACACTATTGGTTGGTGTGTCTGTGTTGGGGGTGGGGTGGGGAGGAGGGTGCAAATGAATACACTCTATTGGAAATCGGTTCGGATAGGAAAAAAAATGAAAGGTCACACTAACACATAACTCTCCAATTTCAGTCCACGTAATACACCCAGAGACCTCCACACCTGATGGTTGCTCTGCTGTAATCACCCTTGCAAAGAATTGGAATCCACCTGACTGTCTAGCAGTAGATGATCTGATAATGAAAACCACATACAAAGGAAAGGCAATACTATTCAGCTGGAAAGTACAACGTAATAAAATCTGAATAGGAATGGCTGAATTGAAAATGTTAATGTTAAGAGAGGTCACAGTGTCAAAAAGAAGCCTTATTTACCCTCATTTGCAGAATCTAGAAAACTGTATATGTTTATTGAAACTACAATCACGTGGGTACAGTATAACAGAGAGAAAAGAGAACAAGAAAGGTTGAAGATTACCAGGACTTGAGACTGGATGGGACTCAGGGAATCAAGCACCTGTTATGAGAAACAGTATAAGGTAATTGCTTCTCTAGTTCAAGTTTTGTTTTGTTGGTTAGGGATAAATATACCAAAATATATTTGAGAGTGAAAATATGAAGTCAAATGTGAGGCTCCCAGGCTTCTTATTGCAGTGATGTCTCTACTTATAAATTTCACTGACTTGTATAGTCTTTGGGTCTCTAATTTCTCTGATTTTTGTTTGTTTGTTTCTAATTTTTTATACCATATTTAAAAAGATTATCAGAAGCATAAAATTAAAGGCTTGCAATGCTTCAGACTGTAACATT
The DNA here is from genome assembly GCA_026225945.1 of Cricetomys ansorgei. Taxonomy (NCBI): domain Eukaryota; kingdom Metazoa; phylum Chordata; class Mammalia; order Rodentia; family Nesomyidae; genus Cricetomys; species Cricetomys ansorgei. The sequence goes on along the minus strand of JAMJFZ010000698.1, from coordinate 363,920 downwards.
TCTAGAAGAAAAGTGGACATGACCACTGACCTGGGACATGTTTACTGGAGAATCAGCCACTTCTTTCTGTTTCTCTTCTTTGAGGCTCTCTCTCAGGGACAATGAATGGATGGCTGGCCAGCCCTTCATATCAAGGGGGCGAAAAGAGAAAGCACAAATTAATAGTGAAAGCTGTTAGGGAACAATGTCAAACCACATGAAAGACCGGAGCAGGTTTGTAATCTATGATTCCAAAGCCAGGAGAGCATGGGACAACATTTAGAGCTTGGAGAGAAAAATCACAGTCAACCATGGTGTTGCCCCAGAAATATACTCTCTGAAAATCGAAGAGAGAATATTTCATGAATATTTACTTTTTTTCTCTGATCATTTCGTTATTTGGTGGGATGTGAGACTCAGTCACACATAGCTCACACACTTACAGTTATTCTGCCAAGAAACCCTGAGGAGGAGCAAGGGAGGCTGCAAGCACACTCCTCTCACCCTCACAAACAGGGCAGATGCAATTCTGCAACACCCAGTCTCTGTGCAAGAGCCCCTTGAGCAGGGTCCAGGCACTCCTCTCCCCTTGGGCAGAGTCCAGAGTCACAGCACTGGCTGCTGGCTGACCACAAAGTAAAATAAAATAAACAACAGATGAACTGCAGAGTTGGTGTACACCTTGACTCCTAGCACTTGGGACACACAGGTGGATGGAACTCTGAGTTCCAGTGCAGCCTGGTCTACATGGTGAGCTCAGGTCTCAAACAAAGCAAACAAGGAAACCAATTTCAACAGCTTGGTCCTGTGTCCACAAATAGAGTGCTTTCCTTGAATGAAGGAGACAAAGGAGAATTGTAGATATTTTTCCAATGTTGATTTGTGATCATAATTACTCAAAAGATGCTTAATAATATCATTCCTTACTATAATGAATTTTCTCTCCTGTCTTTTTTTGTTTTGTTTTGTTTAGTTTTGGGTTTTTGTTTTTTGATACAGTTTCATTGTGCAGCCCTGTCTGTCCTGAACTTTGAGATGTTCTGCAGGCTGGCAATGAACTCTGATTTCCACCTGTCTGTTCCTCCATAATCCCGGGATTAACCTATTAAAGGTACTCCCACCACCTGTCTTACACTGCCTTCTCTAGCAGTTTAAATGCTGGGAGCTGATTCAGGAAAACAGCAGAGTGAGGTTTTTCAGGTTCTTTAAACATGAAGAACTCAGCAAGAGAAAATGTGTTTCTTTCTGCCTTTGTTGCTGTCTCTTTCTAGTTTTGGTTCTTTTGAGACAGTGTCTCAACATGTAGCCCTGGCTGTCTTGACCTCAGGGTGTAGACCAGGTTGTCCCCTAAGATTTCCAATCAGCCTGCCTCTGTCTCCATAGTTCTGAGACTGAAGGTTGTGCCACCGAGCCCGGCAAGGACCCTTTACAGAACGTTGGATTTACATCGCAGAGAGCATACATCTCACATGGAAAATGAAGGGTGGTCGCAAAGTGTACCTTTAAATGCTGATGTTTACAACCTCACTCGTGGGACTCGCAAATACATCTTATATACAGGCCTTCCCTTCACGACTCCCGCCTGCAGCTCTCCGGGATGCCCACTCCCGCAGAGGGAAGTGACAGGACACGGACGTCCGCGCGGATGAACGTGAACGTCCAGAGCCTTGCAGGTTCCCGCAGCAGAGGGGCCCCGTCTGCGAACCCCGGCAGCACACGCAGGGCTCCTAGCCTGCTCCCATAGGAGAAGCTGCAGCAGAGCGTCATCAGCACAGGACCCGCGCTGTCCTCCAGATCTGACGCTGACCCGCGAGGACAGGGCCTCCACGTCCGAACCGCAGAGCCGGCGTTCCGAGCGCAGCAGACCCCGGCCCCGTCCGAGCCGCCCCGCCGCCCGCAGCTCCCGACCTGCGCTCCAGGGCCCCGGCCTCGCTGCCGCCCGCGCTGCCGCCCGGCGATTCCCCGGCGCCGGGGCGGGACTGCGGCTGCGCGCTTCCCGCGTCCCCGCGACGCCTCCGCGGTGTCCCGACCAGGTCCACGCCGCGCGACCCACGCGGTGCAGATCCCGGCTCAGAGGGAGCGGGCTCTGCGCACTCCGCGTTCTGGTTGGCAGTCCCACTTCCGGGTCCTCACGCACACAGCGTCCCCGCTTCCTGTCACTCAGTCCTCCAGCCCCACCCACTCTGCTAACTTCCGGTGCACACTAGGACTGTCCATCACCTGCCAACCTCTGTATCCCGGAGACTGGCCTCGCCCCCTGGACCGGCCCCGCCCACTCGGTCTCAGGCTGCCCTGGACCTGCCCTGTGCAGCCTCCCCACATCCTTGCTGCCTGCCCAGCTCAGAACTGGATCTAACAGGTCGCTGCCCCCGGGTTCCCGACCCAACCCTGGGTCCTGAACCCTTCAGATGCCACACGCTGCCTAACACCTCGGCTGATTTCAAGGTCTCCCGGGCTGCGTACTTACACCAAAAGGTCACATTCCCCACACACGAACAGGACAAACCAAACCCAAATCCACAGCTTTTTTTGGGGCAGGGTTTATGTAGCCGTGTCTATCCTGGACTCACTATGTAGACCAGGATGTCTTCAGACTCAAGGGAACTTCTTGCCTGTGACTCCTGAGTGCTGGGAGGAAGGTGGGCACCAACACGCCTGGCAACCTTATGAATGTTTGGATGCTCAGGAGAACAAATGTTTGTGTTACACATTTTCCAGGGGGCTGGACAGACAGCTTAGTGTGTAAGAGCACTCCCTGCTCTTCCGGAAGACCAGGGTTCAATCACCAACACACACACACAGCTGCTCACCACTGTCTGGTACCCAGCTGCAGGGAATCTGATGACTGCTTCTGCCTCCACAGACACCAGGCGTCCATCTAGTGCACAGACGTACGTGCAGGCAAAACCCCATTCACACTGAAAACAAAAAAGGCTTTCACATAAATTCCCTGATGTTTGTAACATTTATACCATCATTAAAGGATTTTACAAGTTTCCTATCTTTATATTTTGATTGTGTGTACTGCTGGGCATATATATTTATAAGCAGAGAATTCCAGATAAATGCTATGTCACAGTATTTACAAACTTATTTTTCTCTCCAGAATTTATTTTCTTATTTTCTCTCTTAAGTTTCTCATGTGCTCTAAGATATGAGCACGTATTAAAAGATGTGCCACATTCCTTACACTAGGGTTACTATCCAGTATGAATTCTCTAATGTGCTCTAAGATTTGAAATCTTGACAATGGATATGTCACAGTCTTTGCATTTGTAAGGTCCCTCTCCAGTATGAACACTCTGATGTCTTTTAAGATGTGAGTCCCGGGTAAAGAATTTGCCACATTCCCTACATTGGTAAGGTCTCTCTCCAGTATGAATTCTCTGATGTCTTCTAAGATTTGAAATCCGGATAAAGGATATGTCACAATCTCCACATTTGTAAGGTTTCTCTCCAGTATGAATTTTCTCATGTTCTCTAAGACCCGAGGAACCAGCAAAAGATTTGCCACATTCCTTACATGTGTAAGGTCTCTCTCCAGTATGAACTCTCTGATGTCTTCTGAGATTTGAAATGTGGACAAAGGATATGTCACAGTCTTTACATTTGTAAAGTGCCTCTCCAGTGTGAACTCTCTGGTGTGCTCTAAGATGTGATACCTGTGTAAAGCACTTCCAACATTCCCTGCATTGGTAAGGTTTCTCTCCAGTATGAATTTTCTCATGTTGTCTAAGACCTGAGCACCTAGCAAAAGATTTGCCACATTCTTTACACGTGTAAGGTCTCTCTCCAGTGTGAACTCTCTGATGTCTTCTGAGATTTGAAATGTGGACAAAGGATATGTCACAGTCTTTGCATTTGTAAAGTGCCTCTCCAGTGTGAACTCTCTGGTGTGCTCTAAGATGTGATTCCTGTGTAAAGCACTTCCAACATTGCCTACATTGGTAAGGTTTCTCTCCAGTGTGAATTCTCTGATGTGCTCGAAGAGTTGAGAATATAGTGAAAGATTTGCCACATTCCTTGCAAACATAGGGTCTCTCTCCAGTGTTAGCACTCTGGTGTTCTCTAAGACGTGAAAGGGATTTGTCACATTCTGTACATTTGAAAGGTTTCTTTCCAGTGTGAATTTTCTGGTGTCTGGTAAGTACAGACAACTGAGGAAAGGACTTTCCACATTCCTTGCATTTGTAAGGTTGCTCCACAGCATGCAGTGTTTGATGTTTTTTAAGTCTTGAGTTCTGTGCAAAGGATCTGTCACAAACGTTGCACTTGTAGGGTTTGTTTCCTGTATGAGTCATCTGATGAATTCTAAGTGATGAAGATGAGGTAAAGAATCTGTCACACTCATTGCATCTGTAAGGCTTCTCTCCAGTGTGCACTCTCTGATGCCTTTTAAGTGCAGACAACTGAGGAAAGGACTTTCCACATTCCTTGCATTTGTAAGGCTTCTCCCCAGTGTGAAGTCTCTGATGTGTTTTAAGACTTGAGCTCTGGGTAAAGGCTCTGTCACAAACTTGGCACTTGTAAGGTTTCTTTCCAGTATGAATTCTCTTATGTTTATTGAGGTTTGAGTTATTTATGAAGCGTTTTCCACATTTCCCACACTGATGTGGTTTCTCTTCAATGTGCACTGTTCGTTGCATCAGAGGGTATGTTGAGCGAAGAAAGTCGTGATATTCTTCCAGTGTGTACTCTTTCTCTGCAGGGTAGAGTCTCTGATCCTGACTAAATTTGGGACACAGATGTAAGGGTTTCTCACAGTCTTCAGCTTTGCAATGGTCTTCCTCAGTGTGAGGCTTTGCATGTCTGTCTAGGTCTGACGAGTCAACAGGGGCATCCCGGTGATCACTGCAGCTGTAGCTCCTAGAATTTTCTGTGGTTTTACTTGTTTTAGACAGCGCACACGGGGAGGGTTCATGAAGCATTTTGCCAAGATCATTACACGGACACATCTTTTCATCACGCACATGTTGGTGGGCAGCATCAAAAACGCAATAGTTCTCTGGAAAAATGAGTACAATTCGGATTAGTGGGGCTTGTTCCACGATTAGACATTTGATAAAGGACTGTCTCCCTAAGGTTTCTCTTAAGATACGTCAATTAGCAACTATGTAACAGAGAGCCCCATTACTCAGTATTTTTCTTTCGCTATAAATTGTGTATTTTCAGACACACACACATCACCACCACCACCAACAACAACAACAAAAACAACAACAATAAGAACAACAAAAACAAGAAACCCAAAACAACAACAACCACAGAACAGAATGACAGCCTGCAAGGAAGGTGCAACAAATAATTGAGGAATGAGTAGGTAGCTCTGAGCTGGGCTCACTGACCGAGTATATTTAGAACACATGGTTCTATTTCTGAGTATTTTTCTCAGAAACTGATTAAGAACATTGGGTGCAATCACAGGTTCAAGGTATTTGTACTTCCGAACTGAACTGCACGGAAAAGTAATGTTCTAAATACCCCAATTCCTTTTAAGAAAAAAGGCTCATTTGACAGCATCAAAGAGTTCATGGTCCCAAACAACAAAAGAAAACAGAACAGTAGATTCGTCAAAAATAGTCTGTACAAAGCGAGTATTCTGCCTGCTCTCAGGGGTTGCAACATTTGAGGTTGGTTGCCACGGGCAACTACTCCTTATGGCTGTCCTCCATTGTCTGAGCTCTGCACTCTTCGGTGTTTCCCAACAATTCTTGAGTGGCTGTTCTCAATTGTGTTCTGAATACCGACGCGTCATTCTCCAGAAGGATGTCTGTGCATTCTCCACTCAGGACAAATGAAGGATGTAAAATGAAGACATACACGCAAAGGAGGCAATGGAAAAACACTCCTAGTGCACAGGCTCAGGTCAGACTTGGAAGTTGTAAGATTATTCCGAACCGTTGTCAGAATAAAACTGCATTCCTGCACTAAATCCAGTTGAATGCATCAAGGTTCCTGCATTCTCGTTAATGGGGACCCTTCATTGTTTTCCTGCTCATCCACTGGTCTCACCTGCTTGTGGCTGGAATCTGTCATCTCCTCTCCACAGTCCAGGGCAATCTCACTTGCTCCAGAGAGATGACAAGGTCTCCCTTGTATACATTACTCCATGTTCTGTGACCTACATGACCCATGACCAGTGCCAGACAATTTAGAACCGATACAGACGTCTGACACAGGACTGTGCTCTGAATTAGAAGAGAACCCAAACAAGAGGAATCTAGGAATAATTTACTAATTGGTATTTCCTGTCAGAGTCTTCAGGTATTTGGAAGAAATTTGAAATTTTCATATCTTGACTTTTACCTCTTATTAAAATAATGTCAAATGCAATGATGGATACAGCACCTTAAGATATGGGGCTAAACAGGATATGGGTCTGAGACTCTGAACACATCTTAGAACCATAATGAAGAACGCTGGTCACACCTACAATGAAAATGTGAAAAAAACGAAAGAAAGAAGAAACTGTTCTTCCCTATTACTAATATTTCCCTGGACTTCTGCTTCCTGCACAGCTTCACAGAGAGTCCACGATCTATAACGTAGGTACACACAGGAAGGAATTCTACAAGCAACGTCTCCTTACCCACAGAGACCAGGTTGCTGTAATTCTCCAGCATCACGTCAATGTACAGAGCCCTCTGAGCAGAGTCCAGGCATTCCCACTCCTCCTGGGAGAAGTCCACAGCTACATCCTGGAATGTCAGCATGCCCTATGATAAAGAAGGAAAGGGTGACCTTGTGTTACAGGGCAGAGTCCTCTCCTGGAGATGAGGAGACTTCAGGAAATCTGGGGTGGAAAGCAGTGCAGAAAACCATTCAAAAAGATGGGTTCTAATACAGTCACAAACTACAGTGAATTTTCTAAGTCTGTGAAAGCGTTAGGACATAAGAGTCTCACAGTCTGTACATAAAACGGGACACACCATTAAGGTCTGCAGACGGTTATCTATCGTTTGTGGATGCTGTGTGTTCGTCTCACATGATCACAGCATAAGATCTTCCTAAAGCCATGCAGAACCCAAATGCTGAAAAAAATGCAGGAACCAAGTACTAGTTGGTATTATGACCTGAGACTTGAGTCTCCTTCCATGCCATGCATTTCTAAGACATCGTGGCAACTAGTCCCAGTGTTTAACGTGCACTTTTTAGAACTGTGACTGAAGAAAATGGGAGGGAGCCCTCAAATAGAGTCTATGTGTCCCATGAGCCCTCATTCAACACTACATAATGATACACTCCCTCCTCTATAGCAACGGAGCATCAATGTAGTCTTTCCACTTCATTTGTCAAAATGGAAATATTTTCAAAATTACAGATCCTAATAGGAGATGCTGGCTACCAAAAAAACAATCAAATAAACAAACAAACCCTGGGGAGGAGGGAATGGATAATGGTGCTCCAGGAGGTGTTGAATTATGGAATTATGTTACATAGCTGTTGTCATAAAGGCAGCCTGATATGGGCATGAAAACAGACAGGAGGATAAGACAACAGGACAGAGGACCCAGAATGAAAACCATGAAGCTAAACCAAATTAATATCTGACAAAAAAGGCAAAAGCATACATTAGAAAAATATAGCAATTCCAATAAACTGTGCTGGTAAAACTGGACACAGCAAAAGAATGAAATTAGATTCATCTTAACTTCACCTTGTATTGAAACCCATTCAAAAAGGATCCTAAACCTTCTTTATAAGCAGAAACACTGAAACCTAGAAAATGAAGAGAATACCCTTCAGGATATTGGAATGAGCAAAATGAACTCTTCCTTTTTGAAGAGGAAGAACCTGAAACAGCAGAGGAACTATCCCTGAGCACCAACAGATGGGACCACAGGGAAATAAAAAGATCCTAATGCCAAAGGAAACCATGGGCAGAGCACATGCACACCACACAGAAAGGGAGGGAATCTGAACCGGTTATGATTCGGAGACGGGCTCACTCTAGAATTCACAAAGAATACAGAAAATGACAAAGAAGTAAAACTGCCAATCAACAAATGGGCAAATGAACTGAATACACTAGTGGTCTGTGTGTCTGTGTTGGGGGTGGGTTGGGGAGGAGGGTGCAAATGAATACACTCGAACAGAAATCGGTTTGGATATTTAAAAAAATGAAAGGTGACACTAAAACATAACTCTATGATTTCAGTCCACGACATACACCCAGAGAACTCCGCACCCCATGATTGCTCTGCTGTAAACACCGTAGCAAAGAATTGGAATCCACCTGACTGTCTATCAGTAGATGATCTGATAATGAAAACCATACACATATGAAATGCAATACTATTCAGCTGGAGAGAAAAGTATAAGAAAATCTGAACAGGATTGGTTGAAATGAGAATGTTAATGTCAAGAGAGGTCACACAGTGTCAGAAAGAAGCCATATTTACCCTCATTTGCAGACTCCAGCCAACAAATATGTTTATAGAAACTACAATCACCTGGGTACAGTATAACAGGGAGAAAAGAGAACAAGAAAGGTTGAAGATCATCAGGACCTGAGACTGGATGGAACACAGGGAATCAGGTACCTGTTATGAGAACCGTTATAAAGCTAATTGTTTTTCTAGTTCAAGTTTTGTTCTTTTGGTTAGGGATAAGTATACCAGAATATATTTGAGAGTGAAAATCTGAAGTCAAATGTGAGGCTCCTAGGCTTTTTATTGCAGTGATGTCTCTACTTATAAAATTTCACTGAGTTGTATAGCCTTTAGGTCTGTTAATTTCTGTGATTGTTGTTTGTTTGTTTGTAATTGTTTTTATACTATATTTAAAAAGATTAACAGAAGCAGAATATTAAAGGCTCTGAATGTTTCAAAGTATAACATTTCTAGAAGAAAATTGGACACAGCCACTGACCTGGGACATGTTTATTGGAGAATCAGCCACTTCTTTCTGGTTCTCTTCTTTGAGGTTCTCTCTCAGGGACAATGAATGGATGGCTGGCCAGCCCTTCATATCAAGGGGGCGAAAAGAGAAAGCACAAATTAATAGTGAAAGCTGTTAGGGAACAATGTCAAACCACATGAAAGACCGGAGCAGGTTTGTAATCTATGATTCCAAAGCCAGGAGAGCATGGGACAACATTTAGAGCTTGGAGAGAAAAATCACAGTCAACCATGGTGTTGCCCCAGAAATATACTCTCTGAAAACCGAAGAGAGAACATCTCATGAATATTTACTTTTTTCCTCTGAGCATTTCATTATTAGGTGGGATGTGTGACTCAGTCATACATAGCTCACACACTTACAGTTATTTTGCCAAGAAACCCTGAGGAGGAGCAAGGGAGGCTGCAAGCACACTCCTCTCACCCTCACAATCAGGTGGCTGCAATTCTGCAACACCCAGTCTCTGTGCAAGAGCCCCTTGAGCAGGGTCCAGGCACTCCTCACCCCTTGGGCAGAGTCCAGAGTCACAGCACTGGCTGCTGGCTGACCACAAAGTAAAATAAAATAAACAACAGATGAACTGCAGAGTTGGTGTACACCTTGACTCCTAGCACTTGGGACACACAGGTGGATGGAACTCTGAGTTCCAGTCCAGCCTGATCTACATGGTGAGCTCAGGTCTCAAACAAAGCAAACAAGGAACCAAATCCAACAGCTTGGTCCTGTGTCCACCAATAGAGTGCTTTCCTTGAATGAAGGAGACAAAGGAGAATTGTAGATATTTTTTCCAATGTTGATTTGTGATCATAATTACTCAAATGATGCTTTCTAATATTATCCCTTACTATAATGCATTTTCTCTCCTATATTTTTTTGTTTGTTTTGTTTAGCTTTTGGTTTTTGGTTTTTGATACAGAGTTTTTCTGGTCAACCCTGGCTGTCCTGAACCTTGAGATGTTCTGCAGGCTGGCAGTGAATTCTGATTTCCACCTGCCTGTGCCTCCCTAATCCTGGGATTAAGGGATTAAAGGTCTCCCACCACCTGTTTTACACTGCCTTGTTTAGCAGCTTACAGGCTGGGAGCTGATGCAGGAAAACAGGATGAGATTTTCTAGGCTCTAACTTTCAACATGAAGAACTTCCCTCTTTCTAGTTGTGGTTGTTTTGAGCTAGTGTCTCAACATGTAGCCCTGGCGGTCTTGAACTCAGGGTGTAGACCAGGGTGTCCCCTAAGATTTCCAATCACCCTGCCTCTGCCTCCAGAGTTCTGAGACTGAAGGTTGTGCCTCCGAGCCTGGCAAGGACGCTTTACAGAAAGTTGGATTTACATCACAGAGTGCATACATCTCAGATGGAAAAATGAAGGATGGGCGGAAAGTGTACTTTCAAATGCTAATGTTTACAACAGTACTCCTGGAATTCTCCTCCGAACACTCTCTCTCTCTCTCTCTCTCTCTATATATATATATATATATATATACATATATATATATGTGTATATATATGTACATATACACATGAATTTATTCATATTCCATGACATCTACCGGCTATCCCTTCATGACTCCTGTCTACAGCTCTAAGGATGCCCAGTCCCCAGGCCCATGCGCCACAAACGGATTTGGAAATGACAGGACATGGACTTCAGCACGGATGAATGGGAACTTCCAGAGTCTTGTCGTTGTAAAAAGACGGGACCCCACCGCCACAGTCCGAGCCCTATCAGTGTCTACCGGCCAGAGACCACCTCCAAAGAAAACCCCTAAGATTTAGGATTGCTGCAACCGCATGAGGCTTTTAAGATCTCGCACGTCAGGGTCCACCTTCAGCGAGTCTCCATGCAGGGAGAGTGGGAGGGGAACCTAGATTCCTATGTCTTTTGGCAGTTTATGGCGTGCAAGGCAAGGGGGCTGGGGGAGGGGATAGGGCGTGCAGAATTTTGATTGGCTCAGGTACACATTGGCGGGAATCTGCCATTGTTATCTTTTAAACTGGTTGCCTCTGCTTGTGTGCTGGGGGAAGGGGTCCCTTACTTACCAGTAAGTGAGGGATAGCACCTAGGCAATGAAGCCTGAGGAAGCCTGTTGCTCAATCCTGAGACTCGAAGGGGTCATAGTTGAACTCAGGAATCTGATCCTAGTTTTTGTATCTGAACCCGAACCCCAGGTTCCCACAGCAGAGGGGCCCCGTCTGCGAACCCCGGCAGCACACGCAGGGCTCCTAGCCTGCTCTCATAGGAGAAGCTGCAGCAGAGCGTCATCAGCACAGGACCCGCGCTGTCCTCCAGATCTGACGCTGACCCGCGAGGACGGGGCCTCCACGTCCGAACCGCAGAGCCGGCGTTCCGAGCGCAGCAGACCCCGACCCCGTCCGAGCCGCCCCGCCGCCCGCAGCTCCCGACCTGCGCTCCAGGGCCGCGGCCTCGCTGCCGCCCGCGCAGCCGACCGGCGATTCCCCGGCGCCGGGGCGGGACTGCGGCTGCGCGCTTCCCGCGTCCCCGCGACGCCTCCGCGGTGTCCCGACCAGGTCCACGCCGCGCGACCCACGCGGTGCAGGTCCCGGCTCAGAGGGAGCGGGCTCTGCGCACTCCGCGTTCTGGTTGGCAGTCCCACTTCCGGGTCCTCACGCACAGCGTCCCCGCTTCCTGTCACTCAATCCTCCAGCCCCTCCCACTCTGCTAACTTCCGGTGCACACTAGGACTGTCCATCACCTGCCAACCTCTGTATCCCGGAGACTGGCCTCGCCCCCTGGACCGGCCCCGCCCACTCGGTCTCAGGCTGCCCTGGACCTGCCCTGTGCAGCCTCCCCACATCCTTGCTGCCTGCCCAGCTCAGAACTGGATCTAACTGGTCGCTGCCCCCGGGTTCCCGACCCAACCCTGGGTCCTGAACCCTTCAGATGCCACACACGCTGCCTAACACCTCGGCTGATTTCAAGGTCTCCCGGGCTGCGTACTTACACCAAAAGGTCATATTCCCCACACACGAACAGGACGACAAACCAAACCCAAATCCACAGCTTTTTTTGGGGCAGGGTTTATGTAGCCGTGTCTATCCTGGACTCACCTTGTAGACCAGGATGTCTTCAGACTCAAGGGAACTTTTTGCCTCTGCCTCCTGAGTGCTGGGAGGGAAGGTGGGTACCACCACGCCTGGTAACCTTATGAATGTTTGGATGCTGTGGAGAACATATGTTTGTGTTGCACATTTTCCAGGGGGCTGGATAGATGGCTTAGTGTGTAAGAGCACTACCTGCTCTTCCGGAAGACCAGGGTTCAATCACCAACACACACACACTGCAGCTCACCACTGTCTGGTACCCAGCTTCAGGGAATCTGATGACTGCTTCTGCCTCCACAGACACCATGCGTACATCTAGTGCACAGACGAACGTGCAGGCAAAACCCCATTCACACTGAAAACAAAAAAGGCTTTTGCACAAATTCCCTGATGTTTTCTAACATTTAAACCTTCATTAAATGATTTTCCAAGGTTCCTATCTTTATATTTCTATTGTGTGTACTGCTGTGCATATATATCCATAGGTAGAGAACACCAGATAAATGCTATGTCACACAATTTACAATCTTATTTTTCACTCCTGTGTGAATTTTCTCATGTGCTCTAAGATATGAGCACCTAGTAAAATATTTGCCACATTCATTGTAAGTGTAGGGTCTCTCTCTAGTATGAATTTTCTGATGTGTTCTAAGATTTGAAATCTTCACAAAGGATATATCACAGTCTTTGCATTTGTAAGGTCTCTCCAGTGTGAACTCTCTGATGTGCTCTAAGATATGAGTCCTGGGTAAAGCACTTCCCACAATCCGTACATTGGTAAGGTCTTTCTCCAGTATGAATTTTCTGATGTCTTCTAAGACCTGAGGAACTAGCAAAAGATTTGCCACACTTTTTACAGGTGTAAGGTCTCTCTCCAGTGTGAACTCTCTGATGTGTTCTAAGATGTGAGCCCTGGTTGAAGCACTTCCCACATTCCCTACATTGGTAAGGTTTCTCTCCAGTGTGAACTCTCTCATGTGCTCGAAGAGTTGAGCATATGGTAAAAGATTTGCCACATTCCTTGCATACATAGGGTCTCTCCCCAGTATGAACTCTCTGGTGTTCTCTAGGATTTGAAATATACTTGTCACATTCTGTACATTTGTAACGGTTCTTTCTAGTATGAAATCTCTTGTGTCTACTAAGACGTGAGTACCGGGAAAAAGATTTGTCACATTCTGTACATTTGTAAGGTTTCTTTCTAGTATGAATTTTCTGGTGTCTGTTAAGTACAGACAACTGAGGAAATGACTTTCCACATTCCTTGCATTTGTAAGGTTTCTCTCCAGTATGAAGCCTTTCATGTGTTTTAAGACTTGAGCTCTGGGCAAAAGATCTGTCACAAAAGTTGCACTTGTGGGGTTTCTCTCCAGTATGAGTCATCTGATGCCTTCTAAGTGATGAACAGTGGGTAAAGAATCTGTCACACTCATTGCATCTGTAAGGCTTCTCTCTAGTATGAATTTTCAGGTGGCTGTTAAATGCAGACAACTGAGGAAAGGACTTTCCACAATCCTTGCATTTGTAAGGTTTCTCCCCAGTATGAAGTCTTTGATGTGTTTTAAGACTTGAGCTCTGGGTAAAGGCTCTGTCACAAATGTTGCATTTGTACGGCTTCTTTCCAGTATGAATTCTCTGATGTACACTGAGACTTGAGGTGGTACGGAAACATTTCCAACATTTCCCACACTGATGTGGTTTCTCTTCAATGTGCACTGTTCGTTGCATCAGAGGGTATGTTGAGCGAAGAAAGTCGTGATATTCTTCCAGTGTGTACTCTTTCTCTGCAGGGTAGAGTCTCTGATCCTGACTAAATTTGGGACACAGATGTAAGGGTTTCTCACAGTCTTCAGCTTTGCAATGGTCTTCCTCAGTGTGAGGCTTTGCATGTCTGTCTAGGTCTGACGAGTCAACAGGGGCATCCCGGTGATCACTGCAGCTGTAGCTCCTAGAATTTTCTGTGGTTTTACTTGTTTTAGACAGCGCACACGGGGAGGGTTCATGAAGCATTTTGCCAAGATCATTACACGGACACATCTTTTCATCACGCACATGTTGGTGGGCAGCATCAAAAACACAATAGTTCTCTGGAAAAATGAGTACAATTCAGATTAGTGGGGCTTGTTCCACGATTAAACATTTGATAAAGGACTGTCTTCCTCAGATTTCTCTTAAGATACATCAATTAGCAACTATGTAATAGAGAGCCCCATTACTCAGTATTTTTCTTTCGCTATAAATTGTGTATTTTCAGACACACACACATCACCACCACCACCAACAACAACAACAAAAACAACAACAATAAGAACAACAAAAACAAGAAACCCAAAACAACAACAACCACAGAACAGAATGACAGCCTGCAAGGAAGGTGCAACAAATAATTGAGGAATGAGTAGGTAGCTTTGAGCTGGGCTCACTGACTTAGTATATTTAGAACACATGGTTCTATTTCTGAGTATTTTTCTCAGAAACTGATTAAGAACATTGGGTGCAATCTCAGGTTCAAGGTATTTGTACTTCCGAACTGAACTGCACGGAAAAGTAATGTTCTAAATACCCCAATTCCTATTAAGAAAAAAGGCTCATTTGACAGCATCAAAGAGTTCATGGTCCAAAACAACAAAAGAAAACAGAACAGTAGATTCGTCAAAAATAGTCTGTACAAAGCGAGTATTCTGCCTGCTCTCAGGGGTTGCATTATTTGAGGTTGGTTGCCACGGGCAACTACTCCTTATGTCTGTCCTTCATTGTCTGAGCTCTGCATTCTGCGGTATTTCCCAACAATCCTGGAGTGGCTGTTCTCAAGTCAGCTCTGAATACCTAAGTCCAGAAGGATGTCTGTGTATTCTCCACTCGGGACAAAATGAAGAATGTAAAAGGAAAGCATACACACAATGGAGGAAATGAAAAAACACTCCTAGTTCACGGTCTCAGGTCAGACTTGGAAGTTGTGAAATTATTCTGAACTGTTGTCAGAATAAAACTTTGTTCCTGCACCAAATCCAGTCAGGAATTGTGTCCAGTGGAACAGAGTGTGGGAACACCATTTGCATTCCTGCTTTCTCTTTCATGGGGACCCTTCATTGTTGTCCTGCTCATCCACTGGTCTGCCCTGCTTGTGGCTGGAATACCATCTCCTCTCCACAGTCCAGGGCAATCTCACTTGCTCCAGACAGATAACAAGGTCTCCCTTGTATACATTACTCCATGTTCTGTGAGCTACATGACCCATGACCAGTGCCAGACATTTTAGAAATGATACAGACGCCGGACACAGTTCTGTGCTCTGAACTGGAAGAGAACACAAATTAGAGGAATCTAGGAATAATTTCCCAATGGCTATTTCCTGTCAGAGTCTTCAGCATATTTGGAAGGATTTTCAAGTTTGCATATCTTGAGTTTTACATGTTATTAAAATAATGTCAAATGCAATGATGGATACAGTGCCAAAATATATAGAGGGGAACAGCATTCTTGTCTGAGATTCTGAATACAACGTGGAACTATAATGAAGAACGATAGTCACCTCTAAAATGAAAAATATGAAAAAAAGGAAAGAAAGAAGAAACTGTTCTTCCCTATTACTAATATTTCCCTGGTCTCCTGTTTCCTGCACAGCTTCACAGACAGTCCACCATCTATAATGTAGGTACACACAAAGGACGCCTTAAGAAGGAATTCTACAAGCAAAGTCTCCTTACCCACAGAGACCAGGTTGCTGTAATTCTCCAGCATCACGTCAATGTACAAAGCCCTCTGAGCAGAGTCCAGGCATTCCCACTCCTCCTGGGAGAAGTCCACAGATACATCCTGGAATGTCAGCACGCCCTGTGATAAAGAAGGAATGGTTGACCTTGTGTAACAGGGCAGAGACCTCTCCTGGAGATGAGGAGACTTCAGGAAATCTGGGGTGGAAAGCAGTGCAGAAAATGCTTCATGAAAACGCAGGAACCAAGTACTAGTTGGTATTACAACTGGAGACGTGAGTCTCCTTCCATGCCATGCATATCTAACAAACCGTGGCAGCTAGTCAGTTTGTTTCCATGGGCATTTTTTAGAACCGTGATTGAAGAAAATGGGATGGAGCCCTCATATAGAGCCTGTGAGTCCCATGAGCTCTCATTCAACATTACTTAAGGATACACTCCCTCCTCTATAGCAACTGAGCATCATCGTAATCTTTCCTGTTCATCTGTCAAAACGGAAATATTTTTGAAAATTACAGATCCTAAGCTATACCAGATGTTGGGCATCAAAAAAACAAAAACAAAACTCTGGGGAGGGAGAATGGGGAAAGGAGCTCCAGGAGGTGTGGAATAATGGAACTATGTTGTGTAGCTGTGGTCATAAAGGCAGCCTGATGTGGGCATGAAAACAGACAGGGGAATAAGACAACAGGACAGAGGACCCAGACAGAAAACCATGAGCTAATCCCAATTAGTATCTGACAAAGAAAGAAAAGGAACACATCAGAAAAATACACCAATTCCAACAAAGCGCTCTGGAAAACTGACCCAGCTGGAGAATGAAATTAGATTCCTAACTTCCACTTTCTATTGAAACCCGTTCAAAAAGGGTCCCAAACCTTCTATACACCAGAAACACTGAAACCTAGAAAACAAAGGGAATACCCTTCAGGATACCAGAATGAGCAAGAAGAATTCTTCCTTTTTGAAGAGGGAGAACCACAAACAGCACAGGAACTATCCCTGAGCACCAACAGATGGGACCACAGGGAAATAAAAAGATCCAAACGCCAGAGGCAACAATAGGCAGAGCACAGGCACACCCCACAGAAAGGGAGGGAATCTGTACCTGCCACGATTAGGATAGGGGCTCACTCTAGAATTCACAAAGAATACAGAAAATGCCAAAGAAGTAAATAAAACTGCAAGTCAATAAATGGGTAAATGAACTGAATACACTATTGGTCTGTGTGTCTGTGTTGGGGGTGGGGTGGGGAGGAGGGTGCAAATGAATACACTCGAACAGAAATCGGCTTGGATATTTAAAAAAATGAAAAGTAAAACTAACAAATAACTCTAAGATTCCAATCTGGGGCACACACCCAGAGAACTCCATACCCCATGGTTGCTCTGCTGTAATTACTCTAGGAAAGTATTGGAATCAACCTGACTGTCTGTCAGGAGATGATCTGACAATGAAAACCATACACATATGAAATGCAGTGCTATTCAGCCGGAGAGAAAAGTGTAATAAAACCTGAATAGGAATGGTTGAACTGAGAATGTTAATGTTAAGTTAGATCACACAGTGTCAGAAAGAAGCCTTATTTACCCACGTTTGCAGAATCTAGCCAACAATATATGTTTATTGAAACCACAATCTCCTGGGTACAGTATAACAGGGAGAAAAGAGAGCAAGAAAGATGGAAGATCATCAGGACTTGAGACTGGATGGGACTCAGGGAATCAACACCCTGTAATAAGAAATGTGATAAAGCTAATTGTATTTCTAGTTCAAATTCTGTCACAGAAGTCTTGTTTTTTGGTTAGGCATAAGTATATTGAAATGTATTTGAGAGTGAAAATATAAAATCAAATGTTGTTGAGGGCCGATGAGGCTGTAGCCGTAAGCAGCTTGACAAAGATTCTGGTTTTTCCTTTGCTAGGAGTCTGAAGCCCACCAACTGCTTTGCCCCTTTCTCATCTTTACTGTATGGTGACAGAAGCCTCTCATCAATAATATTGTCTATTTGGCCTAATAGTGATAACTCAAATCAATTCCTGGGCTGGCTGGGAGAGGAACACTGCCATCTCAACACTAAGTAATTATTAACACTCTTACTGGCCTTCAAGTTTTTGGCATGCGTGAATGCCAAAACTACATGCTTTCTGTAGATATATAAAAAAAATTATTCTTGGTAAAACTGACCTTCCCATGGAGACAAAGCCATACTCAAATCAGAAATGAAGTCTAGACAGTATGTCAGCAAGCTTAAAAAAGCAAATAGATAATTCACCCCTGAATGCCTGCCCCCCTTTATTGTAGCAAGTATACAGACCTAAAATCAGCTATTCATTAATAGACTATTGTGTTAAGACTACCCACTAAAACTACTCTTGAAGATTAAAGGCCCACAGCTAGGAAGTGATGAACACTCTTGCATTGATGTATGCCTGAACACCTGCATTCCCTTAGATAAGTTGGCAGTCTTGCTATTTCAGGCAGGACAGGTCTCTGTCTGGAGGGGAGTCTTGTAATTTTTCCCCAATGTGAACATTGTTAATTTTACTCTCTTAACTTTTCCAACTTCTAATTTTTTTATTTTTATTATTAAAAGAAGTTCACATACAAAAGTGTGTCTATACGTCATTTAAGGCACGTAAAGCGTTAGTCACCATAAAAGAGTGAATTGCTGCGTTCACTTGCCACAACTCCGTGGTTTATCCTCCTTCGTGGAGACTGAGGAACCTCATGTGGACTAGAGCTGGACTGACTCCTGCAAAATGTAAGGCTCCTAAGCTCCTGATCGCAGTGAAGTCTCTAACTATAAAATTTCACTGAGTTGTATAGTCTTTGGGTCTGTTAATTTCTGTGATTTTTCTTTGTTTGTAATTTTTTATACTATATTTAAAAATAATATCAGAAGCAGAAAATTAAAGGCTTGCAATGTTTCAGACTGTAACATTTCTAGAAGAAAAGTGGACATGACCACTGACCTGGGACATGTTTACTGGAGAATCAGCCACTTCTTTCTGGTTCTCTTCTTTGAGGTTCTCTCTCAGGGACAATGAATGCATGGCTTGCTGGCCCTTCATATCAAGGGGTCGAAAAGAGAAAGCACAAATTAATACTGAAAGCTGTTAGGGAACAATGTCAAACCACATGAAAGACCGGAACAGGTGTGTAATCTATGATTCCAAAGCCAGGAGATCATGGAACAACATTTAGAGCTTGGAGAGAAAAGCGGGGTCTGGGGGCTAACAGGAGCTGAGTAACGGGCAGGAAGGATATCCTGCATATCTGGAGTTTGCAGAAGCAGGGCTGGGACTTCCTCATAGGCCCCTTTCACAGAAATGAGGGGAAAGAAACCCATTACACAGCAAGTGTATAATGTGTTGGGTGGAGGTCCTTCGGTGTAAGTAGGTTAGGTTACAAAGGCAATTAAGCAAGCTTTTTAGGTAAGTCCCTTGGGCAGGGGGCAAGGGTCAGTGTTCCTTGCATGTAAGTAGGTTAATCAACTCCAGGGCTATTGTAACAAGGCCAGAGCTGAGTAAACACTTACTCATTCTATCTTCCTCTCTCCGGGGCTCTTGTTTGTCTACTGTTTACACAGATGGCTCTGTTCCTGATGGACCCAGCATTCCTGAGATAGGAGAAGTCAGGTAATTTCTAAAAGATCGGGGTGTAGGGGGGGTGCTGCGTGGCCAAGCCATTTTTTATTCTCTCACCACCGCAGCAGAGGGACCCGGTCTGCCAACCCCGGCAGCACACGCAGGGCTCCTAGCCTGCTCTCATAGGAGAAGCTGCAGCAGAGCGTCATCAGCACAGGACCCGCGCTGTCCTCCAGATCTGACGCTGACCCGCGAGGACGGGGCCTCCACGTCCGAACCGCAGAGCCGGCGTTCCGAGCGCAGCAGACCCCGGCCCCGTCCGAGCCGCCCCGCCGCCCGCAGCTCCCGACCTGCGCTCCAGGGCCCCGGCCTCGCTGCCGCCCGCGCTGCCGCCCGGCGATTCCCCGGCGCCGGGGCGGGACTGCGGCTGCGCGCTTCCCGCGTCCCCGCGACGCCTCCGCGGTGTCCGGACCAGGTCCACGCCGCGCGACGCCACTCGGTGCAGGTCTTGTTAGGGGCAGGCGGAAGGAGACCCCTGAGAAATTACCAGGAATCGAGATCGATGCAAAAGCAAGAGGTTTATTTCCAACGCGTTGGGGTCCACCCTCACAAGACGACTCATAGCACACTCTAAATATTGCTTATATAGAAATTTCAAAGGCAGAGCTTAGCAACAGGGTATGAGGCGCAATTCTATAATGATGTAAGTATTGACCTTTAAACTGATTGGTGCTGGCATATAGCAAGGTCGCGGGCACTAGAAAATGTAAACCTAGAGTCGTTAGTCAACGTGGGTGGGGGGGGAAATTCTTAGCCCAAGGCCATTAGTCAGCGGTCCATATCTTGTTTGTCTTAGAAATTGTTTTTCTTACTCTAGTTCTGGAAACTGTTCTGAGTCACCTTGCCCCTGACTTGGGCCTACACAGTTTTGGTGCTTTTAGAAGACTGACTAAAGTTTGGCTACTTTGGATTTTCGCTCTTTCAGTCTCAGTTCAGCGACGGAGAGGGCTCTGGGAACTGCCCGTTCTGGTTGTCAGTCCCACTTCCGGTTAGCCACGCACAGTGTCCCGGCTTCCTGTCACTTCAGTCCTCCAGCCCCTCCCACTCGGCTAACTTCCGGTCCACGCAAGGACTGTCCATCACCTGCCAACCTCTGTCTCCGGGTGACTGGCCCCGCCCCCTGGGCCGGCCCCGCCCACTCGGCCTCAGGCTGCCCTGGACCTGCCCTGTGCAGCCTCCCCACATCCCTGCCCAGCTCAGAACTGGATCTAACAGGTCGCTGCACCCCGGTACCCGACCCCACCCTGGGTCCTGATTACTTCTCCATTTTTCTCCAGTAGTTCAAAATGAATTCCTGAATGCCCTTGGGGATTTCATTTTTGTTGTTTGATGAGACAAGGTTTGTCTCTGTAGACCTGGCTGGCCTTGAAATCAGAGATTGGCCTGTCTCTGGCAGCAGAATGCCACGAATGAAGACAGACAGGACTTCTCCCTTTGCCTTTGGGGATTTCCGTGTGACTTTTGATGGCAAGTGAGCATGCCCTTGTCACATTCACGCCTCGCCTCTTCAGTTTCTCACCTTCTTGCTATTTCAACTCCAGTACTGATTTAAGGGAATAAAAAATGAGATCATATCACATCACTTGTTTCTTTCATGATGAATGTTCTTTCTCTCTTTATGAGAAAGGGTTTCTCTGCGCAGCCCTGGCTGTCCTTGAACTCAGAGATCCATCTGCCTCTGACTCCGAGTATCAAGAGTAAAGGCTTGTGCCTGCACTGCCTGGCAGTGAATTATCTTCTGTGTGGACAGTTTCAGCGCTAGGTAAAGGACTCATCAAACTGCATGTGGAGCTTGGAATTTCCAATAACCAGCGAGACACGTGGGGATTATATAGGTTTATATGGTTTCTAGGAAGTGTGATGTTTGGGATGCACAAAAAATTAGAGGGAAAGCTAAAGGCTTTGTCATACTTTGTATGCTGCCACATTTTGTCCTTACTATTTGTTTCTTTTTTGACACAGTGTCTATGTAGTCCCAGCTGTCCTTGAACTCACTATGTAGACCAGGATGCGCTCACACTCACAGAGCTCCAAGAGCACTAGCTATTCTTCTGGAAGACCAGGTTCAATTTGCAATACACACACACAC
Source organism: Cricetomys ansorgei (assembly GCA_026225945.1). Classification (NCBI taxonomy): domain Eukaryota; kingdom Metazoa; phylum Chordata; class Mammalia; order Rodentia; family Nesomyidae; genus Cricetomys; species Cricetomys ansorgei. The sequence goes on along the minus strand of JAMJFZ010000698.1, from coordinate 342,527 downwards.
ACACACACACACACACACACACACACACACACACAGAGCAGCTCAAGACTGTCTGGTACCACAGCTTCAGGACATCTGATGCCTGCTTCTGAACTCCACAGACACCAGGCGCCTAGTGCATAGACGTACCTGCAGGCAAAACACTCATACACACTCACAAAAAAAAACCCCAAAACCCAAAAACAACCTCTCACCAGTTACATTTACAGAATTTTATATTGATGCAAATTCCCTGATGTTTTCTAACATTTAAACCTTCATTAAAGGGTTTTACAAGTTTCTTATCTTTATATTTCTATTCTGTGTACCACTGTGCATACATACTTATAAGCAGAGAATACCAGATAAATGCTATGTCACACTGTTTACAATATTTTTCGCTCCAATGTGAATTTTCTGATGGGCTCTAAGATACGAGCACCTAGTAAAAGATTTGCCACATTCCTTACACGTGTAGGGTCTCTCTCCAGTGTGAACTTGCTGATGTCTTCTAAGATTTGAACTATTGATAAAGGATTTGTCACAGTCTTTGCATTTGTAAGGTCTCTCTCCAGTATGAGTTTTCTGATGGGCTCTAACATATGAGCACCTAGTAAAAGATTTGCCACATTCCTTACACTTGTAAGGTCTCTCTCCAGTGTGAACTCTCTGATGTGTTCTACGATGTGAGTCTTGGGTAAAGGATTTATTACATTCCCTACATTTGTAAGGTTTCTCTCCAGTGTGAATTTTCTGATGTGCTCTAAGATTTGAGTTCCTAGAAAAAGATTTGCCACATTCCTTACATATGAAAGGTCTCTCTCCAGTGTGAACTCTGTGATGTCCCCTAAGATTTGAGTCCTGGGTAAAGGATATGTCACAGTTTATACACTTGTAAGGTTTCTCTCCAGTGTGAATTTTCTGATGTACTCTAAGCATTGAACACTTAGTAAAAGACTTGTCACATTCCTCACATCTGTAAGGCTTCTCTCCAGTGTGAACTCTTTGATGTCTTTGAAGAGTTGAGTTCACAGTAAAGGATTGGCCACATTCCTTACATTTGTAAGGCTTCTCCCCAGTGTGGATTCTGTAATGTCTTTTAAGGTGTGATAATACCAGGAAAGCCTTACCACATTCTTTGCATTTGTATAATTTCCCTTCAGAATGAATATTCTGATGCCTTCTAAATAATAAGTAGTGGGGAAAGGATCTGTCACACTCATTGCATTTGTAAGGCTTCTCTACAGTGTGGAGTCTGTAATGGCTTTTAAAGTGTGAAAGCTGACGAAAGACCTTGCCACATTCTTCACAGCTATACTGTTCCTCAGCAGTATGGGTTTTCTGATGTTTCCTGAAGCTGGAACTGTGGGCAAAGGATTTGTTACAGACCTTACATCTGTAAGGCTTCTCTCCAGTGTGCTTTTTCTGATGGCTGTTAAGTGCAGACAACTGAGGAAAGGACTTTCCACATTCCTTGCATTTGTAAGGTTTCTCCCCAGTATGAAGTCTTTGATGTGTTTTAAGACTTGAGCTCTGGGTAAAGGATTTGTCACACTCCTTACATCTGTAAGGCTTCTCTCCAGTGTGCATTTTCTGGTGGCTGTTAAGTGCAGACAATTGAGGATATGACTTTCCACATTCCTTGCATTTGTAAGGTTTCTCCCCAGTATGAAGTCTTTGATGTGTTTTAAGACTTGAACTCTGGGTAAAGGCTCTGTCACAAACGTGGCACTTGTAAGGTTTCTTTCCAGTATGAATTACCTGATGTACACTGAGGCTTGAGGTGGTACTGAAGTATTTCCCACATTTCCCACACTGGTGTGGTTTCTCTTCAATGCACATTGTTTGTTGCATAAGACTGTATGTAGAGCCAAGAGAGTCACCATATTCTTCCTGTCTGTGCTCTTTCTCTGCAGGGTAGAGTCTCTGATCTTGACTAATGTTGGGACACAGATGTAAGGGTTTCTTACAGTCATTTGATTTGCAAGGGTCTTCTCCAGTGTGGGTGCTTTTATATCTATCTAGGTTTGATGAGTCAACAGAGCCATTCCTGTGATTACTGCGTCTGTAGTCACTCGAGTTTTCTGTAGTTCCACTTGATTTATAAAGTGCACATTTGGAGCGATGAAGAAGCATTTTGCCAAGCTCAAAACACTGAGAAGGCTTCTTTTCCTCATTCGCATGTGGATGGATAGTATCACATATGTAAGAGTTCTCTGAAAAATGAGTACAATTGAGATTAGTGGGGCTTGTTCCAAGAGTAGCCAATTGATAAATGACTGTCTCCCTAAGTTCTCTTAAGATACATGAACCGGCAACTATTCAGAGTTGACCTCTCGGTAATCCCATTTTTCTTTCTCGATAGTTGTATGTATTTCCAAAAAAAAAACAATCAGAGTGTCTGCCTTCGTGGAAGCTGAAAGGAATAATCGAGGAGTTGGTAATCAGCTTTGGGACGGAGCTGGCCGGTTGATTATATTCTCAACACGTCTGTATTTTTAAATATGTTTTTCTCAGAAACTGATGAAGAGGTTCATACAAGTGTTTGTTCCCCCCGTGTGAACTGCAGTGACGAGTGCTGTTCACAAGGCCCAATTCCTTTTAAGATGAAGACTACTTAAAAGCATCAAAGGATTTATTTTTATCTCTTACAAAAAAAAAAGAAAGAAAAAGCCAACCCACAACCTGCATTAGATTCTTCCAATGCAATGGATTCGATGTATTGTTGAGACACCAGAGGCTCTAGATCAGCGGTTCTCAACCTGTGGGCTGGGACCGTATATAGATACATATTTCCTACAGTCTGAGGAATTGAGACCCTGCAACATCTGTAGCAACATTACAGTCATGAAGGAGCAATACTTAAGTAATCTAATGTTTGGGGGTCAGCACAGCATGAGGAACTGTGAAAGGGCCGCAGCGTTAGGAGGGTTCAGAACCACTGCTCTAGAGGTCCTCCTATCACACCTGTTATATTATACCTTATATTATATTATACCTATTATACCTATTGCATTATACCTATTATACCTACTATATTATATCATACCTATTATATTATACTTATTATATTATATTGTACCTATTATATTATATTGTATCCATTATATTATACCTATTATAGCTACTATATTATACCTATTATATCATATTATACCCTATTATATTATATTATTCTTGGAGTCCAGGGTACCCAGACTATGAAAGCTTCAGCTTGACAAAGTTCCTGAGCATTCACTGTCGGGAACTGGAATTCCCTAACTGCCTTGCCCCTTTCTTGTCTTCACTGTACGGTGACATATGTTCTCTCATCAATAATAAGATCTGTATAAGGCAATAGTAGTAGCAAAATTAATCCCTGAGCTGGCTACTGTGGGCTGGAATGAAACACAGCCATGCTATCCAGAAGTAAATTGCAATAAAACAACCCAGGTTTATTGCAAAGATTTAAGAAATATAAAACCCAGAAAATTCCCCTAAGTGTTAGCGGTCATGTAGAAACAGCCCCTCCCTACCACCTATCAGCAGGGATTCCTTCTTCCCCGAAAAAACCAGGTGCCACCCGGTCTCAAGGGGCTAGTCCAAGGACACGGGGCGCAAATACCTGACCAACGAGGTGGAGAGACACAGAACTTGGGAACTCTAAACCAATCAGAAGAGCAAAAAGCCCCAGGGCTTGGGGACTCCGATAAAAGCACTGGACGGAGGTTTCTCTCTCTCTCTTGCCAAGCTCACCCGCCCGCATCTCTCGCCCGCCCGTGGCACCCGTCCCCCAAGCCGCCGCACGGGCACCAAGCCGGTTAATAAAAAAGCTTCGTGCGGTTTTTGCAGTGACCCAGACTGTCTCGTGTTTCTTTGGGGTTTACCCATCCTTCGTGGAAGCAAAGAACCCCATTCACGGTGGCAGAGCTGGACTCCAGGACCCCCGCATATTATACTTATTTTATTTTACCTATTATATTATACCTATTATACCTATTTCTAGCTGAGCTCCACACACAGCTGCGTTTCATAACCTTCTCTACATGGTTATTCTCCAGTATACCCTGTACACTGATTCCTTTTGTGTACTAGCATTAAGTCACCATAAATCAGGTGTAATGAGTCAAAAAGTCTTCTCACAGTCACAACCGACAGGATGCATCCAGAGGACAGGACCCTGTACTAGGTCCAATGATCAGGAATCGTTGTAAGTGGAACTGAATACAGCAAAGCCACTTGTGGCTCCTGCTTTCTCCTTCATCTGCAGCCTTCGCTGCTGTCCTGCTCATTCACTAGTCCACCCTGGTGGTCGCTAGTATCTCCGCATTCCAGTACAACGCTCCAGAGGTGGCCAAGTCTGGCCTCCATACAGCATTGCACATGGACTGTGAGGGAGCCCGTGACCCACGCCAGAAGTTTTAGAAAGAGTACGGGTGTCTGACACAGTACTGTCCTTGGGAAGAGAACAGGAAGTAGAGGAATCTGGCTGTGACTTCCCCGCTGCTATTCCCTGTCAGAGTCTTCACCGTATTTAGGGGGAATTTTCAGTTTGCAGGATGTGAATGTATACACAGAGGGGAGAGGAGGTAGGAAGGAACTGGGAGGAGTAGAGGGAGGGGAAACTATAATCAGGATACGTTCTATGAGAAAAGAACCTCTGTTCAATAAAAAAAAACAAAAAAAAACAAAAAAAAGGTATCTGTGGGAATATTTATGTTTCAAATATTATTATATGTTTCAAATATTATTATACTTTAAGACTTAGTAGTTTTGGAAGGCATCAGAGAACCAAACTGAAGGATGCATGACACATCTAACATGGAAAATTGAGAGAAAAAAACAAATACCATGAAAAGTTAATTTCTACTGTGAAATTTCCCTAGTCTCCGGTTGCTTCCTAGACAGCCTAACAGAGTTTAGGATCTACGAAGTGGGTGCAGACGAAAGATGAGCCAGAAAAATCTACAAGCAAAATGTTCTCACCGACAGAGACCAGGTTGCTGTAATTCTCCAGCATCACGTCAATGTACAGAGCCCTCTGAGCAGAGTCCAGGAAATCCCACTCCTCTTTGGAGAAGTCCACGGCTACATCTTGGAAAGTCAGCAGACCCTGAAACAAAAAGCCGTATAGTTTGAGCACACGGCACCAGGCAGTACGCTTTCCGGGATGTGAGGTAGGACTGAACGCAGGCAACGAAATCCGGCTCTGAGAAAGGATGTGAGGCTAACTGCTTTTCTAGTTCTCGTTTGGTCACAGGTGTTTTTCTTTTCAGAGGTGGATAAGTACACCAAATGTATTTGATAGTGAAAATGTAAGTCAAATGTGAGGCTCCAGAGCTTGCTATCCCAATGATGTCTCTAACGGTATAAAAGTTTGTTGAGTTGAATAATCTTTGGGTCTGGTTAACTTCAGTGTGTGATTTTTTTCTTTTTTTGAGGGGGCGTAGGGGCTTTTTCAAGACATGTTTTCTCTGTTGTATCTTTGGCTGTCCTGGAACTCACTCTGTAGACCTGGCTGGTCTTGAACTCATAGATATCAGCCTGTCTCTGCCTCCCCAGTGCTGGGATTAAAGGCATGTGCCACCACCACCCGGCATTTTTTTTTTTTATGATAAAGTTTAAAAAAAACTTATCAGAAGCAGAAAAATTAAAGGCTTGCAATGTTTCAGACTGTAACATTTCTAGAAGAAAAGTGGACATGACCACTGACCTGGGACATGTTTACTGGAGAATCAGCCATTTCTTTCTGTTTCTCTTCTTTGAGGGTCTCTCACAGGCACAATGAAGAGATGGCTTGCTGGCCCTTCATATCAAGGGGTCAAAAAGAGAAAGCAAAAATTAATACTGAAAGCTGTTAGGGAACAATGTCAAACCACATGAAAAGACCCAAGCAGCGGAATACCACCAGGTGTCCAGTCCCCAGTTAAATAAATCTAGCATGTGATCCAGCTCTTCCACCCCTTGGCATAAGCTCAAAGGACTGACTGCACATCCTGATCCACAGACAATGGCTCAGCCAAGGTCATGGCTGCTCTATTCACAATAGCTACGAGATGGGAACAACCTGTGTCCTTCGACAGACAAGCAGATACTGAAAACGTGGTGCATTCACGCTGTGAACACTATTCCAGTGTAAAGAAAATTGAAGTCATGAGCTTTGCAGGAAAATGGGTGGACTCAGAAAAGATCATAGTGAGTGAGGTGACCCAGACCCAGGAAGACAGACATTGCACGTTCTCTCATGGGCAGTCCGTAGCTCTAGCTCTTCAGCTGTGAGTACAACCTGCAGTAACCGCAGTCAGCAGAGAGGTAAAAGGAGAGCACTAGGGGGAGAGGGGGCCCGGGGTAGCAAAGAGGGGAATAACAGGGCACTAGTGATCTGGAGGGGGAAGGGAAAAGCAGAGGGGGCATTTAATCACCGAGAAGGGACAGATGTAAACACAGGTGACGGAGGGTAAGATAATAGGATGTCTGAAAGGGCCATAGGCATCCTAGTGGCATCCGTCTACTTAAGAACGTCTATGATACACACAAATTCGTACAGGCATAGTCATTTACAGTGTAAATGAAAGTTTCCCACAAGGGCCGATGATGCTCCCCACAGGAGCCACAGGTTTTCTAACAAAACCACTGTCAGCAGGCATGAGAAGCCTTCTTTGAGGCTGACCATCACAGGTGTCCAAGAGACTCCCAAAACATTACAGGCCACTTTTGCGTTCCATGGTTACCTCCTGGAGGAAGAGGGTGAGTCCATACTGTGGAACAAGCCGTACACTTCAGACACAGAACCCAGAAGACTCGAGATGGATCTACCCTTACAGTACCTTCCTGAGGAGTAGCCTCATGGTACTGGAAGGCATCATGCAACCTTCTAAGGATGGAGCCAACCAGCAGTACTGTCCAGCTATGCGTGTGAACCACAACAATGACCTGCACTGCAGAATAACCCTAAGCGTGCGAGAGCAGGGTATGTACCTTGCAACAGCTGTCTACTTGGACTGAAGGCCCACTCAGCAAGAAAGAGGTCCTGTCCGGTACAAATAAACCTAGCCGATATCCACAGGGCTAGCGAAGTCGCTGACCTCGGAGGAGAACCTACAATTACTATAATTTTCTGGTTTTGGTTCTTTTGAGACAGGGTCTCAGTACGTACTGTCTTGGACCTCACTGTGTAGACCAGGGGGTGCTCCAACTTTTTGCAATCCACCTGCCTCTGCCTCTAGAGTTCTGAGACTGAAGGTTGTGCCACCCAGCCTGGCAAAGACGCTTTTCAGAAAGTTGAATTTACATCGCAGAGAGCATATGTCTCAGATGGAAAATGTAGGGTGGGCGCAAAGTTTACTTTTAAATGCTAATGCTTACAACCCAACTCCTGGAATTCTCTCTTTACAGTCCTGCTCTCTCTCTCTATATATATCTTTATATATAGAGATAGATAGATAGATAGATGCATTTATTCAGATTCCATGACATCTGCAGGCCTTCCCTTCACGACTCCCGCCTGCAGCTTCCGGGATGCCCACTCCCGCAGAGGGAAGTGACAGGACACGGACGTCCGCGCGGATGAACGTGAACGTCCAGAGCCTTGCAGGTTCCCGCAGCAGAGGGGCCCCGTCTGCGAACCCCGGCAGCACACGCAGGGCTCCTAGCCTGCTCTCATAGGAGAAGCTGCAGCAGAGCGTCATCAGCACAGCACCCGCGCTGTCCTCCAGATCTGACGCTGACCCGCGAGGACGGGGCCTCCACGTCCGAACCGCAGAGCCGGCGTTCCGAGAGCAGCAGACCCCGACCCCGTCCGAGCCGCCCCGCCGCCCGCAGCTCCCGACCTGCGCTCCAGGGCCCCGGCCTCGCTGCCGCCCGCCGATTCCCCGGCGCCGGGGCGGGACTGCGGCTGCGCGTGGTTCTCGGTTCCTTGAGACCCCGCCGTGTTCTCCGCACCCAGGTGCAATCTGGGAATGGACACTCGGTACCCCGGGTTCTGGTTGCTCAGTCCCATTTCCGGGTCCTCACGCACACAGTGTCCGGGCTTCCTGTCACTCAGTCCTCCAGCCCCTCCCACTCTGCTAACTTCCGGGGCACACAAGGACTGTCCATCACCTGCCAACATCTGTATCCCGGAGACTGGCCCCGCCCCCTGGACCGGCCCCGCCCACTCGGCCTCAGGCTGCCCTGGACCTGCCCTGTGCAGCCTCCCCACATCCATGCTGCCTGCCCAGCTCAGAACTGGATCTAACAGGTCGCTGCACCCGGGTTCCCGACCCCACCCTGGGTCCTGAACACTTCAGATGCCACACAGGCTGCCTAACACCTCGGCTGACTTCACGGTCTCCCGGGCTGCGTACTTACACCAGAAATTAACAGGTGAAATTCAGATGTTCGGTCATATTCCCCACACGCGAACAGGACAAACCAAAACCAAACACTGCAATTTTGAAGTGGGGAGAGACGTTTCAGGAATTTGTATTTCGAAAGCAATTAGGTGTCTCAAGAGGTCAGAAGTCAGCCCATTGCTAACCACCTAGAGTTGAGTTCACCCTGCTCTGTACTGCTTTCATTACCAGATGGGTGTGGGCTTGTTGTTTCACTAACTCAGAATCAGGTCTGTCTTCTGTACCTCATGCTAAAGATGCTTTTAGAGAAAACACAGGAAAATTCACTTTAAAAAATGCAGTGGGTAATGCAGAGACTGTGGTGGTCCAAGATGCAGAAAATAAGGTGTGTGGTCCCAGCCCCCAAAAAAGTCGGTTATGCCAGCCCATCTATGGCTCTGGGAACGCTGATAACAGGAAGTAAAGAGGAAATGAGAAAGTAAAGAGGAGGTAGAGCTAAAACATGATATTCTCTGGAACCGGTACTAGTAACCAGCAGCATCTTAGTTACCTGTATTGGCCTCACACAAGAACCTTTCTAGGAAGGGAGAGGCTCACAGGACACCAGCCCCCTACTCTTGCCTCTAAAATGTTCGCTGCGGGTAGATTTAGGAGAAGAATCACTGTCTTTTCTTGTTACCCTTTGCAGACCCCACCAGGCTCCAGTGCATACCTCCAAACCCACAGTCTCACAAATAGCTCTGGTTACCTCAGTAGGTCCCCAAACAAAGTGAACAGAGATGAACATAATTGATAGATTTGTTGGAATTGTGGACCAGATAGTAGAGAGGTAGAAAATGAGATAGGCAATATTTGCCTTACATGTCTACATATGTGTATGGTGTGTGTGTGTGTGTGTGTGGTGTATATGTGTATAAGCATATGTGTGGGTGCATACCCATGTGTGCATGTTTGTTAAATAGCTGATAATAACAAACTTCTTAAAAGACCACATCAGCGGGGCAGTGCTGGCACACTGCTTTAATCCCGGCACTCAGGAGGCAGAGGCGGGCGGATCTCTGTGAGTTCGAGGCTATTAAGTTGTCTATTCTGAGCTTCAGCAGCTTCTCTGCAGGATGGGATATTTGACTCCCCTTAGAGAGTCCCTTTCCCTTACCTTTCTTTTAACACCCCGTGTCTTAAGGAGCTTCCTCTAAGGTGGGAGGGTTTAACCTCAGAGGAAGCTGATGCATAGTAACCACTCCCAGGTGCGAACTGCAAGGACTTTCCCCCTTACCAAGGAGCACGTACCCATCATATTCATCTCTGGCTTATTCCCAGTACCTAGGGGACGAGATGTCCATACACTGACGTGGAAGATTGAGAACGTGACACATATTTACGAAGGGTTATGACTCAGCTGTAAATAAAAACAAGAATGTGAGATCTAGATGTAAATGGAAGCGCCAGGAAAACAGGAGTGACGCCACCTGCGCCCCGAAGGTCAAATATCACGTTCGCCCTCATATGTGGGTCCTGGCTTCAGACTTTTTGTTCTGTGTTCGAAAGCAGGACTACATGGAGGAGCTGCACACCTGGACACGCACGACAGTGGGGGGATGCGGGAAGAGAGGGTGAACAGTAGCGTGTAGTAGGGGAGTGGGCGTGCTGGCAGCAGGATGCTTCCAGTCCGTGGTAGGATGGTGGGCAATAGAGGGGACTGTTGAAAGGTCAGCTCACGGGAGACGTCCTTGAACAAGCTACGTGGGAACCTTCCACGTTGCAATCCAGACGTGAAGAGACGACAGTAGAACACGTGTGGTATGAAAGAATTCGGCCTTGGGTACTGTGTGATGATGTTTCACTGGGGATGGGGCAGGAAGAAAGGGGGAGGAGTGGGTGGGTTAACCAAAAGTAAAGTGTGCGAAGAAGCCTTCTCAGATAGTAAGTACGATTGATTTAAAAAACTTTGCAAGTAGGTATCCTAGATGGGGAAAAAAAAAAAAGCTACTCCCAGACATCAGGGCCTTGAAAATAAAGTCTATGTACCAGGTAGTGGTTATCTGCCTAAGACTTATCAGTCAGGGTGGCCCCAGAGGTGCCCCAAACAAAACAGGTCATTGCCAGTGCTCTTGCTTGGCCACCAGAAGCATATGGTGTTGCTGAAGACCACAAACACATTGGCTGTGAGAGAGACAGAGCAGTCTTGAACTTACCAGGGATCTCTCCTTGCTGGCTGGCTTTTGTAGCACTGCCAGGTCATGTGTAGGCTGCTGGCAGAGAAAAGATGTCGATGGTGTTAGTTACCCCTGGACCCTGCATCTGACAGCACCAACCTGCAAGCCAAGATGTGTGCACCGGTGCAATACTGGCGTGACTGCTCTCTCTTGATTAGATCTGAGGCTTGCTCCGCAAAGGGGAATCCATATTGGTACCGTAAACATGGTCAGAAACCATGGCTTGGAAGTTACATTCCCAGGGCAGAACCCACTGATGTTTTGTTAGTGATGTCTTTAATCTGCCATCCAAATACTCATGTTTATAATTATCAGTCTGCACTACTCCCACTCTACATGAAAGAAACCTCTTACAGCTGGTAGTGGGGAATGCAGAGACTCATAACTGCTCACAAAGAACAAGCAACTGTGTAGACTGGGGCAATTACTACTTCATCACAGCCAAGAGAGGGTCCCATGAGTCTCCTTTCCCTCCAGGAGGGTCTACTGGCAGTCAACAGCAGCCGTATTATTACGAGTGTGGAGCAACTATTTCTCCAATTTTTTTTTTTTTTTTCAGTACTTCAAGATGAATTCCTGGATGCCCTCAGGGATTTCGTGTCTTTTTAGCCTTTTCAAGATGGGGTTTCTCTCTGTCTGTAATCCTGTCTTGGAATTAACTCTGTTGACTGGGCTGGCCTCAAACACAGAGATCCACCTGACTCTGCCTCCAGAGTGCTGGGATTAAAGGCGTGCACCTGTAAACCCAGAGCTCTTGGGGACTTCTAAGCTGTTTGTGAGCTTGCTTTCTCGCATTCAGTTTATCTCCTTACAGTTTCTCACCGTCTTGCTATTTGTATGAAGATTTTTGGAGGCGAATAACAGATAAGCATTTAGTGGAGTATTTTCTTGTGTTTCCTTTCATGATGAATTTTCTTTCAGGTTATTATTTCAGTGCTAGGTCAAAGATTTACCAAATTGAATGCATTTGAGTGGGTGGACTTTCCAAAGAACATCAGAACATTGGGATTATATATACGGTTTCCCACAAGTATTAATTCTGTGATGTAAAATATTCAAGGGTTTTGTCACATGTTTTATGTTACTATATTTTGTCTTTTTATGATTTTTTTTTTTTTTTGAGACAGGGTTTATGTGGTGCTGACTGTCCTGGAACTCACTATGTAGACCAGGATGGCTTCAGACTCAACAGAGAACTTTTTGCCTCTGCCTCCTGAGTGCTGGGATTAAAGGCTTACAAACCAGGCCTGCCATTATTATGAATTTTTTGATGTTTAACAGGACAAATTAAAAAAATTTATTTTTATGGACATCGGTGATTTGCATGCATATATATCTGCATGAGACAGTGGCGTGCTGCCACAAGGGTGCTGGGGATTGAACCTGGGTCCTCTGGAAGAGCAGCCAGTGCTCTTAATTGCTGAGCCGCCTTTCCAGCCTGACAAATGATTTTATTACAGCTTTTTCCAGGAGTTGGATAGAGAGACGGCTTAGTGGGTAAGAGCACTAGTTGCTGTTCTAGATGATCGGTATTCAGTTTCCAACACACATACTAGCTGATAACTGTCTGGAACTTGAGCTTCAGGGAATCTGATGCCCTTTTCTGGGCTCCACAGATAACAAGCATACCCTTACTGCTCAGACATACAGGCCAGCAAAGCACCAATATACATTAAAAAGAAAACAAACCCAAAACCAAAAAAAGCTTTCAGTTACATTTGCAGAATTTTAAGTAAACTCTGTGATTTTTTTTTTTTTTAAATTAAAACCTTCTTTAAAGGCTTTCACAAGCTTCGTATCTTTATGTTTCCAATATGTGTACTCTTTTGTGATTTGTAAGCACAGGACACTGGATAAATGTTATGTCACAATATTTAAAACAGGATTTTTCTCTCCAGTATGAATTTTCTGATGTGCTTTAAGATATGCGCACCTAGTAAAAGATTTGTCACATTCCTTACACGTGTAAGGTCTCTCTCCAGTGTGAACTCTCTGATGTGTTCTAAGATGTGAGTCCTGGGTAAAGCATTTCCCACATTCCCTACATTGGTAAGGTTTCTCTCCGGTATGAATTCTCTGATGTACTCGAAGAGTTGAGCATTTAGTAAAAGATTTGCCACATTCCTTGCATACATAAGGTCTCTCTCCAGTATGAACTCTCTGGTGTCTTCTAAGATTGGAACTCTGGAAAAAAGATTTGTCACATTCTGTACATTTGTAAGGTTTCTCTCCAGTATGAATTTTCTGTTCTGCTACAAGAGTTGAGCACTTAGTAAAAGATCTGTCTGTTTCTTTACATCTGTGAGGTTTCTCTCCAGTATGAACTCTCTGGTGTCTTCTAAGATGTGAGTACCGGGCAAAAGATTTGTCACATTCGGTACATTTGTAAGGTTTCTCTCCAGTATGAGTTTTCAGGTGTGCTTTAAGAGTTGAGTTCACAGCAAAAAATCGGTTACATACCTCACATTTGTAAGGCTTCTCCCCAGTATGGATTCTGTAATGCCTTTTAAGGTGTGATAATTCAAGAAAGGGCTTACCACATTCTTTGCATTCATAAAATATCTCTAGAGAATGAGTTTTCTGATGCCTTCTAAATGATGAATAGTGGGTAAAGACTCTGTCACAGTCATTGCATTTGTAAGGCTTCTCTCCAGTGTGGAGTCTGTAATGGTTTTTAAAGTAGGAAAGCTGATGAAAGACCTTGCCACATTCTTGACAACTATACTGTTCCTCAGCAGTATGGATTTTCTGATGTTTCCTGAAGCTGGAACTGTGGGCAAAGGATTTGTTACACTCCTTACATCTGTAAGGCTTCTCTCCAGTGTGAATTTTCTGATGGCTTCGAAGTGCGGACAACTGAGGAAAGGACTTTCCACATTCCTTGCATTTGTAAGGTTTCTCCCCAGTATGCAGTCTTTGATGTGTTCTAAGATTTGAACACTGGGTAAAGGATTTGCCACAAAAGATGCACTTGTAGGGCTTCTTTCCAGTATGGATTCTCTGATGTACTGTGAGGCTTGAGTTGGTACTGAAGCATTTCCCACATTTCCCACACTGGTGTGGTTTGTCTTCAATGTACATTGTCTGTTGCATCAGAGGGTATGTTGAGCCAAGAAAGTCATCATAATCTTCCAGTGTGTACTCTTTCTCTGCAGGGTAGAGACTCTGATCTTGCCTAATGTTGGGACACAGATGTAAGGGTTTCTCACAGTCTTTAGATTTGCAAGAGACTTCTCCAGTGTGCGTGCTTTTATGTCTGTCTAGCTTTGACGAGTCAACAGAGGCATCCCCGTGATCACTGCAGCTGTTGTTACTAGACTCTTCTGTAGTTTTACTTGTTTTAGACAGCGCACACGTGGAGGGTTCATGAAGCATTTTGCCAAGCTCCTTACACGGACATGTCTTTTCATCATGCACATGTTGGACAGGATCACATCCGCAGTAGTTCTCTGGAAAAGGGGAACGATTCAGATTAGTGCGGCTTGTTCAGAGATTAAACATTTGATAAAGGACTGTTCTCTTTAGGTTCTCTCTTAAGATACGTCAGCTAGCAACTATTTAGAATAGAGCTCCCAGTACTCACATTTTCTTTCGCTATAATCGTATGGATTCTCATAGACACAGTGACAGCCTTCAAGGAAGATACAACAAATAACTGAGGAATCAGAAGTTAGCTCTGGGATGGAGCTCGTGTGCTGATTATATTGAGAATATATATACATACATACATATATATATATATATATATAGAGAGAGAGAGATATATATACATACATATATATATATGTATGTATATATATTTTCTCTCTATTTTTTTTTTAAATTTTTTTTCTCAAAAAATAATGAAGACGAGTTGAATCCAATCTCTGGTTCACAGTATTTGAACTTCCTAAGTGAACCATAATGAAGAGCACTGTTCAAACACCCAATTTCTTTTAAGTTAAAGGCTTCCTTAATCGCTTTGTAGGGTTATTCCTCTAAGTATTGTTATTTTAAAAAACGCATTACAGTCATCAAAAGTAATGGGTGCAGAGCAAGGTCATCGGAGGCAGCACCGTCACCGGGAGCTGTTGCTTATGTCTACCCTCCACTGCCTGAGCTCCACACACTGCTGTGCTTCTTAATTTTGCTTGGATGTGTATTCAAGAGTCTACTCTGTACACCAACTCCTGAGGTTTTATTTTCCAGAAGGAAGTCTGTATATGCCACACTCAGAAGAAAATGAAGGATGTAATATGAAGACACACGTGCAAGGAAGGCAATTCCAGACTATTCCTGCTTCTTGGTTTCACATTAGACTTGTAATTTGTAAAATTATCCCAATCTGACGTCAGCATAATCAAATATCAAATCAAGTACCACTACCAAAATTTCCCTAGTCTCCTTTTGTTTCCAAGCAGCTTGACAGAGTTTGCAACCTATAACACAGGTGCATACAAAGGATGAGTTAGGAATTCTACAAGCAACGTCTCCTTACCCACAGAGACCAGGTTGCTGTAATTCTCCAGCATCACGTCAATGTACAAAGCCCTCTGAGCAGAGTCCAGGCATTCCCACTCCTCCTGAGGGAAGTCCACGGCTACATCCCCGAATGTCAACACCCTCTGAAACAAAAAATGTATAGTCTGACCACATGTGCTTTCCTGGATATAAGGAGACTTAAGGAAATTAGGAATGTGGAGCAGGGAAGACAATTACTCAGACAGATGATGGCTAAAACAGTCACATTCTATAATTAATCTTGTCTGGACAGGGACATGTCTATCTTTTACAGATGCTGTGTGTCTGTTGCACAGGATCACGGGACACATCTCAGAAGCACATGTTGTGATGAGGAAATGCGCTTTAAAAAAAAACAAACTGTAGATCATGCTAAAATATTGACACTGAATCAAGGCTGTCTGAACTTGGGCCTTGCAAGTCTATTCTAAGAGGCTCTGTGGAGACCTGTAAACTCTAGGTCCAAGGCCACAACATGCAAGAGCAGAGGCGTAGTCAGAGAAGGCAACATTTTATGATTGACTTGCGAGCCTAAGAGGTTTGGTTTGTTTGTTTTCCCCACAGTTACAAGTTACTGCTACCCCCACAGTCACAAGAACATAACAAGACAATGCGTTACCCTTTTTACTGTTACCACTTAAAGTCAAGTGGTCTACGGAACTGATTCCGTGACAGTATTTGGGCACTATCAGGCAGGGGGAAAAAAAAAAAAAATATATATATATATATATATATATATATATATATCTCAGCATCAGCCATATTTGATATCATCTAAAGTTTCGTAAGAATATACAGAAGCCCACTTAGACAAATAGCAATTTCAGACACTTTGAAGAAGATTTCACTCCCAGTGAGTTACAAAAAGTGTAGGAAGTCAAATGGTTAATTGTGGCTAAGCACGTACACAGGTGTAGTATACGTGGGTGCCCTTGGATGGACACAGATTTCCTGTGAGTAAGTGAATATATTAACTGGTGTGAGATGCATACACACTCCTCAGTGCTCTGCAAATATAATGTGGCTCAGAAGAACGGCTCAAGGGGAAGTGGAGGTATTGTGTCCCAAATGTCTGCTTCCCAGTGTGCTCTTTTTCAGTACGTACACTGTGTAGTCTAACAGATTTTAGGTTAGTGGTGTTGATGATTCTTCCTGCATTTCTCTGAAAATGCAAAGTGGTGACATTTTCTGTCTGTGCCATGAATCAGGGATAGAAATGTAAACCTAAGGTCAGAGTCCATTTCTGAAATCTCCACTTTCAAACACCGCAGCTTCCGGGGAGGAGGGCAGAGCCATTGCTCTCACAGGAAGTGACTGGAGCCGGGCAATCCTGGGGAACGTTCTTTCTGCATCAGATGTGCTGGCTCATGCACCTCAGCCTGTCAGTACCCTCCAGGCATGTTACTGACACATTCCACATGATGCTACAGAATGAATCCCAGTCAGAAAGGGCTGCACACTGGGATATACTTTGGTGGTGGGGGGGGGGGGGTTAGTGATCTCTGTAGTGTGGGAAGTTACCACTCAGCATCATAACCAAGTGAGTGACCTGAGCAGCAATTCTCCTGAGTCAGCAAACACACGGGCACATCATCACTGTCCTGATAGTGAACACAGAAGAGAAACACAAGTAGACTACAATGTGAATCTATACTCAGGAACCTCATTTCATGGGACAGTCATGCCATATAAGCCTGCATGTTCTGCACTCCTCAATACATTTAAATCTTTAATAGTAGGAACCAAGTATGACCCGGTATTAACAACCAAGAGATAAGTCTCTTCTGACCCCACACACGTCTAAGATATTGTGGCAACGAGTCTGTGGGTTTCGGATATGTACTTTTTATGACTGTGATTTAAGGAAACGTGGAAGAACCCTCAAATAGACCCTCAATGACATATGAGCCATTTCTCAATAATACATAAGGAAATTGTCCAACAATAGAGAAGGATACAGTCCATCCCAGAAAGCAATTAGGCACTGACATTTTTTTTTTCTTGTTCATACGTCAAAGTGGAAATGTATTTCAAAATTACAGGTCCTAAGTTCATGGGGGATATTTGCTCGCAAAAAAAAAAAAAAAAAAAAAAAAAAAAACCTGGGGAGGGCGGAATGGAGATGAGGAATTATGGAACTATGTTGTGTAGCTGTGGTCATAAAGGCAGCCTGATGTGGGCATGAAAACAGACGGGGGAAGCGAACAGGACAGAGGACCCAGACAGAAAACCATGAAGCTAATCCCAATGTCTGACAAAGAAGGCAAAGGGACACATCAGAAAAACATGGCCTTTTCAACAAATGATGCTGTCTATCAACGGGTGAACAGATGAAGAAAATGATACGCACGTAAAATGGGGTATTGGAGCTGACAAGAAAAGGGTGATAAACATTTGCAGAAGACTGGCTGGATGCGAAAAGTGTAGTATTACGTGAGGCCGTACAGTGCCATAGACAAAGAATCCACATTTATCCCCATGTGCAGAATCCAGCCAGTCATAGAGGCGAATGCAGCAATGTATGAGTGCTCACGGTATAACACGGAGAAGAGGGAACAAGAAAGGTTAAATGTCGGGGTTGAGGTGGGACTGAGTGCAGGTAATGAACACCAGTTATGAAAAAGGATTTAAAGCTAATTATTTTCTAGTTCTAATTCTGCTACAAGTGTTTTTGTTTCTGGTAGATAATAAATACGTCAAAATATACCGACAGTGAAAATATAAAATGAAATGGGAGGCTCCAGGGTTTCTTTTCCCAGTGAACACTAAAACTGATACAAGTTCATTAAGTTGTATAGTATTTGTGTCTGGTTAATTCCAGTGATTTGCTAGTGTTTTTTTTTTTTTTTTTTTTCTCTTTTTACTTTTTTTTTTATAATGAAGTAAAAAAAATTATCAGAAACGGGAAATTAAAGGCTTGCAATGTTTCAGACTGTAATATTTCTAGAAGAAAGGTAGGCATGACCACTGACCTGGGACATGTTTACTGGAAAATCAGCCACTTCTTTCTTTCTGGTTCTCTTCTTTGAGGTTCTCTCTCAGGGACAATGAATGGATGGCTTGCTGGCCCTTCATATCAAGGGGTCAAAAAGAGAAAGCACAAATTAATACTAAAGCTGTTAGGGAACAATGTCAAACCACATGTAAGACCCAGGCAACAGAATACCACCAGGTGTGTAATCTATGTTCCAAGGCCAGGAGAGCATGGGACAACACTTAGAGCTTGGAGAGAAAATCACAGTCAACCATATTGTTGCACCCAGAAATACACTCTGTAAAAACCGATGGAGAAGGAAGTGCATTTCAAGATAGTCACAAACTAACACAATCCATTTCACTAAAGCAGCACTGCAGATAATAAATTAGAGCCAAAACGTACACAGGAGAACCCGAGGAATTATCCATGAGAAGATGGGAAATGATAAATTTCATGTGAAGAATAGATAAATACAGGAGAATCGGGAAGTATTCATCCATGGGCAAGATAGAAAACCATTGACTCTCACTGAGAAGGAAGAAAAACACTCCCAACAATCCAACCAGCAACAACATAAAAAAGAAAACCAGAGGGAACAAAAACCCTCTGAACACAACCCTAGCCACTCTGGAACCCAATACAGAGACTCCTCAATTACATAAATAGAGCATCGAGTGGAATGCATGGCGCACACGGCCCCGCTGTTCCACCCTTGGCATAAGCTCAAAGGACCCCACATCCCTACAGCACAGATGCTGTCTCAGCCAAGGTCATGGCTGCTTTATTCACAATAGCTACGAGATGGGAACAACCTGAATGTCCTTCGACTGACACACGGATCGTGAAAACGTGGTGCATTCACGCTGTGAACACTATTCCAGTGTAAAGGAAACTGAAATCATGAGCTTTGCAGGAAAATGGGTGGACTCAGAAAAGATCATAGTGAGTGAGGTCACCCAGACCCAGGAAGACACGTTGCACGTTCTCTCATGGGCAGTCCCTAGCTCTAGCTCTTCAGCTGTGAGTACAACCTGCAGTAACCGCAGTCAGCAGAGAGGTAAAAGGAGAGCACTATGTGTGTGTGTGTGGGGTGGGGGGTAAGCAGAGAGGGGAATAACAGGGCACAAGTGATCTGGAGGGGGAAGGGAAAAGCAGAGGGGGCATTTAATCGCGGAGAAGGGACAGATGTAAACACAGGTGACGGAGGGTAAGATAATAGGATGTCTGAAAGGGCCATAGGCATCCTAGTGGCATCCGTCTACTTAAGAACGTCTATGATACACACAAATCCGTACAGGCATAGGCATTTAGAGTGTAAATGAAAGTTTGCCACCAGGGCTGATGATGCTCCCCACAGGAGCCACAGATTTTCTAACAAAACCACCAACACCAAGCGTGAAGTTGTTGGTCACAGATGTCCAATAGACTCTCAACATATTATAGGCTATTGCTGTTGCCTATGGTTTCCTCCCCATGGTTCCTCCTCTGTCTACGGAACTGGCAAAAAAAAAAAAAAAAAAAAAAAAAGATTTTCGGATTCCATGACTTCTGCAGGCCTGGCCTTCCCTTCACGACTCCCGTCTGCAGCTTCCGGGATGCCCACTCCCGCAGAGGGAAGTGACAGGACACGGACGTCCGCGCGGATGAACGTGAACGTCCAGAGCCTTGCAGGTTCCCGCAGCAGAGGGGCCCCGTCTGCGAACCCCGGCAGCACACGCAGGGCTCCTAGCCTGCTCTCATAGGAGAAGCTGCAGCAGAGCGTCATCAGCACAGGACCCGCGCTGTCCTCCAGATCTGACGCTGACCCGCGAGGACGGGGCCTCCACGTCCGAACCGCAGAGCCGGCGTTCCGAGCGCAGCAGACCCCGGCCCCGTCCGAGCCGCCCCGCCGCCCGCAGCTCCCGACCTGCGCTCCAGGGCCCCGGCCTCGCTGCCGCCCGCGCTGCCGCCCGCGATTCCCCGGCGCCGGGGCGGGACTGCGGCTGCGCGCTTCCCGCGTCCCCGCGACGCCTCCGCGGTGTCCCGACCAGGTCCACGCCGCGCGACCCACGCGGTGCAGGTCCCGGCTCAGAGGGAGCGGGCTCTGCGCACTCCGCGTTCCGGTTGGAAGTCCCACTTCCGGGTCCTCACGCACACAGCGTCCCCGCTTCCTGTCACTTCAGTCCTCCAGCCCCTCCCACTCTGCTAACTTCCGGGGCACACAAGGACTATCCATCACATGCCAACTTCTGTATAACTGTGACTGGCTCCGCGCCCTGGACCTGCCCTGTGCAGCTCCCCACATCCTTGCTGCCTGCCCAGCTCAGAACTGGATCTAACTGGCCGCTGCATCCGGGTTCCCGACCCCACCCTGGGTCCTGAACCCTTCAGATGCCACACAGGCTGCCTAACACCTCGGCTGACTTCACGGTCTCCCGGGCTGCGTACTTACACCAAAAATAACATAAAATAATAAAAACAATAGGCTAAATTCAGATGTCGGGGTCCCGATCCCGCCACACGAGCCCAGAGGACAAGACTTCTAATGAGGGGTTACCTACAGAAGCATGGCGGACTCAATACCAGTTGCGCCAGCCTGAATGGGCGGCAGCTAATGAAACTGGACACCTGGGATCACTGCGCAGGTTGCAGGCAGCTCACCCGAGGTCGGAAGTGTGTCTAACCAGCCACTGGCTACCTCTTCCAGGGAGTTTGCCTCCAGTGGTCTGTCTAGTCTAGGCAGCTTGGCGAGTGTCTGCTTCATGGCTATTTCAGTGTCGGCGGTCCTTGCAGATTATAAGCTTGAGGCAGGAGGGCACCATGAATCTCAACAGCCCCTGGGACTTCGTGAAGCTATTCAGCTGATGTGATAGCTGTTCTTGGTTGTCAGCTTGACTACATCTGGAATGGACTATGATGCAGAAATGGAGGGCGCACCTATGAGAGAATTTATGCTTGGCTTGAAGTGGGTGAAGCCGCCTCTATTCCTAATCTTGAGGCAGAAGACGCACCTCTAATCTGGGTCACACCTTCTTCTGGAAGCCTTTATAAGGACGCAGAGGGAGGAAGCTTTTGCTCTTTGTCTGCTTGCCCTCACCTTGCTACAACACCCATTCCTTCTCTGGCATTGGGGGGGGGGGTCTACTATTACTACTACGGTATTTGGGCATACACTGAGACATCCAGCCTTGTGGACTGAGCAACTTGCTGAATTCTTGGACTTTCTGTTCACAGCCAGCTATTGTTGGATCAGCTGGACTGCCGCATGTAGTCACCCCAATATATATACCCTGTAAGTTCTCTTACTCTAGAGAACCCTTCCTAGTACAGTTGTGTCTTTCTGAGCTTCGGGAGCTTCTCTGCAGGAACAAATATTTCACCTCTCCTTAGAAAGTTCCATCCATTGACCTCTCCTTTAACATCTTGTGTTTAAGGTGCTTCCTCCAAAGTGGGAGGGTTTTATCTCAGAGGAGCCGATACACACACACTCCTGTGCATGAACCCCGGGGCTTTCCATCTTACCAAAGAGCACATAATCACTTTCAGTATTGCTCTATTCATAGGAAATGGGATCAGCCTAGATGCTCACCAGCTGACACCTGGGTCATCAGAACGACACGTATCCCCAAAGGTATATTACTCAGCTGTAAATAAAAACAGAAGTGTGAAATTTAGATGTGAATATAGACAACTAGAAAATACGATGAGTGAGCCACCTGGGCCCCAGAGGCCAGACACCACGTTCTCTCTCATGTGTGGGTCCTAGCTGTGTTATGCGTGTTCAAATAAGACTACGTGTAGATGCCGGGAAACTAGAAATGGGCCATTAGTGGGGGTGCAGGAAGAAGGGTGTATAGTAGCAGATAGGTGATATGAAATTAGATTGGGGACACTGGGTACAGAATGGTTCACATGCACAGGAGAGTGGTGGGGAGGAGAGGGGGCTTCAGAAAGGTTAACTCAAATGAGATGTCCATTAGGAAGCTATATGGGAACTTGTCGTTCTGCAACCCAGTTACAAAATGTAATGAGAGGACAATAGAACACATATGAAAGAATGGGGCATTGGTTAACGTGTGCCAAGTGTTTAATTGGGATGGGACAGGAAGAAAGGAGGAAGAGGGAGTGGGTTAACCAAGAGTATGTTAAGAAGCCTTCTGAAATCTGTCTTACAAGTTAGTGGTAGAACTTTGAACAGGGGTATCCCACATGGGTCAATAATGGGGACACCAGGGCTATGAAAGTAAACTATGCACCAGGTACTGGTTGTCTGCCTAGAACTTACTGGTCAGGGGTGGCCCCAGAGGCAACCAAACAAAACAGGTCATTGTCAATGCTCCTGCTTGGCCACCATAACTACATGGTGTTGCTGAAGACCCCAAAGACTTTGGCTGGAAGGCAGAGAGCAATCTTGAACTTACCAGGGAACTCTCCTTGCTGGCTGGCTTTTGTAGCACTGCCAGGTCATGTGTAGGCTGCTGGCAGAGAAAAGATGTTGATGGTGTTAGTTACCCCTGGACCCTGCATCCGACAGCACCAACCTGCAAGCCAAGATGTGTGCACCGGTGCAATACTGGCGTGACTGCTTATGGGCATAACCAACCTCTCTCTTGATTAGATCTGAGGCTTGCTCCACAAAGGGGAAATCCATCCTGGTACCGTAAACATGGTCAGAAACCATGGCTTGGAAGATACAAGTCCCAGGGCAGAACCTACTGACATTTTGTTCGTGAACTGTTGTTAACCTGCCATCTAAATACTCATGTTTATAATTATCAGTCTGCTCCCACCCTTGGTGAAAGAAACCTCTTGCAGTTGGAGGTGGGGAGTGCATTGACTCATTCACAAAGTACTGAGAACAAGAAAATGTGTAAGATTGGGGCAATGACCAGTCACCATGGCCGAGGGAGGGTCCACGAATCTCCTTTCCTTCCATGAGGGTCTACTGGCAGTCAATGGCAGATATATTATTTTAGGGCTTGGAGCAAATATTTCCCCATTTTTCTTCAGTACTTCTAGATTTTGTTTCTTGTTTGCATTTTGAGATAGTGTTTGTCTTTGTAGACCAGGCTGGCCTGGAACTCATGGAGATGAGCCTCCCTCTGCCTCAGAGTGCTGGGATTAAACACACGGGCCACCACACCCTTTGCCTTTGGGGATTTGTTTGTGAGCATACCCTTGTCACATTCACACCTCCTCTCTTTATAGTCCCCACCTTCCTGCTATTTCAACTCCAGAATAAAAGGTGAGACCTGATTGTAGCACTTGTTTCTTTCATGAATTTTCTTTTTGAGATGGTATTTCACTGTGTAGCCCTGGCTGCCCTGGAACTTTAGACCAGGTTGGCCTTGAACTCAGAGATCCACCTACCTCTCGACTCCCAAGATTAAAGGCTTGTGCCACCACTGAATGGCAATGAATTATCTTCTGTGTCAACAATTTCAGCACTAGGTAAAGGATTTATCAAATTGAATGCATTTAGGGCGTAGAATTTCCAATAAACAGCAAGACATGGGGATTATATAGGTTTATATGGTTTCTAAGAGAAGTGTACAGTAAAATCAGAGGGAAAAGTAAACTTTCTGTCACATTTTGTATATTACCACACTTTGTTCTCGTTTTTTTTTTCCTTTTTGAGACAGGGTCTATGGAGTCCCGGCTGTCCTTGGACTCACTGTGAGACCAAGGTGGCCTCAGACTCAGCTCCTCCAGACCGTCTCCTTGAGTGCTGGGATTAAAGGAGGGCAGCATCATGCCTGGCATTATGGATTTTTGGAAGGTGAATAAGAGAACTGTTTCCATTACAGCTTTTTCCAGGCGCTGGAGTGATGGCTTAGTGGTTAAGAGCAGTGGTTTCTCTTCCAGAGGCCCAGGGTTCGTTTCCTAACACACACGTAGCCCCCCTCGCAATTGTCCTCAGCCTCAGGGAGTCTGATGCCCTCTTCCGGCCTCCACAGGCACCAGGCACACGGTGTGCACTCACACTTTCAGGCAAAGCACCGTTACACATAAACCAAACTAACAAAAACGCTTTTCACACGGTTCCATTTGCAGAATTTTATTTTAAAATAAACTCTGTGATATTCTCTAAGACATAAACCTTCATCAATGGCTTTCACAAGCTTCTTACCTTTGTATACTCTTGTGATTTGTAGCAGATATGTAAACATAGGGTAAATGCTATGTCACATTATTTACAACGGTATTTTTCTCTCCAGTGTGAACTCTCTGATGTCTTGTAAGATGTGAGTCCCAGGTGAAAGATCTGCCACATTCCTTACAACTGTAAGGTCTCTCTCCAGTGTGCACTCTGTGATGTGCTTTAAGATTTGATCTTCTAGCAAACGATTTCCCACATTCCTTACATATGTGAGGTTTCTCTTCATTATGAACTCTCTGATGTGTTCTCAGGTTTGAGTACTGAGTAAAGGAGATGTCACAGTCTTTGCATTTGTAAGCTTTCTCACCAGTGTGAACTCTCTGATGTACTCTAAGATATGAGTACCGGGTAAAGCATTTTTCGCATTCCTTACATCTGTAAGGTTTCTCTCCAGTGTGAATTTTCTGGTGTGTGCTAAGAGTTGAGCACCTAGTAAAAGACTTGTCACATTCCTCACATCTGTAAGGCTTCTCTCCAGTGTGAACTCTTTGATGTCTTTGAAGAGTTGAGTTCACAGTAAAGGATATGTCACATTCCTTACATTTGTAAGGCTTCTCCCCAGTGTGGATTCTGTAATGCCTTTTAAGATGTGATAATACCAGGAAAGACTTACCACATTCTTTGCATTTGTATAATTTCCCTTCAGAATGAATATTCTGATGCCTTCTAAATAATAAGTAGTGGGGAAAGGATCTGTCACATTCATTGCATTTGTAAGGCTTCTCTACAGTGTGGAGTCTGTAATGGCTTTTAAAGTGTGAAAGCTGACGAAAGACCTTGCCACATTCTTCACAGCTATAATGTTCCTCGGCAGTATGGGTTTTCTGATGTTTCCTGAAGCTGGAACTGTGGGCAAAGGATTTGTCACACTCCTTACATCTGTAAGGCTTCTCTCCAGTGTGCATTTTCTGGTGGCTTCGAAGTGCAGACAACTGAGGAAAGGACTTTCCACATTCCTTGCATTTGTAAGGTTTCTCCCCAGTATGAAGTCTTTGATGTGTTTTAAGACTTGAACTCTGGTAAAGGCTCTGTCACAAACGTGGCACTTGTAAGGCTTCTTTCCAGTATGAATTACCTGATGTACACTGAGGCTTGAGGTGGTACTGAAGTATTTCCCACATTTCCCACACTGGTGTGGTTTCTCTCCAATGTATATTGTTTGTTGATTAATACTGTATGTTGAGCTAAAGGAGTCACCATATTCTTCCTGTCTGTGCTCTTTCTCTGCAGGGTAGAGTCTCTGATCTTGACTAATGTTGGGACACAGATGTAAAAGTTTCTCACAGTCATTAGATTTACAAGGGTCTTCTTCAGTGTGCGTGCTTTTATATCTGTCTAGATCTGATGAGTCAACAGAGCCATCCCTGTGATTACTGCGTCTGTAGTCACTCAAGTTTTCTGTAGTTCTTGTTTTATAAAGTGCACATTTGGAGAGATCAAGAAATATTTTGCCAAGCTCAAAATATCGAAAAGATTTCTTTTCATCATCCACAAGTTGGACAGTATCACATATGTAAGAGTTCTCTGAAAAATGAGTACAATTCGGATTAGTGGGGCTTGTTCCACGATTAGACATTTGATAAATAACTATCTCCCTAAGTTTTCTCTTAAGATATATCAACAAGCAACTATTCTGGGAGTATCCAATCAATGTCTAATTGACTTAAGGCCCAGTCCATGAGACAGAACCCATACTCAACACTGCTTGGGGGGGGTGAAGAATCAGAGACTAGACAGCTCAAGACCTAATGTGAAACCAAACACCACTGGTCAAAAAGAAAAAAAATCGATGAAATGACTCCCAACACCATTAGAAGAGCTTCCTCCAGAAGATGAGCACAGACGCAAAGACCCGCAGCAAGACACTGAATGGAGACAGAGGATTTAAATCCCTCCCCTTAGAGCTCAGGGAACTTGCAGAAGAGGAGGCAGAAAGAGTTTAAGAAGCAGAGAGGAAGGAGGACTTTAGGAGAACAAAACCCAGTGAATTAACTAGGCCAGGCACAAAGGAAAGCACAGACCGAAGCTGCAAGCAAGGG
The DNA here is from genome assembly GCA_026225945.1 of Cricetomys ansorgei. Taxonomy (NCBI): domain Eukaryota; kingdom Metazoa; phylum Chordata; class Mammalia; order Rodentia; family Nesomyidae; genus Cricetomys; species Cricetomys ansorgei. Next base: position 316,365 of record JAMJFZ010000698.1, on the reverse strand, counting down.
GTCTACACACGGGTCTGCACGAAGTCCCTTTGAATATATTACAACTTTAAGCTTAGTAATTTTACGGGACTCCTTAGTGAGCACAAATGGGTCTCTAGTTCTTGAGCCTGTACTTAGGACTCTTTTCCTTTTGTTGGGTTGCCTTCCCCAATTTCAATATGATGTTTTTTTCTTTATATTATGGTATTTTGTCACGCTTGGTTATTATCTCTTAGAATCCTGTTCTTTTCTAATGAGAGACAGGAAGGGAATGGATCTGGAGGAAAGAGACGGGGAGGAACTGGGAGGAGCAGAAGGAGAGGAAACTATGATCAAGATATGACAAAAGAATCTATTTTCAAAAAAGTAAAAAAAAAAAAAAAAGATATGGATGGAAATATAATCTACTAAGTTTCTGAATGCATCTTGCAACCAAAACAGGGGGTGCATAACACCTCTAAAATGGAAAAGGGGAAGAAAGAATGCAATACCATGAAAACTTCTTTTCTACTAGTAAGATTTCCCAGGTTTCCTATTGTTTCCTAGACAGCTTAACAGAGAGTTTACAACCTATAAAGTGGGTGCATACAAAGGACGCGTTAGGAATTCTACAAGCAACGTCTCCTTACCCACAGAGACCAGGTTGCTGTAATTCTCCAGCATCACATCAATGTACAAAGCCCTCTGAGCAGAGTCCAGGCATTCCCACTCCTCCTGGGAGAGGTCCACAGATACATCCTGGAATGTCACCAGTCCCTGAGATTAAAAACAAAAGTGTATGTTTGACTACGTACTACTGGGTGGAGTGCTTTCCTGGAGACTTAAAGAAATCTAGAATGTAGAGGAGTGAGGACAATTACACAAAAACACGATTTCTAATATAGTCACATTCTATAGCGAAATTCTAGGATGACAAATAGTTTCACAAACAGTATACAGGAACCACGACACACATTTAAGTCTGAACACAGTCATCTATCATTTACGGATGCTGTGTGTATGTCACACAGGATCACAGCATACATCTCAGAAGGAAAATTTGTGATGAGGAAATGTGCTTTTAAAGCCTGTAATTGTAGCCCAGAGGTGGTGGCGCACACCTTTAATCCCAGCACTCAGGAGGCAGAGGCAGGCAGATCTCTGTGAGTTCGAGGCCAGTCCTGTCTACAACACAGGGAGAGCTCCAGAACAGCCAGAGTTACAATAGAGAAGCCCCGTCTGACATTGAACCATACCTGTCTGTACCTGGGCCTTACATGACTGTATTCTAAGAGGCTCAGGACGGATGTTTAAACTCAAGGTCTAAGGCCACACCTTTAAATAGCAAAGGGGTAGATACAGAAGGCAAAACTTATAATTAAAAGTCAAAGAGTTTTGGTTTTCTTCCACAGTAACAAGGAGTGTAACAACAAATAGACCCCACAGGTCACATGAGCCCTCGCTCAAGAATATGTAAGGACAGACAGTTCATGGCAGTGGGGCATCAACGTATTTTTTGTTGTTGTTGTTCATGTGTCACAGTGGAAATATTTTCAAAATTACAGGGCCTACGTTCATATATTTGCCCTCAAAAAAACCAACCAAATAAAAAAAATCTGGAGGGCAGAATGAAGAAAAGCGCTATAGGAGGCGTGGAATTATGGGATTAAACTGTGTAGCTGTAGTCATAAAGACAGTCTGGTAAGGGCTGAAACATAGACAGGAGGGTAACAGAACAGGATAGAGGACCCAGAAAGGACACCATATAGCGATGCCAACTTCATATCTGACAAAGGAGGCAAAAAGATACATTACCAAAATATAGCCTTTTCAAGAAATGGTGCTGGCAAAACTGGATGCAGCAGGAGAATGAAATTAGATTCTTGTCTTTTACCTTGTACAAAAATCTACTCAAAATGGATCAAAAACCTTCTTGAAACCCAGAAACACAGAAATATAGAAATTATAAGAAATACCCTTCAGAATATTGAAGTAGGGAAGATCTTTTTTCTGCCAAGACAAGATGTCTCTGTTCGAGGCTGTCCTGGAACTCACTCTGTAGACCAGGCTGGCCTCGGACTCACAGAGATCCCCCTGCCTCTGCCTCACGAGTGCTGGGATTAAAGGCGTGTGTCACCACTGACTGGCTAAGGCCTTCTTGAAATAGAAAGAACATCAACAGCACAAGAACTAACCCCAAGAATCAACAGATGGGGCTACAGCAGAGTAAACAGCTCTGCACATCCAAAGAAACACCAGCAGAGCACACAGCCACCCCATGGAATGGGGGAGACTCCAAACCAGTGTCACCTTGGATAGGGTTCATATCTAGAATTTACAAAGACATTTGTAAGTTTTTACATTTTATTGTTAATAACTTATTATTTATAATGAGATCGTTAAATTATTAAGTATGAAGGAAATACACGTGCCAATCAACAAATGGACAAATGAACTGAATAGACACTTTTCAAAGGCAGACACGCAAATGGATAGTAAGTGTGTCGAATGTGTTCAGGATCCCAAGGATGACATCGGAGGGACGCAAACTACAGCTACTGAGACACTCTGCCTCACCGCCGCCAGAGCGGCTGTCATCGAGTCATCGGACTACGAATGCTAGAGAGCGCGTGGAGAGGAAGGACGCCTCCCTCACGGCTGTTGAGAGGAAGCTGCAAAGTAATACACTCAAATGGAAATCAGTTTGGGGGTTATTCTAAGAAATTAAAGATAGAACTAATGTATGACTCTGCTATTCCACTCCTAGGCACATACCCAGGGAACTCCACACTCCACTGTAGAGATATTTATACCTCAGGCTGCTTTATTTACCATAGCAAAGACGTGGAATCAAATAGTCTCTCAACATATGAATGGATAATGAAAATGGTGTGTATGTGTATATATGTATATACACACACACACATATACACATATATGCATATACATATATGCATATATTTAATATATATTATATTATATATATATATAATACATAATATTGAGGGCATATAATATAATATATAATATATAATTATATTGTGGGCATAATAAATAATATTATATATATACACACCATTTTTATTATCCAGTCATCTTGTGTGTGTATGTATGTGTATATATATATATATATATATATATATATATATATATATATGAATGAAAATTAAAGGCTCGCAATGTGACATTTCTAGAAGAAAAGTGGACATGACCACTAACCTGGGACATGTTTACTGGAGGACCAGACACTTCTTTCTGTTTCTCTTCTTTGAGGTTCTCTCTCAGGGACAATGAAGAGATGGCGTCCTGGCCCTTCAAATCAAGGGGGCCAAAAGAGAAAGCAAAAATTAATACTGAAAGCTGTTAAGGAACAATGTCAAACCACATGAAAGAACCAAGCAACAGCATACCACCAGGTGTGTAATCTGTGTTCCAAGGCCAGGAGATCATGGGACAACATTTAGAGCTTGGAGAGAAAATCACAGTCAACCATATTGTGTGGTACCCAGAAAAATACTCTCATAATTGATGGAGTCATAAATCCATTTCCAGATAGTCACGAATTACCACAATCCATTTTACTAAAGCAGCACTGCAGATAATAAGTTAGAGCCAGAACGTTCACAGGAGCATCAGAGGAGTTATCCATGAGAACGTGGGAAAGATACATTTTGTGAAGAATCGATAAATACAGGGCAACTGGGAAGCAATCATCCATGCAAACCACTGGTTCTCACAGAGGAGAAACAAAAAAAAAAAAAAAAACACTCCCAACAATCCAACCAAGCAGCCACGTCAAAACCATAGAGAATGAAAAAAATCCCCTGAACAAAAAGAATGTAGCCACTCTGGAAATCAACATGGTGAATCCTCAAACAAATAAATACATCCTCAAGTTTATTCCAGGCCTCCCTAGTGCTGGGATTAAAGAAGTGCACCCACCAGGCCTGGCAAAGACACTTTTCATTATGTTGTGTTTATAGCACAGAGTGAGTAAGTCCCAGATAGAAAGTTTACTTTTAGCTGGGCGGTGGTGGCGCATGTCTTAAATTCCAGCACTTGGGAGGCAGAGGCAGGGGGATCTCTGTGAGTTCAAGGCAAGCCTGGTCTACAGAGTGAGTTCCAGGACTGCCAAAGTTGCACAGAGAAGCCCTGTCTTGAAAAACACACACAGAAACAAACAAAAAAACCCAAGCCAGAGCCAAAAAACAAAAAAAAAAACTTACATTTTAAATGTTAACATTTACAACCACACCTGTGGAGCTCACAAATACATATTTATATTTTCGGATTCAATTAAATCTGCAAACATTCTTTTCATGACAAACATCTAAAACCTATCTGGGGAGGCCAAGTTTCCAGGCCTATATTTAAAGGGTTTTTCTGCAGCCAAGGAGCAAAGGAATATCACAAACACCAAGCAGCAAATCTCTCAGAAGAGATTTCTTGGGAAGAAAGGCAAGAAATGGCAGTTACAGCAGAACAGGGGTTTTTGGAGCATGCGCAGTGAGCTCCTGGAGCAGGCAGTGTGAGCTTAGGGGAAAACGTACGCCAATTGGCCGTTGGAACAACGTTCGGCTGTTAAAGCAGAGTGCGGGGCGGGGTTTTCCAAGTCTTGGGCTTGGGGTCAGGCCAGGGGCAGGGTAATTTCCCACTTTTTTTTTTTTTTTTTTAATCCTTACACAAATGCCACTCTCGAAGAGGGAAGCGGCATGACACGAAAGTCAGCGTGGACGCACGTGAGTGTCAAGGGCTTTGTCGTTTCCACCACAACAAAGGGGAAACTCCCTGTCTGCAAACACCGACGGAGGAGTTCAAATGTGCTACTGGATCGTTCTTGTACAACCGCGATCGTCCCGGGTCACATGATCAAAAACTTAGCCACAAGGCTAAGACATCCACATCGGAATCTCAGAGCCCGCTTCCCAAGGAGCAGCGGGAAAACCGATCGCACCCCTGGTCCCTTCCCGCCGGTTTCCCAGCCCCGCAGCTCTGACCTGAGAGGCTCCAGGGCCGCCGGGCCGAGGCTCCCGGAGGGTTGACTTTCCCAGGCTGCCCCTCTGACCTGATCCAACCCACACCGCCCTCCAGTTTCCGGTCACATCACTCCTCTAACCCCTCCCACTCAGCCCTTTTCCTTTACCCCCGCCTGGAACGTCCCCTCAATCCTCCGCCCGCAGCCTCTATTCCTGGGTGACTGGCCCCGCCCCCTGGGCCGGCCCCGCCCCCTGTCTCTGGCTGCTGTCCACGCAGCTGTCAGGCTGCCCCGGACCTGCCCTGCGCAGCCTCCCCACGTCCTTGCAGCCTGCCTAGTTCAGAACTGGATCTAACGGGAAGCTGCACCCCGGTACCGACCCCACCCTGGGTTCTGAACACTCTGTGAAAATAAAACCCGTGCTTTCACTCGCCCCTGAAGCTGCTCTGGTGTCTTGAATTCCTTTTGGGAGAATGACCAAGATATTGAGCGCAGTCAGGTGCTTGAGAATCAGATACGTGGTCCTTGTTTCTTACCTCTACTGGTAGGATGGATACTCAACCAAGAGAGAGAGGAATTCCAGAGAATTCCGATGATAAACTGTGTGAGGGAAGATTGTTCACTGTCATATTTATGGAGGTTAAATCTATCACTTTATGACACTCGACATATATTTTCTTTTTATAGAGTATCAACCAAGAAAACCTGAGTTGTGCTCTGTTTTACGTGGAGAGTGAAATGGAAGACACTCCTTCTACCAATTTCCTTTCCTATGTTATCGTTATCTCCCGCGTTTACTTTGGTTCAGACATTGTACAAGAGTCATGTGCTTCTTTCGAGGCCACATATAATATATGGACCACTGCAACGAGCGACTTCAATCTTATTAACACCAAGGACGACATAATCTTGTACACCTGTTGTCATTCGTTTACCTTCCAGGAAAATTCAGCTACAGGCTGATTACTGGCTGCTTTGGAAAGAATTTAGATTTGAACGGTTGAAATCCACTGGTAACGATCTTGGTGTTATATTTGACAAGAATGAAAGTGTGTATATATATATGTATATATATGTGGAATAGTAAATATGTTTAGTTTTCAAGTTTGATGTTGTACTTTCTGCTTGCTATTTGCCTATAAGGTTTTTTTTTTGAGATTTTATTTATTTTATGCAAATGGGCGTATTGCCTGCATGCCTGTCTAGTATGCAGTCCCTGCAGAGACCAGAGGGAGACATGGGGTACCCTGGGACTGCAGTTGGTTGTTAACTGCAGTGTGGCTGCTGAAAATAAACATGGGTGTTACTGACGAGCGGCCGGTGCTTTTTACTGCTGAGCCGTCTCTTTGCTTCTTCGGCTTGCTGTTGGGATACTATTGCACGCACCTCTTGAAATCGTTGAGTGAAGAAGGAAGTTTTAACATCTTAACACGCGCATGTGTGTATACAGTGAGTGATTTATCGTAAAGGTGGGTTCATCATATAAAAGTAAGTATTTGGAGAAGGAGTGCTTATCTTGGTTCTTTCCAAAACTCGTGGCATGAACTACAGGAAAATGTGGGGATTCGTTCCATGGTTGCCACGTGACCTATCAATAACCACGAGCTATTTAGAGAGCAAGCGAAAGCAGTCTTTTTCAGGTGATGCATACTAGTCCGTATCTTTGCAAACATCTGTATTTGTCATGCAACTATTGTTATTATTATTAATTAGACGCGATCAGCTCATAACACCGATGTGTGATAGAGAAATGGATTATGCAGTGTCTTGTACAGAGATGACTTGACATGGAAGAGGCATTAGTAAACCTTACGGAGAAAGAAAACACCCTGTTACACGTTTACTCATAACAAAGGTGTCCCTAAGCAAAGAAGGAGATGTCGCACGGATGTCGGCAAACCGTGAGGCCTTCATAGATTTCGCTTTGTTAGGGGTTTGAGCACAGACTCAAGCACACCTCATCCAATGTAGGAAAACACAGCTTCATTTCATCCAGTATGTGACAGGGAGTAGGATGGCTCAGTGAGCTTCACTGTATATAGACACATACATACACACATCTGTGCATATGCACAGACATATAACAAGAATAGTACCAAGTACAAACATGCCTGACATTCCTCTATGGCACTTTTAAAGTCAGCTTAAGATACAGAATGATATCTGCTTATTATAACCTTGAGATTTCATTTCTTCTTAGACCTAACTCTAGTCATCTTGACCAGAGAGGGTTACATGGGAACACGTTAGCATTCTTAATATTTAGCCCAGAATCTAGGAGTCTCATCCATATACATAACTCTGCCATGTCTGGAGAAATCACTCCTCTCTCTGTGAGGATTGGTTGACATATTCAGCCTGATCTCCACAAGAATGACACAATTCCTAAGCAAGAGTACTTTCCCAGAACCCTCTTGTTTCTTCCTCCCTTGCTGGCCCTGCCTGTCAGATTGAAAGAGAGAACTCCTATTTGCCCCCTCCCTCCCTGCTGTGAGAATGATGCTCTCAGGAAAACAGTCACACAGGCCATGTGTATGTGGAATGGGGACGGCCCACAGAGAGGGCACATGGATAAATATTAATTTGTCTGTGGCCTCACCTCCCTACAGAGCATAAATGATCACTTCCCTGTGCTGTTAATGACACTGAAAGGGGTCATGATGTGTTTCTGAAAGTTAACTGTAATTCCAAGCACCCACAGCAATTAAAAGTTTCTGGCTTATGCCAAACATCTCTGCAGAGCCCTAGACAATTGAAAGAGGCATCTGGGTTTCCAAAGTCTCTGGAGAAGGGAATGCCCCACCGGTAAACAGCACAGAATGTGTAGGCCTGAGGCCTGAGGCCTGAAGGATCACATTATATACAACAACGCTATCAATCAGGGACATAGTCCCATTGGATTGTGTGAATTAACAAGTTTTGTACCGCAGACTTTCTGCTCTGATTTTTCACGGCTCCTAAATTGCACCATTAACAAGGCTATGATTAGAAGAACGTTAAGTGAACAGTCAAATTAAGAGCGTTGAGCCCAGGGGTATTAATCAGATCTGCTACAGAGTGTTTATGCACATTCATACAAACTACTTGTACAGTGCGTCTGAGAGGGGTAAATTCTCAACAGGGAAAACACTGGTAACTTTATTCTCTTAATGACTTAATACATTACTGGAGACCTCACTAAAGGCAGTTTACCATGGAAAGTAAGGATGATGAATTATAGTTTTTAAAGTACACACGGATATGTAAAAAGGTGTATGCACACATAAATATGTGAGTCTTACATATATAAGCATGTAGACATATACATATATATGTATGCCCAGTTATTAAATGAAATATATAGCACTGTATATCTATGTATACATATTTGTGCACACATTTGAGGTATGTATCACACATTGAAAAGATTTTATCACATGAAGATCTAAGAAGATTAAACATGGACATACAGAGAATAAACTGTGCCCCTGAATTCTGTTATCAAGTCTATGCTATAATGTAAGAGTGAGGGAAGGAGCTTTCTGAGAGATACCGTTTGAAGTGTGCTTTGAGAAATCAAACATTCGCCTAAGTGGTCATCAGGTTAGCACTGTGCTTTGAGATCAGTTAGGACTAAAACCTCACTCTGCTGACAAACTGTGGACTCAGCCTGTTTAGCATTAACCGACCTTTAGGGAAAACAATGCAATCAACATCACTGTGCTTTGGATTCCCCGTGCATTGTGTTTTGTATGTCTTGTTCGTGACTTATCCATATCCCTGACTCAGAACGATGCGTGGATATGGTGACTAGACCAAAGGCCATTGGCTGAAGGCAGCCAGGCTCTGGCAGCGATCCTCCCCCTCCGGCCTCTCCGCCAACTGCTGAAAACAACACGTGGGCACATATTGATAGCACCTGGTTCTGATTTTTGGTGCTCTTCTGAGTTCATGGGGCCACAGAACAGTGTATTTCCATGTGAGACTCCATGTGTAAAAGGCTGGCTAAGACAAGAGTTATATGTCCCTTTTCCATGCCTTGTTTGCTGTGCTAGTCAATAAGTAGAAAGGGTGGCCTTTGTTCAAGACATCAGAATTCCTCAGACACTTTGAGTCAAATAAGGCCCACTTTTGTGTAAAATACAGCGAGGACCGACTTTTATTTTACTCCATGTGACACCACTGCAGTAAAGAGCTTTGTATGGCACACTGTGTAAGAAAGCCGAAAACGGAGCAACACTCTAATATATCTACAGGAGCTATAGAGGGTTATCTAGATAATCTAGATTATTTTAAAAAATGAATGAAAGATAAGGGTAAATTTTATACAAAGACAATCGAGCTTGCTTCTTAGGGAGAAAACATATGGATATGTATGTTTTAAAAAATGTTTACGGTGGACCATGAATGTGTTGGACCTATAGAGATTTCCCCTTCCCAAACTTTCACTGAAAAACATTGTCACATTTGCCTGGATGGAACTAGATATCAATTTAATTAGGAGTCATGAATATCCTGGAAAAGAATGAATTCCACTGTAGTAACGAAAAGGCCAGAATGAAAATATGTTTTAGTCACATACTCAGAGTAGAGAAAACAAGTTTGCTATAGGGTATAAAGAGAGAAAAGGAATATATATTTTTTATAATATATAACACAGAGTTCCCCTTGTAAATGCTAAATCTAACTCTAAAACAGCGATGTAATACAACTAAATAGTTCAACCAAGATCTCGAATAAGAATATAAAGCATATTGCATATATTTTAGTAGTGATGAGAAGGAAGATGTACCAAAAGCAGTTTATATTAGTAAAGCTGAGATGTTTTAATTGATCAGTAGTTTAAGATGCTTCTCCTCAGAACAAGAAGAAAATAACTGAAAAATTACAGTGAGAAAATAACAATGGAAAATAAAAAGATATCAAGCAGGAAAGCTATATAGAATTAATCCAACGAAAAGATAGGCTTGCTGCTTATTAACTTGATGTGTCTCCGCTTCTGTATCTCACTGTGGCTTCCTCCCTTTGCCATCATGGACTTCAGACTCCGCTATTCAGACATTGTTTGTTCTCTTACTTGTCCTAAGGAGTTCTCTAAACAGATAAATACACCCCCCCTCCCCGCCCTGTCCTAGATGGTAATTCTCACAAGAGATGGGAAACCTATTTGTTACTGTGACTGAGTCTTATGGAATTAATAATGAAAACCACTTATTAAAAGTTTTTTATAAGAAGGCTATGACTGTAAAGATTAAGATAGCTGAGTGTTTCCAGAATGAAACAGGACACTAGAAAGCTTCTATGAGTGACAGCCATCTCACTAAATTATTTAAGACATGTAGAAGATGGCAGGAGGATGGGTACGATATTAAAATTTCTAAGGTCAAACAAAATTCAATAGATTGAGGGCCACCTTTGTTTAAATCAGTAGAGCTGTGAATCTGCTCTGGATAGCAATTGATAACAGTTACAGCTAATCTTTTTTTGCTTGTCAATTTCACACATTTCCATAACAAATGCTAGTAATTTTTGTTTACATTTCTCATCCCCTTTCTCTCCCAGTGGAACCTTCTGGAGTTTTAGGGATTAAGACAGCAAACTCCTCCCTGAAGAATAGCTTTCATGGTACCAGAAACACAAAAGCAGGGAGGGAACCAACAGGCCTACCCATCTATCTATGATGTCTTTGAACCACATTAACAATGGTCACAGTGACACAGTAATGCCTCAGGGTATAGAGTCTGCTTTGTTTTGAGAAATGGTCTCTCTGTTGCTGGGAGTCCTCATCTCTCTGTGGACCCAAACTCAGAGTTCCCCTGGATCCTGCTTCCTGAGTGCTGGGGTTAAAGTCTTTCCTGACCTTGCCCAACAATATATAACTTTTTGCTGTCCTGTCTTAACAATTGCACAAGGTAGCTGCAGAGCCTTGTAGAGGAATAGGCCTATGTAGATGCTTGTGTGGTCTGCACGGAATGTAGAAAGAATATTAAGAATTTTGGTACACACCATTAATCCCAGTATTAGGAAACTAGTACTAGCAAACACCTTTAATTCCAATATTCAGAAGACATTGGTGGCCTATGCCTTTAATCCCTAAAACAGAAAAAGAATGTGGAAGCAGACACAGGAGGGAGGGATCAGAAGGAGTCAGGGTCAAATTGGAAGTCACTTCCAATCACTGAGTCACGTCATAGTGAAGGACAGGGAGTGTGACTAATCAGAGGAAGCGTTAGCAGAGTGAGTCAGAGTGAGGACATGCCCAGCTCTCACCATATAAAAGGGGGCTGTCAGCTCGGAGTAGAGTCAGTTACTGCAATCAGCTGCAGCAGAGTATGAAGCAGGCAGTCTAGGTAGTCTGGGGGAGAGACATAGATGCAGCTGGGCAGCAGAGCCAGAAGAGTGAGCGAGTTGAATGAGAAGAGTCAGAGTTAAGGAGAAGGTAGCCAGTGTTAAAATAAAGTTATGGCGCTTAATGGAGAGTCCAGACGTTGAAATTTCCAAATGCTCTTTATTAATCACAATCCATGTCCAATCTCAGGGAATTCTATACCTGGGCAGCTAGGCAGAGAGCTCGCTCCAAAGCTTCCTCACCCCATGCTCTCCTCTTGGTTCTCCTTCTGCTCCTAGCTTCTTCCTTGTTCTCTGCTGTCTGTCTGTCTCCTCCTCCTCCTTTCTCCTAGTTCTTTTTAATTCCAAACCCTCTCTCTGTCTCCACCCTGCCTTCCAATATACAAATCAATGGAGCCTAACCTTCATCTGCCTTAATGCTAAGGAATGTCCCATTCTTGTGGAGAGCGGGATAGCCATTCCTTTGTTTACTGGTAATCCTTTACTTGCTTCAAGGACAGCTTACTGGAACATTATCCATAACTAAAATCTCCCACAACAAGCCAGAGTGGCTCAGGAAGCGGTAAGTCATGGAGGTTTCTTAGATTGTACGGATGTTTAAATGTTTTAGATTGTACAGAAGCTGAAGCCTTCTCGGTCTAAACTGAGGATTAGATTATAAAGATACCAAAAAGCTCCAGGGTTCGAGTAACAGACCCAATCTGGTGATTGAATTAGACAAGAGAGTAAAAAGGCTTCGTCCCAACCGACAGCTACATCTGGCATCATCGGCTACATCTGGCACCGAAAGTGCCCAACACACCCAAAGTCGCCGAGGACAGAAGACACCTGACAGAACCGTCCCAGAGGAGAAAGTCAGCTGGGATCCATCCTCCCCACTGGTTTTAAGTTTGGCTGGATTCCTGGAGAGACTCAGCAGCAGGAGCCTCGAGCCCAGAGCAAGGAGAAGGAAAAGGACCATCCAGAGCCTCCCGGACAGCAAATCACAGTAAGCCACCCAAAGACGATTCTGATAATATAGACAGATTTTTCTCACATTGAAAAATGGGAAAGTTCATTTCTGGTGCCTTAACGGCAAGATCAGGTCGAGTAGGGTTAGAAACTTTAGTTGAAAAACACATGATAGCCACCATGACATTCCTCCACCTGATCTCAACGATCTTGATCTTAGACGTTTTTCTTGTGCTGAGTTCTTAGTGTTGCACCTCAGAGTCTGGAAAAGCAAGTGTGTTGTTTTGGGGAAGCAGGTCACAGGTAGAAAAGGCATGGAAGCCGTGTGATGATGGCAAGCTCCTTTAAATCCTAACACTCGGGAGGCAGAGATACACGAATCTTTGAGTTGGGTGCCAGCCTGGTCTACATTTCGTTTCAAGACAGCTAGGGCTACACAGAGACTCTCTGCCTCCAAAAACAAACAAACCACCAAAAAGAAAGAAAAAAAGAAAAAGGAAAAGAAAAAAAAAGCAATGGCATTATACTACGGGATGATATTAAAAAGCATCTTTTGAATACAGTGATCACTCATCTCTATGAGAAAAATGTCTGCCATAGCCTTTTGTCCCCTTGGTTTAAGAAAAGTATTCTGTCCATGGACACATGGCCAAACTTATTTTTTGGTTCTTGTGTTTGCTTTGTTTGAGACCTGAACTCACTGTGCTGGTCTGTGTGACCCAGACCTCACCCCTTAGACCAGGCTGGTCTAGAACTCACAGAGTCCACCCATCCCAATCTCCCAAGTGCTAGGATTAAAGGTGTGCAAGAACACAACCGTTTAAACTATTGTTTATCATCTGTGGTCTGTTGACAGTGCTGTGGACTTCTCCCAGGACGAGGTGCAATGCCTGGACCTGCACACAGGACTTTGTACAGAGACTGGATCATAGCTGTTTATTAAATGTGGCTTAGTATTAATAAAGACAATTGAGACATGCTGACAGACCTCAGCTGAAAGCCTAACACACACACACGTCTTCCTGCTTCCACTGTTCTTCTCCAGACAGTTCATTCTTATCTTTAAAGGCTTATCTTGAAAGGCTTTCTCTCTCCTAGAAGACTATTTGCATGATCAAAGAGATACAATTGTTTTACTGCTCCAGAACCTTTGGAGATCAGGGTGTATCCATGTTTATAGTGGGTTGCCACTATAAACAAAAGGGGCCACACCCTTCTGAGTTGTGTTGCTTGTGTGTCAGTTGGGACTGGGCATCACGATTCTGCATTTTGAATGCTTCCTGAAAAGTATCTCCATCTTGTGCAGAAAAGAAAGTTCCCACCCTTGATGAGGGGTGAAGACTACATTCATCTGTGGGCATACGGATACATACTTACAAAGCAATTAGGGATTATGCCGATTTAGTAAAATGGTGGTTGCAGGTTCTCCTCCAAGGTCCATGACTTCGCTACACCCGGGGAACATGTCTAGGTTTTTAGTACCAGGGATGGCTTTGCTCTTGTTGATTGGGTCTTAAGTCCTATTAGAGAGCTGCTGATTACCAATTACTACCCAGGACTGGGTACTGCTCTTGCACCCTTAGGGTTATCCTGCAGCGCAGATCATTGTTGTGGTTCATAGGTGCCACAGCTGGGCAGGAGTGTGGGTTGGCTCCCTCTTTTGCAAGTTTGCGTGTTGCCTTCTGAGAGCATGAAGGCTATACCTCAGGGAGGTGCTTTTAATGTCAGATCCACTTAGAGTCCCATGGCTTCTGGGTGAAACGCATGGTTTCCTCAACAATAGGGAGCTTCTGTCTCAGGGAGGTAACCACGGGCAATGGCAATAGCCTATAATGTTTTGGAAATCTCTTGGACACCTGTGACCAATTGCTTCAAAGAAGGCTTCTCATGCCTGGGGTTGGTGGTTTAGTTAGAAAATCTATGGCTTTTGTGGGGAGCATTATCAGCCCAGGTGGAACACTTACATTTACATTCTAAATGTATGTGCCTGTACGGATTTATATGTATTATAGACATTTTTAGGGAGATCGATAGTAACATAATTCCATATGGCTTCTTTCTTACTATCCTATCTTTCCCTCCTTCACCTGTGTTGACATCTGTCCCTTCTCAGTAATAAAATGCCTCCCCTGCATTTCCCTTCCCCCTCCAGATCACTTGTGCCCTGTTATTCCCCTCTCTTGCTTACCCCCCCCCCCCCCCACACACACATAGTGCTCTCCTTTTACCTCTCTGCTGACTGCGGTTACTGCAGGTTGTACTCACAGCTGAAGAGCTAGAGCTAGGGACTGCCCATGAGAGAATGTGCAACGTGTCTTCCTGCGTCTGGGTGACCTCACTCACTATGATCTTTTCTGAGTCCACCCATTTTCCTGCAAAGCTCATGATTTCAGTTTCCTTTACACTGGAATAGTGTTCACAGCGTGAATGCACCACGTTTTCACGATCCGTGTGTCAGTCGAAGGACATTCAGGTTGTTCCCATCTCATAGCTATTGTGAATAGAGCAGCCATGACCTTGGCTGAGCCAGCTTCTGTGCTGTAGGATGTGGGGTCCTTTGAGCTTATGCCAAGGGTGGAACAGCGGGGCCGTGTGCGCCATGCATTCCACTCGATGCTCTATTTATGTAATTGAGGAGTCTCTGTATTGGGTTCCAGAGTGGCTAGGGTTGTGTTCAGAGGGTTTTTGTTCCCTCTGGTTTTGTTTTTGATGTTGTTGCTGGTTGGATTGTTGGGAGTGTTTTTCTTCCTTCTCAGTGAGAGTCAATGGTTTTCTGTCTTGCCCATGGATGAATACTTCCCGATTCTCCTGTATTTATCTATTCTTCACATGAAATTTATCATTTCCCATCTTCTCATGGATAATTCCTCGGGTTCTCCTGTGTACGTTTCGGCTCTAATTTATTATCTGCAGTGTTGCTTTAGTGAAATGGATTGTGTTAGTTCGTGACTATCTTGAAATGCACTTCCTTCTCCATCGGTTTTTACAGAGTGTATTTCTGGGTGCAACAATATGGTTGAAGGCGATTTTCTCCCCAAGCTTTAAATGTTGTTCCATGCTCTCTTGCCTTTGGAATCATGGATTACACATCTGGTGGTATTCTGTTGCTTGGCTATTTTCATGTGGTTCGACATTGTCCCTTAACAGCTTTAGTATTAATTTTTGCTTTCTCTTTTTGACCCCTTGATATGAAGGGCCAGCAAGCCATGTATTCATTGTCCCTGAGAGAGAAACTCAAAGAAGAGAAACAGAAAGAAGTGGCTGATTCTCCAGTAAACATGTCCCAGGTCAGTGGTCATGTCCACTTTTCTTCTAGAAATGTTACACTTGAAACACTGCAAACTTTTAATTTTCTGCTTCTGATAATTTTTTCAAATATAGTATAAAAATTTGCAAACACAGGAAAATCACAGACAGAAATGTACTAGAACCAAAGACTATACAACCCTATACAACTGGACAGTTACGGAAGTCATTGGCATCAGAAGTTTTAGAGCCTCACATTTTATTCTATGCTTTCACTATCAAATATATGTTGATGTACTTATCCAACTCTCTACCTCCCCTAAAACCCTCTTGTGAGAGAATAAGAACTAGAAAAGCAATTAGCTTAGTATTCTTTTTCCTAACTGGTGTTCATTACTAAGTCCAACCATTCTCCTACAAATTTTTGTTACATTTAGCTCTTGAGCTAAGTAAGCACCCCATTTTTTAACGTGTATCATTTTCATTACCCGGTCATCTGTTGGTAGACAATTAGGTTGCTTCCAGTGCTGTGCTCTGCTGCATAAGGCAGCAGTAAGTGAGATGTATTGCAGAGATGTCCACATCTCTATAGCTGGTGTGCCAGTCTCTGGGTGTGTGCCCAGGAGTAAGATAGACCAGCAGTAGGTTAGTTCTGTCTTTCATTTCTTCAGTGATGCTCACACTGGTTTACGTCTGAGCGTATTAACACGCACCCACCCGGACACACTGACAGTGAATGGGCCCTTTCTCTCCATATCTTCTCTAGCACTTGTCCTCAGCTTAGTTGATGACAGGCATCTGTAATCGTCTCACTGGGGCGAGGCAGCATTTGCAAGTAGTTTTTGTGTTTTTCTCTGATGGCGTTGCAGGGGATTCTGAGAACGGTTTGCCACATTTCTTGTCCGTTTGTGTCTGTCTTTGACAGGTGTCTGTCTGTCCAGTTCATTTGCCCACTTGTTGCCAGTTTAATTCTTTGGCGTTTCCTGCACTCCTTTGTGAATTCTAGGCTGAGTCCCCACCCAAATCGTCCCTGGTACAGATTCTCTCTGGTTCTGTGAGGTATCTGTGTGCTCTGCTGATGGTTTCCTCTGTTGTACAGAAGGTTTAATTTTCCTCTAGTCCCTTCTGTTGACTTTTGGGGTAAGTTTCTGTGCTGTTGATGTTCTTTCTCTTTAAAAATGAATTCCACACCCATCCCAGGATCCTGTGTAGCCACACATCCAGTGCAAAAGGCACTTTATTCTTTAGCTAATTCAATCACTGGTTCTAGCCTGGACCCTGGTACATTTCTACCTCTTTACAATCTGGTCTTCATCCTAGAACTGGAAGGCTTCAGCTCCATACAATCAGAACATAACATTTAAGGCTCTGTGCAGTCTGATAAACCCTGAGCCTTACTGCTGACTGATGTACTCTGACTAGCTCCTTCTGGACTCTGACTCTTCTGGTTCAACTCACTCACTGTTCTGGCTCAAGCTCTCCTCCTAGGTGACTGATTGACACTGACCTTCTGAGCTGGCTGATATTTCTGACTGAACTCTTGTGACTCTGGCTTACTCTGGCTGATTCTCTGACTGCCTCAGACTGAACTGTTCTGCTCAGCTTGAAGCTGACTTCTTCCTGTCTGATACTGACTTCTACTGCCTAGCTGCCTTGTATAACTGTGAGTTCTCACTGCCCCATACTGCCTCAGAGTCAGCCTCTCTGCTTCTCTGTATTATCCTCAGTCAGACTGCCTCGTTGTCTGTGTCTTGTCCTCAGTCTGCTTGCTTGAAACTGCTCACCTCCTACTGTCTGTTACTGCCTGTGTCTGACTGCTTCTGTGATTGATTGGTTCACTCTCTGAGCTGAGAACCTACTTTCATGTCCTGAGAGTTGGACATGTCCTCACTCTGATTCCATCTCAGCCTTTACTCTGACATCTTTCACTCTTATTCATTCTCAGAGTTAGGGATTAAAAGCATGCAACACCACTGCTTTCTGAATACTGGTATTAAAGGTGAGTACCAACACTCTTAACATTCTCTACATTCCATCTATACCATAAAGGCCTCTGAATGGGATTCCTTCATGGCAACACCTGGATTACAGACCCTTCCTAGCTTTCACACAGGCCTATTCCTCTACAGATCTGAAGGATAGTTCTTACATTTTCTGGGTTTCTGCGTTTCTGGTTCTTAATAAGGTTTTGGATCCATTTTGAATGGATTTTTGAACAAGGCGAAAGATAGGAATCTAATTTCCTTCTCCTGATGGATCCAGTTTTGCCAGCACCATTTATTGAAATGGCCATTTTTTTCTCATTTTCCCTCCTTTGGCAGATACTAAGTGATGATAGCTTCATGGTTCTATTTCTGGGTCCTCTATTCTCTTCTGTTATCCTCATACCCTGTTTACTGTCTACCAGGCAGGCTGTCTTTATTACCACACGGCTATACAATGTAATTCCACAATTCCACATCCCCTTGTGAACTTTGCTCCCATTTTGTCCTACCAGGATTTGAGGGCAAATATCCTAAAGGAATTGATGACTTGTAATTTTGAAAATGTGTTCCCTTTGGCCCATGAACAAGAAGGAAATATGTTGATACCCAGTTGCTTTAGGGCATGGACTATATCCTCATATATTATTGGATATCTCCTTGTTGAATTTGGACTGATGGCTCATGGGCCTCATGGGCTCGGTTTGTGGACCTGTCACATTTTCTTAAGTAAAAGTTATTCAAAGTGCATACTGAAACACATGGACTAGCTGCCACAATATCTCAGATATGCGTGGGAATAAAAGAGCCCTGACCCTAAATAATACTTGCTTCCTAATACTAAAGATAAGCATATTAGAGAGTCCAATCATGACTGACATGTGTCACTCGATATTGCCATGAAAGTAATGCTCCTGAGTGTAGATTCAGTTATCTTGTACGTAGTCTACATATATTCCTCTTCTGTGTTTAATATCGAGACGGTGTCGATGTGCCCACGTGTTTGTTGTCATTTCAGGATCTGCTGACATTCCAGGATGTAACTGTGGACTTCTCCGAGGAGGAGTGGGAATGGCTGGACTCCGCTCAGAGGGCTCTGTACATTGACGTGATGCTGGAGAATTACAGCAACCTGGTCTGCTGTGGGTAAGGAGACGTTGCTTGCAGAATTCCTAACTCGTCCTTTGTATGCACCCACTTTATAGGTTGTAAACTCTCCGTTAAGATATCTCAGAAACAATAAGAAACTAGGGAAATTTTGGTAGTCAAAAGAACCTTTGCATGGTGTTTGGATCTTTTTTACTATTCCATTTTAGAGATGTCAGGCACTTTTGTATTTGGAAACACAATATCATATACAAACCCATATATATTTTTCTATTTTTTCCTTTTATTGAAAGGAAATTGTTTTCTCACACAGAATATCCTGATTATAGCTTTCCCTCCCTCTGTCCCTCCCAGTTCCAACTTACTTCTCCTTCCCTCCAAATCCACTCCCTTTCTGTCTCTGGTTAGTAAGGACTTCCAAGAGAGATCAGCCAAGCACGACAAAGTCCAGCCTTATAAGATAAAGCAAACAGCACTGCACTGAACTGGACAAGGGAAGCCAACAGAGGGGAAGAGTCCTAAGAACAGACAAGAGTCAGAGACCCATTCGTTCTCACACCCAGGGTCCCATAAAATTACTAGCTTAAAGCCATAATATACACACAGAGGGTTGGTGCAGACCTGTGTAGGCCTGGGCTTCCTACTTCAGTCTCTGTGCTTCCTGTGTGCCTGGCCTAGTTAATTCAGAGTCTGGTTCTGCTGCTGCCCTCCATCCCTCTGCTTCTCACACTGCTTCATCCTCCTCTTCTGTAGGGTTGCCTGAGCTCTCAGGGAGGGATTTGATGGAGACCTCCCATTTAATGTCTTGATGTGGGTCTCTGCGTCTGTGCCCATTGGCTTCTGGAGGAAGCTTCTCCATGATGATAATGAACAAGGCACTGATCTATAAGTATTGCAGATATCTTTAGGGCCATTGATACTTATTTTTTTAAGAACATTCTTATGTTTCCTTTTATAGGTCTCTGGGTTATCTAGTTTCTGGTTCTTTGTTACTCAAGCAGTGGTACCAAGGTTCCCACTCATGGGCTGGATCTCAGGTCAAATCAGGCATTGTTTTGGGTGTTCCCACAATGTCTGTTCTACCATTGCCCTAACATATCTTGCTGTCAGGCAGATGGTGAGTCACAGTTTGTGTGGCTGGTTTCATCCGGATCCTAAAGCTCCTAAAGACATTGTTCCAATTGTGAGTAAAACTCAAGAGAGGCAAACTGAAATTTCTTCCTAAATTTGCTGAAGAGTCTGACAGGAAATAACAACTGGGGAATGATTCCCGGGTTCCACAATTTTGTGTCCTCTTCATGTACCGTGCACAGGACTGTGTTAGATGTCTGTATTCATTAAAAATTCTAGCACAGGGCCTGGGCTTCCTCACAGGACACGTGGATTATAATATGGAAGGTAGACCTGGTCACCTGACGGGAACAAATGGGATTGCCCTGGTGTGTGGAAAGGAGATTACAGGGTGGACTAGTGAATGAGCAGGACAGCAGAGGAGGCTTCAAATGAAGGAGAAAGCAGGAGTTGCAAGTGGCTTTGCTGTATTCAATTCCACTTGAAGCGCTGATCATGGGACCTAGTACAGGGTCCTGGGCTCAGGAACATCCTGTCTGTTGTGACTGCGAGAAGACTTTGTGCCTCTTTATTCCTGAATTATGGGGACTTAATGCTAGTGCACAAATGGGACTGTACTTGACTATACTGACATCGGATTGGAATAATTTTACAAATTATACATCTAATGTGAGTCCATGAAGTAGGATTGTTCTGTGATTGTCTTCCTTGGATGTAAGTCTTCATATTACATCCTTCACTTTCTTCTGAGTGGAGAACACACAAGCATCCTTCTCGGAAGCAACTGTAGGAGTCAGTGTTCGGGGTAGCTGGGCGAATAGCCATTTTAAGAAAGCCAAGAAACACCACAGTGTGTGGAGCTCAGACAGTGGTAGATGCAAAGAAGCCATTGCTGCTCTTGATAGCCCTGCCTTAAATGTTACAGTGCATCGGATATCTGGCAAATTATTTGCTTTACATGTAATACTCTTGGAGAATCCAATGTGTTTCTCTAGAAAAATAAAGCCTTTCATTCTTTGAAGAAGCCTTTGATCTTAGATGGGATTGGGTGTGAACAGCGCTCTTCATTGAGGGTCACTTAGGAAGTGCAAACACTGTGAACGAGGGATTGGATTCATCTCTTTGTTATTTTCTGAGAAAAGATTATTTAAAAATAGAGCCGTGTATTTTAAATATAATCTGCCAATGAGTTTTATCCCAAAGCTAATTACTAATTCCTCAATTATTTGTTTCATCTTCCTTGAAAGCTGTCACTCTGCTTTTGTGAGAATCCATCTGATTATAGTGAAAGAAAAAATGTCACTTCCTGAGAATGCCTTCTTAAACGGTTGCTGGTTGAAGTATCTTAAGAGAAAACTTAGGGAGATAGTCATTCATGCAATGTTTACTTTTGGACCAAGCCCCACTAATCCAATTGTACTCATTTTCCAGAGAACTATTACCTGTATGACTCCCTCCATCACCATGTGAATGACGAAAAGCAGATGTGTCCATGTAATGACCATGGTGAGATGCTTCATGAACCTTCCACATGTGCACAGAATAGAACAAAGAAACCTGCAGAAAAGTCTAATATCAACAGATGCAGTAATCACATGGATGGCTCTGTTGACTCATCAGACCTACACAGACATAAAAACATGCACACTGGAGAAGACCCTTGCAAATCTAATGCCTGTGAGAAATCTATACATTTGTGTCCCAACATTAGTCAAGATCAGAGACTCTACCCTGCAGAGAAAGAGCACAGACAGGGAGAAGATGGTGATTCTCTTGGCTCTACATACAGTCTTAATCAACAAACAATGTGCATTGGAGAGAGACCCAGCAGTGTGGGGAAGACCTCAGTACCAACTCAAGCCTCACAGTACATCAGAGAATTCCTACTGGCAAGAAGTCTTACAAGTGCCATGTTTGTGGCAAATCCTTTACCCAGAGCTCCAATCTTAAAAGACATCAAAGACTTCATACTGGCGAGAAACCTTACAAATGCACAGAATGTGGAAAGTCATTTCCGCAGTTGTCAGCACGTAACAGCCACCAGAAAGTGCACACTAGAGAAAAGCATTACAGATGTGAGCAGTGTGACAAATATTTTGGTCTGAAATCAACTCTTACAAAGCATCAGATGACTCATTCTGGAGAGAAACCCTACAAGTGCAAGTTTTGTGACAGATCATTTACTCAGAACTCAAGTCTTAAAACACATCAAAGACTTCATACTGGGGAGAAACCTTACAAATGCAAGGAATGTGGAAAGTCCTTTCCTCAGTTGCCAGCCCTTAAAAGCCATCAGAGAATGCACACTGGAGAGAAGCCTTACCAATGCAGTCAGTGTGGCAGATTCTTTAGCCACCATTCGACATTTAAAAGCCATCAGAAGGGTCATTCAATAGAGAAATTATACAAGTGCAAAGAATGTGGCAAGTCGTATAAGGAATTACCACATTTTAAAATGCATTACAGAATCCATACTCAAGAGAGACTTTATATATGTAAGGAATGTGATGCCTCTTTTAGGAGTAGCTCCAATCTTAGCAGACATCAGAAAATTCACACTGGAGAGAGACCTTACACATGTAGGGAATGTGAGAAATCTTTTACTAGTAGCTCCAATTTTAGAATACATCAGAAAATTCATACTGGAGTGAGACCTTTCAAATGTAGGGAATGTAACAAGTCCTTTATCCAAGAAGTACATTTTAGAAGTCATCAGATTGTCC
Organism: Cricetomys ansorgei; assembly: GCA_026225945.1. NCBI lineage: Eukaryota > Metazoa > Chordata > Mammalia > Rodentia > Nesomyidae > Cricetomys > Cricetomys ansorgei. The sequence goes on along the minus strand of JAMJFZ010000698.1, from coordinate 294,025 downwards.
ATATAGGAGAGAGACCTTACACATGTAAGGAATGTGGGAAGTCTTTTACTAATAGGTTCAACCTTAGCAGACATCAGAAAATTCACACTGGAGAGAGACCTTACCAATGTAGGGAATGTGACAAGTCCTTTACCCAGAGAGCACATTTGAGAACACATCAGACTGTCCATAGTGGAGAGAAACCTTACAAATGCCAAGACTGTGACAAATCCTTTATCACATGTTCAAATCTTAAAAGACATCACAAAGTCCATACCAGGGAGAGACCTTACAGATGTCAGCAATGTGGCAAATCTTTTCCAAAGAGGTCAACGTTTAGAGCCCATCAGGAAATTCATGCTGGAGAGAAAAATACCATTACAAGTAATGTAACATAGCATTTATCGAATAGTCTCTGCTCACAATTCGTAAGAGTATACACAATAAAAATATATAAAGATTAAAAACTTGTGAAAGTCTTTAATGAAGGTTTAAATCTTAGGAAATTATCCCTGCATGTATTAAAAGGAAGTGTGGAAAAAGCATTTTTAAAAAATATGCATTGGTCCTCTGCCTGCATGTATGTTGGTATAGTTGTACATGACATACGACTTGTTAATAAAGAGAATTTTTACTTGAGTTAAGAATGAGAAAAAGGAAAAAAAAGGGGAATAAAAGAGATAAAGACTGGCTAGAGAAAGAGACAGCCAGGGACATAGTCTCAGAATTAAGTTCAGTACTGTGACAATGAGTTGGAATTTTAGGGGGCTTTTAAGCTAAAACTTACAACTACCTGTGTTAGCAAAAGCAGACATGGGTCATATTCTTAGTACACCATTGACAAAGAACTTCCTGATCTCTGAATATACACATCAATCAATGTCCATTAATTCACAGAAAACATCCTGTGCACCACCTTCTTGGGAAGACACACAATAAAGAAGGGGTAGTGGTACTGGTTAGCTTGGTCTTGGTGGTTGAAGCTCTCTTCTATGAGAATCCAGGCTTGGCATGAACCTGGGGGTCTGAGCTCTCTTCCTGTGAGAATCTGGCCTTTACCAGGCTCTGGATTTTCTTTTTGGGTCCATTTCAATCCTCCCTCTGAGCTGGTACCTGAGTCAAATCTTTGACTCTGTGGGTCAGTTCAATGGTACCCACAAAGGTATTTATGTATTCAGTTAATGCATGAGGTAAGGGCTGACAGTAGTTAAAGCTACACAATAACACTTGGTTTTGCATAAGGCAGGCTGAGGGTCCTATCACAGGTTTTATTTTAGCTTATGAATTTACCTGTCGATAGGCCCGAGTGTATTTGTTGTTAACAGGTGAATTTTTTGAGTATATCAATAGGTATCCATTTTGCCCCCTATATCAGGGAGTTTTTTTTTTGACCATCTTTTTTTTTTTTTTTTTCTGCAATTGCTTCCAGCTGAAACTCAGGCGTCCCAGGAAGGCTGGAATGTTATTCCAGAGCTGGGAGGGCCTTAGGCAATGGGCATTTGTCAGGTGCATCTGGTTACCTGCCCCAGCTCAAAGAACTGGAGGCAATCACATAAAATGAACTGGCCCACATCAACCTCACTAACTCGAGGGCTCCCAGACATTTGAAGTATTTTGGAGTCTGTAGCTAATTCCTGGATGGTGTATCTGCCAGCCAAGTGGAAATACCCTAAGAGTCATTAGGAAACTTAAAGGAAAATCACGTATTTGGAACTTTTAGATTTATACTTCTGGCAGTTGGGAAAAGGAAGGATTTCCACGTCCAGGAGAGAGAGAGGGAGAGAGAGAAATCATATGTTCAGGAATAAGCAGGTGGAAGACCGTGGGGGGTGGCTCTTTGGCTTTCCTAAGCCTTACATAAATTTTTAGTCTCCTAAAGGAAATAGGTTAGCATCATCATTGTAATCTGTACTGAAATCCATATTGTAAATAAAGCAACGAACAAGTGTCTGTAGAACAGTTGGAGTAGACACATACCTCTGAGTCATATCCAAAGCCAGGGCTCTGAGTTAGAAAGCACATAGTTCATCCAGAGAGCTGGGTACACACATGAAACTGAAACTGGTAAGAAGCATCTTTAAACCAAAGGGAACCTACAAATCCAGACCTTTGTGGCTGGTGACATTCGCACCAGCTCACCAGAACTCTGTAAGAATGTTTATCCAGAGATCCTAAGACTTTGAACCCTTTGAATATTTTTAAATTACCCTCCTGTACCTTTTAAAGTCTTATCTAAGTTTAAATCACTTTTTTAGACAATACCGGTTTTAAACCTTAAACTTTTTTTTCTTTTAATCTAACCATTTACCTGAGGCATGAGTAGTTATCAAGAGCAGTCATTGTAAAGCAAGTTTTTTTGTAAAAATTTACATCTGAAACCTGTTTCTTTTATATATTCATATATTTTTATATATTCCTATCATTTTTTTCCACTTCAAAATTTGGTTTGACTAATTTTTTGAGGTTTTCCTGCTTAACAGTTTGGTACCTTCAGTTGTGAATCACCATATTACGATTTTTGGTTGTTAAGAATATCTAAGTTGGGGCTGGAGAGTTGGGGCACAGCAGTTAGGAGCAGTCACCTCTCTTCCAGAGGTCCTGAGTTCAATTCCCAGCAACCACCTGGCGGCTCACAGCTATCTCTAATGGGATTAGATGTGGAGGGGGAAGGGGAAGAGGGATGAGAGAAAGAAAGGGAGGGAAGGGGAGGGGAGCAGGGGAAAGAGAAGGGGGAGAGGAAGGGAGTGGAAGAAAGGGGAGGGGAAAGAAGTCAAGAGGCTGTGGTGGACCTTTGATCCCAGCACTAGGGAGGGACAGGTAGGCAGATCTGTGTGAGTTCAAGACCAGCCCGGTCTACAAATCGAGTTCCAGGACAACCAGGGCCGTTACAGAGAAATCTGTCTAGCAGGACAGGAGGTGAGCATCAGATCGGCTCAGAGCCCGCATCCGGCCAGCTCCTCCTCGAGGACCGAGTGTCTCAACGACTCGGGTTCGAGGACACCCACGCTTGGCCCCGGCCGGTCACGCAGCCGCGGTCCAGATCTTAGCCCGTTCCGTGGACAACGTTTCCTGCACGTTGGCTGGCTGAGCCGAGGCTCACCTGCCTGCGGAGGAGCCATTCGGCCCAGGCAGCAGAATTTCCCACAAGCCACTGCGAGCGCGGCCATCTTCCAGGGAGCTGGTGCGTGGGCCGCGGACACGTGCTGTTTTCAGAGCCAGACACGGAGAGGATGCCGGGAAACTGCACAGGGCAGAGGGAGTGGGGGAGGGGCCGTGGGGCACGTGACGAGAGATGGGCGGGGTCAGGGTCGCGCCTATAACGCGAGGGGGGCGGGACCGGAAGTCCCGTCGTTCCCTGCGCTCGCTGCCTCGGGGCGCGGCGGTTTTGAACGCGGCGCTGAGGACCGAGGTCCCGGGATTTTCGCGGCGCCCTGTGTGCGGCCTGGGGGTCAGCAGGCGGCAGCTCGGCGGGAACCTCGGCCTGGCGGCCCTGGACGAGGAGGTCAGAGGTCAGAGGTCAGCGCGCTGGGAAACAGGCACGAACCGGCCTGGGCTGTGCGCGTGTTGGCGCTGCTTCTGCGGTGGCTTCTCGGCCCTGGGGTGGGTTTGTTCCCGCGGACGGTGCTCACGCTGAGTCCTCTCACCGCGGACGGTGCTCAGGCTGAGTCCTCTCACCGCGGACGGTGCTCATGCTGAGTTCTCCGCTCATCTCACTGCGGACGGTGCTCAGGCTGAGTTCTCCGCCCACTGCGGACGGTGCTCACGCTGAGTTCTCCGCTCATCTCACTGCGGACGGTGCTCACGCTGAGTTCTCCCTCGCATCCCACTGTGGACGGTGCTCATGCTGAGTTCTCCGCCCACTGCGGACGGTGCTCACGCTGAGTCCTCCTCGCATGTGACCCACAGTCCCCGGCGTCTGAGCACAGGCGTTCCTTGCCCTCGCGGCAAGGCCGGAGCTCCTGGATCTCGCACGCATCCGTGCTTTCTAACTTCCGGTTCCCCCTCGCCCTGGGGACTGAGCGCACCCAGGGCGCGTTCATCCGTTAGCCACGCGGGGTCTGCGGTCGCGATCGAGCGGGAAAGCGTGCTTTCCTGATCTCTGAAGCGGTGGCTGCTAACGTTTGTTAAGCAAAGCGTGCGCTAAGTGAAGTTGACGTCAGGGTTCCTCTGTGACAGTTGCCCTGGCGCTCCTGGAACGGCAGCTCAGGCTGGCCTCGAACTCGCGGAGATCCGCAGGCCTCTGCCTCCCGAGAGCCGGGACTGAAGGCGGCCCCGCCCCGCCCCGCGGAGGGTGTCGGGCAGGGAGCGCTGGGAGAAGTCGCTGTGACTTTGCTTCTCAGAAACGCAAGACGTGGTGGACGCGTGAGAGTCGGAGCTGGCGCTCGATGCGGGGCTGGGACCCGCGTAGGTGGAGTCGAGCTGGCAGGTGCAGCCTGCCCTTGGGGTCGCGCGCCGCTGGGGCGGGGGTCGGCGGTTCCCTGGGTGGTTTGTCCGTGGTAGTCTGTAGATTCTTACTTAGAAGAACAAAGGTTGGAGAGAGTGAGTCCTCTTCAAGCTTAGGAGAAACTTAAGTGGCGTGGAGCTTTCTACCTCTCTCTCATTCTACATCAAGGCCGCAGCAAAGCGGTGAAGATTTCTTTCTATCCTTCCTTTCTCTTCCCCTAACTTGAGGGTAAAAGACTGTGGCTAACGACTGCAGTCTTTTTACAGTTTGCAAACACTGTAGGTTTGGAAGCCATCTTCTAAAGAATTCTGACCACTCAACTGTATGAGAAGAATTGTCTCTCACTGTCTTTAGTCCAAGAAGAGCCCTCTTCCCCTGGGCTCGCGACAGGATGGCTTGGTGACGGTGTTTGCTTTTGACCTCGTTTTGTTGAGTGAGTATTTCACTCTGTTGCAGTCTTCCTTGCTTCTCCTCGGGGTTCTGGGAAACACTCTGCAAGTGTGTGAGCTGTGTGCGTGAGTGCCGAGTCGCACGGAGGAGAGTGAAACCCTCAGAGCATAGCATGATGCCCCCCACCCCCAGTTTTCCCTTCCCCCTCAGATCTCTGTGCCCTGTTACTCCCCTCTCTGCTATTCCCCTCCCCCACCCCCACCACACAGTGCTCTCTTTCTCTGCTGACTGCGGTTACTGCAGGTTGTGTACTCACAGCTGAAGATCTAGAGCTAGGGACATAGAGACATAGAGAACATAGAGAACATGTCTTCCTGGGTCTGGGTTTCCTCACTCACGAGATCTTTTCTAAGCCCCCCATTTCAATTTTATTTACAACTGAATAGTATTCCGCAGCGTAAATGCGCCACGTTTTCAGTATCCGCTTGTCAGTCTAAGGACATTCAGGTTCCCATTTCGTAGCTATTGTGAATAAAGCAGTCATGACCTTGGCTGAGCCAGCTTCTGTGCTGTAGGATGTGGGGTCCTTTGAGCTTATGCCAAGGGTGGAACAGCGGGGCCGTGTGCGCCATGCATTCCACTGGATGCTCTATTTATGTAATTGAGGAGTCTCTGTATTGAGTTCCAGAGTGGCTAGGCTTGTGTTCAGAGGGTTTTTGTTCCCTCTGGTTTCATTTTTTAATGTTGTTGCTGGTTGGATTGTTGGGAGTGTTTTTCTCCCTTTTGAGTGAGAATCTGTGATTTGCTGTCTTGCCCATGGATGAATACTTCCCGATTCTCCTGTATTTATCTATTCTTCACATGAAATTTATCATTTCCCATCTTCTCATGGATAATTCCTCGGGTTCTCCTGTGTACGTTTTGGCTCTAATTTATTATCTGCAGTGCTGCTTTAGTGAAATGGATTGTGTTAGTTCGTGACTATCTTGAAATGCACTTCCTTCTCCATCGGTTTTTACAGAGTGTATTTCTGGGTGCAACAATATGGTTGACTGTGATTTTTCTCTTTAAGCATTAAATATTGTTCCATGCTCTCCTGGCTTTGGGATTCTTGACAGACTCCTGGTGGTATGCTGTTGCCTGGGTCTTTTCATGTGGTTTGACATTGTTCCCTAACAGCTTTCAGTATTAATTTTTCCCTTTTCTTTTTGACCTCTTAATTTGAAAGTCCAGAAAACCATCTATTCATTGTGTTCCTGAAGGAGATCCCCAAAGAATAGAAAGAGAAAGAGATGGCTGATTCTCCAGTAAACATGTCCCAGGTCAGTGGTCATGTCCACTTTTCTTTCCTGCTTCTGATAGTTTTTGTAACTTTAGTAAAATAAAAAAAATATTGTGAACGAACAAAAAAAATCACACACTGAAATGAACCAGACCCAAGGACTCTGCAGCTCGGTGAACGTTTACACAGTTAGAGAAGTCATCGGGACGAGAAGCCCCTGAGCCTCACAGCTGGTTACATCTGTCCACTATCAAATTTATGTTGATGTATTTTTTCCCTTCCAAAAACAAACAAGCAAACTCCCGTCACAGAATTAGAGCTTGAAAAGCAATTAGCTTCATACTCTTTTTCGTAACTGGTGTTCATTACCTGCACTCAGTGCCACCTCAACCTCTGACATTTAACATTTCTTGTTCCCTCTTCTCCATGTTACACTGTGCCAACATGGATATTGTTTGCATGCGTGTATATTATTGACTAGATTCTGCATATGAGGGGAATCAGGTTTTAGTTCCTTCTGGCACCGTATGCCTTCTTCATACTATACATTCTAAGTCCAGCCATCCACCTGCAAATTTTTATTACATTTTCTTCTTGAGCTAAGTAAGCACCCCATTTTTTAACGTGTATCATTTTCATTACCCGGTCATCTGTTGGTAGACAATTAGGTTGCTTCCAGTGCTGTGCTCTGCTGCATAAGGCAGCAGTAAGTGAGATGTATTGCAGAGATGTCCACATCTCTATAGCTGGTGTGCCAGTCTCTGGGTGTGTGCCCAGGAGTAAGATAGACCAGCAGTAGGTTAGTTCTGTCTTTCATTTCTTCAGTGATGCTCACACTGGTTTACGTCTGAGCGTATTAACACGCACCCACCCGGACACACTGACAGTGAATGGGCCCTTTCTCTCCATATCTTCTCTAGCACTTGTCCTCAGCTTAGTTGATGACAGGCATCTGTAATCGTCTCACTGGGGCGAGGCAGCATTTGCAAGTAGTTTTTGTGTTTTTCTCTGATGGCGTTGCAGGGGATTCTGAGAACGGTTTGCCACATTTCTTGTCCGTTTGTGTCTGTCTTTGACAGGTGTCTGTCTGTCCAGTTCATTCGCCCACTTGTTGCCAGTTTAATTCTTTGGCGTTTCCTGCACTCCTTTGTGAATTCTAGGCTGAGTCCCCACCCAAATCGTCCCTGGTACAGATTCTCTCTGGTTCTGTGAGGTATCTGTGTGCTCTGCTGATGGTTTCCTCTGTTGTACAGAAGGTTTAATTTTCCTCTAGTCCCTTCTGTTGACTTTTGGGGTAAGTTTCTGTGCTGTTGATGTTCTTTCTCTTTAAAAATGAATTCCACACCCATCCCAGGATCCTGTGTAGCCACACATCCAGTGCAAAAGGCACTTTATTCTTTAGCTAATTCAATCACTGGTTCTAGCCTGGACCCTGGTACATTTCTACCTCTTTACAATCTGGCCTTCATCCTAGAACTGGAAGGCTTCAGCTCCATACAATCAGAACATAACATTTAAGGCTCTGTGCAGTCTGATAAACCCTGAGCCTTACTGCTGACTGATGTACTCTGACTAGCTCCTTCTGGACTCTGACTCTTCTGGTTCAACTCACTCACTGTTCTGGCTCAAGCTCTCCTCCTAGGTGACTGATTGACACTGACCTTCTGAGCTGGCTGATATTTCTGACTGAACTCTTGTGACTCTGGCTTACTCTGGCTGATTCTCTGACTGCCTCAGACTGAACTGTTCTGCTCAGCTTGAAGCTGACTTCTTCCTGTCTGATACTGACTTCTACTGCCTAGCTGCCTTGTATAACTGTGAGTTCTCACTGCCCCATACTGCCTCAGAGTCAGCCTCTCTGCTTCTCTGTATTATCCTCAGTCAGACTGCCTCGTTGTCTGTGTCTTGTCCTCAGTCTGCTTGCTTGAAACTGCTCTCCTGCTACTGTCTCTGTTACTGCCTGTGTCTGACTGCTTCTGTGACTGATTGGTTCACTCACTGAGCTGAGAACCTACTTTCATGTCCTGAGAGTTGGACATGTCCTCACTCTGATTCCATCTCAGCCTTTACTCCGACATCTTTCACTCTTATTCATTCTCAGAGTTAGGGATTAAAAGCATGCAACACCACTGCTTTCTGAATACTGGTATTAAAGGTGAGTACCAACACTCTTAACATTCTCTACATTCCATCTATACCATAAAGGCCTCTGAATGGGATTCCTTCATGGCAACACCTGGATTACAGACCCTTCCTAGCTTTCACACAGGCCTATTCCTCTACAAATCTGAAGGATAGTTCTTACATTTTCTGGGTTTCTGCGTTTCTGGTTCTTAATAAGGTTTTGGATCCATTTTGAATGGATTTTTGAACAAGGCGAAAGATAGGAATCTAATTTCCTTCTCCTGATGGATCCAGTTTTGCCAGCACCATTTATTGAAATGGCCATTTTTTTCTCATTTTCCCTCCTTTGGCAGATACTAAGTGATGATAGCTTCATGGTTCTATTTCTGGGTCCTCTATTCTCTTCTGTTATCCTCATACCCTGTTTACTGTCTACCAGGCAGGCTGTCTTTATTACCACACGGCTATACAATGTAATTCCACAATTCCACATCCCCTTGTGAACTTTGCTCCCATTTTGTCCTACCAGGATTTTTTGAGGGCAAATATCCTAAAGGAATTGATGACTTGTAATTTTGAAAATGTGTTCCCTTTGGCCCATGAACAAGAAGGAAATATGTTGATGCCCAGTTGCTTTAGGGCATGGACTATATCCTCATATATTATTGGATATCTCTGTGTTGAATTTGGACTGATGGCTCATGGGCCTCATGGGCTCGGTTTGTGGACCTGTCACATTTTCTTAAGTAAAAGTTATTCAAAGGGCATACTGAAACACATGGACTAGCTGCCACAATATCTCAGATATGCGTGGGAATAAAAGAGCCCTGACCCTAAATAATACTTGCTTCCTAATACTAAAGATAAGCATATTAGAGAGTCCAATCATGACTGACATGTGTCACTCGATATTGCCGTGAAAGTAATGCTCCTGAGTGTAGATTCAGTTATCTTGTACGTAGTCTACATATATTCCTCTTCTGTGTTTAATATCGAGATGGTGTCGATGTGCCCACGTGTTTGTTGTCATTTCAGGATCTGCTGACATTCCAGGATGTAACTGTGGACTTCTCCGAGGAGGAGTGGGAATGGCTGGACTCCGCTCAGAGGGCTCTGTACATTGACGTGATGCTGGAGAATTACAGCAACCTGGTCTGCGTGGGTAAGGAGACGTTGCTTGCAGAATTCCTAACTCGTCCTTTGTATGCACCCACTTTATAGGTTGTAAACTCTCCGTTAAGATATCTCGGAAACAATAAGAAACTAGGGAAATTTTGGTAGTCAAAAGAACCTTTGCATGGTGTTTGGATCTTTTTTACTATTCCATTTTAGAGATGTCAGGCACTTTTGTATTTGGAAACACAATATCATATACAAACCCATATATATTTTTCTATTTTTTCCTTTTATTGAAAGGAAATTGTTTTCTCACACAGAATATCCTGATTATAGCTTTCCCTCCCTCTGTCCCTCCCAGTTCCAACTTACTTCTCCTTCCCTCCAAATCCACTCCCTTTCTGTCTCTGGTTAGTAAGGACTTCCAAGAGAGATCAGCCAAGCACGACAAAGTCCAGCCTTATAAGATAAAGCAAACAGCACTGCACTGAACTGGACAAGGGAAGCCAACAGAGGGGAAGAGTCCTAAGAACAGACAAGAGTCAGAGACCCATTCGTTCTCACACCCAGGGTCCCATAAAATTACTAGCTTAAAGCCATAATATACACACAGAGGGTTGGTGCAGACCTGTGTAGGCCTGGGCTTCCTACTTCAGTCTCTGTGCTTCCTGTGTGCCTGGCCTAGTTAATTCAGAGTCTGGTTCTGCTGCTGCCCTCCATCCCTCTGCTTCTCACACTGCTTCATCCTCCTCTTCTGTAGGGTTGCCTGAGCTCTCAGGGGAGGGATTTGATGGAGACCTCCCATTTAATGTCTTGATGTGGGTCTCTACGTCTGTGCCAGTTGGCTTCTGGAGGAAGCTTCTCCATGATGACTGAACAAGGCACTGATCTAAGAGTATTGCAGATATCTTTAAGGGCCATTGATACTTATTTTTTTAAGAACATTCTTATGTTTCCTTTTACCTTAGGTCTCTGGGTTATCTAGTTTCTGGTTCTTTGTTACCCAAGCAGTGGTACCAAGGTTCCCACTCATGGGCTGGACCTCAGGTCAAATCAGGCATTGTTTTGGGTGTTCCCACAATGTCTGTTCTACCATTGCCCTAACATATCTTGCTGTCAGGCAGATGGTGAGTCACAGTTTGTGTGGCTGGTTTCATCCGGATCCTAAAGCTCCTAAAGACATTGTTCCAATTGTGAGTAAAACTCAAGAGAGGCAAACTGAAATTTCTTCCTAAATTTGCTGAAGAGTCTGACAGGAAATAACAACTGGGGAATGATTCCCGGGTTCCACAATTTTGTGTCCTCTTCATGTACCGTGCACAGGACTGTGTTAGATGTCTGTATTCATTAAAAATTCTAGCACAGGGCCTGGGCTTCCTCACAGGACACGTGGATTATAATATGGAAGGTAGACCTGGTCACCTGTCGGGAACAAATGGGATTGCCCTGGTGTGTGGAAAGGAGATTACAGGGTGGACTAGTGAATGAGCAGGACAGCAGAGGAGGCTTCAAATGAAGGAGAAAGCAGGAGTTGCAAGTGGCTTTGCTGTATTCAATTCCACTTGAAGCGCTGATCATGGGACCTAGTACAGGGTCCTGGGCTCAGGAACATCCTGTCTGTTGTGACTGCGAGAAGACTTTGTGCCTCTTTATTCCTGAATTATGGGGACTTAATGCTAGTGCACAAATGGGACTGTACTTGACTATACTGACATCGGATTGGAATAATTTTACAAATTATACATCTAATGTGAGTCCATGAAGTAGGATTGTTCTGTGATTGTCTTCCTTGGATGTAAGTCTTCATATTACATCCTTCACTTTCTTCTGAGTGGAGAACACACAAGCATCCTTCTCGGAAGCAACTGTAGGAGTCAGTGTTCGGGGTAGCTGGGCGAATAGCCATTTTAAGAAAGCCAAGAAACACCACAGTGTGTGGAGCTCAGACAGTGGTAGATGCAAAGAAGCCATTGCTGCTCTTGATAGCCCTGCCTTAAATGTTACAGTGCATCGGATATCTGGCAAACTATTTGCTTTACATGTAATACTCTTGGAGAATCCAATGTGTTTCTCTAGAAAAATAAAGCCTTTCATTCTTTGAAGAAGCCTTTGATCTTAGATGGGATTGGGTGTGAACAGCGCTCTTCATTGAGGGTCACTTAGGAAGTGCAAACACTGTGAATGAGGGATTGGATTCATCTCTTTGTTATTTTCTGAGAAAAGATTATTTAAAAATAGAGCCGTGTATTTTAAATATAATCAGCCAATGAGTTTTATCCCAAAGCTAATTACTAATTCCTCAATTATTTGTTTCATCTTCCTTGAAAGCTGTCACTCTGCTTTTGTGAGAATCCATCTAATTATAGTGAAAGAAAAAATGTCACTTCCTGAGAATGCTTTCTTAAACGGTTGCTGGTTGAAGTATCTTAAGAGAAAACTTAGGGAGATAGTCATTCATGCAATGTTTACTTTTGGACCAAGCCCCACTAATCCAATTGTACTCATTTTCCAGAGAACTATTACCTGTATGACTCCCTCCATCACCATGTGAATGACGAAAAGCAGATGTGTCCATGTAATGACCATGGTGAGATGCTTCATGAACCTTCCACATGTGCACAGAATAGAACAAAGAAACCTGCAGAAAAGTCTAATATCAACAGATGCATTAATCACATGGATGGCTCTGTTGACTCATCAGACCTAGACAGACATAAAAACATGCACACTGGAGAAGACCCTTGCAAATCTAATGCCTGTGAGAAATCTATACATTTGTGTCCCAACATTAGTCAAGATCAGAGACTCTACCCTGCAGAGAAAGAGCACAGACAGGGAGAAGATGGTGATTCTCTTGGCTCTACATACAGTCTTAATCAACAAACAATGTGCATTGGAGAGAGACCCCAGCAGTGTGGGGAAGACCTCAGTACCAACTCAAGCCTCACAGTACATCAGAGAATTCCTACTGGCAAGAAGTCTTACAAGTGCCATGTTTGTGGCAAATCCTTTACCCAGAGCTCCAATCTTAAAAGACATCAAAGACTTCATACTGGCGAGAAACCTTACAAATGCACAGAATGTGGAAAGTCCTTTCCGCAGTTGTCAGCACGTAACAGCCACCAGAAAGTGCACACTAGAGAAAAGCATTACAGATGTGAGCAGTGTGACAAATATTTTGGTCTGAAATCAACTCTTACAAAGCATCAGATGACTCATTCTGGAGAGAAACCCTACAAGTGCAAGTTTTGTGACAGATCATTTACTCAGAACTCAAGTCTTAAAACACATCAGAGACTTCACACTGGGGAGAAACCTTACAAATGCAAGGAATGTGGAAAGTCCTTTCCTCAGTTGCCAGCCCTTAAAAGCCATCAGAGAATGCACACTGGAGAGAAGCCTTACCAATGCAGTCAGTGTGGCAGATTCTTTAGCCACCATTCGACATTTAAAAGCCATCAGAAGGGTCATTCAATAGAGAAATTATACAAGTGCAAAGAATGTGGCAAGTCGTATAAGGAATTACCACATTTTAAAATGCATTACAGAATCCATACTCAAGAGAGACTTTATATATGTAAGGAATGTGATGCCTCTTTTAGTAGTAGCTCCAATCTTAGCAGACATCAGAAAATTCACACTGGAGAGAGACCTTACACATGTAGGGAATGTGAGAAGTCCTTTAACCAGAGAGCACATCTGAGAACACATGAGCGTGTCCATACTGGAGAGAAACCTTACAAATGTAAAGAATGTGGTAATTCTTTTACTAAGTGCTCATCTCTTAAAGAACATCAGAAAATTCATACTGGAGCGAAAAATAGTGTTTTAAATAATACAATGTAGTATTTAGCTAATACTCATTTCCTGCAATCCATGAGAGTGTAAAGAATAAAATAACTCTAAGAAGCTTGTGAAAAAATTCAAGGAAATTTTAAATCTTAGAAAAATATCCCAGTATATATTAAAATAAAGTTTAGTATTTGTAACTGTGGGAATTTTTTAAAAAAATGTGCATGGTTGTTTTGCCTGAATTCTTGTCTGTTAACTAAATGTGTGTCTGTTGCCTGGGCTGGCCAGAAGAGGGCATGAGTTTCCCTGAAACTAGTTCAAGACAGATGTGAATGGCTGTTGTGGTTTATTTGAACTTATTCTTGTGTATAATAAAACTATTTGTACCTCTGTGCAGAAATAATCTGCACATCAAGAAGCTTGATCCACTGCCAGGAGATCGTTTTCCTTATCTATTGCAACCAGATTCTTTGGTGTGATCTCTGGCATGCATTAAGCATACTATTTTGGGGCATCACAATTGTCTAACCAATGGTCCTTGATTGGAGCATTAATCGTTCTAATGTTAACTCTGCCCACTGAGATATTTGTGTTGAAAGCATTCTGAGTGTATTATGTGAATTATAAGCTGCTATATGTGTGTTAGAAATTTAGCCACTCGTCTCAAAGATCAGCTAGTGCTCTTAACCACTAAGCCTTCTCTCTAGCCCCTGAAAACATGTAATAAAAACTTTGTTATACATCCAAAGATATACAATAATGGCAGACCTGGTGGTGCTAGCCTTTACTCCCAGCACTCAGGAGGCAGAGAAAAAAAGTCCTGAGTCTGAAGCCATCCTGGTCTACATAGTAAGTTCCAGGATAGCCAAGACTACATAAATCCTGTCTAAAAAAAAAAAGATGACAAAATGGACCTAGATACCCTCCACTGAAGAAATAATTAAAAAGAAATAACTGAAGAAATAAATTGTGGGGCATTTACACAATGAAGTATTACTCAGCTCTTAAAAAATGACATGAATTTTGCAGGCAAATGAATGGAACTAGAAAAAAATCATCCTGAGTGAGGTAACCCAGTCACAGAAAGACAAACCTACTATATACTCACTTCTATGTGGATATTAACTTCTAAGCCAAGGAGAAAGATACTAATAGCCACAGACTTAGAAAAACTGCAACAAGAAGGGCCTGGTTGGAACACAGGAGTCTCCCTGGTAGAGTGGAAATGAACAGAGGGTGTAGCTGAGTTGGGGGAAGACAGGAATGGGAGCGCTGGGGACTAGGAGGAGGAGAGGGAAGAGGAAGAAAATATACGGAGAGGCAACAAGAATTGGGAGACAATTAATGGGCTATCAGGACACCAAGTGTAGTGGAAACTCAAAGAAATCCATGTGGGAGACCCTAGCAAGGATCCCTAGTAATCAAGGAGAGAGAGCCTGAGCAGGTTAGGCTTCCAATGATGAAACTGGGACACCATCCCAGCCACAAAATCTATGACTACCCTCCCTCCAAGATCCTGTTAACTACAGAAGGGCAGAACTCTGCTGTTTTCTTTCTGCAGTTGTTTGTTTTTGAGTCAGAGTCTGTACTGTAACTCACAATGTAGGCTATGCTGACCTTGAATTCACAGAGATCTACCTGCCTCTGCCTTCCAGTTCCTGAAATTATAGGCATGTGTCACCAGGCCCAACCTGCTTAAGTCTTTAAAACTATCATTGGATACATTGGGTATCTTCTTGAACAGGAACTTAGTTGATCCATGAAGCTATATCTCCATGATAGTTTATTACATTGTGTATGTGAGTTATTTAGTATAAAAGATAGGTGCTCATAAGGAAAGAGGTGATGTTAGTCATTAGAGAAGACAAAGTTGCCTGAAACTCTGCTGGGAGCTTTGTAGCCAAGGTTTACTGAGTCTGTTTTACCAAATCAGAGACTGAAAGATCAATCAAGCATTTAGGTCTCTTAACGATTACATATAGATTTCATCACTTCTACGGCACGTGTGTGGGAAGCTGCAGAAACGAATGTCGTGATGGCTAGAATACAGTTTGACACTGTTGCGTTTTGTGCTAAAACCCGGAATTAGTGGTAACGTGCAATCCAAGCTTTAGTGAAAGGCTTCATGTGCACTCCAGAGTCCTGTATCCCCTGCATCAGATTCTGAGAGTGCTCTTGTCCAAGGGAAGCCAAATCCCTGCTGCTTCTGATTGCTCAGTCTTACCAAGACTCTCTCCTAGTCATGATGTTTGATCATGTGACTAACCTTGCTTGTGAGATGCTGTGGCATTCATGTAGCTGACAAGAACTGAAAGGCTGAGCAAGAGAAGTGAAATCCAGCTTAGAGGGTGAGAGTTGAGAATCTGAATGAGGTTAAGATAGGTCATAGTAGAAATGTCAACACAATGCTTTCCTAGTGTATCACTTTCCTAATATCGAATTGTATAATTTTCTTTAAATGAGAAGGTTAAATCTCTACTGACAGATGCAATGTACTGACTCTGATTATGATTCTGATTTTTTACCTTAAATATAAGTTCTGATGTCAGCAAAAATGGAAACAGCAGCGGCAGAACCATCAACAGAGCAGAATAGCGTGAGGCCATGATGGGGCTGTAAGAAGGCGAATGAGCAAACCATGCAAAGCTCTTGCCTCAGTGCTTTGGAAGCTGCCACCAACACCCAGGGAGCGTCTTCTCACAATTGGGTAAAAAAAATCCCTCCCATGTGTAACCTGTGGCTTTACTCATAGTTGATTCCAGGTCGAACAAAGTTGGTAACAAGGTGATCTCTCATAACTGCTCCCAGTATCACTGACCCACTAGGAGAAGGGCGCATCATACTGTTGACGGTGTGAACGTGTAATTAACTTCTTTCGTAGAAACGGATCCCTTTAGTTGGTCCCTGTTTGATCCCAATCCTTGGTTCACAGAGAGGAACATACAGTAAGGAGATGCCTTAGACTTAACAGTCACAGATACGATTTTACAAGATATGTATCTCCACCCTCTAGTATGTGTTGCTAAAATTCCGGAGGCTCTGAACAAAAACAATCCGCTGGTTTCGTCACGTGTCTGAGAATGCATTCCCGGTGTCTTCAGACTTGACTTCTATTTTTGTGTTTTCCCTACTCTTTAAAACACATTTACTACTACATCTGCTCCTTGTTAATTTCACACACCTATCTAATTAATGATAATTTCTCACATCCAACCTGTTCTTTGGTCACCCTTAACCCCTGTCGAGGTCCCCCGCTCTTTATGAATTTCTTTCTCTGTTCGTGGCTCTTTATTTACTTTGTGAAGTCATAGAAGGGAAAGTGTTACAGATGGATACTGAGATGCCAGTATCCTAAAGCTGCCAAATGACATTGGTTCATGGTCGTGTCAGCAAACCGAACCTGCTCTTGTAGTTCCACATAGTGACCCTCACTAAGTAGCGGGTCTCGGGTGATATTTATTCCCTTTGCCCTGTCCTGCTGTTCCCTATCTGTTGCCTCTTCTCTCCACCAAGTTAGGGTACCACTGGAGCTGAGGCCCTGCCTCTAATACGGCAGTGGTTAACTCCTTCCAATCCTGTGGGAACATTCGGTGCTGGAGTTTCCAGTTACTGCTGGGCATAAGGTGAATTCGCGAAGTAGGCGACCACAGCTTCCTTTGCTCTCTGTAAAGCACTCATTTCCATCAGCTGCCATCTCATTTCATCATGTCCTTGTGGCTTATCTCTATCTGCTGGAATCTGCTGAACTTCCACAGGATAGACTAAGTGCATTTTTGTAACCCCAGGCTGTGTTTCTTCCAGCTCAGGGAGTTCAGAGGTTTTACAATCAGACGCCTCACTTGGGGAGGGGTGCTGTATCTGCTCATTTCCCCTTACACACACCCCCTTTTTCTTAACAGGGCCCTCTTCCAGCACCTTCAGGAGAGGCTTTGCTAAATTCCTACGTATTCCCTCTAATAACATCGCCAAATCTTTCTTTTCCAATTCCACCCTACTCCCTGATTTTTCCTCTAATAGTACCGCCAATTGCTTAACCCTTTCTGAAGAGGAAGAATGATTGGGGTTTCGGTTCTCCCTTTGGCTCTATTCTTCCTCTCCCAGTGCCCCCATTTTCTACTGCAACTCTTCTAGTTGCCTAGCAAATTCCTTCATCTTTTTCGAGAAGAAATACAGACAAAAGAGAAAATAGAAAAAGAGTACCACCAGAAAGAAATTAGGATTTATCCCAGTAGTCACAGCTGCCATAAACAACTTTCTAGCTTCTTGAACTGAGTTTTCTCCAACTTTATCTTCTGCCTTTTCCTCCATGATATTTGAATGCAAATTTCCCATTTTTTTCTTTTCTATCCCCTTCTCCCAAGCCCCACATTGGCACGCCACTTAGAGTAGTATGCCACAATCTTTTACCCTTATTTAGGGAATGAGAAAGAAAGGATAGAGAGATAGCCTCACCGTTTTTGCACATGTCTTTAATTAGGAAGAGAGAAAGGTAGAAATCTTTACAGCCTCTTTTTAGGCTGTCCTAAGCGTATTGCTGTGATCAAACCCCATGACAAGAATCAACTTAGGGGGAAAAGAGCTGAATTCTATTTTATACTTCCAAGTAAGGCTCCATCCCTGTGGGAAGACAGGACGGGAACTCAAGGCAGGCACCAGAAGGCAGGAACTGAGTCAGAATCCACGCATGAAAGCGGCTTACAGGCTTCATTCCCATGGCTTTCTCAGCCTGCTTTCTTATTCACACCACTGCTCTCTGCTCAGGGTTTACACCACCCACCATGAGTAGAGCTCCTCACATCCAACAGAGGACAACTTGTGTGGACATTTTCTCAATGGAGGTTCCCTCTTCCTAAATCAATCTAGCTTATGATGTTCACTCAAAACTACCCACCACAATATGTCTCATGATCTGATGATCATAATTAATCAAAATATAACATATAGTCAAAAAATTAAATTTTATTTTATGTCATACCTCAAGAAACCTGGATAGTATTGGCTCCAAAACCAGAATTTACAGAAGTCAACATAGAAAAAGTTATACGTGTCCTTAAGTGCACACCATTGACTGCTTTATTATCACAGTCATGTGCTTCCTGTTTTTTCTATCTGCTCAGATAAGAAGGGTTTTGAAATGCCATTTGACTGTCTTTATTTAAATTTTTTTTGGGTAACATAATTGGCTAATAAAAAAATTATCCAGTGAATTTTAACCTGCTGAAATAATAAAAAGGCAGATAGATACTAAAAAATGGATTGAACAATCACAGACTGAAAGAGAATATACAGCAAGGAGGGACCCAATGGGGACACAAGGATCTCCCCAGGGAAGGGGAAATAGAACAGACCTTACAGGTGGGTTGGGGGAGGATGGGAATGGGAACAGGAAGGATCAGTAGGGAATAGAAAGGGAGAGAGAGAACATAGGGAGAGAATGTGAGAATTGGGGGACATTTAGGGAGTGATCTGGAGACCCACGGTAGTGGAAAAATTCCTGGAATCTACAACAGTAATCTAGCAAGTACTTCTCTTAACGAAGGACAGGGAGCCTGCCTGAACAGGCCATCTCCTGTAACCAGGAAAGGCTTCCAGTGGGAATGGTTCATCAACTCAAGCACAAAGCCTTCGACCTAACCTAACTGCAGGATCTGCTGGGGGCAATGGAAAGTCAGAATCACAAGCCAAGAGACACAGTCCATGCCAGACACTGCAGAGCTGACCAGGAACTAGAGACTGGATACCCCAAGACAACTGCTAATGATACTCTGCCAAGCTCCTAGATCAGTGCCTATCTCAACATCATCAGAGAGGCTTCCTCTGGCAGCTGAAGGGGCAGGTATAGAGGTCCAGAGCCACACACTGGGCAGGACTTGGAGAACTCCGATGAAGAGTGGGAGGAGAGACTGTGGGGACCAGAGTGGTTGAAGACACCAGCTGAACAAGCCCCACGGAATCAACTGACCAGGACCTTCATGGGCTCATGGAGACTGAAGCTGCAGACATGGAGTCTGTGCTGTCCATTACATATATCTTATTGTTAACTGTCTCGGTGTTCTTATAGAACACTGATAAGTTGAGGGGTGGCTCTCTGACCCTTTAGCCTGCCCTTGGGTCCCCTTTCATCCTGCTGTGCTCCCTTGTCCAAACTTGAAGTAAGGGCTGGAGCCTGGCCTTTTCCCATCTTGATAGGCCCTGTTGGAATAACATCCATGGGATGCCTGCTTTGTTCTGAGGGGAAGCGGCAGTGGGGGGGCACTACTGGGGAGAGGGGAGATGGTATGTGCTGGGAGGAGTTGAGGGAAGGGAGAGTGGCATTCTGATGTATTATAGGATACATAAAGAATAATGAATTAAATAAAAATAGTAAGAAATACAAATTTGAATACAAATGGATTGTAAAGCTAACTACTATTTTACAAATTATGACAATTCACAGTTTACATAAATGGATTAATATTATTGATGTGCCCACACAATATGGGATATTCAAATGTACACTTCATAACATTTGTACAATTTATATGTGTACATGTTCGTTTATGAGTGCACACCACCGACTCTCATAACATGTGTGACTATCTATACGTGATTGAATAAAATATACATATATTATTTAAAAGCACACACATTAGATGTTGCTGATATGGTTATACCTTCTATTCCTTGCACAGGCAAAGCAAAATGGAGACTCACAGAACTGATGGTTCATAAGGAGAAAGCAACTCAGAGTTGGGAAACATGCAGAGACTACCATAGACATGTTCACCAGGAGTGAGCCCGGATTGTACAAAAGATTCAAAAAAGGTTGTAAGTTGCAATTATATGCATAAAAGCAGACAAAGGTGGTCACCAAGAGCAGAATGGTCTTTGTGGCTCTGGACTCAGGGGAGGACCTGAGGGAGACGTTGCTTCTGTGAATGTGCTTCATTCTCTGCTTGTGTCTGTAGAGGATGCAAACCATGATGCCGCTGGACCACAGCATCAGTCCTATGTAAAATACATCAAGACATATGTGTGATACTGTAAAGAGAATCTTACCAGCTTCACCAGTGCCAACAGAAGAACAGTATTCATAGTGTTTTATATATGTCACATTTCTACGGTGTCTTGCAATCATGTTTTTAGGAAAAGTGTAGTTTGATATGAGGGCCAGGATCCAGCTCAGATATATGAAAGAAGCAATGTAGCTTTGAGACTTGACCTTTAGCTGTGACAACCTGGAGCCGTTTGGGCTAATGGTGATAGCCTGGACAACACTCAGGATGCAGGTGCTGCTCATGGACATGCCCCTTCCTATTCTGTAAAGATAGAAGGTCACTTTGCACCCAAAATCATCGAGGAAGTCTTTCAACCCGAAAGCTGACATTGTGTGGGGCACTCCTCTAAACAAGATAGTTAGGAGATTGGCTGCAATCAAGTGCTGTAGAATCCAGTCTGTGGATCTTAATCTGCAACCCGTGAGATAATGCAAGAGGTAATGGTGGAGTAAGCAGGAGTTTCCCGGGCCTCCAACCACAGTCTGTGATAAGATTATCACTCCTAAAGCTATGTCACTGTCCTTCATGCTGTGATGTCTTGTGGACCTAGGATCCTGCCTGGGAAGATGGGACATGGGTTGCGTTCAGTGCTTTATAGTTTTCAATCTCTATGTAATTAGGTTCATCCAGAATGCTTTATGATTTTTACAAGGATTCAAAAAGCCACATTGTAAGCTAGGAGAGGACATGTACTGTATATACACCCTAGTTTTGTAGACACTGAACATTAAAATGAGCAGCTTACATTTATATGTGATTTCTATGTATTTCTACCTTTTCAAAATACTATCATTGCATAATTTTTTTTGTAGTGAATGTTTCCACGTGTGAGTCATGTTCCTTCTTCTTTGTTTTTAGTCAAGACAGGGTTTCTCTGTTGTAAACTCCCTCTTTAGACCAGGCTGGCCTCGAACTCACAGAGATCCACTTGCCTCTGCCTCCTGAGTCCTGGGATTAAACATGTGCACCACCGCCGCCTGTGAGCAGTGTTTATTGCATGGGGCAATATATCACCTAGTGAGCACTGTGTATTTTAATATACAGCAGGAAACAGAGTCTCCCAGGAGCCTGTCTCAGGATAAATAACGTATATCATGCAAACGCGGCCCAATATTCAGATAGCTGCCTAATGGCTCATTTGTATTTATGTTGGAGAAGCAAATAAAATGCTAAACAGCCTAACAGGGACCAGCCACACTCACCTACCATGCTTTAATTTCCAGAAAGAAAAAAAGCCCAAGGGAAAGCGTGTGGAGCACACACAGTATGACTACGGATAACAATGATACCCCATCGACAATTAGTACCCAAGAAAATGTTTTCCAATTGAGAAATGAGGTTTGCAAATCCATCTACTCCAGTATGATGTGTACATACTGCCATCTCTCAGTGTCAGCTTTGTGCTTTGTAAACCTTGGAGTATTTAAGGCTGGAAAACTGGCTCCTTGGTCACGAGCACTGAGAGCCCTTCCAGAGGACCTGAGTTTAGCTGCCAGAAGAAAATGGAAGCTTATACCCAATTGTAACTGCATTTTTGGGGACTCAGATACCCTCTCCTGGCCTGTGAGCGTCCCAGACGCACATGTGTTGAAGATTTGTACATGCAGGGCCTCTCACATTCAAAATAAAACTAAGCAAGAGTTGAAATTACTGATTTATATATATCTAAAGGTACAGGACCAGCCTTTAAGCACAATTGCTCAAATGTGCAATTTGAGCCTTTATTTAAATTTAAATCTTACCCCCCCAAGGGTGTTCTAGAACTTCTGCTACATCTTCTCTTTCTGATTCCTAATATTAAAAGCATATTGATACATTGCAGCATTTTAGAACAGAATTATGTGATATCTGCATTGTAATATCTAAATGAGCTTCCTATTGGCTGCTCCAACTCATAGACCCTTCCACTAATAAATTCACACAGCAAATACATTGCATCCCGAAACAGGAATTTAAGAACATTATCTGTGAAAGAAGATGGTAAACTTTTGACTGGCAGCCTTTGAGTTTCTAACAGTGGTGGTTATTTGCATGTAAAAGTTTCTGAACACGATTTAGGAGGGAAGCGACATCATCACGATCTCAGAATACACGTCTTTTGGGGAATTTGTAGGGCCTGTCTCCATCAGTGACCTCATGGGATGGAGTATAAGTCTCTGCTCACGCGCTCTGCAGTCGCTTATGTTTTGCATAGGCCTTCATGGTTCCTTTACCTTGCTCCCACTCTCTGGAGCACAGCCATGGGAACAGGAGAATTAGGTCATTGAGAGAAAGGATTCACATGATCATAAACGAGCGGTCCTACCAATGTAAAATCGATAGTTCTCAGCACCTTCCCAGACAGGTTTCTTCATCTGTTGCAATAAGCCACAGCCATTTTAGTCAGTTTCATATTTGTTAATGTAAGAAAGCCAGAGACTACTACATGTCTATCACCTCACCTTTGTTTCGCTTGAGTCCTGAGCCATTGCTTCCGATTTCCTCTTCTGGTTGTCTTTCTTAGCCGGAGTCTTCTGAATAGTGTTGCCTTTGCGGACTCTGATTCAGCTCTCCGTTGGATGCTCTCCAAGTTGTAGTTTCTCTGCCAGGATGCCGATCTCAGTGCCAGGGTCTTCTGGCCACTGACATATACTGAAGGGAGGCAGCCAGTGCCTGAAATACAGCTATTTGAATCTGTGACCTCTCCTCCCTCAGACGTACAATTAACTTTTCACATTCAGAAGTGGGTACACAGCTTTGCATCATACACAGGGATATTTTTCTGAGCATCTTCTCCCTGGATGCCAGGTATCAAAAACAATTATTAGTTTCTAATATTGCAGTTTGGAGCTGCTGCTTTTTTTCTCAGTTCCCTGGAGACCTGTATGGATGATGAAATTTTGAGGTCTGTCTTGTATGCATCACAGAAGTACGCATGTGTTATTGCATTGCATGATTCTCTGAGGTGTTATGTGCTCAAATCCAGTCTAGCCATTCCAGATGTCAGAGCTCTGCCTCATTATTTGTAGGGGAAAAAAAAAGACAGAGGCCCTCCTTACCCTGTAACTGAGTGAATATGAGGGTTGTAATGAAGAGGAAGACTAGAGCTAAAGAACATTTCTTAGTGGGTATCCCTTGAAATCCCAGTCTCAAGATCTCAGTGGGAAACCTCCAAATGAAATGGTGTTGGGATTAAAAACCAAATACACCATGACATTGCAAGATATGGATTGTAATGGTGGCAGGGCCACTCTTCTCCAGATAGTCTGTGCCCATCAAAATGCTTAATTCCATTCTATACCAATTTTGGGCAAGCCAAGCAGTTAAACAACAAGATCAGCAAGTTAGTAGGGAAAGTGATTAGTCATAAAAACCATGTATGACATTAACAGAATGCTATTAATTTCAGATCATATGTTTACTATGACTTACATTCTTTTTTTCTGTGGCTACTCTTGAAGTGATACTCACAGAACTTCTCCATTTCTGAGTCACAGGGCTTTGCCATTGGCAAGCAGTCATTCTCACTGTGTTCTTACTAGGATGCTGATCTCAGTGTCAGGGCTACAAAGACCAGGAGGTTAGCAGGAGGGAGGGAGCCAGTCTCTGAGATATGGGTGTGCGATTCTGTGACCTCACCTTCCTGCAGACCTGCAATTGTCCACGTGGCCTCCAGCAGCCATGTGAAATTGACCAGCCAGTTTGTTGTGACCCATGGAAGAATTTTTTTCCTGTGTCAGCATTCCTTAGGTGACTGTGCTTCTCCTGGTGTGGCCGAGGTCTTATGAGATTTCCCCATTCACTTTAACACACTTATTGTTGTCCTTGTTCAGTTCATGTTAAGACAGTCATGTTGGTGAGATCTTATGAGAAATTATGGTCTACTCTTGACATTCCTAAAGACACAATCTCACAACCAACTCCTTGAACCCCGGCCTCTTACTGTCCTTTGTCCCTTATTTTTCACTGAACTCTGAACCTTAAGTGTGGAGATTTTATTGTAAATGTATCAGTTGGGACTGGTATCTACAATTTATCATTTTGATTGTTTGTAGCCTTCTACAATTGCCTGCATCTATTGCAGAGAGAAATTCCCCTGATAGGGTGCAATGAATAGATACAATTGTATGAGTAAGGATAGATATTAAGAATGTTTAGGGACTATGCTGTTTTCATACAGACGCAGTGGTAGATTCTATTCCAAGATTCAAGTCTTAAGTAGGTCTTGACAGTTGGTTTAGTTTCCAGAACTGGGTATGATTTCCTGCTTAATGAGCAATAACTATGTCGAGTTACAGCTAATAACATAATATCGAAAAGCTCCCAGCCTGTGGTACAGACATAAAAGCAAGAGAGTCACCACAACTAAGAGAAAAGTCGCAGTAGTAAGGGTATTTGAGTTTTATAAACTTCTGTTTTCATGAACGATGGAAATGAAATGAATTTCTTTTACTTAATATATTGCATGTCTTTTTATGAAAAGACAATGAATTCTGGATTACTGTGGAATAATAAACTTGTAGTCTGTAACCAATTCATGATCTTAAATGTAGCACACATAGCAATGCAAGGAAAAGCAATGAGTTGGAAGAAGCATTTAGATTGAAGGTGTGTAAGTGTGCAGATTTAAATAAAAGTGAGGGCAATCAGCTGGATGTCAAAGAGATGGACATGTGACATATTTCATCGCACTGTGATTAAGGTTGAATAAAGTTGAATTTGACATTGCATAATAAAACAAATTATTGTTAAGTCTACATTTTACCTTAGAATTCAACATATTATGTAATAATTGGTATAATGTTATGCTCCAAAAAGATTACATTAAATTTTTGAAAATCTGATAATCCTCAATATAATCACACAAATGCAAATGAAAAATTAAACATTGAATTAAACCAAAACTATAATCTAAATACATACGTTTTACATTTTTTTTTTTACCATAATTGATTGAAGAACAGTAAAACAATTTACTGAAAACAAATTCTGAACCAATAATAACAACTGAGTTCATATGCCCAGGGTTCCACTGTCCAGTGGTGCTGTGTAGGATATTGGTTCTCTCTGCGGAGGTCTGGCAGAGATCACACATGTGAATATGCCTCCATGTCTTCCTTGAAGAGCCACCACAGCAGTGTACAACTATACAATAACCTGAATGGTAAAGATAAGCTATAGGAGATCAGTGCCAGTGTAAGAGAGAATTTTCATGAATCTCTCAAGCTATGGAAGTTAATAACATGAATATCAACAGTCTATATGAGAGAAGGATGTAAATTTTCATCATGAACCAGGTGTTGTGCTAGACACCTTTAGACCCACAACAGTGGAGGAGGTTGTAATCAGTTCACTATGAGTTCAAAATATCCAGCTCTTCACAGGTTTCAGAAAAGCCTGGAAACATACAAGTTCTGAACTCACAGAACACCACCTGGATTTCAAGCATGAAAAACTTGGATAGCTCTAGTTCAAGGAGACTCTAATACAAATGGAGGAAGAAATATTAACCCAAAGAATCAAATCCATACAATAAGTGTGTAATGCACCTTTAGAATAGAGATGGACAGGACATTCATCTTTGTAACTCAACTGTTAACATAGGGACTATGCTTTGTTCTGAACTACGTTTTGAGAGCATTAGTTTTTCTAGAATGTGGTCTGTACGTGATATGATGAAGGGAGTTCCTATCTGGTCTTATCAAGATAATGTAGCACTTAGGGGCAAAAATGAAGCCAAGGAGTGATGCACTAGAGGCCAAGATGGAGAAGACTTCCATAGCCACCATGGCCTTCCCCTTGGTGCTGTGGTAGACAGGGAGGAAGGTGACCCAGACACAGAAGAACACCAGCATGCTGAATGAAAGGAACTTGGCTTCGTTGAATGTGTCAGGCAGATTCCTGGACAGGAAAGCCATTGTATAACTACCAAGTGCCAAGGAGCAGAGGTATCCCAGGACACCGTGGAAGGCCAAAGCTGAGCCCTTGTTGCACACAATGATGATGTGGCCATGTTCGGCATGAGCATCTTGGTCAAGGAAGGGAGGAGAGGTTCCCAGCCAGATTCCACAGAGGACAAGGTGAATCAGAGTACAGATGGGGATGATGAGGTTTGGGGCATTTGATGTTATCAACCACCTCATTGCTCTCCTTGGAAAAGTGACCTTGAAGGCAATGACCACAGTGATAGCTTTGGCCAGCACAGTGGCAAGAGCCACGGTGAATGCCACTCCGAAGACGGTCTGCTGCAGGACACAGGTGGCAGCACTGGGGCGGCCAATGAAGAGCAACGAACAGAGGAAACAAATGCTGAGTGTGATGAGCAGGGTGTAACTGAGGGCCCTGTTGTTAGCCTTGACAATGGGAGTGTCTCTGTGCTTCACAAACAGTCCCAGAATCACGGCTGTGATGACAGAGAAGGACAGGGCTGTGGCTGTAAGAGACATCCCCAGGGGGTCCTCATGGTCCAGGAAACTCACAGCTTTCTGGAGGCAGTGGTTCTTCTCCGTGTTTGCATAATGACTTTCTGGACACTTCATGCACTGGTCCATGTCTGGTGAGAAATGAAGATGATCATGAGTCCATGCTGATATGATCCCATTAATCCTAAAACATTTCTCTGTACATGCTCATTGGATTGTTTACCTTAGTTACCTTCCTTCTCTCATGTACAACAAAATAAGCATTCTGTAGGGAACTATTACAGGTTTATACTTCTCACATTCTTATAGACATTTCATTTAGATTTTATTTATAAGCACATACAATGTGTGCGAATCTAAGTACTCACCCGTCTCCTCCTCCTCCACTCCTCTCCTTCTCTCAGTTTCACCTCCCATGTGCTCTACATCTCTTCATTTTCCTCTTTAATGCCCACTGAGCATACTTAGTGATGCCAGGGTACCGATGTTGTGGGGGAATCTACTGGAATATGGAGATCATTCCAGAACCCACATCCTTAAAGAACAGAGATGTTTCTCTTCCAGTAGAGGTTAACTGCCTGAAGCTTCTCTTTAAACCCATCTTTATAGAAACATAAGTCAAACACACCTAATGCCTTTCATCTCATGTTCTTTCCCTGCCTTTTGAGCTATTTCCAATGCTGATTGCAATGCATTAAACTACTTGGCTTTTGACATGGCCTCATAATTTATAATTTCACTATGAATTAGATATATGAGTTCTACAAAAGAGGGAGAATAATAATATTTGAAATTCTTTTCATTAATGTTTTCATTAATATTGCTTCTAAATTTTCTCATCTTCACAGAATGCTTTGCATTTTCTAAGTGAAGTAGGTAGAAAGTTTGGCAGATTTCTGGGGATATGCATATGATCAAAATAAATGGAATGAAACAGTCAAAAACATTACAGTTTAAAATGTCAAATTTTAGATAACCATAGTTGCAACTTTGTTAATAGGCGTGGAAATGCTGATTTGTAAGTAATTTTCCATGCAATAGAAAGTGTCATGTGTGTGTTTATGACATGTCCTGCTAAATAGAGATTCCAGATTCCATTGCAAATCTTAGATCTTGGCACACCTCTACGGTATATACTGTTCAAACTCCTCTGAGGCTGTTACTTCATGTACTGTTTCTCTCACATGGAGCATAACAAACAGGAAGAGAATCCTATTATTACAGAAATTTGAAGTTTTAGTTACTCCTGACAGTGAAAACTTATTTATTGAGGAAATCAAACACATTTTTCTAGTCTCTTGCCCTGTATGAAAAAGCTAGCTGGGAAGAATCATTATGAAGATAGTATGTCCTAGACTCATGTGGGTTTCAATTGTTATCGAAATACAGTTAGAAAAAATCAAATTTGGATACTTAATTATAAGTATGCTTTATGTATGTTAAATTACATCCTGAAATAAAACTCATTGCTCAGTACAGAAGAATGGGCGTTTCTGCCGCAAACTGTGTCTACAGCTGATCCTAAATGTAAATCAATTATAAATTTCTGTGGCTGCTGTGCACTTTTTCAAGAGATTGGAACTCATATTTCATATCCTAAATAAGAGAATAAATACAATTGTCTCTGATATCTTTTCAGATAGATTTTAGTTGCTAAGATAATGCCAAACCCTACTGGAGAGGCGAAACCATTCTCTGTAAGATTTCTGCTTACCTGTCTCATTGGAAATCTCATCTTCTGAACAAGGAGTGCAATCATAGCAGCAGACAGCTTTCCCCTCCAAGGAAACTTTCCTGAATCCAGGACGACATCTCTTATAGCACACAGAGTGAGGAGTCTGAGAAGATTGAAAGTGAGGCTATCAAATGCTCAGGTTTTTTTTTTCTCAATAGATATTGTTTGGGATTCTAATTAATTGTCAAGTTTTATTTCTATAAAGGCAGAAAATGTTTTTGAAAGTCTGCTGTTTACACAAGGTTGCTTGAGGATTTCCAGAGTGTTAGTTTGGAGCATAATTAGGCAGGGTCAAGTTTGAGCAAGGTAGGTAATTAATTACATGACCCAGAAGGGAAAGTAGTCTCTACTGAATCTTCCTGGCTGTGCACTTACTATTACGCTGAGAAGCGTTTTTTCCTACCAAGATTATGAATCTGGATTTCAACTTTACAAGACTTAGAATCTTCATAAAAGCAAATTTTGGAATATTTCTGCAAGAAAACATAAGGAGGAGTTTAAAGACTCCAGTCTAAAACTGTCAACATTCCATGGTCTGTTCTCTCCGAATGAATGTAAAGAAGAATGCAGTGAGCTATGGTATTTGCTGTTTTTAGGTAACATAGGATATGATGTCCCCTGGAACCTCAGAGTCCTAAAACCTTAAATTTCCAAGGGTAATGGCTCCATCCTCATACTTTAAGTCGCAGGTACACTTTAAGTCCTTTTAGTTATTTGTTCATGTGCAGCAGCCAGACAAGTAAAAAACATACACATGTGAGCACCAAACCCTTACACCATCAAAGAAGCTGAAGTGAAAACTGATAACCAATTGTGTCTGACCTTGTAAAGCACGGAGTCTGAATGAACAAACAAGACAGGTATTTACACACATTGGAGGAATCCTAATAGAGACACTCTGTGTTGGTTTGAAGCTAAAGTGTCCCTTATAGGCACAGGCTTTGACTACTTATTTCCCAATGTTGGAGCTATCTGAAGACTTGTTGAAACGTTAAGTGTTGCAGACTTACTCCAGAATTATTCCAGTGGTAGTGGGCTTTGAACAATTACAAGCCTCAGTCCAGTTCTGCTTTTGCTCTCTACTTGCAGACTGGGGACTGAGATGCTTGGTTTCAGGTTCCTTCCTTTGTTTCTGTTGCATGAGTTGAGATGTGTCCTGACCACATTGGACTTTTGTACCTCTAGAACCATAACTTAAAGAAAAACTTTCTTCCAAAAGTCACTTTTAGTCATGGTGATAGGTTACAGTAACAAAACATAGCTATTATACAGTTTTGCACTGTGAATCCCAAGTCACTGTGTTTTCTACATCAGAATATGCTGTGAGACATGATGGAGATTGGGCTTCCAGCTTCTCAGATGTCGAGTTATGTAATGTTGACAAAACTTAACCCCTGGATGATTGAAAACTAACAGACTCCTTTAAACTCTCAAACATCTATTTTTAAGAATTGGGGAGTGATACAATAAGCTATACTGATAGTTATGGTTTATTCTTCCTTACTGGGAGGTGTACAGTAATAGGCTTAGAGTGAAAAGCCAAGGGTTATTATACTGGGAAATATACATTGTATTATTATGTTAATTTTACTGCATTGAGATAATACATAACCCACCTCTGAAAATTCCTTTGGCCATTGTATCATCTTCTCAGATATTGACAACTGTTGACCCTGGGGAGCATTGGGAGAAAAGGATCCTACTTTCACCTGTAGTCCAAGACCCTTGGGAAATTCCAGAAGTTGAGAATGTCATACTTAGCATCTAACTTCCTTTTCCAACGTAAATCCATGTTGTCTCCCACACTGAGCTTCCTCAGGAAAGGGTGAAGCTGAGAGAGACGCAAGAGCATATTGTAGATTAGGCTTTAGAGGTTGGCCAGAAACAAAGTATAGAGAGATTCTCATGGTTTATAGTCTCTGCTGTGAGACACAAAACTCCAGAGGTATGACTGAGGTTGAGTAATGGTTGCCTGGGTTAGTGGGATGTCATTCTACCTCTGACTGGACAATCAGCTAAAGAAAGAGCTCTACCCAAAGGCAGGACAGGAATCAGTGAGTATTGAATGAGCAAAGCCTCAATTTCTCTAAGAAAGCTGTCTCCACTTACTTTCAGTGTGTATTCATGAGTTCAGTGGGTGCAATGTGGGAACTGAAGACTGAGTTGTTGTTAAAACAAATCATTCAGGTCCTGATACTCTGTGTTAATGAACTGTCATTATTCCAATCACCATTTTATGAAGTACACGAGGGAACTCTGAGATTTTCTAATTCAAACTCTTACCATGAGAAGATGTGTGGTCATTTTTGACACAATCTTGATTTTTACTAAAATCATTTGTCTATTGCCACTTGGAAGCCATTCCTCAGTCATAGGCACACACATATCTGCACAATCTGTAAGGCGAGCTAACCAGTAAACTCTCCTGAGATTAAACTAATAAATTTCATTATGTAACATCTAATTTGGTGATTTTGGATACTCTTAGAATTTCATATTGCTGATGCTCCAATACAGTGGAAGGGACAATACCTGCCACGGGAAGAACGTCATTTCTTCCCCATTTCCATTCGGCTGCATTTGTGCTTGCTGCAGACTCATCTCATGTAGACTGTGGGCCACAGCATACACAGCATTGTGGATGTTGTAGCTCTCTTCACTCATGTCTGTGTCAAAAATATCTCTAGGCAAGAATTCCAAGGAAGCATTGGGTTGGCAGCCCTCCAAGAGATGACAATCAAGTTCTGAAAATGGGCATTTGAAGAACAAAAACCACCACTTGGGAAGATAAATGTCTTCTGGGTATTTGTAAGGATTAACTGTTTGGATAAAGTTTTTAAATTCAATAAACTGCTCATGTTGGTGTGAAAAAATGAGACTTCCGTGGAATGAATCTAGCAAGAAGTAATCACCATGGTTAATAGTATCCCACTGAGAGTTCATGACAAATACTTTCCCTGTAAAAAGTTGTTGCCCTAGGTTTTGCATTAAACCTTGTAGAGAATCAGTGTCACCAAAAATGATGATGGTATTCGCCAATGATTCCTGGACTTTCCCAAATGTTTTCCAGAGTTTGTTGGAGAATGAAGTCCAGGTGCCTGGGATCATTTCCTCAAAAGCTATGCAGATGTGATTATTCAGAATGGTTTTTCTTAAATCTAATAGAAACTGAATTCCTCTATGGTCATCTGGGAGAAGCACACCAACCCAGGTCCAGCCAAAATGGAGCATCAACGAGACCATGGCAAGGGACAGAGATGTGCTTCGTGGGGCCATCTGGTAGAGAGAATTGTACTGTCCTGGGTCACTCAGGATAGAATCAAAAGGACCAACAGTGAGCTGTAGAGAAACCAGTATTAGTTACAAGAAGAAAAACATTGGCGTCAAAGACAGTCTTTGTACTGAAGTACCAGGTGTGAGTGGTCAGCATGAGAATTAGTTCAAGCTGACTGTACATGCAAATTTCTCACTGAATTTTCCAGAAAATTCCTGATTAGCCCTCCATTTTTATGACTCTTTCTTATCTCACCCTTTCTCCATTTCCTTTCCTTCCCAACTGACTGAAATGTGGACCCATCTCCAATTGTCTTTACACTTGTCATTGATAGCTTAATAATCAAAGCTTCCCTCTGTTACATACACCTGAAATGTCATCAATGTAGACCTGGCTCTTTTCCCCAATCTACTCCTCACCTGTGGGAATTTGTAGAGGTGCAGCAGTGTTCCGATGTAGGCAGATGCGGCCCATGATGGTCCTGTGAGTGCAGCAGCAGACTTGCTCTTCTTTCTGCAGTTGTAATTACAGTAGAAACTGCTCAGCCCTGTGAGCCAAATATGGGCATTCATGAGAATACTTTTCTCACTGTATGGGACATTATAAAAATCAAATCCCAGAGATACATTTGGTAAAAGATGAGGGTTGCTGTTGATCTCTTCAATGGCAAACACCAGGGCCAGAATCAACTGGTAGTTTTTAAATCTATATCTGCATAAATGGAAGAAAAATAAACCAGGGGGAAGTTATAGATCACTCACAGCTGCAGGTTTACTGCAGGGATTTTTCTAATTCAAATAGTAGTGTTTATATAAATTCCATACTTAAAATCCCATCAATGCCTGAAATTGAAGTGATTATGTTGTGGCGTTCTGATAGGTCCTGTAGGTGTGACTCTCGTTATTGACAAATCCAAGAGAGCTCACTTACTCTTTTTGTATTTAGTAGGAAAAATTTCAGCCCATGTATGTAAATACAGCTCCTTATATAATAACATCTCCTGATGCATTTTTGATATTTTAACTTGTACTGTTAGAAAAAATCCATAGTTACTTAATTAAGATACTCTACTTTCCAATATAATCTCTTAATCGAAGAATAGTATTGAGTTAATCTGACATATCTAGATAAATAGGTTTCATTCTTTGACAATATTATCTTTGTGCAGTTTATGTTATTCTCTCTGTGTGTATGCATATTGATTGTGTGTGTGTGTGTGTTTAAATATAAATGTTATCCGCGCAAGCAGCAGGAAAACCACCACTGGCAATGTTGGCTTTCCTCTCTTTTCTAGAGGGTGTCTACTCGTCCCGTTGCCTGGCATCTCTATTGAACTCTCTCAGGGGTTCTTGTGTATCCGTCCTCCTTTCCTCACACAATTTCTGGATGGCAGATATGCACTCATGCGTTTTCTGGGGATATGAAGTCAGTAAACTCAATTGCACCAGAAGCATCTTTACTTTCTGAAACATTCCTCATTTTAGTGTCCAATTCTGAAATTATAAGAGTAGGTTCCATTGGAATACCATGATCTAACAAAACATCAGGTGCCAGGCATTGGAAACCTGGTTCTGCTCTGTTTTTAGGGAAGTAAAAAAGAGTCTCCCCATAAAAATTATATAGGCTGTTGCTAATGCCCTAGATATCTTCCAAAAGGGAAATCTTATTGCTGAAGACTTTACACACCTCAGAGGATATGTGGGAGTAAATACCTGAATTTACTGAAAGCCCCCATCATGAGGGCAGGCTCTCATAGTTACAGGAGTCACACAACCTCTGTAGGGAGAAAAGAAACCAGTAGTTGTATCCAGCTGCAATGCCAAGGACACCACAATATTAATAAGCAGAGCAAGATATTCTGTTAGGTATAATCCTGACAGGTATATCCTTGGATATCACAGGTATCTTATTGCACTTAGGGCAGGCTGTGTAAGAAGAGAGCCCTGCCTGGCACTGTATCTGTACATTTAGACAACTACCTGTAGCTGAAGGCATGGGCCCTAGAGGAAAGACTACTACTGCCAGTTTTCTAAACCCGTGTAATGACTAAGTGTAATCTAGCCTTAACCTTCTATCCATAGATAAGGATAGCTCTACTCTGTATAAAGAAATTCTTTGTGCAGCAGACACAGACCATTACAGGATGCCATGACTGCTAAAAGCCTCAGGGTTTCTGTCCCCAGTCAGTACATTCACAACCACTACATGTAAGGACCAGGGAATATTGAGGAAAAGGAGGAAGATGATGGTTCTGAGCCCGAGCGTCAGGACAGATGCTGCAACACGTCCTCTGCAAACTAAAGAAGACGAGGCGAAGAGGCTGGTGGGGGTGAACTTTGCAGATTTGGTTGGGTGTTTGGGGTATTAACATGACTGAGCTGTATCACTTGAAGTTCATTAGGGTATGAATGTAAGGTCTTTTCTTTAATATATGGAATTTTGGAAATTGTTCTTTGTTGTTCCAGAACTTGATGTGAAGACCCTCCTTCTAAAGACACTCTATAGTTGAGTCATAAACATGCCAAGCAAGCTGGTACTGGAAGGGAATCTTTTTCCCTACTGGATAGCTTTGACAGTCCTGAGTGGTTCTTTTTATGAAAACAAAGAGAAATCTATAACATCCAGCTGTGAACCCTGACAGCTTCAAAAACTACTGATCTAATAACAGCAACAAAAATGTTACCCAAGTACTCAAATCATGCTCAGATTGCATCTCAGGCCCACTCTGTAAGAAGAAACTCATACCTTGCAATGTGATCTGGATCGAGAAACTGTGACTAGTGAGGTTTAAGCCAGAGGTGGGTGTATAATTATATTATTCTGTTAAATAGGCATAGCATCGACATGTTTCCTAAGAATTTATTGCTCAAACTGTACATCAGAGCACCTATCAACACTGATTAGGGAAACTTCTTCCTGTAGGTGTACAAAGACAGAGACCTTCAGTTGGTCATTTTGGAGAGAATAAGGCACTTTGTTGTGCTCAGATCTAAAAGGGACATGCATAATATTCATCCCCAGAAATCTCTTTGGTCCTTAAAGAAGAGTAGGCAGAAAGATTGTAAAGCCAGAGGAAGTAGATAACTATTGGAAACCTATTTCCCAGAGTCCAGAGGAGTTGTGCATATGATTGCACAGCGTCTGTGACAGAGTGGACAAGACCTGCATAAGCTCAAGACAGAAAAAAATAATCCCAGCACGGAGGGGAGAGTTTACTGTGAATTCGTAGCTCTAACTGAGGAGTTCTGATATTTGACAGCTAGTGTGAGAGAGTCAGTTATCATCCACCATGTGACTCCTGGTGGGTTTCACAAACTCCAGGAGGTTCCAGGTACAAGAATAATTAACACCTACCAGGCCCTTAGGGGAGAGAAAGAGGAATTTCAAACTTGGGTGAAAACAAATGTTAAGGTTGAGCATTGCTTGCAGAGAGAGGTCATGGAGGGGAGAAGATAAGAAAGACACACAGTGTATAAATTTATAATTGATAAAAATATTTGAAAACATATGAAAGAAGACTGAACTTCCAAAATCATAAATAAGTGAATTATATATAGTGAAATGAATTAGACACCAAAGTGTTTAATTATTTTAACTAAGAAAAATAAATATATTTTTTATCCTATAGATAATGTAGATTTATATGAATATATATATGTATGTATGTATATATATAATGGATAATGTTTAAGAATTTCATATATGTATACAAGGTCTTTTGAATACATTTTAGTCATAATTCTTGTTACATTTTCCATGAAAAAATCAGCAGTAGACCCTAAATGCTTTCAACCTAAGTAATTATGGGGAGAGGGAAACTATTGTCACCCAATTTGATCATTTTTCTTGGATCCCTGTATTTTTCTACAATACATTGTACATTAAAATCATAGTACTTCATATACAATCATAAAACATTTTTGAAGCTTGAGCACAATATTATTAGAGGTTAAAAAGAAACCAAAAAATTTCAAGGCAGGCAAAGATTAAACCATAGCAGATGCCGAAAGAGGACAATGGCCTGAGAAGTAGAAAGCTGTGATTAAGCTGCTTGAGTTAAGGATAAACAGCAGTCAGACACAGCTGGACAATCAGCCACATGGCAAGAAGATGGCTTCAGAGAAAGAGAAAGGAGGCCTGAGTTATCACAGAAGCATACCTAAGTTGAGGCCGCCCTCCTAAAGAGAGACACTAGAAAAGCCAATTAATTTTGGATTTTCTGAGTTAGCACCCAGTGGTGATCAGAATCAAGGAGAGTCCTGACACACTTGAGTAGATAAATATGTAGTTAAAAATAGAGAAAAGTAGATAGAAATAAATTGAAAGAATATTTCACATTCTTTAAATACAATGAATTTTAATTCTGTTCTCCATATATTGGTTAAGTTGATTTTTATGAATGTATTTAAAATGGCCAGATGTTCTAAACATGCATAATTCTTCACAAAATGTGACAGGCTATTCAGGACTGCCAAGAGTCAGAGAAATAGTTTTCCATAGGGAAGAGCATAACAATTGGTCCAATAGCTATTTGTCAGCCTTGAAAATATCCATAGATGTAGTTGGCGTGGTTGCATTTAGGGCCACGCGTGTCCACACACACTTATGTTTATGCAACCATGATTTTTGTAAAGAGTCCATGAATTCCAAAGATGGGAAGAACAGCTATTTAGGAAGGTATGGAGGGAAGAAAGGAAAGAAAGACAGGAAGAAAGGCTACAATTACATGACAATTTAAAAATTAAACCCAGTAATACATTTTGAAACATGCAACAAATTGTAGAATAATTTAGAATACACTGCAAGAAAGTATGTTTGCCTTTTGATGTATAAAACTTCTTACACAAGGGGCATATCTAAAATAGAAGAGAAAAACTTTTAAAATCCAAATTGTGAGAGATATTATTTATTTGGTACGTGATTTTTTTTAATCAAACTATTCATATAAGAATATAGTTGGTGTAATCTACTTTGACAAACCAGTTCAACAACATTTTTAAGTGCATGCGATGGACTGCTTCTCCCTCCTATACATTTCCTGAGAAAACTCCAACTGTAATGGGAAGGATAGGAACCACCACGTATAACAGGTTTTACTACGTGGGATGAAAATATGGCTCAGTCATTGCAGGATCTTGCCACTGGATTTCAGTAGCTGAGTTTGATCCCAAACACACATGGTGCAAGGAAACAATATCCTTCCAACCATGTTCTCTAACCTGCTCATGTGATCCATGGCATGAGTATGCATGCCACACAAAGAAAGATGAATATGTTATAAAAATATTTTGAAAAAAGACAGAGAAAGACAGAGACTCAGAGAGACAGCACATTCCCTCTTTGAAAACCCATATGCACTTTCACACATTGTAGTAAAGAATGCATTCAGAAGCCTGAGAGAATGCTGTCAGCTATGAAATACATACACCTTCATGTGTTTCACCCACCCTGTAAGAAAAAGTTAGGAAATGCTGTGAACAATGGAAGATTTTGAGGAAGGAAAGAAAAGGGGGAAAGACACACATGTTCATATTTTATGGCAACAGAAAAACTTTCCTCTTGTAAATTTAGTTTGATTTTATTTCTAACTTAATAAGAAACAACTCTATGCGGCCACAGTTACAGTCAATGTGTCTTATGAACACAGCAATGAACACGAGAAGAAATCTTATGAGAAATGCATTGAGCAAACAGACACTGGAAAAGTGTCTGAGACTCAGAGGTTAGCAGGTAGTCAATTTATTATAAAACATCAACATCTAAGACAGGCAGAGATGTTTTGAGAGGAAATAATTGCTCCCAACTTCTACATTGCACACCCCTACTTCTAAATCATGTTGTCTGACACAGGCAAACTGGAGACTCTAGCATCACATCTGACTCTCAGGACTCACAGCTTTCTGTGGCATCGTCTCTTTTCAGAGGCGTTCATAGAGACTGCTAGAATGCCCCGAAGACAAGGTTAACCTTTGATAAAAGCATTCTTCCTCTAAAGACGTGGCAGGAGAAACTTGCAAAACTGTGGCTGAAAACACAGTGCAATGTAAGATCACAAGATTTCAGTTAGCACACTTGAAAACAAAAATCAATAACGAACAGTCAAACTTCTGTCCTCTGTTCTAAAAGAAGCAAAGAAGTGAGTGGGAACATAAAATTACATACTGATTTGAGGTCAGAGGAAGGGTTGGCATGGACACACAAATAAGAAGCATGGAAGGTAGAATCCATGCATCACCTAGGTCATAGTAAACATGAATTATGAAACAGGGCACATGAGTAATGAAACTTACTGTAGGTGAATGTCGCCATAATAGTGTACAAATTGTGCATGAGGAACTTTTTTGCCTGTGTAGTAAGTATGAACTGGAAAAAATGCACCGATCATCAGATCTCCTTCACGGTGAAAATCTTCTTTGATTGTAAAGTAACACTCAGAGCTGTTATAGGCATACACAGGACTGGGATAATGCAAGACCCCAACAATAAAAACCCAAGAAAACACCCTACCAACACACATGTCTGCCAAGCTGTAAGTCTGAAGGATGCAGATCCAGTGTCTAGGAGGTTTATGTATACTTAGCTCATATGCGTGTGATCATTTGTGCTGCCAACTTTGCTGACAAGGGGGCTGTCACACTAATCATTCTGAGATTTTTTTCTGATGATTCATTCATTGTGTTGAGAATTCTAGAACTTCTTCCCTTAGGCTCTGCATCTGTGGCCCGGTATTCATGGAAAAAACAAGCTGAAAAATATGCTTGTGGATCTTTTCCCAATGCAACAGGTACCATAATTTCAGCCAAGACAACAGATAGGAGTAAGAGCTCAGGGATGAATTATTCTTTGGATAATTAGGGCAGAAGTACGAAGGACAAAACTTTTCATATGAAAACAATTGAGGTTGGTAGGACCATGCCACATCAGAGGATGCCACGGTAGACGTAATGTGAAAAGAGAAAGGGCCGAAAATTCCATACCAGACCAAAACAACCAAAAGTTTTCGCCCTCATGCTTCCCCAAACCAGAACCAAACCAAACCAAAACAGAAAACAGCAGAGTCTACCTTGCATAATGTCGCTAGAAGTTTCTGAATCACCTTCTCTGCACATCTACATATCAAGACTGATATTCATACCCAACACAGTTTGAGAAAAGCAATGGCCTTGCTGAATTACTCACTTCCAAAAGCGCACTGAATTTCATTGTATAAAATGAGTTTCCTGATGACATTGTGAGCTTGGAGTTTCTGCAACTCTGCTCTACTTGTTCATCCTCAGTTAATCATTGAGAAGATGATACGTAGCTTCTGACACACACTGCATGAGGCAGTGGGTTTGCAGCTACTTTCTCTGTTCTCAAATCATGAGGGTGTATGGGAAATCTTTCTCATTTCTCTGTAAAGCATAAGAATTTAAAGGCATCTCAATGTATCTGTCACCGAATGCACTGAATAAAGAAGTGGTGAACAGAGTTCTATTTCCTAATTCATAGGAGAAGGTTAGGGCAGTGAGGAGACTGTGGCTTATTCTGTAGCAATGGTTCAGTGCTCGAACCAATAGACAAGGTCCCAGAGGAAAGATGGAAGAGTGGAGTGAACGAAAACCTTCAGAGCCTTCCCCGAGTCTTGATAAATATTACTATTTCTTTCTGAGTCACGTGCACTAGAAAAGAGACAGAAACTTTAAGCACAATTGGAAATAATTGAGTTGACTCTCAGGTTTGGAATTCCCTCCCTCCTCTGTGCTTCACATCGAGATCGGTGCATTGAAGAGGATCTGAGATCCCATAAAGGAGAAGGAGATACTATGTGAGTGTCCAGCGGGGGGACTCCTTATGCACAGCACTGTCTGTGCTTTATCACTTAGATCCGTGTCCCACTTCCTCCATCAAAGCTCTTTACTGTGTTGGTTTTGTTTCCAATTCTTGTTTCTAATGCAACCATTCGTCCAGGGGTAAAACAAAATGAAGCAATTTTTTTTTTTCTGGAATGATGAGCACTCTGATCTCACATCTTCAGTCTGTCAGTAGCCATGGTTAGCTTTTTCTTCTCTAAATATTTTCTTTTGAGTGTTGGGAGAATTATGGTGGCCTTGAATGCACTCAGAAAATACCTTGTACTGGACAGTA
Organism: Cricetomys ansorgei; assembly: GCA_026225945.1. Taxonomy (NCBI): domain Eukaryota; kingdom Metazoa; phylum Chordata; class Mammalia; order Rodentia; family Nesomyidae; genus Cricetomys; species Cricetomys ansorgei. The sequence continues at coordinate 254,324 of JAMJFZ010000698.1, read as the reverse complement.
TACAAAGGGATCTAAGTCATTTGACCCTGCTTTACAAAACCCATGTCCTTTGAGAAATAGCACACTGCATGGGACGAGCTCAGAGCTCCTGAGAAGGTGATTGACCCAAGACCTAGAATTGCTCCCCTGAACTAAACACCATCAGGTTCTCACCATCCCTGCATCACCATACTGCAGACAAGGCTTCCAATACCAAAAATGGTTTTTAGTATCCCGAATATTCCCAACTCACTGCACACACACATCAACAGAGCAAACCTTAAACTGAGTACCTCATGTGACTTTGGAAAATCCCCATTACGTCATGTGAAAATACACAAAATTAGAAAAGCACATGAAAATTTGAGTCAATATACAGCTTTACATGCTGAATTCTTTCATAAATGTAGAGTTAAAATGTGAGGGCAATCTGTGCTGTGATGTCCTCATAGAAGCTACACTTGGTAGGGTTACAAGGACGTGAGGGGCACCTTTGAGACTGACAGCAATGTGTCCCCATGTGTGAGAAACCTGGTGTGTGTGTTCATTTTTGAAAAGCCATTGAGAAATTCATGACTAACTCATGTTCTATTGCTATAAAGAAACACCATAACCACTGAGACTCTTATAAAAGCAAACAGTTAGTTGGGTCTTGCTTGCAGTTTCAGAGGTTTAGTTCATTATCACCATGGCAGAGAGCATGGTGGCATGCAGGCAGACATGGAGCTGGAAATGTAACTGAGAGTTCTACATCCAAATTCATAGTCAGCAGGGAGAGAAAGACTCTGGGCCTTGAATGGTCTTATGAAAGCTCAAAGCCCACCCCCAGTGACACATATCCTACAATGAATCCAACACTTCTAATCCTGCCAAGGAACGCCAATCCCTGGTAACCAAGCATTAAAATATATGAGCCGATGGGGGCCATTCTCATTCAAACCACCACATACAGATTGGTTCAAAATATACAAATGAGTATTTCAAAGGTCTGAGTGAAAACGAAAACAATACAATCTAATGTCATAATGTTTCTCATTTGAAAATAAACCATTAAAAATGTATAAAGGTTGATGTTTTTAAAAACAGGAACTTGCTGAGCGTTGGTGGCTCACACCTTTATTACCAGCCCTTGGGAGGCAGACACAGGTGGATCTCTGTGAGTTTGAAGCCAGCATGGTCTACAAAGAGAATTCCAGGACAGCCAGAGTCACTACAGAGAAACCCTGTCTCGAAAAAACAAAAAAAACAAAAAACTACAAAACGAGGGGGAGCACAACATTACAAAAATACCTTTTAAAAGAAGACATTAACATAAAAAGAAAGAGCAACCACAGATGGAGATATATGTTCACAAATACTCAGTACATTATGATATAAAACCCACAGTCGTTACTTAAAGCACATCTTGCTTGACTGAGTATATTGAATTTTTCAAGAAAATGAACCTAAAAGTAAATGAAAATAATTGTATTTAACACGTTTATCACCACATATAACAAGAAAACGTAAAATAAATTTCTTTTATGTTTAAGCAGTTTATCACTCATGTAATTATTAACACTGTAATAGAAATATTTATGTTTTATTCAGCTTTTATTAGCATTTCAAACTTATAAGTGTTGCAGACAATATGTGGGAATATTGAGTGCTGGATGATGAATGCCTCATGCATAAGCACATGATCACATATATATGTAGAGAACATATACCCTGATACACACAGGCGCATGATCACAGTTTGAAAGCTTGTTTTAATAAACCAGAGCCCTTATGTTATTTTAAAATAAATTCTGCATGCTGCTTCTCTGCCAGCCTTGTTCCTAATATCACACTCTCCCCTTTTGCCCATGGAATACACGACAGTCTGCTCTCTGTTTCTGTACCACATAGAACTTTAGGCACACCTGTCCTCTTTCTCGGCAACTCTCTCTCCTCTTGTGTTCTCCTGTATGGGATTCATCATCAGATCACACTTGCACACGCCCTTACTATAAACATTAACAGCTACTGTCTGACTACAAGAACGATTATGATGTGGCAGAATTTTCCACAGGATAGTAGTTTTCAGGCCAAAAATAAGGATGAAATGTGAGACGGAGGGATGCGACAGATAGGTAGATAGATAGCTGATAGATAGATAGATAGATAGATAGATAGATAGATAGATAGATAGATAGATAGGCAGATAATGTAAGAAGAGTACACAGGAGCTACAGAGGGCGCTGGGTTCAACAATGTGGCTAAGGAAGATCCCTAATCCCTGCTGCTTTAGGCTTTCCAGGTGCAGCCAGCTGGGGCTGAAGTTCCCAAATCCTTGTTAAATCTCCTCACCTGTGTTCTCTGAAGGAGGCCAATGAATTCCTGGGATCTGCAGGGTAAAATGTATTGGAACTGAGCCTCTGGTTGTTATTACAACCTTACAGGGTTAGACATAGGCTTTGTCTTCTCTTGGATATAAAAATTTGCAACAAGCCCATTTAAAAACAATTATGGGACTTTCTTTTGAGAACCTGGGTTTTATTATTGTAAGTGACTTTTTATCTGAACTGAAGTTCTTCTTTTAATAGATACTCATTGTGGACAGAAAAGGATGTTAGCACAATGCTGACCTGAACTTTATGTTAAACCAATCAACTGTTGTCTTCAATGTGTTTCTAAAACAAAAAATGTCTGCAGTGCTAGCACTTGTAATCTCAGTGTTTACTGTTCACCTTAATAATAAGAAGCTGTGTCTCCATGAATTCATAATCATTCAATATAGGTTTATTTATACCCTGGTTTTAATAGAAGACAAGTCTCTAAAAAGTTAAGAGGATGTGAATTTCAGGATAATTTTCGAATTTACATATAATTATTTACTGAGGGAAGCTGAAGGCCATAGTTAAAATCATAGAGCATGTACGTTAAATTCAAATTCTAATTAACAATGGAGCCTTGGTTGTTTGAGATTATAATGCAATTACAGCATTTTCGCCTTTCTTTACTCACATTCCAGCTCCGATATGCCCCGTCTTCTCTCTTACAAGCTCATGACCTCTTTTGAAATTGACAGTTAATAATTTATATATTTAAATACTTTTTATATATTATCAATACCTATTTGAAATGTAGATATATATATGTATTAGGAATCTCTCTATGTATGACTTAGGAATCTCTGTACCTATATATTGCTATATATAGGAATATTATACTAGGAATATAGATTCATAAATTATATATAAACACAACCTGCTCAGTGTGTATAGTGTGACTTGTATGTGTGTTTTCAGGGATGGTCATTTGGTCTTAGATAACTATTTACATTGTCCTGCCCTTTGGAAGAACTTTTCTTCCTCTGTTAGCATTCTTTGTGAAAGTGCTCCTGGTGTGGCTGAGGTCTTATGAGATTTCCCCATTCACTTTAACACACCCATTGTTGTCCTTGATCAGCACATACTTAGACAGTCATGTTGGTGAGATCTTATAAGGCATTATGATCTACCCTTGACATTCCTATAGACACAATCTCACAGCAAACTCCCAGATCCTCAGGCTCTTACTATCTTTTGTCCCATACTTTTTACTGAACTCTGAAACTTAAGTGTGGGAATTTTATTGTAAATGTATCCATTGGGACTGGAATCTACAGTTCTTCATTTTGATTGCTTTTGTGGTCTTCTATAATTGCCTGCATCTATTGCATAGAGAAGTTCCCCTGACGAGGTGTATTGAATAGATATGATTTTATGTGTAAGGATAGATATTAAGAATGTCTAGGGACTATGCTGTCTTAGTAAAGTGGCAGTAAGATTCAAGACTTACATACCTCTTGGTTGTTGATTTAGTTTCCCGGTTCTTGAGCAGGAACTATGACCAATTACAGCTAATAACACAATATGGAGAAGCTCCTAGCCTGTGCTGTAGACACAAGAGCAAAAGAGTCACCACAGCTAAGAGAGAAGCCACAGGAGCAATGGTCTTAGCATTTTATAATCTCTTGTTTTCATTTAATAATGGAAATGGAAAGAATCTCTTTTACTTAATATATTTCATGTCTTTTTATGAAATGCCAATGAATTCAAGGTTAACGGGTGATAATAAAATTGCAGATTGTAAGCAAATCATGATTTTAAATACGGAGCACAGAGCAATGCAAGGAAAAGCAACGAATTGGAGGAAGCATTTAGATTAAAGGCGTGTAAATGTGCAGATTTAAAGAGCAGTGAGGATGCTCAGCTAGACTTCAGAGAGATGGACATGTGACATATTTCATCACATTGTGGTCAAGGGTTGCATATAGTTATCCTTAGTCAGTCCTTCTGATTGACGGATATTTGACATTGCATATTAAAACAAATTATTATTATGTCTACATTTTAACTTAGGATTCAACCTATCATGTAGCAATTGGTATAAGATTGTGTTCATAAAAGATTACTTTTTTGAAAATCTGATATGCTTTAGTATAATCACACAAACACAAATGAAATGTTATACACTGAATTAAAATAGAACAACAATCTACATATACACATTTTGAATTTTTTTTGCCAAAATTGTTTGAGGACAATAAAATAATTCACTGAAAACACATTATTGTAGAAGTTTATTTTTAGTTGTTTCTAAAATAATGTTCTGCCTTCTTGGTTGAGGGGCTGCGGGATGTCTGATTGGTCATGGTGTGCATGTGCTGTCCATAGAACACCTGAGGATTCATGAATCAATACAAACACCTGAGCTCAGATGCTCATGGTCCACTGCCCAGTATGGCATTTGCCATGAGGGTGGTTCCCTGTGCTGAGGTCTGGCTGGGATTACATCTATGAAAATGCCTCCTTGTCATCTTTGGTGATCCCACACAACAGACTACTACAATAACTGATGCCTGCAATGTGGGGCATGACATCAGGCCAGCAATCCAACATGGAGACATGGAAGAAGAAAAACAAACTCCGGACCACACAGAATCTGCTTTGTTTGGTTTTCTGGAACCCTGTCCAGATAGTGGTGGAGCTGAGGGAGTGTTGACAAGACACATGTGCTATGGAGATGAGAAATCCATCCCCCAAGGGAACCATCCTGCAGAAAAGGTTCCCAGCTGTTTTTCCTGCAAACCAGACTCTATCTTAAATCTAGAAAGTGTTTCCTCAAATACAGCACACAAGCTATTCCTGAACAGGCTGAGGTTGTATCTTGGGCAGTAAACTGAACTTAGTAGAGTAAGGGTCACCCAGGTGGTACTTTTTTTGAAGGCATGAAGGGGTCTTTGGAGAGCAGCTGAGGCTTGACAGTATGAGAGGCCAGAAGAGGCCACTGGTAAAAGTGCAGCCTCAGTACAGTTGAAGGCCCAGATTGAAAGGGTCATGATGAGATGCTGAGGCTTGAAACACAGGAGAGGAGAGCCCATGGGGGGCTAATGGTGAAGGTGCAGCCCAACTGCAGTATGGGCCTCCATCAGTTTTGGAGATGCCAGTGCCATGCGATGACCGTCAAGGACAGCAGTCCACCTGGAGTGGAGCTAGCCAGAACCTGGAGTACAAGCAGTGTGTGCTGCAGAGGGCAGAGCCAGAGAAGTTACCCAAACTTGTAGAGGATCCCAGAAGATTGTGAATGAGTTCCAGATAATTGGACATCAATAATTGTTTTCTGTTTTCCCAGGGCAAGTTGAAAAGTTGATACATGTATGGTGTGGTGTGGTCCTGTGCCTCAGCAACCCCATGGTTGTTCCTCTTGTAGGTAGTTTTCCTGGTGTAGAGTTAAACTGTGTTGTAAGATAGAGCATCTTTGGATTCACTCATACAAATAGGGGAATTGTTTTACAAGTTTATTTTTTATTGTGTTTAAAATATTGTTTTTGCATTGCTGGGTCAGGGGCTGCCTAGCTTTTGGCATTTTGTATTGGCTGCTAGTGTCTGGTTTATGTGGAGAATGTTGGATTGCTTATGATCACATGCTATCAGTAGAACACCTGAGGAATTCTGAATCAAGAAAAACACCTGAGTCCAGGTGCTCAGGGTTCTTCTGTCCAGTATGGTGCTGGACAGGACATTGGTTGTCTCTGCCGAGGTCTGGCAGAGACTACACGTGTGAATATGCCTCTGTCTTCCTTGCTGAGCCACCACAGCAGCATACAACTCAACCTTGATCCAAATATTAAAGATATGAGATCAGTGTGAGTCTAAGAGAGAATATTCATGAATCTCTCAACTGAAAATATAACATGAATCTTAACAGTGTATATGGGAGAAGAATGTAAATTTTCATCATGAACCAGGTGTTGTGCTAGACATCTTTAAACCCAGAAGAGTGGAGGAATTTGTAATCAGTTCACTATGAGTTCAAAATATCCAGCTCTTCACAGGTTTCAGAAAAGCCTGGAAACATACAGGTTCTGAACTCACAAAACACCATGTTGATTTCAAACATGAAAAACTTCGATAGCTCTAGTTTAAGGAGACTCTTAAACAAATGGAAGAAGAAATATTAACCCAAAGAATCAAATCCATACAGTAAGTGTGTTATGCACCTTTAGAATAGAGATGGACAGGACATTCATCTTTGTAACTAACTGTTAACATAGGGTCTATGCTTTGTTTTGAACTAGGTTTTGAGAGCATTACTTATTCTAGGATGTGGTCTGTTCCTGATATTCTCAAGGGAGTTCCTATCTGGTCTTATCAAGATAATGTAGCACTTAGGGGCAAAAATGAAGCCAAGGAGGGCTACACTAGAGGCCAGGATAGAGAAGGCTTCCATGGCCACCATGACCTTCCCCTTGGTGCTGTGGTAGACAGGGAGGAAGGTGACCCAGACACAGAAGAACACCAGCATGCTGAATGACAGGAACTTGGCTTCGTTGAATGTGTCAGGCAGATTCCTGGACAGGAAAGCCATTGTATAACTACCAAGTGCCAAGGAGCAGAGGTATCCCAGGACACCGTGGAAGGCCAAAGCTGAGCCCTTGTTGCACACAATGATGATGTGGCCATGTTCGGCATGAGCATCTTGGTCAAGGAAGGGAGGAGAGGTTCCCAGCCAGATTCCACAGAGGACAAGGTGAATCAGAGTACAGATGGGGATGATGAGGTTTGGGGCCTTTGATGTTATCAACCACCTCATTGCTCTCCTTGGAAAAGTGACCTTGAAGGCAATGACCACAGTGATAGCTTTGGCCAGCACAGTGGCAAGAGCCACGGTGAATGCCACTCCGAAGACGGTCTGCTGCAGGACACAGGTGGCAGCACTGGGGCGGCCAATGAAGAGCAAGGAACAGAGGAAACAAATGGTGAGTGTGATGAGCAGGGTGTAACTGAGGGCCCTGTTGTTAGCCTTGACAATGGGAGTGTCTCTGTGCTTCACAAACAGTCCAAGAACCATGGCTGTGATGACAGAGAAGCACAGGGCTGTGGTTGTAAGAGACATCCCCAGGGGGTCCTCATGGTCCAGGAAACTCACAGCTTTCTGGAGGCAGTGGTTCTTCTCCGTGTTTGCATAATGACTTTCTGGACACTTCATGCACTGGTCCATGTCTGGTGAGAAATGAAGATGATCATGAGTCCATGCTGATATGATCCCATTAATCCTAAACCATTTCTCTGTACTTGTTCATTGGATTGTTTACCTTAGTTACCTTCCTTCTCTCATGTACAACAAAATAAGCATTCTGTAGGGAACTATTACATGTTTATACTTCTCACATTCTTATAGACATTTCATTTAGATTTTATTTATAAGCACATACAATGTGTGCGAATCCAAGCACCCACTCACCTCCTCCTCCACTCCTCTCCTTCTCTCAGTTTCACCTCCCATGTGCTCTACATCTCTTCATTTTCCTCTTTAACGCCCACTGAGCATACTTAGTGATGCCAGGGTACAGATGTTGTGGGGAATCTACTGGAATATGGAGATCATTCCAGAACCCACATCCTTAAAGAACAGAGATGTTTGTCTTCCAGTAGAGGTTAACTGCCTGAAGCTTCTCTTTAAACCCATCTTTATAGAGACATAAGTCAAACACACCTAATGCCTTTTATCTCATGTTCTTTCCCTGCCTTTTGTGCTATTTCCAATGCTGATTGCAATGCATTAAACTACTTGGCTTTTGACATGGCCTCATAATTTATAATTTCACTATGAATTAGATATATGAGTTCTACAAAAGAGGGAGAATAATAATATTTGAAATTCTTTTCATTAATGTTTTCATTAATATTGCTTCTAAATTTTCTCATCTTCACAGAATGCTTTGTATTTTCTAAGTGAAGTAGGTAGAAAGTTTGGCAGATTTCTGGGGATATGCATATGATCAAAATAAATGGAATGAAACAGTCAAAAATATTACAGTTTAAAATGTCAAATTTGAGATAACCATAGTTGCAACTTTGTTAATAGGCATGGAAATGCTGATTTGTAAGAAATTTTCCATGCAATAGAAAGTGTCATGTGTGTGTTTATGACATGTCCTGCTAAATAGAGATTCCAGATTCCATTGCAAATCTTAGATCTTGGCACACCTCTACATTACACACTGTTCAACTCCTCTGAGGCTGTTACTTCATGTACTGTTTCTCTCACATGGAGCATAACAAAAGGAAGAGAATCCTATTATTACAGAAATTTGAAGTTTTAGTTACTCCTGACAGTGAAAACTTATTTATTGAGGAAATCAAACACATTTTTCTAGTCTCTTGCCCTGTATGAAAAAGCTAGCTGGGAAGAATCATTATGAAGTTAGTATGTCCTAGACTCATGTGGGTTTCAATTGTTATCGAAATACAGTTAGAAAAAATCAAATTTGGATACTTAATTATAAGTATGTGTTATGTATGTTAAATTACATCTTGAAATAAAACTCATTGCTCAGTACAGAAGAATGGGCGTTTCTGCAGCAAACTGTATCTACAGCTGATCCTAAATGTAAATCAATTATAAATTTCTGTGGCTGCTGTGCACTTTTTCAAGAGATTGCAATGCATATTTCATATCCTAAATAAGAGAATAAATACAATTGTCTCTGATATCTCTTCAGATAGATTTTAGTTGCTAAGATAATGCCAAACCCTACTGGAGAGGCGAAACCATTCTCTGTAAGATTTCTGCTTACCTGTCTCATTGGAAATCTCGTCTTCTGGACAAGGAGTGCAATCATAGCAGCAGACAGCTTTCCCCTCCAAGGAAACTTTCCTGAATCCAGGACGACATCTCTTATTGCACACAGAGTGAGGAATCTGAGAAGATTGAAAGTGAGGCTATCAAATGCTCAGGGTTTTTTTTTCTCAATAGATATTGTTTGGGATTCTAATTAATTGTCAAGTTTTATTTCTATAAAGGCAGAAAATGTTTTTGAAAGTCTGCTCTTTACACAAGGTTGCTTGAGATTTCCAGAGTGTTAGTTTGGAGCATAATGAGGCAGGGTCAAGTTTGAGCAAGGTAGGTAATTAATTACATGACCCAGAAGGGAAAGTAGTCTCTACTGAATCTTCCTGGCTGTGCACTTACTATTACGCTGAGAAGCGTTTTTTCCTACCAAGATTATGAATCTTGATTTCAACTTTACAAGACTTAGAATCTTCATAAAAGCAAATTTTGGAATATTTCTGCAAGAAAACATAAGGAGGAGTTTAAAGACTCCAGTCTAAAACTGTCAACATTCCATGGTCTGTTCTCTCCGAATGAATGTAAAGAAGAATGCAGTGAGCTATGGTATTTGCTGTTTTCAGGTAACATAGGATATGATGTCCCCTGGAACCTCAGAGTCCTAAAACCTTAAATTTCCAAAGGTAATGGCTGCATCCTCATACTTTAAGTCACAGGTACACTTTAAGTCCTTTTAGTTATTTGTTCATGTGCAGCAGCCGACAAGTAAAAAACATACACATGTGAGCACCAAACCCTTACACCATCAAAGAAGCTGAAGTGAAAACTGATAACCAATTGTGTCTGACCTTGTAAAGCACGGAGTCTGAGTGAACAAACAAGACAGGTATTTACACACATTGGAGGAATCCTAATAGAGACACTCTGTGTTGGTTTGAAGCTAAAGTGTCCCTAATAGGCACAGGCCTTTGACTACTTATTTCCCAATGTTGGAGCTATCTGAAGACTTGTTGAAACGTTAAGCGTTGCAGACTTACTCCAGAATTATTCCAGTGGTAGTGGGCTTTGAACAATTACAAGCCTCAGTCCAGTTCTGCTTTTGCTCTCTACTTGCAGACTGGGGACTGAGATGCTTGGTTTCAAGTTCCTGCCTTTGTTTCTGTTGCATGAATTGAGATGTGTCCTGACCACATTGGACTTTTGTACCTCTAGAACCATAACTTAAAGAAAAACTTTCTTCCAAAAGTCACTTTTAGTCATGGTGATAGGTTACAGCAACAAAACATAGCTATTATACAGTTTTGCACTGTGAATCCTCAGTCACTGTGTTTTCTACATCAGAATATGCTGTGAGACATGATGGAGATTGGGCTTCCAGCTTCTCAGATGTTGAATTATGTAACATTGACAAAACTTAACCCCTGGATGATTGAAAACTAACAGACTCCTTTAAACTCACAAACATCTATTTTTAAGAATTGGGGAGTGATACAATAAGCTATACTGATAGTTATGTTTTATCCTTCCTTACTGGGAGGTGTACAGTAATGGACTTTAGAGCGAGAAGCCAAGGGTTATTGTACTGGGGAATATACATGTGTTACTATGATAAATTACTGCGCTGAGATGATACATAACCCACCTCTGAAAATCTCTTTGGCCATTGTATCATCTTCTCAGATATAGACAACTGTTGACCCTGGGGAGCATTGGGAGAAAAGGATCCCACTTTCACCTGTAGTCCAAGACCCTTTGGGAAATTCCAGAAGTTGAGAATGTCATACTTAACATCTAACTTCCTTTTCCAACGTAAATCCATGTTGTCTCCCACACTGAGCTTCCTCAGGAAAGGGTGAAGCTGAGAGAGACATAAGAACATATTGTAGATTAGGCTTGAGAGGTTGACCAGAAACAAATTATAGAGAGATTCTCATGGTTTATAGTCTCTGCTGTGAGACACCATACTCACAGAGGTATGACTGAGGTTGAGTAATGGTTGCCTGGGTGACTGGGATGTCATTCTACCTCTGACTGGACAATCAGCTAAAGAAAGAGCTCTACCCAAAGGCAGGACAGGAATCAGTGAGTATTGAATGAGCCAAGCCTCAATTTCTCTAAGAAAGCTGTCCCCCACTTACTTTCAGTGTGTGTTCCTGAGTTCAGTGGGTGCAATGTGGGAACTGAAGACTGAGTTGTTGTTAAAACAAATCATTCAGGTCCTGATACTCTGTGTTAATTAACTGTCATTATTCCACTCACCAGTTTTATGAAGTACACGAGGGAACTCTGAGATTTTCTAATTCAAACTCTTACCATGAGAAGATAGTGAGGTTATTTTTGACACAATCTTGATTTTTACTAAAATCATTTGCCCATTGCCACTTGGAAGCCATTCCTCAGCCATAGGCACACACATATCTGCACTATCTGTAAGGCGAGCTAACCAGTGAACTCTCCTGAGATTTTAACCTAATAAATTTCAATATGTAACATCTAATTTGGTGACTTTGGATACTCTTAGAATTTCATATTGCTGATGCTCCAATACAGTGGAAGGGACAGTACCTGCCAGGGGAAGAACGTCATTTCTTCCCCATTTCCATTCGGCTGCATTTGTACTCGCTGCAGACTCATCTCATGTAGACTGTGGGCCACAGCATACACAGCATTGTAGATGTTGTAGCTCTCTTCACTCATGTCCATGTCAAAAATATCTCTAGGCAGGAATTCCAAGGAAGCATTGGGTTGGCAGCCCTCCAAGAGATGACAATCAAGCTCTGAAAATGGGCATTTGAAGAAAAGAACCACAACTTGGGAAGATAAATGTCTTCTGGGTATTTGTAAGGATTAACTGTTTGGATAAAATTTTTAAATTCAATAAACTGCTCATGTTGGTGTGAAAAAATGAGACTTCCGTGGAATGAATCTAGCAAGAAATAATCACCATGGTTAGTAGTATCCCACTGAGAGTTCATGACCCAGACTTTCCCTGTAAAAAGTTGTTGCCCTAGGTTTCGCATTAAACCTTGTAGAGAATCAGTGTCACCAAAAATGATGATGGTATTCACCAATGATTCCTGGACTTTCCCAAATTTTTCCAGAGTTTGTTGGAGAATGAAGTCCAGGTGCCTGGGATCATTTCCACAAAAGCTAGGCAAACTGTGATTGTTCTCCAGGTTTTCTCTTAAATCAGAGAGGAACTGAATTCCTCTATGGTCATCTGGGAGAAGCACACCAACCCAGGTCCAGCCAAAATGGAGCATCAATGAGACCATGGCAAGGGACAGAGATGTGCTTCGTGGGGCCATCTGGTAGAGAGAATTGTACTGTCCTGGGTCACTCAGGATAGAATCAAAAGGACCAACAGTGAGCTGTAGAGAAACCAGAATTAGTTACAAGAGGAAAAACAGTGGCGTCAAAGACAGTCTCTGTACTGAAGTACCAGGTGTGAGTGGTCAGCATGAGAATTAGTTCAAGCTGACTGTACAGGCAAATTTCTCACTGAATTTTCCAGAAAATTCCTGATCAGCCCTTCATTTTTATGACTCTTTCTTATCTCACCCTTCCTCCATTTCCTTTCCTTCCCAACTGACTGAAATGTGGACCCATCTCCAATTGTCTGTACACTTGTCATTGGTAGCTTAATAATTCAAGCTTCCCTCTTTTACATACACCTGAAATGTCACCAATGTAGACCTGGCTCTTTTCCCCAATCTACTCCTCACCTGTGGGAATTTGTAGAGGTGCAGCAGTGTTCCGATGTAGGCAGATGCGGCCCATGATGGTCCTGTGAGTGCAGCAGCAGACTTGCTCTTCTTTCTGCAGTTGTAATTACAGTAGAAACATTGCTCATCCCTGTGAGCCAAATATGGGCATTCATGAGAATATTTTTCTCACTGTATGGGACATTATAAAAATCAAATCCCAGAGATACATTTGGTAAAAGATGAGGGTTGCTGTTGATCTCTTCAATGGCAAACACCAGGGCCAGAACCAACTGGTAGTTTTTAAATCTATACCTGCATAAATGGAAGAAAAATAAACCAGGGGGAAGTTATAGATCACTCACAGCTGCAGGTTTACTACAGGGATTTTTCTAATTCAAATAGTAGTGTTTATATAAATTCCATACTTAAAATCCCATAAATGCCTGAAATTGAAGTGATTATGTTGTGGCATTCTGATAAGTCCTGTAGGTATGACTCTCATTATTGACAAATCCAAGAGAGCTCACTTACTCTTTTTGTATTTAGTAGGAAAAATTTCAGCCCATGTATGTAAATACAGCTCCTTATATAATAACATCTCCTGATGCTTTTTTTATATTTTAACTTGTACTGTTAGAAAAAAATCCATAGTTACTTAATTAAGATACTCTACTTTCCAATATAATCTCTTAATCGAAGAATAGTATTGAGTTAATCTGACATATCTAGATAAATAGGTTTCATTCTTTGACAATATTATCTTTGTGCAGTTTATGTTATTCTCTCTGTGTGTATGTATATTGATTGTGTGTGTGTGTGTGTGTTAAATATAAATGTTATCAGCGCAAGCAGCAGGAAAACCACCACTGGCAATGTTGGCTTTCCTCTCTTTTCTAGAGGGTGTCTACTCGTCCCGTTGCCTGGCATCTCTATTGAACTCTCTCAGGGGTTCTTGTGTATCCGTCCTCCTTTCCTCACACAATTTCTGGATGGCAGATATGCACTCATGCGTTTTCTGGGGATATGAAGTCAGTAAACTCAATTGCACCAGAAGCATCTTTACTTTCTGAAACATTCCTCATTTTAGTGTCCAATTCTGAAATTATAAGAGTAGGTTCCAATGGAATGCCATGATCTAACAAAACATCAGGTGCCAGGCTTTAGAAACCTAGTTCTGCGGTATTTTTAGGGAAGTAAAAAAGAGTCTCCCCATAAAAATTATATAGGCTGTTGCTAATGCCCTTGATATCTTCCAAAAGGGAAATAAGACCTTATTGCTGAAGACTTTACACACTTCAGAGGATATGTGGGAGTAAATACCTGAATTTACTGAAAGCCCCCATCATGAGGGCAGGCTCTCATAGTTACAGGAGTCACACAACCTCTCAAGGGAGAAAAGAAACCAGTAGTTGTATCCAGCTGCAATGCCAAGGACACCACAATATTAATAAGCAGAGCAAGATATTCTGTTAGGTATAATCCTGACAGGTATATCCTTGGATATCACAGGTATCTTATTGCACTTAGGGCAGGCTGTGTAAGAAGAGAGCCCTGCCTGGCACTGTATCTGTACATTTAGACAACTACCTGTAGCTGAAGGCATGGGCCCTAGAGGAAAGACTACTACTGCCAGTTTTCTAAACCCGTGTAATGACTAAGTGTAATCTAACCTTAACCTTCTATCCACATAGATAAGGACAGCTCTATCTGTATAAAGAAATTCTTTGTGCAGCAGACACAGACCATGATGCCATGACCGGTAAAAGCCTCAGGGTTTCTTTCCCCAGTCAGTACATTCACAACCACTACATGTAAGGACCAGGGAATATTGAGGAAAAGGAGGAAGATGATGGTTCTGAGCCCGAGCGTCAGGACAGATGCTGCAACACATCCTCTGCAAACTAAAGAAGACGAGGCGAAGAGGCTGGTGGGGGTGAACTTTGCAGATTTGGTTGGGTGTTTGGGGTATTAACATGACTGAGCTGTATCACTTGAAGTTCATAAGGGTATGAATGTAAGGTCTTTTCTTTAATATATGGAATTTTGGAAATTGTTCTTTGTTGTTCCAGAACTTGATGTGAAGACCCTCCTTCTAAAGACACTCTATAGTTGAGTCATAAACATGCCAAGCAAGCTGGTACTGGAAGGGAATCTTTTTCCCTACTGGATAGCTTTGACAGTCCTGAGTGGTTCTTTTTATGAAAACAAAGAGAAATCTATAACATCCAGCTGTGAACCCTGACAGCTTCAAAAACTACTGATCTAATAACAGCAACAAAAATGTTACCCAAGTACTCAAATCATGCTCAGATTGCATCTCAGGCCCACTCTGTAAGAAGAAACTCATACCTTGCAATGTGATCTGGATCGAGAAACTGTGACTAGTGAGGTTTAAGCCAGAGGTGGGTGTATAATTATATTATTGTGTTAAATAGGCATAGCATCGACATGTTTCCTAAGAATTTATTGCTCAAACTGTACATCAGAGCACCTATCAACACTGATTAGGGAAACTTCTTCCTGTAGGTGTACAAAGACAGAGACCTTCAGTTGGTCATTTTGGAGAGAATAAGGCACTTTGTTGTG
This sequence comes from Cricetomys ansorgei, assembly GCA_026225945.1. Taxonomy (NCBI): domain Eukaryota; kingdom Metazoa; phylum Chordata; class Mammalia; order Rodentia; family Nesomyidae; genus Cricetomys; species Cricetomys ansorgei. Next base: position 238,971 of record JAMJFZ010000698.1, on the reverse strand, counting down.
CTCAGATCTAAAAGGGACATGCATAATATTCATCCCCAGAAATCTCTTTGGTCCTTAAAGAAGAGTAGGCAGAAAGATTGTAAAGCCAGAGGAAGTAGATAATTATTGGAAACCCATTTTCCAGAGTCCAGAGGAGTTGTGCATATGATTGCACAGCGTCTGTGACAGAGTGGACAAGACCTGCATAAGCTCAAGACAGAAAAAAATAATCCCAGCATGGAGGGGAGAGTTTACTGTGAATTCCTAGCTCTAACTGAGGAGTTCTGATATTTGACAGCTAGTGTGAGAGAGTCAGTTATCATCCACCATGTGACCCCTGGTGGGTTTCCCACACTCCAGGAGGTTCCAGTCACAAGAATAATTGAGTAACACCTACAGGCCCTTAGGGGAGAGAAGAAGGAATTTCAAATTCTGGCTAAAACAAATGTTGATGTGGAGCATTGCTTGCAGAGAGAGGTCATGGAGGGGAGAAGATAAGAAAGACACACAGTGTATAAATTTATAATTGATAAAAATATTTGAAAACATATGAAAGAAGTCTGAACTTCCAAAATCATAAATAAGTGAATCATATATAGTGAAATGAATTAGGTCACAAAAGTGTTTAATTATGTTAACTAAGAAAAATAAATATATTTTTTATCCTGTAGATAATGTAGATTTATATGAATATATATATATATAATGTATATATATAATGTTAATGTTTAAGAATTTCATATATGTATACAAGGTCTTTTGAATACATTTTAGTCATAATTCTTGTTACATTTTCCATGAAAAAATCAGCAGTAGACCCTAAATGCTTTCAACCTAAGTAATTATGGGGAGAGGGAACCTTTTGTCACCCAATTTGATCATTTTTCTTGGATCCCTGTATTTTTCTACAATACATTGTACATTAAAATATAGTACTTCATATACAATCATAAAACATTTTTGAAGCTTGAGCACAATATTATTAGAGGTTAAAAAGAAACCAAAAAATTCCAAGGCAGGCAAAGATTAAACCATAGCAGATGCCGAAAGAGGACAATGGCCTGAGAAGTAGAAAGCTGTGATTAAGCTGCTTGAGTTAAGGATAAACAGCAGTCAGACACAGCTGGACAATCAGCCACATGGCAAGAAGATGGCTTCAGAGAAAGAGAAAGGAGGCCTGAGTTATCACAGAAGCATACCTAAGTTGAGGCCGCCCTCCTAAAGAGAGACACTAGAAAAGCAAATTAATTTTGGATTTTCTGAGTTAGCACCCAGTGGTGATCAGAATCAAGGAGAGTCCTGACACACTTGAGTAGATAAATATGTAGTTAAAAATAGAGAAAAGTAGATAGAAATAAATTGAAAGAATATTTCACATTCTTTAAATACAATGAATTTTAATTCTGTTCTCCATATATAGGTTAAGTTGATTTTTATGAATGTATTTAAAATGGCCAGATGTTCTAAACATGCATAATTCTTCACAAAATGTGACAGGCTATTCAGGACTGCCAAGAGTCAGAGAAATAGTTTTCCATAGGGAAGAGCATAACAATTGGTCCAATAGCTATTTGTCAGCCTTGAAAATATCCATAGATGTAGTTGGCGTGGTTGCATTTAGGACCACGCGTGTCCACACACACTTATGTTTATGCAACCATGATTTTTGTAAAGAGTCCATGAATTCCAAAGATGGGAAGAACAGCTATTTAGGAAGGTATGGAGGGAAGAAAGGAAAGAAAGACAGGAAGAAAGGCTACAATTACATGACAATTTAAAAATTAAACCAAGTAATAAATTTTGAAACAAGCAACACATTGTAGAATAATTTAGAATACGCTGCAAGAAAATATGTTTGCCTTTTGATGTATAAAACTTCTTACACAAGGGGCATATCTAAAATAGAAGAGAAAAACTTTTAAAATCCAAATTGTGAAAGATATTATTTATTTGGTACGTGATTTTTTTAAATCAAACTATTCATATAAGAATATAGTTGGTGTAATCTACTTTGACAAACCAGTTCAACAACATTTTTAAGTGCATGCGATGGACTGCTTCTCCCTCCTATACATTTCCTGAGAAAACTCCAACTGTAATGGGAAGGATAGGAACCACCACGTATAACAGGTTTTACTTTGTGGGATGAAAATATGGCTCAGTCATTGCAGGATCTTGCCACTGGATTTCAGTAGCTGAGTTTGATCCCAAACACACATGGTGCAACGAAAGAATATCCTTCCAACCATGTTCTCTAACCTGCTCATGTGATCCGTGGCATGAGTATGCATGCCACACAAAGAAAGATGAATGTGTTATAAAAATATTTTGAAAAAAGACAGAGAAAGACAGAGACTCAGAGAGACAGCACATTCCCTCTTTGAAAACACACATGCACTTTCACACATTGTAGTAAAGAATGCATTCAGAAGCCTGAGAGAATGCTGTCAGCTATGAAATACATACACCTTCATGTGTTTCACCCTGTAAGAAAAAGTTAGGAAATGCTGTGAACAATGGAAGATTTTGAGGAAGGAAAGAAAAGGGGGAAAGACACACATGTTCATATTTTATGGCAACAGAAAAACTTTCCTCTTGTAAATTTAGTTTGATTTTATTTCTAACTTAATAAGAAACAACTCTATGCGGCCACAGTTACAGTCAATGTGTCTTATGAACACAGCAATGAACACGAGAAGAAATCTTATGAGAAATGCATTGAGCAAACAGACACTGGAAAAGTGTCTGAGACTCAGAGGTTAGCAGGTAGTCAATTTATTATAAAACATCAACATCTAAGACAGGCAGAGATGTTTTGAGAGGAAATAATTGCTCCCAACTTCTACATTGCACACCCCTACTTCTAAATCATGTTGTCTGACACAGGCAAACTGGAGACTCTAGCATCACATCTGACTCTCAGGACTCACAGCTTTCTGTGGCATCGTCTCTTTTCAGAGGCGTTCATAGAGACTGCTAGAATGCCCCGAAGACAAGGTTAACCTTTGATAAAAGCATTCTTCCTCTAAAGACGTGGCATGAGAAACTTGCAAAACTGTGGCTGAAAACACAGTGCAATGTAAGATCACAAGATTTCAGTTAGCACACTTGAAAACAAAAATCAATAACGAACAGTCAAACTTCTGTCCTCTGCTCTAAAAGAAGCAAAGAAGTGAGTGGGAACATAAAATTACATACTGATTTGAGGTCAGAGGAAGGGTTGGCATGGACACACAAATAAGAAGCATGGAAGGTAGAATCCATGCATCACCTAGGTCATAGTAAACATGAATTATGAAACAGGGCACATGAGTAATGAAACTTACTGTATGTGAATGTCGCCATAATAGTGTACAAATTGTGCATGAGGAACTTTTTTGCCTGTGTAGTAAGTATGAACTGGAAAAAATGCACCGATCATCAGATCTCCTTCACGGTGAAAATCTTCTTTGATTGTAAAGTAACACACAGAGCTGTTATAGGCATACACAGGACTGGGATAATGCAAGACCCCAACAATAAAAACCCAAGAAAACACCCTACCAACACACATGTCTGCCAAGCTGTAAGTCTGAAGGATGCAGATCCAGTGTCTAGGAGGTTTATGTATACTTAGCTCATATGCGTGTGATCATTTGTGCTGCCAACTTTGCTGACAAGGGGGCTGTCACACTAATCATTCTGAGATTTTTTTCTGATGATTCATTCATTGTGTTGAGAATTCTAGAACTTCTTCCCTTAGGCTCTGCATCTGTGGCCCGGTATTCATGGAAAAAACAAGCTGAAAAATATGCTTGTGGATCTTTTCCCAATGCAACAGGTACCATAATTTCAGCCAAGACAACAGATAGGAGTAAGAGCTCAGGGATGAATTATACTTTGGATAATTAGGGCAGAAGTACGAAGGACAAAACTTTTCATATGAAAACAATTGAGGTTGGTAGGACCATGCCACATCAGAGGATGCCACGGTAGACGTAATGTGAAAAGAGAAAGGGCCGAAAATTCCATACCAGACCAAAACAACCAAAAGTTTTCGCCCTCATGCTTCCCCAAACCAGAACCAAACCAAACCAAAACAGAAAACAGCAGAGTCTACCTTGCATAATGTCGCTAGAAGTTTCTGAATCACCTTCTCTGCACATCTACATATCAAGACTGATATTCATACCCAACACAGTTTGAGAAAAGCAATGGCCTTGCTGAATTACTCACTTCCAAAAGCGCACTGAATTTCATTGTATAAAATGAGTTTCCTGATGACATTGTGAGCTTGGAGTTTCTGCAACTCTGCTCTACTTGTTCATCCTCAGTTAATCATTGAGAAGATGATACGTAGCTTCTGACACACACTGCATGAGGCAGTGGGTTTGCAGCTACTTTCTCTGTTCTCAAATCATGAGGGTGTATGGGAAATCTTTCTCATTTCTCTGTAAAGCATAAGAATTTAAAGGCATCTCAATGTATCTGTCACCGAATGCACTGAATAAAGAAGTGGTGAACAGAGTTCTATTTCCTAATTCATAGGAGAAGGTTAGGGCAGTGAGGAGACTGTGGCTTATTCTGTAGCAATGGTTCAGTGCTCGAACCAATAGACAAGGTCCCAGAGGAAAGATGGAAGAGTGGAGTGAACGAAAACCTTCAGAGCCTTCCCCGAGTCTTGATAAATATTACTATTTCTTTCTGAGTCACGTGCACTAGAAAAGAGACAGAAACTTTAAGCACAATTGGAAATAATTGAGTTGACTCTCAGGTTTGGAATTCCCTCCCTCCTCTGTGCTTCACATCGAGATCGGTGCATTGAAGAGGATCTGAGATCCCATAAAGGAGAAGGAGATGCTATGTGAGTGTGCAGCGGGGAGGACTCCTTATGCACAGCACTGTCTGTGCTTTATCGCTTAGATCCGTGTCCCACTTCCTCCATCAAAGCTCTTTACTGTGTTGGTTTTGTTTCCAATTCTTGTTTCTAATGCAACCATTTGTCCAGGGGTAAAACCAAAAATGAAGCAATTTTTTTTTTTCTGGAATGATGAGCACTCTGATCTCACATCTTCATTCTGTCAGTAGCCATGGTTAGCTTTTTCTTCTCTAAATATTTTCTTTTGAGTGTTGGGAGAATCAAGGTGGCCTTGAATGCACTCAGAAAATACCTTGTACTGGACAGTATACAAAGGGATCTAAGTCATTTGACCCTGCTTTACAAAACCCATGTCCATTGAGAAATAGCACACTGCATGGGACGAGCTCAGAGCTCCTGAGAAGGTGATTGACCCAAGACCTAGAATTGCTCCCCTGAACTAAACACCATCAGGTTCTCACCATCCCTGCATCACCATACTGCAGACAAGGCTTCCAATACCAAAAATGGTTTTTAGTATCCCGAATATTCTCCAACTCACTGCACACACACATCAACAGAGCAAAGCTTAAACTGAGTACCTCATGTGACTTTGGAAAATCCCCATTACGTCATGTGAAAATACACAAAATTAGAAAAGCACATGAAAATTTGAGTCAATATACAGCTTTACATGCTGAATTCTTTCATAAATGTAGAGTTAAAATGTGAGGGCAATCTGTGCTGTGATGTCCTCATAGAAGCTACACTTGGTAGGGTTACAAGGACGTGAGGGGCACCTTTGAGACTGACAGCAATGTGTCTCCATGTGTGAGAAACCTGGTGTGTGTGTTGCATTTTTGAAAAGCCATTGAGAAATTCATGACTAACTCATGTTCTATTGCTATAAAGAAACACCATAACCACTGAGACTCTTATGAAAAGCAAACAGTTAGTTGGGTCTTGCTTGCAGTTTCAGAGGTTTAGTTCATTATCACCATGGCAGAGAGCATGGTGGCATGCAGGCAGACATGGAGCTGGAAATGTAACTGAGAGTTCTACATCCAAATTCATAGTCAGCAGGGAGAGAAAGACTCTGGGCCTTGAATGGTCTTATGAAAGCTCAAAGCCCACCCCCAGTGACACATATCCTACAATGAATCCAACACTTCTAATCCTGCCAAGGAACGCCAATCCCTGGTAACCAAGCATTAAAATATATGAGCCGATGGGGGCCATTCTCATTCAAACCACCACATACAGATTGGTTCAAAATATACAAATGAGTATTTCAAAGGTCTGAGTGAAAACAAAAACAATGCAATCTAGTGTCATAATGTTTCTCATTTGAAAATAAGCCATTAAAAATGTATAAAGGTTGATGTTTTTAAAAACAGGAACTTGCTGAGCGTTGGTGGCTCACACCTTTATTACCAGCCTTGGGAGGCAGAGGCAGGTGGATCTCTGTGAGTTTGAAGCCAGCATGGTCTACAAAGAGAATTCCAGGACAGCCAGAGTCACTACAGAGAAACCCTGTCTCGAAAAAACAAAAAACAAAAAACTACAAAACGAGGGGGAGCACAACATTACAAAATACCTTTTAAAAGAAGACATTAACATAAAAAGATAGAGCAACACAGATGGAGATATATGTTCAGTAAATACTCAGTACATTATGATATAAAACCCACAGTCGTACTTAAAGCACATCTTGCTTGACTGAGTATATTGAATTTTTCAAGAAAATGAACCTAAAAGTAAATGAAAATAATTGTATTTAACACGTTTATCACCACATATAACAAGAAAACGTAAAATAAATTTCTTTTATGTTTAAGCAGTTTATCACTCATGTAATTATTAACACTGTAATAGAAATATTTATGTTTTATTCAGCTTTTATTAGCATTTCAAACTTATAAGTGTTGCAGACAATATGTGGGAATATTGAGTGCTGGATGATGAATGCCTCATGCATAAGCACATGATCACATATATATGTAGAGAACATATATCCTGATACACACAGGCGCATGATCACAGTTTGAAAGCTTGTTTTAATAAACCAGAGCCCTTATGTTATTTTAAAATAAATTCTGCATGCTGCTTCTCTGCCAGCCTTGTTCCTAATATCACACTCTCCCCTTTGCCCATGGAATACACGACAGTCTGCTCTCTGTTTCTGTACCACATAGAACTTTAGGCACACCTGTCCTCTTTCTCGGCAACTCTCTCTCCTCTTGTGTTCTCCTGTATGGGATTCATCATCAGATCACACTTGCACACGCCCTTACTATAAACATTAACAGCTAACGTCTGACTACAAGAACGATTATGATGTGGCAGAATTTTCCACAGGATAGTAGTTTTCAGGCCAAAAATAAGGATGAAATGTGAGACGGAGGGATGCGACAGATAGGTAGATAGATAGCTGATAGATAGATAGATAGATAGATAGATAGATAGATAGATAGATAGATATGGATGATATAGATAGATAGCAGATAATGTAAGAAGAGTACACAGGAGCTACAGAGGGCGCTGGGTTCAACAATGTGGCTAAGGAAGATCCCTAATCCCTGCTGCTTTAGGCTTTCCAGGTGCAGCCAGTTGGGGCTGAAGTTCCCAAATCCTTGTTAAATCTCCTCACCTGTGTTCTCTAGGAGGCCAATGAATTCCTGGGATCTGCAGGGTAAAATGTATTGGAACTGAGCCTCTGGTTGTTATTACAACCTTACAGGGTTAGACATAGGCTTTGTCTTCTCTTGGATATAAAAATTTGCAACAAGCCCATTTAAAAACAATTATGGGACTTTCTTTTGAGAACCTGGGTTTTATTATTGTAAGTGACTTTTTATCTGAACTGAAGTTCTTCTTTTAATAGATACTCATTGTGGACAGAAAAGGATGTTAGCACAATGCTGACCTGAACTTTATGTTAAACCAATCAACTGTTGTCTTCAATGTGTTTCTAAAACAAAAAATGTCTGCAGTGCTAGCACTTGTAATCTCAGTGTTTACTGTTCACCTTAATAATAAGAAGCTGTGTCTCCATGAATTCATAATCATTCAGTATAGGTTTATTTATACCCTGGTTTTAATAGAACAAGTCTCTAAAAAGTTAAGAGGATGTGAATTTCAGGATAATTTTCGAATTTACATATAATTATTTACTGAGGGAAGCTGAAGGCCATAGTTAAAATCATAGAGCATGTACGTTAAATTCAAATGCTAATTAATAATGGAGCCTTGGTTGTTTGAGATTACAATGCAATTACAACATTTTCGCCTTTCTTTACTCACATTCCAAGCTCCAATATGCCCCATCTTACTCTCTTACAAGCTCATGACCTCCTTTGAAATTGACAGTTATTAATTTATATATTTAAATACTTTTTATATATTATCAATACCTATTTGAAATGTAGATATATATATGTATTAGGAATCTCTCTATGTATGACTTCGGAATCTCTCTACCTATATATTACTATGTATAGGGATATTATACTAGGAATATAGATTCATAAATTATATATAAACACAACCTGCTCAGTGTGTATAGTGTGACTTGTATGTGTGTTTTCAGGGATGGTCATTTGGTCTTAGATAACTATTTACATTGTCCTGCCCTTTGGAAGAACTTTTCTTCCTCTGTTAGCATTCTTTGTGAAAGTGCTCCTGGTGTGGCTGAGGTCTTATGAGATTTCCCCATTCACTTTAACACACCTATTGTTGTCCTTGATCAGCACATACTTAGACAGTCATGTTGGTGAGATCTTATAAGGCATTATGATCTACCCTTGACATTCCTATAGACACAATCTCACAGCAAACTCCCAGATCCTCAGGCTCTTACTATCTTTTGTCCCATACTTTTTACTGAACTCTGAAACTTAAGTGTGGGAATTTTATTGTAAATGTATCCATTGGGACTGGAATCTACAGTTCTTCATTTTGATTGCTTTTGTGGTCTTCTATAATTGCCTGCATCTATTGCATAGAGAAGTTCCCCTGACGAGGTGTATTGAATAGATATGATTTTATGTGTAAGGATAGATATTAAGAATGTCTAGGGACTATGCTGTCTTAGTAAAGTGGCAGTAAGATTCTACTCCAAGATACAAGACTTACATACCTCTTGGTTGTTGATTTAGTTTCCCGGTTCTTGAGCAGGAACTATGACCAATTACAGCTAATAACACAATATGGAGAAGCTCCTAGCCTGTGCTGTAGACACAAGAGCAAAAGAGTCACCACAGCTAAGAGAGAAGCCACAGGAGCAATGGTCTTAGCATTTTATAATCTCTTGTTTTCATTTAATAATGGAAATGGAAAGAATCTCTTTTACTTAATATATTTCATGTCTTTTTATGAAATGCCAATGAATTCAAGGTTAACGGGTGATAATAAAATTGCAGATTGTAAGCAAATCATGATTTTAAATACGGAGCACAGAGCAATGCAAGGAAAAGCAACGAATTGGAGGAAGCATTTAGATTAAAGGCGTGTAAATGTGCAGATTTAAAGAGCAGTGAGGATGCTCAGCTAGACTTCAGAGAGATGGACATGTGACATATTTCATCACATTGTGGTCAAGGGTTGCATATAGTTATCCTTAGTCAGTCCTTCTGATTGACGGATATTTGACATTGCATATTAAAACAAATTATTATTATGTCTACATTTTAACTTAGGATTCAACCTATCATGTAGCAATTGGTATAAGATTGTGTTCATAAAAGATTACTTTTTTGAAAATCTGATATGCTTTAGTATAATCACACAAACACAAATGAAATGTTATACACTGAATTAAAATAGAACAACAATCTACATATGCATATTTTGAATTTTTTTTGCCAAAATTGTTTGAGGACAATAAAATAATTCACTGAAAACACATTATTGTAGAAGTTTATTTTTAGTTGTTTCTAAAATAATGTTCTGCCTTCTTGGTTGAGGGGCTGCGGGATACTTGATTGGTCATGGTGTGCATGTGCTGTCCATAGAACACCTGAGGATTCATGAATCAATACAAACACCTGAGCTCAGATGCTCATGGTCTACTGCCCAGTATGGCATTTGCCATGAGGGTGGTTCCCTGTGCTGAGGTCTGGCTGGGATTACATCTATGAAAATGCCTCCTTGTCATCTTTGGTGATCCCACACAACAGACTACTACAATAACTGATGCCTGCAATGTGGGGCATGACATCAGGCCAGCAATCCAACATGGAGACATGGAAGAAGAAAAACAAACTCCGGACCACACAGAATCTGCTTTGTTTGGTTTTCTGGAACCCTGTCCAGATAGTGGTGGAGCTGAGGGAGTGTTGACAAGACACATGTGCTATGGAGATGAGAAATCCATCCCCCAAGGGAACCATCCTGCAGAAAAGGTTCCCAGCTGTTTTTCCTGCAAACCAGACTCTATCTTAAATCTAGAAAGTGTTTCCTCAAATACAGCACACAAGCTATTCCTGAACAGGCTGAGGTTGTATCTTGGGCAGTAAACTGAACTTAGTAGAGTAAGGGTCACCCAGGTGGTACTTTTTTTTGAAGGCATGAAGGGGTCTTTGGAGAGCAGCTGAGGCTTGACAGTATGAGAGGCCAGAAGAGGCCACTGGTAAAAGTGCAGCCTCAGTACAGTTGAAGGCCCAGATTGAAAGGGTCATGATGAGATGCTGAGGCTTGAAACACAGGAGAGGAGAGCCCATGGGGGGCTAATGGTGAAGGTGCAGCCCAACTGCAGTATGGGCCTCCATCAGTTTTGGAGATGCCAGTGCCATGCGATGACCGTCAAGGACAGCAGTCCACCTGGAGTGGAGCTAGCCAGAACCTGGAGTACAAGCAGTGTGTGCTGCACAGGGCAGAGCCAGAGAAGTTACCCAAACTTGTAGAGGATCCCAGAAGATTGTGAATGAGTTCCAGATAATTGGACATCAATAATTGTTTTCTGTTTTCCCAGGGCAAGTTGAAAAGTTGATACATGTATGGTGTGGTGTGGTCCTGTGCCTCAGCAACCCCATGGTTGTTCCTCTTGTAGGTAGTTTTCCTGGTGTAGAGTTAAACTGTGTTGTAAGATAGAGCATCTTTGGATTCACTCATACAAATAGGGGAATTGTTTTACAAGTTTATTTTTTATTGTGTTTAAAATATTGTTTTTGCATTGCTGGGTCAGGGGCTGCCTAGCTTTTGGCATTTTGTATTGGCTGCTAGTGTCTGGTTTATGTGGAGAATGTTGGATTGCTTATGATCACATGCTATCAATAGAACACCTGAGGAATTCTGAATCAAGAAAAACACCTGAGTCCAGGTGCTCAGGGTTCTTCTGTCCAGTATGGTGCTGGACAGGACATTGGTTGTCTCTGCCGAGGTCTGGCAGAGACTACACGTGTGAATATGCCTCTGTCTTCCTTGCTGAGCCACCACAGCAGCATACAACTCAACCTTGATCCAAATATTAAAGATATGAGATCAGTGTGAGTCTAAGAGAGAATATTCATGAATCTCTCAACTGAAAATATAACATGAATCTTAACAGTGTATATGGGAGAAGAATGTAAATTTTCATCATGAACCAGGTGTTGTGCTAGACATCTTTAAACCCAGAAGAGTGGAGGAATTTGTAATCAGTTCACTATGAGTTCAAAATATCCAGCTCTTCACAGGTTTCAGAAAAGCCTGGAAACATACAGGTTCTGAACTCACAAAACACCATGTTGATTTCAAACATGAAAAACTTCGATAGCTCTAGTTTAAGGAGACTCTTAAACAAATGGAAGAAGTAATATTAACCCAAAGAATCAAATCCATACAGTAAGTGTGTTATGCACCTTTAGAATAGAGATGGACAGGACATTCATCTTTGTAACTAACTGTTAACATAGGGTCTATGCTTTGTTTTGAACTAGGTTTTGAGAGCATTACTTATTCTAGGATGTGGTCTGTTCCTGATATTCTCAAGGGAGTTCCTATCTGGTCTTATCAAGATAATGTAGCACTTAGGGGCAAAAATGAAGCCAAGGAGGGCTACACTAGAGGCCAGGATAGAGAAGGCTTCCATGGCCACCATGACCTTCCCCTTGGTGCTGTGGTAGACAGGGAGGAAGGTGACCCAGACACAGAAGAACACCAGCATGCTGAATGACAGGAACTTGGCTTCGTTGAATGTGTCAGGCAGATTCCTGGACAGGAAAGCCATTGTATAACTACCAAGTGCCAAGGAGCAGAGGTATCCCAGGACACCGTGGAAGGCCAAAGCTGAGCCCTTGTTGCACACAATGATGATGTGGCCATGTTCGGCATGAGCATCTTGGTCAAGGAAGGGAGGAGAGGTTCCCAGCCAGATTCCACAGAGGACAAGGTGAATCAGAGTACAGATGGGGATGATGAGGTTTGGGGCCTTTGATGTTATCAACCACCTCATTGCTCTCCTTGGAAAAGTGACCTTGAAGGCAATGACCACAGTGATAGCTTTGGCCAGCACAGTGGCAAGAGCCACGGTGAATGCCACTCCGAAGACGGTCTGCTGCAGGACACAGGTGGCAGCACTGGGGCGGCCAATGAAGAGCAAGGAACAGAGGAAACAAATGGTGAGTGTGATGAGCAGGGTGTAACTGAGGGCCCTGTTGTTAGCCTTGACAATGGGAGTGTCTCTGTGCTTCACAAACAGTCCAAGAACCATGGCTGTGATGACAGAGAAGCACAGGGCTGTGGTTGTAAGAGACATCCCCAGGGGGTCCTCATGGTCCAGGAAACTCACAGCTTTCTGGAGGCAGTGATTCTTCTCCGTGTTTGCATAATGACTTTCTGGACACTTCATGCACTGGTCCATGTCTGGTGAGAAATGAAGATGATCATGAGTCCATGCTGATATGATCCCATTAATCCTAAACCATTTCTCTGTACTTGTTCATTGGATTGTTTACCTTAGTTACCTTCCTTCTCTCATGTACAACAAAATAAGCATTCTGTAGGGAACTATTACATGTTTATACTTCTCACATTCTTATAGACATTTCATTTAGATTTTATTTATAAGCACATACAATGTGTGCGAATCCAAGCACCCACTCACCTCCTCCTCCACTCCTCTCCTTCTCTCAGTTTCACCTCCCATGTGCTCTACATCTCTTCATTTTCCTCTTTAACGCCCACTGAGCATACTTAGTGATGCCAGGGTACAGATGTTGTGGGGGAATCTACTGGAATATGGAGATCATTCCAGAACCCACATCCTTAAAGAACAGAGATGTTTGTCTTCCAGTAGAGGTTAACTGCCTGAAGCTTCTCTTTAAACCCATCTTTATAGAGACATAAGTCAAACACACCTAATGCCTTTTATCTCATGTTCTTTCCCTGCCTTTTGTGCTATTTCCAATGCTGATTGCAATGCATTAAACTACTTGGCTTTTGACATGGCCTCATAATTTATAATTTCACTATGAATTAGATATATGAGTTCTACAAAAGAGGGAGAATAATAATATTTGAAATTCTTTTCATTAATGTTTTCATTAATATTGCTTCTAAATTTTCTCATCTTCACAGAATGCTTTGTATTTTCTAAGTGAAGTAGGTAGAAAGTTTGGCAGATTTCTGGGGATATGCATATGATCAAAATAAATGGAATGAAACAGTCAAAAACATTACAGTTTAAAATGTCAAATTTGAGATAACCATAGTTGCAACTTTGTTAATAGGCATGGAAATGCTGATTTGTAAGAAATTTTCCATGCAATAGAAAGTGTCATGTGTGTGTTTATGACATGTCCTGCTAAATAGAGATTCCAGATTCCATTGCAAATCTTAGATCTTGGCACACCTCTACATTACACACTGTTCAAACTCCTCTGAGGCTGTTACTTCATGTACTGTTTCTCTCACATGGAGCATAACAAACAGGAAGAGAATCCTATTATTACAGAAATTTGAAGTTTTAGTTACTCCTGACAGTGAAAACTTATTTATTGAGGAAATCAAACACATTTTTCTAGTCTCTTGCCCTGTATGAAAAAGCTAGCTGGGAAGAATCATTATGAAGTTAGTATGTCCTAGACTCATGTGGGTTTCAATTGTTATCGAAATACAGTTAGAAAAAATCAAATTTGGATACTTAATTATAAGTATGCTTTATGTATGTTAAATTACATCTTGAAATAAAACTCATTGCTCAGTACAGAAGAATGGACGTTTCTGCAGCAAACTGTATCTACAGCTGATCCTAAATGTAAATCAATTATAAATTTCTGTGGCTGCTGTGCACTTTTTCAAGAGATTGCAATGCATATTTCATATCCTAAATAAGAGAATAAATACAATTGTCTCTGATATCTCTTCAGATAGATTTTAGTTGCTAAGATAATGCCAAACCCTACTGGAGAGGAGAAACCATTCTCTGTAAGATTTCTGCTTACCTGTCTCATTGGAAATCTCGTCTTCTGGACAAGGAGTGCAATCATAGCAGCAGACAGCTTTCCCCTCCATGGAAATTTTCCTGAATCCAGGACGACATCTCTTATTGCACACAGAGTGAGGAATCTGAGAAGATTGAAAGTGAGGCTATCAAATGCTCAGGGTTTTTTTTTCTCAATAGATATTGTTTGGGATTCTAATTAATTGTCAAGTTTTATTTCTATAAAGGCAGAAAATGTTTTTGAAAGTCTGCTCTTTACACAAGGTTGCTGTGAGAATTTCCAGAGTGTTAGTTTGGAGCATAATAAGGCAGGGTCAAGTTTGAGCAAGGTAGGTAATTAATTACATGACCCAGAAGGGAAAGTAGTCTCTACTGAATCTTCCTGGCTGTGCACTTACTATTACGCTGAGAAGAGTTTTTCCTACCAAGATTATGAATCTTGATTTCAACTTTACAAGACTTAGAATCTTCATAAAAGCAAATTTTGGAATATTTCTGCAAGAAAACATAAGGAGGAGTTTAAAGACTCCAGTCTAAAACTGTCAACATTCCATGGTCTGTTCTCTCCGAATGAATGTAAAGAAGAATGCAGTGAGCTATGGTATTTGCTGTTTTCAGGTAACATAGGATATGATGTCCCCTGGAACCTCAGAGTCCTAAAACCTTAAATTTCCAAAGGTAATGGCTGCATCCTCATACTTTAAGTCACAGGTACACTTTAAGTCCTTTTAGTTATTTGTTCATGTGCAGTAGCCAGACAAGAAAAAAACATATACATGTGAGCACCAAACCCTTACACCATCAAAGAAGCTGAAGTGAAAACTGATAACCAATTGTGTCTGACCTTGTAAAGCGCGGAGTCTGAATGAACAAACAAGACAGGTATTTACACACATTGGAGGAATCCTAATAGAGACACTCTGTGTTGGTTTGAAGCTAAAGTGTCCCTAATAGGCACAGGCCTTTGACTACTTATTTCCCAATGTTGGAGCTATCTGAAGACTTGTTGAAACGTTAAGCGTTGCAGACTTACTCCAGAATTATTCCAGTGGTAGTGGGCTTTGAACAATTACAAGCCTCAGTCCAGTTCTGCTTTTGCTCTCTACTTGCAGACTGGGGACTGAGATGCTTGGTTTCAAGTTCCTGCCTTTGTTTCTGTTGCATGAATTGAGATGTGTCCTGACCACATTGGACTTTTGTACCTCTAGAACCATAACTTAAAGAAAAACTTTCTTCCAAAAGTCACTTTTAGTCATGGTGATAGGTTACAGCAACAAAACATAGCTATTATACAGTTTTGCACTGTGAATCCTCAGTCACTGTGTTTTCTACATCAGAATATGCTGTGAGACATGATGGAGATTGGGCTTCCAGCTTCTCAGATGTTGAATTATGTAACATTGACAAAACTTAACCCCTGGATGATTGAAAACTAACAGACTCCTTTAAACTCACAAACATCTAATTTTAAGAATTGGGGAGTGATACAATAAGCTATACTGATAGTTATGGTTTATTCTTCCTTACTGGGAGGTGTACAGCAATGGACTTTAAGCGAGAAGCCAAGGGTTATTGTCCTGGGGAATATACATGTGTTACTATGATAAATTACTGCGCTGAGATGATACATAACCCACCTCTGAAAATCTCTTTGGCCATTGTATCATCTTCTCAGATATAGACAACTGTTGACCCTGGGGAGCATTGGGAGAAAAGGATCCCACTTTCACCTGTAGTCCAAGACCCTTTGGGAAATTCCAGAAGTTGAGAATGTCATACTTAACATCTAACTTCCTTTTCCAACGTAAATCCATGTTGTCTCCCACACTGAGCTTCCTCAGGAAAGGGTGAAGCTGAGAGAGACATAAGAACATATTGTAGATCAGGCTTGAGAGGTTGACCAGAAACAAATTATAGAGAGATTCTCATGGTTTATAGTCTCTGCTGTGAGACACCATACTCACAGAGGTATGACTGAGGTTGAGTAATGGTTGCCTGGGTGACTGGGATGTCATTCTACCTCTGACTGGACAATCAGCTAAAGAAAGAGCTCTACCCAAAGGCAGGACAGGAATCAGTGAGTATTGAATGAGCCAAGCCTCAATTTCTCTAAGAAAGCTGCCCCCACTTGCTTTCAGTGTATTTTCTAATTCAAAACTCTTACCATGAGAAGATAGTGAGGTTATTTTTGACACAATCTTGATTTTTACTAAAATCATTTGCCCATTGCCACTTGGAAGCCATTCCTCAGCCATAGGCACACACGTATCTGCACTATGTGCAAGGCGAGCTAACCAGTGAACTCTCCTGAGATTTTAACCTAATAAATTTCAATATGTAACATCTAATTTGGTGACTTTGGATACTCTTAGAATTTCATATTGCTGATGCTCCAATACAGTGGAAGGGACAGTACCTGCCAGGGGAAGAACGTCATTTCTTCCCCATTTCCATTCGGCTGCATTTGTGCTTGCTGCAGACTCATCTCATGTAGACTGTGGGCCACAGCATACACAGCATTGTATATGTTGTAGCTCTCTTCACTCATGTCCATGTCAAAAATATCTCTAGGCAGGAATTCCAAGGAAGCATTGGGTTGGCAGCCCTCCAAGAGCTGACAATCAAGCTCTGAAAATGGGCATTTGTAGAACAAAAACCACCACTTGGGAAGATAAATGTCTTCTGGGTATTTGTAAGGATTAACTGTTTGGATAAAATTTTTAAATTCAATAAACTGCTCATGTTGGTGTGAAAAAATGAGACTTCCGTGGAATGAATCTAGCAAGAAATAATCACCATGGTTAGTAGTATCCCACTGAGAGTTCATGACAAATACTTTCCCTGTAAAAAGTTGTTGCCCTAGGTTTTGCATTAAACCTTGTAGAGAATCAGTGTCACCAAAAATGATGATGGTATTCACCAATGATTCCTGGACTTTCCCAAATGTTTTCCAGAGTTTGTTGGAGAATGAAGTCCAGGTGCCTGGGATCATTTCCACAAAAGCTAGGCAAACTTGATTGTTCTCCAGGTTTTCTCTTAAATCAGAGAGGAACTGAATTCCTCTATGGTCATCTGGGAGAAGCACACCAACCCAGGTCCAGCCAAAATGGAGCATCAACGAGACCATGGCAAGGGACAGAGATGTGCTTCGTGGGGCCATCTGGTAGAGAGAATTGTACTGTCCTGGGTCACTCAGGATAGAATCAAAAGGACCAACAGTGAGCTGGAGAGAAACCAGAATGAGTTACAAGAGGAAAAACAGTGGCGTCCAAGACAGTCTCTGTATTGAAGTACCAGGTGTGAGTGGTCAGCATGAGAATTAGTTCAAGCTGACTGTACAGGCAAATTTCTCACTGAAGTTTCCAGAAAATTCCTGATCAGCCCTTCATTTTTATGATTCTTTCTTATCTCACCCTTCCTCCATTTCCTTTCCTTTCCAACTGACTGAAATGTGGCCCCTTCTCCAATTGTCTGTCCACTTGTAATTGGTAGCTTAATAATTCAAGCTTCCCTCTTTTACATACACCTGAATTGTCACCAATGTAGACCTGGCTCTTTTTCCCACTCCAGTTCTCACCTGTGGGAATTTGTAGAGGTGCAGCAGTGTTCCGATGTAGGCAGATGCGGCCCATGACGGTCCTGTGAGTGCAGCAGCAGACTTGCTCTTCTTTCTGCAGTTGTAATTACAGTATACATTGTTCATCCCTGTGAGCCAAATATGGGCATTCATGAGAATATTTTTCTCACTGTATGGGACATTATAAAAATCAAATCCCAGAGATACATTTGGTAAAAGATGAGGGTTGCTGTTGATCTCTTCAATGGCAAACACCAGGGCCAGAACCAACTGGTAGTTTTTAAATCTATACCTGCATAAATGGAAGGAAAATAAACCAGGGGGAAGTTATAGATCACTCACAGCTGCAGGTTTACTACAGGGATTTTTCTAATTCAAATAGTAGTGTTTATATAAATTCCATACTTAAAATCCCATAAATGCCTGAAATTGAAGTCATTATGTTGTGGCATTCTGACAAGTCTTGTAGGTATGACTCTCATTATTGACAAATCCTCGTGAGTTCACTTACTCTTTTTGTATTTAGTAGGCAAAAATTCGGCCCATGTATGTGAATACAGCTCCTTACATAATAACAACTCCTGATGCTTTTTTTTAATATCTTAACTTGTACTGTTAGAAAAATGAATCCATAGTTACTTAATTAAGATACTCTACTTTCCAATATAATCTCTTAATCGAAGAATAGTATTGAGTTAATCTGACATATCTAGATAAATAGGTTTCATTCTTTGACAATATTATCTTTGTGCAGTTTATGTTATTCTCTCTGTGTGTATGTATATTGATTGTGTGTGTGTGTGTGTGTGTGTGTGTGTGTGTTTAAATATAAATGTTATCAGCACAAGCAGCAGGAAAACCACCACTGGCAATGTTGGCTTTCCTCTCTTTTCTAGAGGGTGTCTACTCGTCCCGTTGCCTGGCATCTCTATTGAACTCTCTCAGGGGTTCTTGTGTATCCGTCCTCCTTTCCTCACACAATTTCTGGATGGCAGATATGCACTCATGCGTTTTCTGGGGATATGAAGTCAGTAAACTCAATTGCACCAGAAGCATCTTTACTTTCTGAAACATTCCTCATTTTAGTGTCCAATTCTGAAATTATAAGAGTAGGATTCACTGGTAATACCATGATCTAAGAAAGCATCAGGTGCCAGGCTTTAGAAACCTAGTTCTGCGGTATTTTTAGGGAAGTAAAAAAGAGTCTCCCCCAAAAAATTATATAGGGTGTTGCTAATGCCCTTGATATCTTCCAAAAAGAGCAGATAAGACCTTATTGCTGAAGACTTCACACACTTCAGACGATATGTGGGAGTGAGTACCTGAATTTACTGAAAGCCCCCATCATGTGGGCATGGGCCCTAGAGGAAAGACTACTACTGCCAGTTTTCTAAACCCGTATCATTATGAAATGCAATCTAACCTTACCCTTCTATCCACATAACAGTACAGCTCTGATCTGTATAAAGAAATTCTTTGTGCAGCAGACACAGACCGTTACAGGATGCCATGACCGGTAAAAGCCTCAGGGTTTCTGTCCCCAGTCAGTACATTCACAACCACTACATGTAAGGACCAGGGAATATTGAGGAAAAGGAGGAAGATGATGGTTCTGAGCCCGAGCGTCAGGACAGATGCTGCAACACGTCCTCTGCAAACTAAAGAAGACGAGGCGAAGAGGCTGGTGGGGGTGAACTTTGCAGATTTGGTTGGGTGTTTGGGGTATTAACATGACTGAGCTGTATCACTTGAAGTTCATAAGGGTATGAATTTAAGGTCTTTTCTTTAATATATGGAATTTTGGAAATTGTTCTTTGTTGTTCCAGAACTTGATGTGAAGACCCTCCTTCTAAAGACACTCTATAGTTGAGTCATAAACATGCCAAGCAAGCTGGTACTGGAAGGGAATCTTTTTCCCTACTGGATAGCTTTGACAGTCCTGAGTGGTTCTTTTTATGAAAACAAAGAGAAATCTATAACATCCAGCTGTGAACCCTGCCAGCTTCAAAAACTACTGATCTAATAACAGCAACAAAAATGTTACCCAAGTACTCAAATCATGCTCAGATTGCATCTCAGGCCCACTCTGTAAGAAGAAACTCATACCTTGCAATGTGATCTGGATCGAGAAACTGTGACTAGTGAGGTTTAAGCCAGAGGTGGGTGTATAATTATATTATTGTGTTAAATAGGCATAGCATCGACATGTTTCCTAAGAATTTATTGCTCAAACTGTACATCAGAGCACCTATCAACACTGATTAGGGAAACTTCTTCCTGAAGGTGCACATTAACAGAGACCTTCAGTTGGTCATTTTGGAGAGAATAAGGCACTTTGTTGTGCTCAGATCTAAAAGGGACATGCATAATATTCATCCCCAGAAATCTCTTTGGTCCTTAAAGAAGAGTAGGCAGAAAGATTGTAAAGCCAGAGGAAGTAGATAATTATTGGAAACCCATTTTCCAGAGTCCAGAGGAGTTGTGCATATGATTGCACAGCATCTGTGACAGCATGGACAAGACCTGGATAAGCTCAAGACAGAAAAAAATAATCCCAGCATGGAGGGGAGAGTTTACTGTGAATTCCTAGCTCTAACTGAGGAGTTCTGATATTTGACAGCTAGTGTGAGAGAGTCAGTTATCATCCACCATGTGACCCCTGGTGGGTTTCCCACACTCCAGGAGGTTCCCGTCACAAGAATAATTGAGTAACACCTACAGGCCCTTAGGGGAGAGAAGAAGGAATTTCAAATTCTGGCTAAAACAAATGTTGATGTGGAGCATTGCTTGCAGAGTGAGGTCATGGAGGAGAGAAGATAAGAAAGACACACAGTGTATAAATTTATAATTGATAAAAATATTTGAAAACATATGAAAGAAGTCTGAACTTCCAAAATCATAAATAAGTGAATCATGTAGAGTGAAATGAATTAGGTCACAAAAGTGTTTAATTATGTTAACTAAGAAAAATAAATATATTTTTTATCCTGTAGATAATGTAGATTTATATGAATATATATATATATAATGAATAATGTTTAAGAATTTCATATATGTATACAACGTCTTTTGAATACATTTTAGTCACAATTCTTGTTACATTTTCCGTGAAAAAATCAGCAGTAGACCCCAAATGCTTTCAACCCTAAGTAATTATGGGGAGAGGGAACCTTTTGTCACCCAATTTGATCATTTTTCTTGGATCCCTGTATTTTTCTACAATACATTGTACATTAAAATATAGTACTACATATACAATCATAAAACATTTTTGAAGCTTGAGCACAATATTATTAGAGGTTAAAAAAAACCCAAAAAATTCCAAGGGAGCAAAGATTAAAGCATAGCAGATGCCGAAAGAGGACAATGGCCAGAGAAGCAGAAAGCTGTGATTAAGCTGCTTGAGTTAAGGATAAACAGCAGTCAGACACAGATGGACAAACAGCCACATGGCAAGAAGATGGCTTCAGAGAAAGAGAAAGGTGGCCTGAGTTATCACAGAAGCATACCTAAGTTGGAGCCGCCCTCCTAAAGAGACACACTAGCAAAGCAAATTAATTTTGGATTTTCTGAGTTAGCACCCAGTGGTGCTCAGAATCAAGGAGAGTCCTGACACACTCGAGTAGATAAATGTTGTAGTTAAAAATAGAGAAAAGTAGATAGAAATAAATTTAAGGAATATTTCACATTCTTTAAATACAATGAATCTTTATTTTGTTGTCCATATATAGGTTAAGTTGATTTTTAGGAATGTATTTAAAATGGCCAGATGTTCTAAACATGCATAATTCTTCAGAAAACGTGACAGGCTATTCAGGACTGCCAAGAGTCAGAGAAATAGTTTTCCATAGGGAAGAGCATAACAATTGGTCCAATAGCTACTTGTCAGCCTTGAAAATATCCATAGATATAGTTGGAGTGGTTGCATTTAGGACCACGCGTGTCCACACACACTTATGTTCATGCAACCATGATTTTTGTAAAGAACCATGAATTCCAAAGATAGGAAGAACAACTATTTAGAAAGGTAAGGAGGGAAGAAAGGAAAGAAAGACAAGAAGAATGGCTACAATTACATGATTTAAAAATTAAATGAACTAATAAATTTTGAAACAAGCAACACATTGTAGAATAATTTAGAATACGCTGCAAAAAATGTGTTTGCATTTTGATGTATAAAACTTCTTACACAAGGGGCATATATAATAGAAGAGAAAAACTTTTAAAATTCAAATTGTGAAAGATATTATTTATTTGGTACGTGATGTTTTTAAATCAAACTATTCAAATAAGAATACAGTTGGTGTAATCTACTTTGACAAACCAGTTCAACATCATTTTTAAGTTCATGGGATGGACTCCTTCTCCCTCCTATACATTTCCTGAGAAAACTCCAACTGTAATGGGAAGGATAGGAACCACCACGTATAACAGGTTTTACTTTGTGGGATGAAAATATGGCTCAGTCATTGCAGGATCCTGGCACTGGATTTCAGTAGCTGAGTTTGATCCCAAACACATATGGTGCAACGAAAGAATATCCTTCCAACCATGTTCTCTAACCTGCTCATGTGATCCGTGGCATGAATATGCATGCCACACAAAGAAAGATGAATGTGTTATAAAAACATTTTGAAAAAAATCAGAGAAAGACAGAGACTCAGAGAGACAGCACATTCCCTCTTTGAAAACACACATGCACTTTCACACATTGTAGTAAAGAATGCATTCAGAAGCCTGAGAGAATGCTGTCAGCTATGAAATACATACACCTTCATGTGTTTCACCCTGTAAGAAAAAGTTAGGAAATGTCGTGAACAATGGAAGATTTTGAGGAAGGAAAGAAAAGGGGGAAAGACACACATGTTCATATTTTATAGCAACAGAAAAACTTTCCTCTTGTAAATTTAGTTTGATTTTATTTCTAACTTAATAAGAAACAACTCTATGCGGCCACAATTACAATCAATGTGTCTTATGAACACAGCAATGAACACGAGAAGAAATCTTATGAGAAATGCATTGAGCAAACAGACACTGGAAAAGTGTCTGAGACTCAGAGGTTAGCAGGTAGTCAATTTATTATAAAACATCAACATCTAAGACAGGCAGAGGTATTTTGAGAGGAAATAATTGCTCCCAACTTCTACATTGCACACCCCTAATTCTAAATCATGTTGTCTGACACAGGCAAACTGGAGACTCTAGCATCACATCTGACTCTCAGGACTCACAGCTTTCTGTGGCATCGTCTCTTTTCAGAGGCGTTCATAGAGACTGCTAGAATGCCCCGAAGAACAAGGTTAACCTTTGATAAAAGCATTCTTCCTCTAAAGACGTGGCATGAGAAACTTGCAAAACTGTGGCTGAAAACACAGTGCAATGTAAGATCACAAGATTTCAGTTAGCACACTTGAAAACAAAAATCAATAACAAACAGTCAAACTTCTGTCCTCTGCTCTAAAAGAAGCAAAGAAGTGAGTGGGACCATAAAATTACATACTGATTTGAGGTCAGAGAAGGGGTTGGCATGGAGACACAAATAAGAAGCATGGAAGGTAGAATCCATGCATCACCTAGGTCATAGTAAACATGAATTATGAAACAGGGCACATGAGTAATGAAACTTACTGTATGTGAATGTCGCCATAATAGTGTACCAATTGTGCATGAGGAACTTTTTTGCCTGTGTAGAACTTATGAACTGGAAAAAATGCACCAATCATCAGATCTCCTTCATGGTGAAAATCTTCTTTGATTGTAAAGTAACACTTATCGTTTTTAGAGGCATACACAGAACTGGGATAATTCAAGACCCCAACAATAAAAACCCAAGAAAACACCCCACCAACACACATGTCTGCCAAGCTGTAAGTCTGAAGGATGCAGATCCAGTGTCTAGGAGGTTTATGTATACTTAGCTCATATGCGTGTGATCATTTGTGCTGCCAACTTTGCTGACAAGGGGGGCTGTCACACTAATCATTCTGAGATTTTTTTCTGATGATTCATTCATTGCGTTGAGAATTCTAGAACTTCTTCCCTTAGGCTCTGCATCTGTGGCCCGGTATTCATGGAAAAAACAAGCTGAAAAATATGCTTGTGGATCTTTTCCCAATGCAACAGGTACCATAATTTCAGCCAAGACAACAGACAGGAGTAAGAGCTCAGGGATGAATTATACTTTGGATAATTAGGGCAGAAGTATGAAGGACAAAACTTTTCATATGAAAACAATTGAGGTTGGTAGGACCATGCCACATCAGAGGATGCCACGGTAGACGTAATGTGAAAAGAAAAAGGCCGAAAATTCCATACCAGACCAAAACAACCAAAAGTTTTCGCCCTCATGCTTCCCCAAACCAGACCCAAACCAAACCAAAACAGAAAACAGCAGAGTCTACCTTGCATAATGTCGCTAGAAGTTTCTGAATCACCTTCTCTGCACATCTACATATCAAGACTGATATTCATACCCAACACAGTTTGAGAAAAGCAATGGCCTTGCTGAATTACTCACTTCCAAAAGCGCACTGAATTTCATTGTATAAAATGAGTTTCCTGATGACATTGTGAGCTTGGAGTTTCTGCAACTCTGCTCTACTTGTTCATCCTCAGTTAATCATTGAGAAGATGATACGTAGCTTCTGACACACACTGCATGAGGCAGTGGGTTTACAGCTACTTTCTCTGTTCTCAAATCATGAGGGTGTATGGGAAATCTTTCTCATTTCTCTGTAAAGCATAAGAATTTAAAGGCATCTCAATGTATCTGTCACTGAATGCACTGAATAAAGAAGTGGTGAACAGAGTTGTATTTCCTAATTCATAGGAGAAGGTTAGGGCAGTGAGGAGACTGTGGCTTATTCTGTAGCAATGGTTCAGTGCTCGAACCAATAGACAAGGTCCCAGAGGAAAGATGGAAGAGTGGAGTGAACGAAAACCTTCAGAGCCTTCCCCGAGTCTTGATAAATATTACTATTTCTTTCTGAGTCACGTGCACTAGAAAAGAGACAGAAACTTTAAGCACAATTGGAAATAATTGAGTTGACTCTCAGGTTTGGAATTCCCTCCCTCCTCTGTGCTTCACATCGAGATCGGTGCATTGAAGAGGATCTGAGATCCCATAAAGGAGAAGGAGATGCTATGTGAGTGTCCAGCGTGGGGGACTCCTTATGCACAGCACTGTCTGTGCTTTATCGCTTAGATCCGTGTCCCACTTCCTCCATCAAAGCTCTTTACTGTGTTGGTTTTGTTTCCAATTCTTGTTTCTAATGCAACCATTCGTCCAGGAATAAAACAATAATGAAGCAATTTTTTTTTTCTGGAATGATGAGCACTCTGATCTCAGGTCTTCAGTCTGTCAGTAGCCATGGTTAGCTTTTTCTTCTCTAAATATTTTCTTTTGAGTGTTGGGAGAATTATGGTTGCCTTGAATGCACTCAGAAAATACCTTGTACTGGACAGTATACAAAGGGATCTAAGTCATTTGACCCTGATTTACAAAACCCATGTCCTTTGAGAAATAGTACACTGCATGGGACGAGCTCAGATCTCCTGAGAAGGTGATTGACCCAAGACCTAGAATTGCTCCCGTGCACTAAACACCATCAGGTTCTCACCATCCCTGCATCACCATACTGCAGACAAGGCTTCCAATACCAAAAATGGTTTTTAGTATCCCGAATATTCTCCAACTCACTGCACACACACATCAACAGAGCAAACCTTAAACTGAGTACCTCATGTGACTTTGGAAAATCTCTAATACCGTCATGTGAAAATACACAATATTTGAAAAGCACATGAAAATTTAAGTCAATATGCAGCTTTACATGCTGAATTCTTTCATAAATGTAGAGTTAAAATGTGACAGCAACCTGTGCTGTGACTGTCATCATAGAAGCTACACTTGGTAGGGTTACAAGGACATGAGGAGGCACCTTTGAGACTGACAGCAATGTGTCCCCATGTGTGAGAAACCTGGTGTGTGTTTCATTTTTGAAAAGCCATTGAGAAATTCATGACTAACTCATGTTCTATTGCTATAAAGAAAAACCATAACCACTGAGACTCTTATGAAAGCGAACAAATTAGTTGGGTCTTGCTTGGAGATTTAGAGATTTAGCTCATTATCACCATGGCAGAGAGCATGGTGGCATGCAGGCAGACATGGAGCTGGAAAGGTAACTGAGAGTTCTACATCCAAATTCATAGTCAGCAGGGAGAGAAAGACTCTGGGCCTTGAATGGTCTTATGAAAGCTCAAAGCCCACCCCCATGACACATATCCTACAATGAATCCAACACATCTAATCCTGCCAAGGAACGCCAATCCCTGGTAACCAAGCCTTAAAATATATGAGCTGATGGGGGCCATTCTCACACAAACCACCACATACAGATTGGTTCAAAATATACAAATGAGTATTTCAAAGGTCTGAGTGAAAACGAAAACAATGCAATCTAGTGTCATAATGTTTCTCATTTGAAAATAAGCCATTAAAAATGTATAAAGGTTGATGTTTTTAAAAACAGGAACTTGCTGAGCCTTGGTGGCTCACACCTTTATTACCAGCCCTTGGGAGGCAGACACAGGTGGATCTCTATGAGTTTGAAGCCAGCATGGTCTACAAAGAGAATTCCAGGACAGCCAGAGTCACTACAGAGAAACCCTGTCTCGAAAAAACACAAACAAAAAACTACAAAACGAGGGGGAGCACAACATTACAAAAATACCTTTTAAAAGAAGACATTAACATAAAAAGATAGAGCAAGCACAGATGGAGATATATGTTCATAAATATTCAGTACATTATGATATAAAACCCACAGTCGTTACTTAAAGCACATCTTGCTTGACTGAGTATATTGAATTTTTCAAGAAAATGAACATAAAAGTAAATGAAAATAATTGTATTTAACACGTTTATCACCACATATAACAAGAAAACTTCAAGTAAATTTGTTTTATGTTAAAGCAGTTTATCACTTATGTAATTATTAATACTGTAATAGAAATATTTATGTTTTATTCAGCTTTTATTAGCATTCAAACTTATACGTGTTGCAGACAATATGTGGGAATATTGAGTGCTGGATGATGAATGCCTCATGCATAAGCACATGATCACATATGTATGTGGAGAACATATACCCTGATACATACAGGCACATGATCACTGTTTGAAAGCTTGTTTTAATACACCAGAGCCCTTATGTTATTTTAAAATAAATTCTGCATGCTGCTTCTCTGCCAGCCTTGTTCCTAATATCACACTCTCCCCTTTGCCCATGGAATACACGACAGTCTGCTCTCTGTTTCTGTACCACATAGAACTTTAGGCACACCTGTCCTCTTTCTCGGCAACTCTCTCTCCTCTTGTGTTCTCCTGTATGGGATTCATCATCTGATCACACTTGCACACGCCCTTACTATAAACATTAACAGCTACTGTCTGACTACAAGAACGATTATGATGTGGCAGAATTTTCCACAGGATAGTAGTTTTCAGGCCAAAAATAAGGATGAAATGTGAGACGGAGGGATGCGACAGATAGGTAGATAGATAGCTGATAGATAGATAGATAGATAGATAGATGGATAGATAGATAGATAGATAGATAGATAGTTAGATAGATAGATAGATAGGCAGATAATGTAAGAAGAGTACACAGGAGCTACAGAGGGCGCTGGGTTCAACAATGTGGCTAAGGAAGATCCCTAATCCCTGCTGCTTTAGGCTTTCCAGGTGCAGCCAGTTGGGGCTGAAGTTCCCAAATCCTTGTTAAATCTCCTCACCTGTGTTCTCTAGGAAGCCAATGAATTCCTGGGATCTGCAGGGTAAAATGTATTGGAACTGAGCCTCTGGTTGTTATTACAACCTTACAGGGTTAGACATAGGCTTTGTCTTCTCTTGGATATAAAAATTTGCAACAAGCCCATTTAAAAACAATTATGGTACTTTCTTTTGTGAACCTGGGTTTTATTATTATGAGGCACTTTTTATCTGAACTGAAGTTCTTCTTTTAATAGATACTCATTGTGGACAGAAAAGGATGTTAGCACAATGCTGACCTGAACTTTATGTTAAACCAATCAACTGTTGTCTTCAATGTGTTTCTAAAACAAAAAATGTCTGCAGTGCTAGCACTTGTAATCTCAGTGTTTACTGTTCACCTTAATAATAAGAAGCTGTGTCTCCATGAATTCATAATCATTCAGTATAGGTTTATTTATACCCTGGTTTTAATAGAACTTGTCTCTAAAAAGTTAAGAGGATGTGAATTTCAGGATAATTTTCGAATTTACATATAATTATTTACTGAGGGAAGCTGAAGGCCATAGTTAAAATCATAGAGCATGTACGTTAAATTCAAATGCTAATTAATAATGGAGCCTTGGTTGTTTGAGATTACAATGCAATTACAACACTGATTAGGGAAACTTCTTCCTGTAGGTGTACATTAACAGAGACCTTCAGTTGGTCATTTTGGAGAGAATAAGGCACTTTGTTGTGCTCAGATCTAAAAGGGACATGCATAATATTCATCCATAGAAATCTCTTTGGTCCTTAAAGAAGAGTAGGCAGAAAGATTGTAAAGCCTGAGGAAGTAGATAATTATTGGAAACCTATTTCCCAGTGTCCAGAGGAGTTGTGCATATGATTGCACAGCGTCTGTGACAGAGTGGACAAGACCTGCATAAGCTCAAGACAGAAAAAAATAATCCCAGCACCGAGGGGAGAGTTTACTGTGAATTCGTAGCTCTAACTGAGGAGTTCTGATATTTGACAGCTAGTGTGAGAGAGTCAGTTATCATCCACCATGTGACTCCTGGTGGGTTTCACAAACTCCAGGAGGTTCCAGGTACAAGAATAATTAACACCTACCAGGCCCTTAGGGGAGAGAAAGAGGAATTTCAAACTTGGGTGAAAATAAATGTTAAGGTTGAGCATTGCTTGCAGAGAGAGGTCATGGAGGGGAGAAGATAAGAAAGACACACAGCATATAAATTTATAATTGATAAAAATATTTGAAAACATATGAAAGAAGACTGAACTTCCAAAATCATAAATAAGTGAATTATATATAGTGAAATGAATTAGACACCAAAGTGTTTAATTATTTTAACTAAGAAAAATAAATATATTTTTTATCCTATAGATAATGTAGATTTATATGAATATATATATGTATGTATGTATATATATAATGGATAATGTTTAAGAATTTCATATATGTATACAAGGTCTTTTGAATACATTTTAGTCATAATTCTTGTTACATTTTCCATGAAAAAATCAGCAGTAGACCCTAAATGCTTTCAACCTAAGTAATTATGGGGAGAGGGAAACTATTGTCACCCAATTTGATCATTTTTCTTGGATCCCTGTATTTTTCTACAATACATTGTACATTAAAAACATAGTACTTCATATACAATCATAAAACATTTTTGAAGCTTGAGCACAATATTATTAGAGGTTAAAAAGAAACCAAAAAATTTCAAGGCAGGCAAAGATTAAACCATAGCAGATGCCGAAAGAGGACAATGGCCTGAGAAGTAGAAAGCTGTGATTAAGCTGCTTGAGTTAAGGATAAACAGCAGTCAGACACAGCTGGACAATCAGCCACATGGCAAGAAGATGGCTTCAGAGAAAGAGAAAGGAGGCCTGAGTTATCACAGAAGCATACCTAAGTTGAGGCCGCCCTCCTAAAGAGAGACACTAGAAAAGCAAATTAATTTTGGATTTTCTGAGTTAGCACCCAGTGGTGATCAGAATCAAGGAGAGTCCTGACACACTCGAGTAGATAAATATGTAGTTAAAAATAGACAAAAGTAGATAGAAATAAATTGAAAGAATATTTCACATTCTTAAATACAATGAATTTTAATTTTGTTGTCCATATATAGGTTAAGTTGATTATTATGAATGCATTTAAAATGGCCAGATGTTTTAAACATGCATAATTCTTCACAAAATATGACAGGCTATTCAGGACTGCCAAGAGTCAGAGAAATAGTTTTCCATAGGGAAGAGCATAACAATTGGTCCAATAGCTATTTGTCAGCCTTGAAAATATCCATAGATGTAGTTGGCGTGGTTGCATTTAGGGCCACGCGTGTCCACACACACTTATGTTTATGCAACCATGATTTTTGTAAAGAGTCCATGAATTCCAAAGATGGGAAGAACAGCTATTTAGGAAGGTATGGAGGGAAGAAAGGAAAGAAAGACAGGAAGAAAGGCTACAATTACATGACAATTTAAAAATTAAACCAAGTAATACATTTTGAAACATGCAACAAATTGTAGAATAATTTAGAATACACTGCAAGAAAGTATGTTTGCCTTTTGATGTATAAAACTTCTTACACAAGGGGCATATCTAAAATAGAAGAGAAAAACTTTTAAAATCCAAATTGTGAGAGATATTATTTATTTGGTACGTGATTTCTTTTAATCAAACTATTCATATAAGAATATAGTTGGTGTAATCTACTTTGACAAACCAGTTCAACAACATTTTTAAGTGCATGCGATGGACTGCTTCTCCCTCCTATACATTCCTGAGAAAACTCCAACTGTAATGGGAAGGATAGGAACCACCACGTATAACAGGTTTTACTACGTGGGATGAAAATATGGATCAATCATTGCAGGATCTTGCCACTGGATTTCAGTAGCTGAGTTTGATCCCAAACACACATGGTGCAAGGAAACAATATCCTTCCAACCATGTTCTCTAACCTGCTCATGTGATCCATGGCATGAGTATGCATGCCACACAAAGAAAGATGAATATGTTATAAAAATATTTTGAAAAAAGACAGAGAAAGACAGAGACTCAGAGAGACAGCACATTCCCTCTTTGAAAACCCATATGCACTTTCACACATTGTAGTAAAGAATGCATTCAGAAGCCTGAGAGAATGCTATCAGCTATGAAATACATACACCTTCATGTGTTTCACCCTGTAAGAAAAAGTTAGGAAATGCTGTGAACAATGGAAGATTTTGAGGAAGGAAAGAAAAGGGGGTAAGACACACATGTTCATATTTTATGGCAACAGAAAAACTTTCCTCTTGTAAATTTAATTTGACTTTATTTCTAACTTAATAAGAAACAACTCTATGCGGCCACAGTTACAGTCAATGTGTCTTATGAAAACAGCAATGAACACGAGAAGAAATCTTATGAGAAATGCATTGAGCAAACAGACACTGGAAAAGTGTCTGAGACTCAGAGGTTAGCAGGTAGTCAATTTATTATAAAACATCAACATCTAAGACAGGCAGAGATGTTTTGAGAGGAAATAATTGCTCCCAACTTCTACATTGCACACCCCTACTTCTAAATCATGTTGTCTGACACAGGCAAACTGGAGACTCTAGCATCACATCTGACTCTCAGGACTCACAGCTTTCTGTGGCGTCGTCTCTTTTCAGAGGCGTTCATAGAGACTGCTAGAATGCCCCGAAGACAAGGTTAACCTTTGATAAAAGCATTCTTCCTCTAAAGACGTGGCAGGAGAAACTTGCAAAACTGTGGCTGAAAACACAGTGCAATGTAAGATCACAAGATTTCAGTTAGCACACTTGAAAACAAAAATCAATAACGAACAGTCAAACTTCTGTCCTCTGCTCTAAAAGAAGCAAAGAAGTGAGTGGGAACATAAAATTACATACTGATTTGAGGTCAGAGGAAGGGTTGGCATGGACACACAAATAAGAAGCATGGAAGGTAGAAACCATTCATCACCTAGGTCATAGTAAACATGAATTAAGAAACAGGGCACATGAGTAATGAAACTTACTGTATGTGAATGTCGCCATAATAGTGTACAAATTGTGCATGAGGAACTTTTTTGCCTGTGTAGTAAGTATGAACTGGAAAAAATGCACCGATCATCAGATCTCCTTCACGGTGAAAATCTTCTTTGATTGTAAAGTAACACACAGAGCTGTTATAGGCATACACAGGACTGGGATAATGCAAGACCCCAACAATAAAAACCCAAGAAAACACCCTACCAACACACATGTCTGCCAAGCTGTAAGTCTGAAGGATGCAGATCCAGTGTCTAGGAGGTTTATGTATACTTAGCTCATATGCGTGTGATCATTTGTGCTGCCAACTTTGCTGACAAGGGGGCTGTCACACTAATCATTCTGAGATTTTTTTCTGATGATTCATTCATTGTGTTGAGAATTCTAGAACTTCTTCCCTTAGGCTCTGCATCTGTGGCCCGGTATTCATGGAAAAAACAAGCTGAAAAATATGCTTGTGGATCTTTTCCCAATGCAACAGGTACCATAATTTCAGCCAAGACAACAGATAGGAGTAAGAGCTCAGGGATGAATTATACTTTGGATAATTAGGGCAGAAGTACGAAGGACAAAACTTTTCATATGAAAACAATTGAGGTTGGTAGGACCATGCCACATCAGAGGATGTCACAGTAGACGTAATGTGAAAAGAGAAAGGGCCGAAAATTCCATACCAGACCAAAACAACCAAAAGTTTTCGCCCTCATGCTTCCCCAAACCAGAACCAAACCAAACCAAAATAGAAAACTGCAGAGTCTACCTTGCATAATGTCGCTAGAGGTTTCTGAATCACCTTCTCTGCACACCTACATATCAAGACTTATATTCATACCCAACACAGTTTGAGAAAAGCAATGGCCTTGCTGAATTACTCACTTCCAAAAGCGCACTGAATTTCATTGTATAAAATGAGTTTCCTGATGACATTGTGAGCTTGGAGTTTCTGCAACTCTGCTTTACTTGTTCATCCTCAGTTAATCATTGAGAAGATGATACGTAGCTTCTGACACACACTGCATGAGGCAGTGGGTTTGCAGCTACTTTCTCTGTTTTCAAATCTTGAGGGTGTATGGGAAATCTTTCTCATTTCTCTGTAAAGCATAAGAATTTAAAGGCATCTCAATGTATCTGTCACCGAATGCACTGAATAAAGAAGTGGTGAACAGAGTTCTATTTCCTAATTCATAGGAGAAGGTTAGGGCAGTGAGGAGACTGTGGCTTATTCTGTAGCAATGGTTCAGTGCTCGAACCAATAGACAAGGTCCCAGAGGAAAGATGGAAGAGTGGAGTGAACGAAAACCTTCAGAGCCTTCCCCGAGTCTTGATAAATATTACTATTTCTTTCTGAGTCACGTGCACTAGAAAAGAGACAGAAACTTTAAGCACAATTGGAAATAATTGAGTTGACTCTCAGGTTTGGAATTCCCTCCCTCCTCTGTGCTTCACATCGAGATCGGTGCATTGAAGAGGATCTGAGATCCCATAAAGGAGAAGGAGATGCTATGTGAGTGTGCAGCGGGGAGGACTCCTTATGCACAGCACTGTCTGTGCTTTATCGCTTAGATCCGTGTCCCACTTCCTCCATCAAAGCTCTTTACTGTGTTGGTTTTGTTTCCAATTCTTGTTTCTAATGCAACCATTTGTCCAGGGGTAAACCAAAAATGAAGCAATTTTTTTTTTTCTGGAATGATGAGCACTCTGATCTCACATCTTCATTCTGTCAGTAGCCATGGTTAGCTTTTCATTCTCTAAATATTTTCTTTTGAATGTTGGGAGAATCAAGGTGGCCTTGAATGCACTCAGAAAATACCTTGTACTGGACAGTATACAAAGGGATCTAAGTCATTTGACCCTGCTTTACAAAACCCATGTCCATTGAGAAATAGCACACTGCATGGGACGAGCTCAGAGCTCCTGAGAAGGTGATTGACCCAAGACCTAGAATTGCTCCCCTGAACTAAACACCATCAGGTTCTCACCATCCCTGCATCACCATACTGCAGACAAGGCTTCCAATACCAAAAATGGTTTTTAGTATCCTGAATATTCCCCAACTCACTGCACACACACATCAACATAGCAAACCTTAAACTGAGTACCTCATGTGAGTTTGGAAAATCTCTA
This sequence comes from Cricetomys ansorgei, assembly GCA_026225945.1. Classification (NCBI taxonomy): domain Eukaryota; kingdom Metazoa; phylum Chordata; class Mammalia; order Rodentia; family Nesomyidae; genus Cricetomys; species Cricetomys ansorgei. Next base: position 205,199 of record JAMJFZ010000698.1, on the reverse strand, counting down.
ATACCGTCATCATAGAAGCTTCACTTGGTAGGGTTACAAGGACGTGAGGGGCACCTTTGAGACTGACAGCAATGTGTCCCCATGTGTGAGAAACCTGGTGTGTGTTTCCCATTTTTGAAAAGCCATTGAGAAATTCATGACTAACTCATGTTCTATTGCTATGAAGAAAAACCATAACCACTGAGACTCTTATGAAAGCGAACAAATTAGTTGGGTCTTGCTTGGAGATTTAGAGGTTTAGTTCATTATCACCATGGCAGAGAGCATGGTGGCATGCAGGCAGACATGGAGCTGGAAATGTAACTGAGAGTTCTACATCCAAATTCATAGTCAGCAGGGAGAGAAAGACTCTGGGCCTTGAATGGTCTTATGAAAGCTCAAAGCCCACCCCCATGACACATATCCTACAATGAATCCAACACTTCTAATCCTGCCAAGGAACGGCAATCCCTGGTAACCAAGCCTTAAAATATATGAGCCGATGGGGGCCATTCTCATTCAAACCACCACATACAGATTGGTTCAAAATATACAAATGAGTATTTCAAAGGTCTGAGTGAAAACGAAAACAATGCAATCTAGTGTCATAATGTTTCTCATTTGAAAATAAGCCATTAAAAATGTATAAAGGTTGATGTTTTTAAAAACAGGAACTTGCTGAGCCTTGGTGGCTCACACCTTTATTACCAGCCCTTGGGAGGCAGACACAGGTGGATCTCTATGAGTTTGAAGCCAGCATGGTCTACAAAGAGAATTCCAGGACACCAAGAGTCACTACAGAGAAACCCTGTCTCGAAAAAACACAAACAAAAAACTACAAAACGAGGGGGAGCACAACATTACAAAAATACCTTTTAAAAGAAGACATTAACATAAAAAGATAGAGCAAGCACAGATGGAGATATTTGTTCATAAATATTCAGTACATTATGATATAAAACCCACAGTCGGTACTTAAAGCATATCTTGCTTGACTGAGTATATTGAATTTTTCAAGAAAATGAACCTAAAAGTAAATGAAAATAATTGTATTTAACACGTTTATCACCACATATAACAAGAAAACTTCAAGTAAATTTGTTTTATGTTAAAGCAGTTTATCACTTATGTAATTATTAATATTGTAATAGAAATATTGATGTTTTATTCAGCTTTTATTAGCATTCAAACTTATACGTGTTGCAGACAATATGTGGGAATATTGAGTGCTGGATAATGAATGCTTTATGCGTAAGCACATGATCACATATATATGTAGAGAACATATATCCTGATACACACAGGCGCATGATCACAGTTTGAAAGCTTGTTTTAATAAACCAGAGCCCTTATGTTATTTTAAAATAAATCCTGCATGCTGCTTCTCTGCCAGCCTTGTTCCTAATATCACACTCTCCCCTTTGCCCATGGAATACACGACAGTCTGCTCTCTGTTTCTGTATGACATAGAACTTTAGGCACACCTGTCCTCTTTCTCGGCAACTCTCTCTCCTCTTGTGTTCTCCTGTATGGGATTCATCATCAGATCACACTTGCACACGCCCTTACTATAAACATTAACAGCTAACGTCTGACTACAAGAACGGTTGTGATGTGGTAGAATTTTCCAAGGATAGTATTTTCAGGCAAAAAATAAGGATGAAATGTGAGACGGAGGGATGCGACAGATAGGTAGATAGATAGCTGATAGATAGATAGATAGATAGATAGATAGATAGATAGATAGATAGATAGGCAGATAATGTAAGAAGAGTATACAGGAGCTACAGAGGGCGCTGGGCTTCAACAATGTGGCTAAGGAAGATCCCTAATCCCTGCTGCTTTAGGCTTTCCAGGTGCAGCCAGTTGGGGCTGAAGTTCCCACATCCTTGTTAAATCTCCTCACCTGTGTTCTCTAGGAGGCCAATGAATTCCTGGGGTCCACAGGGTAAAATGTATTGGAACTGAGCCTCTGGTTGTTATTACAACCTTACAAGGTTAGACATAGGCTTTGTCTTCTCCTGGATATAAAAATTTGCAACAAGCCCATTTAAAAACAATTATGGGACTTTCTTTTGAGAACCTGTGTTTTATTATTGTAAGTGACTTTTTATCTGAACTGAAGTTCTTCTTTTAATAGATACTCAGTGTGGACAGAAAAGGATGTTAACACAATGCTGACCTGAACTTTATGTTAAACCAATCAACTATTGTCTTCAATGTGTTTCTAAAACAAAAAAATGTCTGCAGTGCTAGCACTTGTAATCTCAGTGTTTACTGTTCACCTTAATAATAAGAAGCCGTGTCTCCATGAATTCATAATCATTCAATATAGGTTTATTTATACCCTGTTTTTAATAGAAGACAAGTCTCTAAAAAGTTAAGAGGATGTGAATTTCAGGATAATTTTCGAATTTACATATAATTATTTACTGAGGGAAGCTGAAGGCCATAGTTAAAATCCTAGAGCTCATACGTTAAATTCAAATTCTAATTAACAGTGGAGTCTTGGTTGTTTGCGATTATAATGCTATTACAGCATTTTCCCGTTTTCTTTTCTCACTTCCAGGATCCGATATGCCCCGTCTTCGTCTCTTACAAGCTCATGACCTCTTTTGAAATGAACAGTTAATAATTTATATATTTAAGTACTCTATATCTATTATCAATACCTATTTGAAATGTAGATATATATGTATGTATTAGGAATCTCTCTATGTATAACTTAGGAATCTCTGTAACTATATATTGCTATATATAGGAATATTAATCTAGGAATATATAGTAATATAGATTCATAAATTATATATAAACACAACCTGCTCAGTGTGTATAGTGTGACTTGTATGTGTGTTTTCAGGGATGGTCATTTGGTCTTAGATAACTATTTACATTGTCCTGCCCTTTGGAAGAACTTTTCTTCCTCTGTTAGCATTCTTTGTGAAAGTGCTCCTGGTGTGGCTGAGGTCTTATGAGATTTCCCCATTCACTTTAACACACCTCTTGTTGTCCTTGATCAGCACATACTTAGACAGTTATATTGGTGAGATCTTATAAGGCATTATGATCTACCCTTGACATTCCTATAGACACAATCTCACAGCAAACTCCCAGATCCTCAGGCTCTTACTATCTTTTGTCCCATACTTTTTACTGAACTCTGAAACTTAATTGTGGGAATTTTATTGTAAATGTATCCATTGGGACTGGAATCTACAGTTCTTCATTTTGATTGCTTTTGTGGTCTTCTATAATTGCCTGCATCTATTGCATAGAGAAGTTCCCCTGACGAGGTGTATTGAATAGATATGATTTTATGTGTAAGGACTGATATTAAGAATGTCTAGGGACTATGCTGTCTTAGTAAAGTGGCAGTAAGATTCAAGACTTACACACCTCTTGGTTGTTGATTTAGTTTCCCGGTTCTTGAGCAGGAACTATGACCAATTACAGCTAATAACACAATATGGAGAAGCTCCTAGCCTGTGCTGTAGACATAAGAGCAAAAGAGTTACCACAGCTAAGAGAAAAGCCACAGGAGCAATGGTCTTAGCATTTTATAAACTCTTGTTTTCATTTAATAATAGAATTGGAAAGAATCTCTTTTACTTAATATATTTCATGTCTTTTCATGAAATGCCAATGAATTCTAGATTAACGGGTGATAATAAAATTGCAGATTATAAGCAAATCATGATTTTAAATATGGAGCACATAGCAATGCAAGGAAAAGCAACGAATTGGAGGAAGCATTTAGATTAAAGACGTGTAAATGTGCAGATTTAAAGAGGAGTGAGGATGCTCAGCTAGACTTCAGAGAGATGGACATGTGACATATTTCATCACATTGCGGTCAAGGGTTGCATATAGTTATCCTTAGTCAGTCCTTCTGATTGACGGATATTTGACATTGCATATTAAAACAAATTATTATTATGTCTACATTTTAACTTAGGATTCAACCTATCATGTAGCAATTGGTATAAGATTGTGTTCATAAAAGATTACTTTTTTGAAAATCTGATATGCTTTCTATAATCACACAAACACAAATGAAATGTTATACACTGAATTAAAATAGAACAACAATCTACATATACACATTTTGAATTTTTTTTCCAAAATTGTTTGAGGACAATAAAATAATTCACTGAAAACACATTATTGTAGAAGTTTATTTTTAGTTGTTTCTAAAATAATGTTCTGCCTTCTTGGTTGAGGGGCTGCGGGATGTCTGATTGGTCATGGTGTGCATGTGCTGTCCATAGAACACCTGAGGATTCATGAATCAATACAAACACCTGAGCTCAGATGCTCAGGGTCCACTGCCCAGTATGGCATTTGCCATGAGGGTGGTTCCCTGTGCTGAGGTCTGGCTGGGATTACATCTATGAAAATGCCTCCTTGTCATCTTTGGTGATCCCACACAACAGACTACTACAATAACTGATGCCTGCAATGTGGGGCATGACATCAGGCCAGCAATCCAACATGGAGACATGGAAGAAGAAAAACAAACTCCGGACCACACAGAATCTGTTTTGTTTGGTTTTCTGGAACCCTGTCCAGATAGTGGTGGAGCTGAGGCAGTGTTGACAAGACACATGTGCTACGGAGATGAGAAATCCATCCCCCAAGGGAACCATCCTGCAGAAAAGGTTCCCAGCTGTTTTTCCTGCAAACCAGACTCTATCTTAAATCTAGAAAGTGTTTCCTCAAATACAGCACACAAGCTATTCCTGAACAGGCTGAGGTTGTATCTTGGGCAGTAAACTGAACTTAGTAGAGTAAGGGTCACCCAGGTGGTACTTTTTTTGAAGGCATGAAGGGGTCTTTGGAGAGCAGCTGAGGCTTGACAGTATGAGAGGCCAGAAGAGGCCACTGGTAAAAGTGCAGCCTCAGTACAGTTGAAGGCCCAGATTGAAAGGGTCATGATGAGATGCTGAGGCTTGAAACACAGGAGAGGAGAGCCCATGGGGGGCTAATGGTGAAGGTGCAGCCCAACTGCAGTATGGGCCTCCATCAGTTTTGGAGATGCCAGTGCCATGCGATGACCGTCAAGGACAGCAGTCCACCTGGAGTGGAGCTAGCCAGAACCTGGAGTACAAGCAGTGTGTGCTGCACAGGGCAGAGCCAGAGAAGTTACCCAAACTTGTAGAGGATCCCAGAAGATTGTGAATGAGTTCCAGATAATTGGACATCAATAATTGTTTTCTGTTTTCCCAGGGCAAGTTGAAAAGTTGATACATGTATGGTGTGGTGTGGTCCTGTGCCGCAGCAACCCCATGGTTGTTCCTCTTGTAGGTAGTTTTCCTGGTGTAGAGTTAAACTGTGTTGTAAGATAGAGCATCTTTGGATTCACTCATACAAATAGGGGAATTGTTTTACAAGTTTATTTTTTATTGTGTTTAAAATATTGTTTTTGCATTGCTGGGTCAGGGGCTGCCTAGCTTTGGCATTTTGTATTGGCTGCTAGTGTCTGGTTTATGTGGAGAATGTTGGATTGCTTATGATCACATGCTATCAGTAGAACACCTGAGGAATTCTGAATCAAGAAAAACACCTGAGTCCAGGTGCTCAGGGTTCTTCTGTCCAGTATGGTGCTGGACAGGACATTGGTTGTCTCTGCCGAGGTCTGGCAGAGACTACACGTGTGAATATGCCTCTGTCTTCCTTGCTGAGCCACCACAGCAGCATACAACTCAACCTTGATCCAAATATTAAAGATATGAGATCAGTGTGAGTCTAAGAGAGAATATTCATGAATCTCTCAACTGAAAATATAACATGAATCTTAACAGTCTATATGGGAGAAGAATGTAAATTTTCATCATGAACCAGGTGTTGTGCTAGACATCTTTAAACCCAGAACAGTGGAGGAATTTGTAATCAGTTCACTATGAGTTCAAAATATCCAGCTCTTCACAGGTTTCAGAAAAGCCTGGAAACATACAGGTTCTGAACTCACAAAACACCACCTGGATTTCAAACATGAAAAACTTCGATAGCTCTAGTTTAAGGAGACTCTTAAACAAATGGAAGAAGAAATATTAACCCAAAGAATCAAATCCATACAATAAGTGTGTAATGCACCTTTAGAATAGAGATGGACAGGACGTTCATCTTTGTAACTAACTGTTAACATAGGGTCTATGCTTTGTTTTGAACTAGGTTTTGAGAGCATTACTTATTCTAGGATGTGGTCTGTTCCTGATATTCTCAAGGGAGTTCCTATCTGGTCTTATCAAGATAATGTAGCACTTAGGGGCAAAAATGAAGCCAAGGAGGGCTACACTAGAGGCCAGGATAGAGAAGGCTTCCATGGCCACCATGACCTTCCCCTTGGTGCTGTGGTAGACAGGGAGGAAGGTGACCCAGACACAGAAGAACACCAGCATGCTGAATGACAGGAACTTGGCTTCGTTGAATGTGTCAGGCAGATTCCTGGACAGGAAAGCCATTGTATAACTACCAAGTGCCAAGGAGCAGAGGTATCCCAGGACACCGTGGAAGGCCAAAGCTGAGCCCTTGTTGCACACAATGATGATGTGGCCATGTTCGGCATGAGCATCTTGGTCAAGGAAGGGAGGAGAGGTTCCCAGCCAGATTCCACAGAGGACAAGGTGAATCAGAGTACAGATGGGGATGATGAGGTTTGGGGCCTTTGATGTTATCAACCACCTCATTGCTCTCCTTGGAAAAGTGACCTTGAAGGCAATGACCACAGTGATAGCTTTGGCCAGCACAGTGGCAAGAGCCACGGTGAATGCCACTCCGAAGACGGTCTGCTGCAGGACACAGGTGGCAGCACTGGGGCGGCCAATGAAGAGCAAGGAACAGAGGAAACAAATGGTGAGTGTGATGAGCAGGGTGTAACTGAGGGCCCTGTTGTTAGCCTTGACAATGGGAGTGTCTCTGTGCTTCACAAACAGTCCAAGAACCATGGCTGTGATGACAGAGAAGCACAGGGCTGTGGTTGTAAGAGACATCCCCAGGGGGTCCTCATGGTCCAGGAAACTCACAGCTTTCTGGAGGCAGTGGTTCTTCTCCGTGTTTGCATAATGACTTTCTGGACACTTCATGCACTGGTCCACGTCTGGTGAGAAATGAAGATGATCATGAGTCCATGCTGATATGATCCCATTAATCCTAAACCATTTCTCTGTATTTGTTCATTGGATTGTTTACCTTAGTTACCTTCCTTCTCTCATGTACAACAAAATAAGCATTCTGTAGGGAACTATTACATGTTTATACTTCTCACATTCTTATAGACATTTCATTTAGATTTTATTTATAAGCACATACAATGTGTGCGAATCCAAGCACCCACTCACCTCCTCCTCCACTCCTCTCCTTCTCTCAGTTTCACCTCCCATGTGCTCTACATCTCTTCATTTTCCTCTTTAACGCCCACTGAGCATACTTAGTGATGCCAGGGTACAGATGTTGTGGGGGAATCTACTGGAATATGGAGATCATTCCAGAACCCACATCCTTAAAGAACAGAGATGTTTGTCTTCCAGTAGAGGTTAACTGCCTGAAGCTTCTCTTTAAACCCATCTTTATAGAGACATAAGTCAAACACACCTAATGCCTTTTATCTCATGTTCTTTCCCTGCCTTTTGTGCTATTTCCAATGCTGATTGCAATGCATTAAACTACTTGGCTTTTGACATGGCCTCATAATTTATAATTTCACTATGAATTAGATATATGAGTTCTACAAAAGAGGGAGAATAATAATATTTGAAATTCTTTTCATTAATGTTTTCATTAATATTGCTTCTAAATTTTCTCATCTTCACAGAATGCTTTGTATTTTCTAAGTGAAGTAGGTAGAAAGTTTGGCAGATTTCTGGGGATATGCATATGATCAAAATAAATGGAATGAAACAGTCAAAAACATTACAGTTTAAAATGTCAAATTTGAGATAACCATAGTTGCAACTTTGTTAATAGGCATGGAAATGCTGATTTGTAAGAAATTTTCCATGCAATAGAAAGTGTCATGTGTGTGTTTATGACATGTCCTGCTAAATAGAGATTCCAGATTCCATTGCAAATCTTAGATCTTGGCACACCTCTACGGTATATACTGTTCAAACTCCTCTGAGGCTGTTACTTCATGTACTGTTTCTCTCACATGGAGCATAACAAACAGGAAGAGAATCCTATTATTACAGAAATTTGAAGTTTTAGTTACTCCTGACAGTGAAAACTTATTTATTGAGGAAATCAAACACATTTTTCTAGTCTCTTGCCCTGTATGAAAAAGCTAGCTGGGAAGAATCATTATGAAGTTCATATGTCCTAGACTCATGTGGGTTTCAATTGTTATCGAAATACAGTTAGAAAAAATCAAATTTGGATACTTAATTATAAGTATGCTTTATGTATGTTAAATTACATCTTGAAATAAAACTCATTGCTCAGTACAGAAGAATGGACGTTTCTGCAGCAAACTGTATCTACAGCTGATCCTAAATGTAAATCAATTATAAATTTCTGTGGCTGCTGTGCACTTTTTCAAGAGATTGGAACTCATATTTCATATCCTAAATAAGAGAATAAATACAATTGTCTCTGATATCTCTTCAGATAGATTTTAGTTGCTAAGATAATGCCAAACCCTACTGGAGAGGCGAAACCATTCTCTGTAAGATTTCTGCTTACCTGTCTCATTGGAAATCTCATCTTCTGGACAAGGAGTGCAATCATAGCAGCAGACAGCTTTCCCCTCCAAGGAAACTTTCCAGAATCCAGGACGACATCTCTTATTGCACACCGAGTGAGGAATCTGAGAAGGTTGAAAATGAGGCTATCAAATGCTCAGGGTTTTTTTTTCTCAATAGATATTGTTTGGGATTCTAATTAATTGTCAAGTTTTATTTCTATAAAGGCAGAAAGTGTTTTTGAAAGTCTGCTGTTTACAGAAGGTTGCTTGAGGATTTCCAGAGTGTTAGTTTGGAGCATAATTAGGCAGGGTCAAGTTTGAGCAAGGTAGGTAATTAATTACATGACCCAGAAGGGAAAGTAGTCTCTACTGAATCTTCCTGGCTGTGCACTTACTATTACGCTAAGAAGCGTTTTTTCCTACCAAGATTATGAATCTTGATTTCAACTTTACAAGACTTAGAATCTTCATAAAAGCAAATTTTGGAATATTTCTGCAAGAAAACATAAGGAGGAGTTTAAAGACTCCAGTCTAAAACTGTCAACATTCCATGGTCTGTTCTCTCCGAATGAATGTAAAGAAGAATGCAGTGAGCTATGGTATTCGCTGTTTTCAGGTAACATAGGATATGATGTCCCCTGGAACCTCAGAGTCCTAAAACCTTAAATTTCCAAGGGTAATGGCTCCATCCTCATACTTTAAGTCGCAGGTACACTTTAAGTCCTTTTAGTTATTTGTTCATGTGCAGCAGCCGGACAAGTAAAAAACATACACATGTGAGCACCAAACCATTACACCATCAAAGAAGCTGAAGTGAAAACTGATAACCAATTGTGTCTGACCTTGTAAAGCGCGGAGTCTGAGTGAACAAACAAGACAGGTATTTACACACATTGGAGGAATCCTAATAGAGACACTCTGTGTTGGTTTGAAGCTAAAGTGTCCCTAATAGGCACAGGCCTTTGACTACTTATTTCCCAATGTTGGAGCTATCTGAAGACTTGTTGAAACGTTAAGAGTTGCAGACTTACTCCAGAATTATTCCAGTGGTAGTGGGCTTTGAACAATTACAAGCCTCAGTCCAGTTCTGCTTTTGCTCTCTACTTGCAGACTGGGGACTGAGATGCTTGGTTTCAAGTTCCTGCCTTAGTTTCTGTTGCATGAGTTGAGATGTGTCCTGACCACATTGGACTTTTGTACCTCTAGAACCATAACTTAAAGAAAAACTTTCTTCCAAAAGTCACTTTTAGTCATGGTGATAGGTTACAGCAACAAAACATAGCTATTATACAGTTTTGCACTGTGAATCCTCAGTCACTGTGTTTTCTACATCAGAATATGCTGTGAGACATGATGGAGATTGGGCTTCCAGCTTCTCAGATGTTGAATTATGTAACATTGACAAAACTTAACCCCTGGATGATTGAAAACTAACAGACTCCTTTAAACTCTCAAACATCTATTTTTAAGAATTGGGGAGTGATACAATAAGCTATACTGATAGTTATGTTTTATCCTTCCTTACTGGGAGGTGTACAGTAATGGACTTTGAGCGAGAAGCCAAGGGTTATTGTACTGGGGAATATACATGTGTTACTATGATAAATTACTGCGCTGAGATGATACATAACCCACCTCTGAAAATCTCTTTGGCCATTGTATCATCTTCTCAGATATAGACAACTGTTGACCCTGGGGAGCATTGGGAGAAAAGGATCCCACTTTCACCTGTAGTCCAAGACCCTTTGGGAAATTCCAGAAGTTGAGAATGTCATACTTAACATCTAACTTCCTTTTCCAACGTAAATCCATGTTGTCTCCCACACTGAGCTTCCTCAGGAAAGGGTGAAGCTGAGAGAGACATAAGAACATATTGTAGATCAGGCTTGAGAGGTTGACCAGAAACAAATTATAGAGAGATTCTCATGGTTTATAGTCTCTGCTGTGAGACACCATACTCACAGAGGTATGACTGAGGTTGAGTAATGGTTGCCTGGGTGACTGGGATGTCATTCTACCTCTGACTGGACAATCAGCTAAAGAAAGAGCTCTACCCAAAGGCAGGACAGGAATCAGTGAGTATTGAATGAGCCAAGCCTCAATTTCTCTAAGAAAGCTGTCCCACTTACTTTCAGTGTGTGTTCCTGAGTTCAGTGGGTGCAATGTGGGAACTGAAGACTGAGTTGTTGTTAAAACAAATCATTCAGGTCCTGATACTCTGTGTTAATTAACTGTCATTATTCCACTCACCATTTTATGAAGTACACGAGGGAACTCTGAGATTTTCTAATTCAAACTCTTACCATGAGAAGATAGTGAGGTTATTTTTGACACAATCTTGATTTTTACTAAAATCATTTGCCCATTGCCACTTGGAAGCCATTCCTCAGCCATAGGCACACACATATCTGCACTATCTGTAAGGCGAGCTAACCAGTGAACTCTCCTGAGATTTTAACCTAATAAATTTCAATATGTAACATCTAATTTGGTGACTTTGGATACTCTTAGAATTTCATATTGCTGATGCTCCAATACAGTGGAAGGGACAGTACCTGCCACGGGAAGAACGTCATTTCTTCCCCATTTCCATTTGGCTGCATTTGTGCTTGCTGCAGACTCATCTCATGTAGACTGTGGGCCACAGCATACACAGCATTGTATATGTTGTAGCTCTCTTCACTCATGTCCGTGTCAAAAATATCTCTAGGCAGGAATTCCAAGGAAGCATTGGGTTGGCAGCCCTCCAAGAGCTGACAATCAAGCTCTGAAAATGGGCATTTGAAGAAAAAAACCACCACTTGGGAAGATAAATGTCTTCTGGGTATTTGTAAGGATTAACTGTTTGGATAAAATTTTTAAATTCAATAAACTGCTCATGTTGGTGTGAAAAAATGAGACTTCCGTGGAATGAATCTAGCAAGAAATAATCACCATGGTTAGTAGTATCCCACTGAGAGTTCATGACAAAGACTTTCCCTGTAAAAAGTTGTTGCCCTAGGTTTTGCATTAAACCTTGTAGAGAATCAGTGTCACCAAAAATGATGATGGTATTCGCCAATGATTCCTGGACTTTCCCAAATGTTTTCCAGAGTTTGTTGGAGAATGAAGTCCAGGTGCCTGGGATCATTTCCACAAAAGCTAGGCAAACGTGATTGTTCTCCAGGTTTTCTCTTAAATCAGAGAGGAACTGAATTCCTCTATGGTCATCTGGGAGAAGCACACCAACCCAGGTCCAGCCAAAATGGAGCATCAATGAGACCATGGCAAGGGACAGAGATGTGCTTCGTGGGGCCATCTGGTAGAGAGAATTGTACTGTCCTGGGTCACTCAGGATAGAATCAAAAGGACCAACAGTAAGCTGGAGAGAAACCAGAATTAGTTACAAGAGGAAAAACAGTGGCGTCCAAGACAGTCTCTGTATTGAAGTACCAGGTGTGAGTGGTCAGCATGAGAATTAGTTCAAGCTGACTGTACAGGCAAATTTCTCACTGAAGTTTCCAGAAAATTCCTGATCAGCCCTTCATTTTTATGATTCTTTCTTATCTCACCCTTCCTCCATTTCCTTTCCTTTCCAACTGACTGAAATGTGGACCCTTCTCCAATTGTCTGTACACTTGTCATTGGTAGCTTAATAATTCAAGCTTCCCTCTTTTACATACACCTGAATTGTCACCAATGTAGACCTGGCTCTTTTTCCCACTCCAGTTCTCACCTGTGGGAATTTGTAGAGGTGCAGCAGTGTTCCGATGTAGGCAGATGCGGCCCATGATGGTCCTGTGAGTGCAGCAGCAGACTTGCTCTTCTTTCTGCAGTTGTAATTACAGTATACATTGTCATCCCTGTGAGCCAAATATGGGCATTCATGAGAATATTTTTCTCACTGTATGGGACATTATAAAAATCAAATCCCAGAGATACATTTGGTAAAAGATGAGGGTTGCTGTTGATCTCTTCAATGGCAAACACCAGGGCCAGAACCAACTGGTAGTTTTTAAATCTATATCTGCATAAATGGAAGGAAAATAAACCAGGGGGAAGTTATAGATCACTCACAGCTGCAGGTTTACTACAGGGATTTTTCTAATTCAAATAGTAGTGTTTATATAAATTCCATACTTAAAATCCCATAAATGCCTGAAATTGAAGTGATTATGTTGTGGCATTCTGACAAGTCCTGTAGGTATGACTCTCATTATTGACAAATCCTCGTGAGCTCACTTACTCTTTTTGTATTTAGTAGGCAAAAATTCGGCCCATGTATGTAAATACAGCTCCTTACATAATAACATCTCCTGATGCTTTTTTTAATATCTTAACTTGTACTGTTAGAAAAAAATCCATAGTTACTTAATTAAGATACTCTACTTTCCAATATAATCTCTTAATCGAAGAATAGTATTGAGTTAATCTGACATATCTAGATAAATAGTTTTCATTCTTTGACAATATTATCTTTGTGCAGTTTATGTTATTCTCTCTGTGTGTATGTATTGATTGTGTGTGTGTGTGTGTGTGTGTTTAAATATAAATGTTATCAGCGCAAGCAGCAGGAAAACCACCACTGGCAATGTTGGCTTTCCTCTCTTTTCTAGAGGGTGTCTACTCGTCCCGTTGCCTGGCATCTCTATTGAACTCTCTCAGGGGTTCTTGTGTATCCGTCCTCCTTTCCTCACACAATTTCTGGATGGCAGATATGCACTCATGCGTTTTCTGGGGATATGAAGTCAGTAAACTCAATTGCACCAGAAGCATCTTTACTTTCTGAAACATTCCTCATTTTAGTGTCCAATTCTGAAATTATAAGAGTAGGTTCACTGGAATGCCATGATCTAACAAAGCATCAGGTGCCAGGCTTTAGAAACCTAGTTCTGCGGTATTTTTAGGGAAGTAAAAAAGAGTCTCCCCATAAAAATTATATAGGGTGTTGCTAATGCCCTTGATATCTTTCAAAAAGAGCAGATAAGACCTTATTGCTGAAGACTTCACACACTTCAGACGATATGTGGGAGTGAATACCTGAATTTACTGAAAGCCCCCATCATGTGGGCATGGGCCCTAGAGGAAAGACTACTACTGCCAGTTTTCTAAACCCGTATCATTATGAAATGCAATCTAACCTTACCCTTCTATCCACATAACAGTACAGCTCTGCTCTGTATAAAGAAATTCTTTGTGCAGCAGACACAGACCATTACAGGATGCCATGACCGGTAAAAGCCTCAGGGTTTCTTTCCCCAGTCAATACATTCACAACCACTACATGTAAAGACCAGGGAATATTGAGGAAAAGGAGGAAGATGATGGTTCTGAGCCCGAGCGTCAGGACAGATGCTGCAACACATCCTCTGCAAACTAAAGAAGACGAGGCGAAGAGGCTGGTGGGGGTGAACTTTGCAGATTTGGTTGGGTGTTTGGGGTATTAACATGACTGAGCTGTATCACTTGAAGTTCATAAGGGTATGAATGTAAGGTCTTTTCTTTAATATATGGAATTTTGGAAATTGTTCTTTGTTGTTCCAGAACTTGATGTGAAGACCCTCCTTCTAAAGACACTCTATAGTTGAGTCATAAACATGCCAAGCAAGCTGGTACTGGAAGGGAATCTTTTTCCCTACTGGATAGCTTTGACAGTCCTGAGTGGTTCTTTTTATGAAAACAAAGAGAAATCTATAACATCCAGCTGTGAACCCTGACAGCTTCAAAAACTACTGATCTAATAACAGCAACAAAAATGTTACCCAAGTACTCAAATCATGCTCAGATTGCATCTCAGGCCCACTCTGTAAGAAGAAACTCATACCTTGCAATGTGATCTGGATCGAGAAACTGTGACTAGTGAGGTTTAAGCCAGAGGTGGGTGTATAATTATATTATTGTGTTAAATAGGCATAGCATCGACATGTTTCCTAAGAATTTATTGCTCAAACTGTACATCAGAGCACCTATCAACACTGATTAGGGAAACTTCTTCCTGTAGGTGTACATTAACAGAGACCTTCAGTTGGTCATTTTGGAGAGAATAAGGCACTTTGTTGTGCTCAGATCTAAAAGGGACATGCATAATATTCATCCCCAGAAATCTCTTTGGTCCTTAAAGAAGAGTAGGCAGAAAGATTGTAAAGCCAGAGGAAGTAGATAATTATTGGAAACCCATTTTCCAGAGTCCAGAGGAGTTGTGCATATGATTGCACAGCGTCTGTGACAGAGTGGACAAGACCTGCATAAGCTCAAGACAGAAAAAAATAATCCCAGCATGGAGGGGAGAGTTTACTGTGAATTCCTAGCTCTAACTGAGGAGTTCTGATATTTGACAGCTAGTGTGAGAGAGTCAGTTATCATCCACCATGTGACCCCTGGTGGGTTTCCCACACTCCAGGAGGTTCCCGTCACAAGAATAATTGAGTAACACCTACAGGGCCCTTAGGGGAGAGAAGAAGGAATTTCAAATTCTGGCTAAAACAAATGTTGATGTGGAGCATTGCTTGCAGAGAGAGGTCATGGAGGGGAGAAGATAAGAAAGACACACAGTGTATAAATTTATAATTGATAAAAATATTTGAAAACATATGAAAGAAGTCTGAACTTCCAAAATCATAAATAAGTGAATCATGTATAGTGAAATGAATTAGGTCACAAAAGTGTTTAATTATGTTAACTAAGAAAAATAAATATATTTTTTATCCTGTAGATAATGTAGATTTATATGAATATATATATATATATATATGAATAATGTTTAAGAATTTCATATATGTATACAAGGTCTTTTGAATACATTTTAGTCATAATTCTTGTTACATTTTCCATGAAAAAATCAGCAGTAGACCCTAAATGCTTTCAACCCTAAGTAATTATGGGGAGAGGGAACCTTTTGTCACCCAATTTGATCATTTTTCTTGGATCCCTGTATTTTTCTACAATACATTGTACATTAAAATATAGTACTTCATATACAATCATAAAACATTTTTGAAGCTTGAGCACAATATTATTAGAGGTTAAAAAAAACCAAAAAATTCCAAGGCAGGCAAAGATTAAACCATAGCAGATGCCGAAAGAGGACAATGGCCTGAGAAGTAGAAAGCTGTGATTAAGCTGCTTGAGTTAAGGATAAACAGCAGTCAGACACAGCTGGACAATCAGCCACATGGCAAGAAGATGGCTTCAGAGAAAGAGAAAGGTGGCCTGAGTTATCACAGAAGCATACCTAAGTTGGGGCCGCCCTCCTAAAGAGAGACACTAGAAAAGCAAATTAATTTTGGATTTTCTGAGTTAGCACCCAGTGGTGATCAGAATCAAGGAGAGTCCTGACACACTCGAGTAGATAAATATGTAGTTAAAAATAGAGAAAAGTAGATAGAAATAAATTTAAAGAATATTTCACATTCTTTAAATACAATGAATTTTAATTTTGTTCTCCATATATAGGTTAAGTTGATTTTTATGAATGTATTTAAAATGGCCAGATGTTCTAAACATGCATAATTCTTCACAAAATGTGACAGGCTATTCAGGACTGCCAAGAGTCAGAGAAATAGTTTTCCATAGGGAAGAGCATAACAATTGGTCCAATAGCTATTGTCAGCCTTGAAAATATCCATAGATGTAGTTGGCGTGGTTGCATTTAGGACCACGCGTGTCCACACACACTTATGTTTATGCAACCATGATTTTTGTAAAGAGTCCATGAATTCCAAAGATAGGAAGAACAGCTATTTAGGAAGGTATGGAGGGAAGAAAGGAAAGAAAGACAGGAAGAAAGGCTACAATTACATGATTTAAAAATTAAATGAAGTAATAAATTTTGAAACAAGCAACACATTGTAGAATAATTTAGAATACGCTGCAAAAAATGTGTTTGCATTTTGATGTATAAAACTTCTTACACAAGGGGCATATCTAAAATAGAAGAGAAAAACTTTTAAAATCCAAATTGTGAAAGATATTATTTATTTGGTACGTGATTTTTTTAAATCAAACTATTCATATAAGAATATAGTTGGTGTAATCTACTTTGACAAACCAGTTCAACAACATTTTTAAGTACATGCGATGGACTGCTTCTCCCTCCTATACATTTCCTGAGAAAACTCCAACTGTAATGGGAAGGATAGGAACCACCACGTATAACAGGTTTTACTTTGTGGGATGAAAATATGGCTCAGTCATTGCAGGATCTTGCCACTGGATTTCAGTAGCTGAGTTTGATCCCAAACACACATGGTGCAACGAAAGAATATCCTTCCAACCATGTTCTCTAACCTGCTCATGTGATCCGTGGCATGAGTATGCATGCCACACAAAGAAAGATGAATGTGTTATAAAAATATTTTGAAAAAAGACAGAGAAAGACAGAGACTCAGAGAGACAGCACATTCCCTCTTTGAAAACACACATGCACTTTCACACATTGTAGTAAAGAATGCATTCAGAAGCCTGAGAGAATGCTGTCAGCTATGAAATACATACACCTTCATGTGTTTCACCCTGTAAGAAAAAGTTAGGAAATGCTGTGAACAATGGAAGATTTTGAGGAAGGAAAGAAAAGGGGGAAAGACACACATGTTCATATTTTATGGCAACAGAAAAACTTTCCTCTTGTAAATTTAGTTTGATTTTATTTCTAACTTAATAAGAAACAACTCTATGCGGCCACAGTTACAGTCAATGTGTCTTATGAACACAGCAATGAACACGAGAAGAAATCTTATGAGAAATGCATTGAGCAAACAGACACTGGAAAAGTGTCTGAGACTCAGAGGTTAGCAGGTAGTCAATTTATTATAAAACATCAACATCTAAGACAGGCAGAGATGTTTTGAGAGGAAATAATTGCTCCCAACTTCTACATTGCACACCCCTACTTCTAAATCATGTTGTCTGACACAGGCAAACTGGAGACTCTAGCATCACATCTGACTCTCAGGACTCACAGCTTTCTGTGGCATCGTCTCTTTTCAGAGGCGTTCATAGAGACTGCTAGAATGCCCCGAAGACAAGGTTAACCTTTGATAAAAGCATTCTTCCTCTAAAGACGTGGCATGAGAAACTTGCAAAACTGTGGCTGAAAACACATTGCAATGTAAGATCACAAGATTTCAGTTAGCACACTTGAAAACAAAAATCAATAACAAACAGTCAAACTTCTGTCCTCTGCTCTAAAAGAAGCAAAGAAGTGAGTGGGAACATAAAATTACATACTGATTTGAGGTCAGAGAAGGGTTGGCATGGAGACACAAATAAGAAGCATGGAAGGTAGAATCCATGCATCACCTAGGTCATAGTAAACATGAATTATGAAACAGGGCACATGAGTAATGAAACTTACTGTAGGTGAATGTCGCCATAATAGTGTACAAATTGTGCATGAGGAACTTTTTTGCCTGTGTAGTAAGTATGAACTGGAAAAAATGCACCGATCATCAGATCTCCTTCATGGTGAAAATCTTCTTTGATTGTAAAGTAACACTTAGAGTTTTATAGGCATACACAGGACTGGGATAATGCAAGACCCCAACAATAAAAACCCAAGAAAACACCCCACCAACACACATGTCTGCCAAGCTGTAAGTCTGAAGGATGCAGATCCAGTGTCTAGGAGGTTTATGTATACTTAGCTCATATGCGTGTGATCATTTGTGCTGCCAACTTTGCTGACAAGGGGGCTGTCACACTAATCATTCTGAGATTTTTTTCTGATGATTCATTCATTGCGTTGAGAATTCTAGAACTTCTTCCCTTAGGCTCTGCATCTGTGGCCCGGTATTCATGGAAAAAACAAGCTGAAAAATATGTTTGTGGATCTTTTCCCAATGCAACAGGTACCATAATTTCAGCCAAGACAACAGACAGGAGTAAGAGCTCAGGGATGAATTATTCTTTGGATAATTAGGGCAGAAGTACGAAGGACAAAACTTTTCATATGAAAACAATTGAGGTTGGTAGGACCATGCCACATCAGAGGATGCCACGGTAGACGTAATGTGAAAAGAGAAAGGGCCGAAAATTCCATACCAGACCAAAACAACCAAAAGTTTTCGCCCTCATGCTTCCCCAAACCAGAACCAAACCAAACCAAAACAGAAAACAGCAGAGTCTACCTTGCATAATGTCGCTAGAAGTTTCTGAATCACCTTCTCTGCACATCTACATATCAAGACTGATATTCATACCCAACACAGTTTGAGAAAAGCAATGGCCTTGCTGAATTACTCACTTCCAAAAGCGCACTGAATTTCATTGTATAAAATGAGTTTCCTGATGACATTGTGAGCTTGGAGTTTCTGCAACTCTGCTCTACTTGTTCATCCTCAGTTAATCATTGAGAAGATGATACGTAGCTTCTGACACACAGCTGCATGAGGCAGTGGGTTTACAGCTACTTTCTCTGTTCTCAAATCATGAGGGTGTATGGTTAATCTTTCTCATTTCTCTGTAAAGCATAATAATTTAAAGGCATCTCAATGTATCTGTCACTGAATGCACTGAATAAAGAAGTGGTGAACAGAGTTCTATTTCCTAATTCATAGGAGAAGGTTAGGGCAGTGAGGAGACTGTGGCTTATTCTGTAGCAATGGTTCAGTGCTCGAACCAATAGACAAGGTCCCAGAGGAAAGATGGAAGAGTGGAGTGAACGAAAACCTTCAGAGCCTTCCCCGAGTCTTGATAAATATTACTATTTCTTTCTGAGTCACGTGCACTAGAAAAGAGACAGAAACTTTAAAAACAATTGGAAATAATTGTGTTGACTCTCAGGTTTGGAATTCCCTCCTTCCTCTGTGCTTCACATCGAGATCAGAACATTTAAGAGGATCTGAGATCCCATAAAGGAGAAGGAGATACTATATGAGTGTCCAGCGGGGAGGACTCCTTATGCACAGCACTGTCTGTGCTTTATCACTTTGCTCTGTGTCCCACTTCCTCCCTGAAAGCTCTTTACTGTGTTGGTTTTATTTCCAATTCTTGTTTCTAATATAACCATTCGTCCAGGGTTACAACAAATATGAAGCAAAATTTTTTTTTCTGGAAAGATGAGCCCTCTGATCTCACATATTCAATCTGTCAGTAGCCATGGTTAGCTTTTTCTTCTCTAAATATTTTCTTTTGAGTGTTGGGAGAATCAAGGTGGCCTTGAATGCACTCAGAAAATACCTTGTACTGGACAGTATACAAAGGGATCTAAGTCATTTGACCCTGATTTACAAAACCCATGTCCTTTGAGAAATAGCACACTGCATGGGACGAGCTCAGAGCTCCTGAGAAGGTGATTGACCCAAGACCTAGAATTGCTCCCCTGAACTAAACACCATCAGGTTCTCACCATCCCTGCATCACCATACTGCAGACAAAGCTTCCAATACCAAAAATGGTTTTTAGTATCCCGAATATTCTCCAACTCACTGCACACACACATCAACAGAGCAAAGCTTAAACTGAGTACCTCATGTGACTTTGGAAAATCCCCATTACTGTCATGTGAAAATACACAAAATTTGAAAAGCACATGAAAATTCGAGTCAATATGCAGCTTTACATGCTGAATTCTTTCATAAATGTAGAGTTAAAATGTGAGGGCACTCTGTGCTGTGATGTCCTCATAGAAGCTACACTTGGTAGGGTTACAAGGACGTGAGGGGCACCTTTGAGACTGACAGCAATGTGTCCCCATGTGTGAGAAACCTGGTGTTTGTTTCATTTTTGAAAAGCCATTGAGAAATTCATGACTAACTCATGTTCTATTGCTATAAAGAAAAACCATAACCACTGAGACTCTTATGAAAGCGAACAAATTAGTTGGGTCTTGCTTGGAGATTTAGAGATTTAGTTCATTATCACCATGGCAGAGAGCATGGTGGCATGCAGGCAGACATGGAGCTGGAAATGTAACTGAGAGTTCTACATCCAAATTCATAGTCAGCAGGGAGAGAAAGACTCTGGGCCTTGAATGGTCTTATGAAAGCTCAAAGCCCACCCCCAGTGACACATATCCTACAATGAATCCAACACTTCTAATCCTGCCAAGGAACGCCAATCCCTGGTAACCAAGCATTAAAATATATGAGCCGATGGGGGCCATTCTCATTCAAACCACCACATACAGATTGGTTCAAAATATACAAATGAGTATTTCAAAGGTCTGAGTGAAAACGAAAACAATGCAATCTAGTGTCATAATGTTTCTCATTTGAAAATAAGCCATTAAAAATGTATAAAGGTTGATGTTTTTAAAAACAGGAACTTGCTGAGCGTTGGTGGCTCACACCTTTATTACCAGCCCTTGGGAGGCAGACACAGGTGGATCTCTATGAGTTTGAAGCCAGCATGGTCTACAAAGAGAATTCCAGGACAGCCAGAGTCACTACAGAGAAACCCTGTCTCGAAAAAACACAAACAAAAAACTACAAAACGAGGGGGAGCACAACATTACAAGAGTACCTTTTAAAAGAAGACATTAACATAAAAAGATAGAGCAAGCACAGATGGAGATATATGTTCATAAATATTCAGTACATTATGATATAAAACCCACAGTCGTTACTTAAAGCACATCTTGCTTGACTGAGTATATTGAATTTTTCAAGAAAATGAACCTAAAAGTAAATGAAAATAATTGTATTTAACACGTTTATCACCACATATAACAAGAAAACTTCAAGTAAATTTGTTTTATGTTAAAGCAGTTTATCACTCATGTAATTATTAACACTGTAATAGAAATATTTATGTTTTATTCAGCTTTTATTAGCATTTCAAACTTATACGTGTTGCAGACAATATGTGGGAATATTGAGTGCTGGATGATGAATGCCTCATGCATAAGCACATGATCACATATATATGTAGAGAACATATATCCTGATACACACAGGCGCATGATCACAGTTTGAAAGCTTGTTTTAATACACCAGAGCCCTTATGTTATTTTAAAATAAATTCTGCATGCTGCTTCTCTGCCAGCCTTGTTCCTAATATCACACTCTCCCCTTTGCCCATGGAATACACGACAGTCTGCTCTCTGTTTCTGTACCACATAGAACTTTAGGCACACCTGTCCTCTTTCTCGGCAACTCTCTCTCCTCTTGTGTTCTCCTGTATGGGATTCATCATCAGATCACACTTGCACACGCCCTTACTATAAACATTAACAGCTAACGTCTGACTACAAGAACGATTATGATGTGGCAGAATTTTCCACAGGATAGTAGTTTTCAGGCCAAAAATAAGGATGAAATGTGAGACGGAGGGATGCGACAGATAGGTAGATAGATAGCTGATAGATAGATAGATAGATAGATAGATAGATAGATAGATAGATAGATAGATAGATAGATAGATAGATAGATAATAGATAGATAGATAGATAGATAGATAGATAGGCAGATAATGTAAGAAGAGTACACAGGAGCTACAGAGGGCGCTGGGTTCAACAATGTGGCTAAGGAAGATCCCTAATCCCTGCTGCTTTAGGCTTTCCAGGTGCAGCCAGCTGGGGCTGAAGTTCCCAAATCCTTGTTAAATCTCCTCACCTGTGTTCTCTAGGAGGCCAATGAATTCCTGGGATCTGCAGGGTAAAATGTATTGGAACTGAGCCTCTGGTTGTTATTACAACCTTACAAGGTTAGACATAGGCTTTGTCTTCTCTTGGATATAAAAATTTGCAACAAGCCCATTTAAAAACAATTATGGGACTTTCTTTTGAGAACCTGGGTTTTATTATTGTAAGTGACTTTTTATCTGAACTGAAGTTCTTCTTTTAATAGATACTCATTGTGGACAGAAAAGGATGTTAGCACAATGCTGACCTGAACTTTATGTTAAACCAATCAACTGTTGTCTTCAATGTGTTTCTAAAACAAAAAATGTCTGCAGTGCTAGCACTTGTAATCTCAGTGTTTACTGTTCACCTTAATAATAAGAAGCCGTGTCTCCATGAATTCATAATCATTCAATATAGGTTTATTTATACCCTGGTTTTAATAGAAGACAAGTCTCTAAAAAGTTAAGAGGATGTGAATTTCAGGATAATTTTCGAATTTACATATAATTATTTACTGAGGGAAGCTGAAGGCCATAGTTAAAATCATAGAGCTGTACGTTAAATTCAAATTCTAATTAATAATGGAGTCTTGGTTGTTTGAGATTATAATGCTATTACAGCATTTTCCCTTTCTTTACTCACATTCCAAGCTCCGATATGCCCCGTCTTCTCTCTTACAAGCTCATGACCTCTTTTGAAATGACAGTTAATAATTTATATATTTAAATACTTTATATCTATTATCAATACCTATTTGAAATGTAGATATATATATGTATTAGGAATCTCTCTATGTATAACTTAGGAATCTCTGTAACTATATATTGCTATATATAGGGATATTAATCTAGGAATATAGATTAGATTCATAAATTATATATAAACACAACCTGCTCAGTGTGTATAGTGTGACTTGTATGTGTGTTTTCAGGGATGGTCATTTGGTCTTAGATAACTATTTACATTGTCCTGCCCTTTGGAAGAACTTTTCTTCCTCTGTTAGCATTCTTTGTGAAAGTGCTCCTGGTGTGGCTGAGGTCTTATGAGATTTCCCCATTCACTTTAACACACCCATTGTTGTCCTTGATCAGCACATACTTAGACAGTCATGTTGGTGAGATCTTATAAGGCATTATGATCTACCCTTGACATTCCTATAGACACAATCTCACAGCAAACTCCCAGATCCTCAGGCTCTTACTATCTTTTGTCCCATACTTTTTACTGAACTCTGAAACTTAAGTGTGGGAATTTTATTGTAAATGTATCCATTGGGACTGGAATCTACAGTTCTTCATTTTGATTGCTTTTGTGGTCTTCTATAATTGCCTGCATCTATTGCATAGAGAAGTTCCCCTGACGAGGTGTATTGAATAGATATGATTTTATGTGTAAGGATAGATATTAAGAATGTCTAGGGACTATGCTGTCTTAGTAAAGTGGCAGTAAGATTCAAGACTTACATACCTCTTGGTTGTTGATTTAGTTTCCCGGTTCTTGAGCAGGAACTATGACCAATTACAGCTAATAACACAATATGGAGAAGCTCCTAGCCTGTGCTGTAGACACAAGAGCAAAAGAGTCACCACAGCTAAGAGAGAAGCCACAGGAGCAATGGTCTTAGCATTTTATAATCTCTTGTTTTCATTTAATAATGGAAATGGAAAGAATCTCTTTTACTTAATATATTTCATGTCTTTTTATGAAATGCCAATGAATTCAAGGTTAACGGGTGATAATAAAATTGCAGATTGTAAGCAAATCATGATTTTAAATACGGAGCACAGAGCAATGCAAGGAAAAGCAACGAATTGGAGGAAGCATTTAGATTAAAGACGTGTAAATGTGCAGATTTAAAGAGCAGTGAGGATGCTCAGCTAGACTTCAGAGAGATGGACATGTGACATATTTCATCACATTGCAGTCAAGGGTTGCATATAGTTATCCTTAGTCAGTCCTTCTGATTGACGGATATTTGACATTGCATATTAAAACAAATTATTATTATGTCTACATTTTAACTTAGGATTCAACCTATCATGTAGCAATTGGTATAAGATTGTGTTCATAAAAGATTACTTTTTTGAAAATCTGATATGCTTTAGTATAATCACACAAACACAAATGAAATGTTATACACTGAATTAAAATAGAACAACAATCTACATATGCATATTTTGAATTTTTTTTGCCAAAATTGTTTGAGGACAATAAAATAATTCACTGAAAACACATTATTGTAGAAGTTTATTTTTAGTTGTTTCTAAAATAATGTTCTGCCTTCTTGGTTGAGGGGCTGCGGGATACTTGATTGGTCATGGTGTGCATGTGCTGTCCATAGAACACCTGAGGATTCATGAATCAATACAAACACCTGAGCTCAGATGCTCATGGTCTACTGCCCAGTATGGCATTTGCCATGAGGGTGGTTCCCTGTGCTGAGGTCTGGCTGGGATTACATCTATGAAAATGCCTCCTTGTCATCTTTGGTGATCCCACACAACAGACTACTACAATAACTGATGCCTGCAATGTGGGGCATGACATCAGGCCAGCAATCCAACATGGAGACATGGAAGAAGAAAAACAAACTCCGGACCACACAGAATCTGCTTTGTTTGGTTTTCTGGAACCCTGTCCAGATAGTGGTGGAGCTGAGGGAGTGTTGACAAGACACATGTGCTATGGAGATGAGAAATCCATCCCCCAAGGGAACCATCCTGCAGAAAAGGTTCCCAGCTGTTTTTCCTGCAAACCAGACTCTATCTTAAATCTAGAAAGTGTTTCCTCAAATACAGCACACAAGCTATTCCTGAACAGGCTGAGGTTGTATCTTGGGCAGTAAACTGAACTTAGTAGAGTAAGGGTCACCCAGGTGGTACTTTTTTTTGAAGGCATGAAGGGGTCTTTGGAGAGCAGCTGAGGCTTGACAGTATGAGAGGCCAGAAGAGGCCACTGGTAAAAGTGCAGCCTCAGTACAGTTGAAGGCCCAGATTGAAAGGGTCATGATGAGATGCTGAGGCTTGAAACACAGGAGAGGAGAGCCCATGGGGGGCTAATGGTGAAGGTGCAGCCCAACTGCAGTATGGGCCTCCATCAGTTTTGGAGATGCCAGTGCCATGCGATGACCGTCAAGGACAGCAGTCCACCTGGAGTGGAGCTAGCCAGAACCTGGAGTACAAGCAGTGTGTTCTGCAGAGGGCAGAGCCAGAGAAGTTACCCAAACTTGTAGAGGATCCCAGAAGATTGTGAATGAGTTCCAGATAATTGGACATCAATAATTGTTTTCTGTTTTCCCAGGGCAAGTTGAAAAGTTGATACATGTATGGTGTGGTGTGGTCCTGTGCCGCAGCAACCCCATGGTTGTTCCTCTTGTAGGTAGTTTTCCTGGTGTAGAGTTAAACTGTGTTGTAAGATAGAGCATCTTTGGATTCACTCATACAAATAGGGGAATTGTTTTACAAGTTTATTTTTTATTGTGTTTAAAATATTGTTTTTGCATTGCTGGGTCAGGGGCTGCCTAGCTTTTGGCATTTTGTATTGGCTGCTAGTGTCTGGTTTATGTGGAGAATGTTGGATTGCTTATGATCACATGCTATCAATAGAACACCTGAGGAATTCTGAATCAAGAAAAACACCTGAGTCCAGGTGCTCAGGGTTCTTCTGTCCAGTATGGTGCTGGACAGGACATTGGTTGTCTCTGCCGAGGTCTGGCAGAGACTACACGTGTGAATATGCCTCTGTCTTCCTTGCTGAGCCACCACAGCAGCATACAACTCAACCTTGATCCAAATATTAAAGATATGAGATCAGTGTGAGTCTAAGAGAGAATATTCATGAATCTCTCAACTGAAAATATAACATGAATCTTAACAGTCTATATGGGAGAAGAATGTAAATTTTCATCATGAACCAGGTGTTGTGCTAGACATCTTTAAACCCAGAAGAGTGGAGGAATTTGTAATCAGTTCACTATGAGTTCAAAATATCCAGCTCTTCACAGGTTTCAGAAAAGCCTGGAAACATACAGGTTCTGAACTCACAAAACACCACGTGGATTTCAAACATGAAAAACTTCGATAGCTCTAGTTTAAGGAGACTCTTAAACAAATGGAAGAAGTAATATTAACCCAAAGAATCAAATCCATACAGTAAGTGTGTTATGCACCTTTAGAATAGAGATGGACAGGACATTCATCTTTGTAACTAACTGTTAACATAGGGTCTATGCTTTGTTTTGAACTAGGTTTTGAGAGCATTACTTATTCTAGGATGTGGTCTGTTCCTGATATTCTCAAGGGAGTTCCTATCTGGTCTTATCAAGATAATGTAGCACTTAGGGGCAAAAATGAAGCCAAGGAGGGCTACACTAGAGGCCAGGATAGAGAAGGCTTCCATGGCCACCATGACCTTCCCCTTGGTGCTGTGGTAGACAGGGAGGAAGGTGACCCAGACACAGAAGAACACCAGCATGCTGAATGACAGGAACTTGGCTTCGTTGAATGTGTCAGGCAGATTCCTGGACAGGAAAGCCATTGTATAACTACCAAGTGCCAAGGAGCAGAGGTATCCCAGGACACCGTGGAAGGCCAAAGCTGAGCCCTTGTTGCACACAATGATGATGTGGCCATGTTCGGCATGAGCATCTTGGTCAAGGAAGGGAGGAGAGGTTCCCAGCCAGATTCCACAGAGGACAAGGTGAATCAGAGTACAGATGGGGATGATGAGGTTTGGGGCCTTTGATGTTATCAACCACCTCATTGCTCTCCTTGGAAAAGTGACCTTGAAGGCAATGACCACAGTGATAGCTTTGGCCAGCACAGTGGCAAGAGCCACGGTGAATGCCACTCCGAAGACGGTCTGCTGCAGGACACAGGTGGCAGCACTGGGGCGGCCAATGAAGAGCAAGGAACAGAGGAAACAAATGGTGAGTGTGATGAGCAGGGTGTAACTGAGGGCCCTGTTGTTAGCCTTGACAATGGGAGTGTCTCTGTGCTTCACAAACAGTCCAAGAACCATGGCTGTGATGACAGAGAAGCACAGGGCTGTGGTTGTAAGAGACATCCCCAGGGGGTCCTCATGGTCCAGGAAACTCACAGCTTTCTGGAGGCAGTGATTCTTCTCCGTGTTTGCATAATGACTTTCTGGACACTTCATGCACTGGTCCACGTCTGGTGAGAAATGAAGATGATCATGAGTCCATGCTGATATGATCCCATTAATCCTAAACCATTTCTCTGTATTTGTTCATTGGATTGTTTACCTTAGTTACCTTCCTTCTCTCATGTACAACAAAATAAGCATTCTGTAGGGAACTATTACATGTTTATACTTCTCACATTCTTATAGACATTTCATTTAGATTTTATTTATAAGCACATACAATGTGTGCGAATCTGAGCACCCACTCACCTCCTCCTCCACTCCTCTCCTTCTCTCAGTTTCACCTCCCATGTGCTCTACATCTCTTCATTTTCCTCTTTAACGCCCACTGAGCATACTTAGTGATGCCAGGGTACAGATGTTGTGGGGGAATCTACTGGAATATGGAGATCATTCCAGAACCCACATCCTTAAAGAACAGAGATGTTTGTCTTCCAGTAGAGGTTAACTGCCTGAAGCTTCTCTTTAAACCCATCTTTATAGAGACATAAGTCAAACACACCTAATGCCTTTTATCTCATGTTCTTTCCCTGCCTTTTGTGCTATTTCCAATGCTGAGGTGTAATGCATTAAACTACTTGGCTTTTGACATGGCCTCATAATTTATAATTTCACTATGAATTAGATATATGAGTTCTACAAAAGAGGGAGAATAATAATATTTGAAATTCTTTTCATTAATGTTTTCATTAATATTGCTTCTAAATTTTCTCATCTTCACAGAATGCTTTGTATTTTCTAAGTGAAGTAGGTAGAAAGTTTGGCAGATTTCTGGGGATATGCATATGATCAAAATAAATGGAATGAAACAGTCAAAAATATTACAGTTTAAAATGTCAAATTTGAGATAACCATAGTTGCAACTTTGTTAATAGGCATGGAAATGCTGATTTGTAAGAAATTTTCCATGCAATAGAAAGTGTCATGTGTGTGTTTATGACATGTCCTGCTAAATAGAGATTCCAGATTCCATTGCAAATCTTAGATCTTGGCACACCTCTACATTACACACTGTTCAAACTCCTCTGAGGCTGTTACTTCATGTACTGTTTCTCTCACATGGAGCATAACAAAGGAAGAGAATCCTATTATTACAGAAATTTGAAGTTTTAGTTACTCCTGACAGTGAAAACTTATTTATTGAGGAAATCAAACACATTTTTCTAGTCTCTTGCCCTGTATGAAAAAGCTAGCTGGGAAGAATCATTATGAAGTTCATATGTCCTAGACTCATGTGGGTTTCAATTGTTATCGAAATACAGTTAGAAAAAATCAAATTTGGATACTTAATTATAAGTATGTTTATGTATGTTAAATTACATCTTGAAATAAAACTCATTGCTCAGTACAGAAGAATGGACGTTTCTGCAGCAAACTGTATCTACAGCTGATCCTAAATGTAAATCAATTATAAATTTCTGTGGCTGCTGTGCACTTTTTCAAGAGATTGCAATGCATATTTCATATCCTAAATAAGAGAATAAATACAATTGTCTCTGATATCTCTTCAGATAGATTTTAGTTGCTAAGATAATGCCAAACCCTACTGGAGAGGCGAAACCATTCTCTGTAAGATTTCTGCTTACCTGTCTCATTGGAAATCTCGTCTTCTGGACAAGGAGTGCAATCATAGCAGCAGACAGCTTTCCCCTCCAAGGAAACTTTCCTGAATCCAGGACGACATCTCTTATTGCACACAGAGTGAGGAATCTGAGAAGATTGAAAGTGAGGCTATCAAATGCTCAGGGTTTTTTTTTCTCAATAGATATTGTTTGGGATTCTAATTAATTGTCAAGTTTTATTTCTATAAAGGCAGAAAATGTGTTTTGAAAGTCTGCTGTTTACACAAGGTTGCTGTGAGGATTTCCAGAGTGTTAGTTTGGAGCATAATAGGCAGGGTCAAGTTTGAGCAAGGTAGGTAATTAATTACATGACCCAGAAGGGAAAGTAGTCTCTACTGAATCTTCCTGGCTGTGCACTTACTATTACGCTGAGAAGCGTTTTTTCCTACCAAGATTATGAATCTTGATTTCAACTTTACAAGACTTAGAATCTTCATAAAAGCAAATTTTGGAATATTTCTGCAAGAAAACATAAGGAGGAGTTTAAAGACTCCAGTCTAAAACTGTCAACATTCCATGGTCTGTTCTCTCCGAATGAATGTAAAGAAGAATGCAGTGAGCTATGGTATTTGCTGTTTTCAGGTAACATAGGATATGATGTCCCCTGGAACCTCAGAGTCCTAAAACCTTAAATTTCCAAGGGTAATGGCTCCATCCTCATACTTTAAGTCACAGGTACACTTTAAGTCCTTTTAGTTATTTGTTCATGTGCAGCAGCCGACAAGTAAAAAACATACACATGTGAGCACCAAACCCTTACACCATCAAAGAAGCTGAAGTGAAAACTGATAACCAATTGTGTCTGACCTTGTAAAGCGCGGAGTCTGAGTGAACAAACAAGACAGGTATTTACACACATTGGAGGAATCCTAATAGAGACACTCTGTGTTGGTTTGAAGCTAAAGTGTCCCTAATAGGCACAGGCCTTTGACTACTTATTTCCCAATGTTGGAGCTATCTGAAGACTTGTTGAAACGTTAAGAGTTGCAGACTTACTCCAGAATTATTCCAGTGGTAGTGGGCTTTGAACAATTACAAGCCTCAGTCCAGTTCTGCTTTTGCTCTCTACTTGCAGACTGGGGACTGAGATGCTTGGTTTCAAGTTCCTGCCTTAGTTTCTGTTGCATGAATTGAGATGTGTCCTGACCACATTGGACTTTTGTACCTCTAGAACCATAACTTAAAGAAAAACTTTCTTCCAAAAGTCACTTTTAGTCATGGTGATAGGTTACAGCAACAAAACATAGCTATTATACAGTTTTGCACTGTGAATCCTCAGTCACTGTGTTTTCTACATCAGAATATGCTGTGAGACATGATGGAGATTGGGCTTCCAGCTTCTCAGATGTTGAATTATGTAACATTGACAAAACTTAACCCCTGGATGATTGAAAACTAACAGACTCCTTTAAACTCACAAACATCTATTTTAAGAATTGGGGAGTGATACAATAAGCTATACTGATAGTTATGGTTTATTCTTCCTTACTGGGAGGTGTACAGTAATGGACTTTAAGCGAGAAGCCAAGGGTTATTGTACTGGGGAATATACATGTGTTACTATGATAAATTACTGCGCTGAGATGATACATAACCCACCTCTGAAAATCTCTTTGGCCATTGTATCATCTTCTCAGATATAGACAACTGTTGACCCTGGGGAGCATTGGGAGAAAAGGATCCCACTTTCACCTGTAGTCCAAGACCCTTTGGGAAATTCCAGAAGTTGAGAATGTCATACTTAACATCTAACTTCCTTTTCCAACGTAAATCCATGTTGTCTCCCACACTGAGCTTCCTCAGGAAAGGGTGAAGCTGAGAGAGACATAAGAACATATTGTAGATCAGGCTTGAGAGGTTGACCAGAAACAAATTATAGAGAGATTCTCATGGTTTATAGTCTCTGCTGTGAGACACCATACTCACAGAGGTATGACTGAGGTTGAGTAATGGTTGCCTGGGTGACTGGGATGTCATTCTACCTCTGACTGGACAATCAGCTAAAGAAAGAGCTCTACCCAAAGGCAGGACAGGAATCAGTGAGTATTGAATGAGCCAAGCCTCAATTTCTCTAAGAAAGCTGTCCCCACTTACTTTCAGTGTGTATTCATGAGTTCAGTGGGTGCAATGTGGGAACTGAAGACTGAGTTTTTGTTAAAACAAATCATTCAGGTCCTGATACTCTGTGTTAATTAACTGTCATTATTCCACTCACCATTTTATGAAGTACACGAGGGAACTCTGAGATTTTCTAATTCAAACTCTTACCATGAGAAGATAGTGAGGTTATTTTTGACACAAACTTGATTTTCACTAAAATCATTTGCCCATTGCCACTTGGAAGCCATTCCTCAGCCATAGGCACACACATATCTGCACTATCTGTAAGGCGAGCTAACCAGTGAACTCTCCTGAGATTTTAACCTAATAAATTTCAATATGTAACATCTAATTTGGTGACTTTGGATACTCTCAGAATTTCATATTGCTGATGCTCCAATACAGTGGAAGGGACAGTACCTGCCAGGGAAGAACGTCATTTCTTCCCCATTTCCATTCGGCTGCATTTGTACTCGCTGCAGACTCATCTCATGTAGACTGTGGGCCACAGCATACACAGCATTGTAGATGTTGTAGCTCTCTTCACTCATGTCCATGTCAAAAATATCTCTAGGCAGGAATTCCAAGGAAGCATTGGGTTGGCAGCCCTCCAAGAGATGACAATCAAGCTCTGAAAATGGGCATTTGAAGAAAAATGCCACAACTTGGGAAGATAAATGTCTTCTGGGTATTTGTAAGGATTAACTGTTTGGATAAAATTTTTAAATTCAATAAACTGCTCATGTTGGTGTGAAAAAATGAGACTTCCGTGGAATGAATCTAGCAAGAAATAATCACCATGGTTAGTAGTATCCCACTGAGAGTTCATGACCCAGACTTTCCCTGTAAAAAGTTGTTGCCCTAGGTTTCGCATTAAACCTTGTAGAGAATCAGTGTCACCAAAAATGATGATGGTATTCGCCAATGATTCCTGGACTTTCCCAAATTTTTCCAGAGTTTGTTGGAGAATGAAGTCCAGGTGCCTGGGATCATTTCCACAAAAGCTATGCAAATGTGATTATTCAGAATGGTTTTTCTTAAATCTAATAGAAACTGAATTCCTCTATGGTCATCTGGGAGAAGCACACCAACCCAGGTCCAGCCAAAATGAAGCATCAATGAGACCATGGCAAGGGACAGAGATGTGCTTCGTGGGGCCATCTGGTAGAGAGAATTATACTGTCCTGGGTCACTCAGGATAGAATCAAAAGGACCAACAGTGAGCTGTAGAGAAACCAGTATTAGTTACAAGAAGAAAAACATTGGCGTCAAAGACAGTCTTTGTACTAAAGTACCAGGTGTGAGTGGTCAGCATGAGAATTAGTTCAAGCTGACTGTACATGCAAATTTCTCACTGAATTTTCCAGAAAATTCCTGATTAGCCCTCCATTTTTATGACTCTTTCTTATCTCACCCTTTCTCCATTTCCTTTCCTTCCCAACTGACTGAAATGTGGACCCATCTCCAATTGTCTTTACACTTGTCATTGATAGCTTAATAATCAAAGCTTCCCTCTGTTACATACACCTGAAATGTCATCAATGTAGACCTGGCTCTTTTCCCCAATCTACTCCTCACCTGTGGGAATTTGTAGAGGTGCAGCAGTGTTCCGATGTAGGCAGATGCGGCCCATGATGGTCCTGTGAGTGCAGCAGCAGACTTGCTCTTCTTTCTGCAGTTGTAATTACAGTAGAAACTGCTCAGCCCTGTGAGCCAAATATGGGCATTCATGAGAATACTTTTCTCACTGTATGGGACATTATAAAAATCAAATCCCAGAGATACATTTGGTAAAAGATGAGGGTTGCTGTTGATCTCTTCAATGGCAAACACCAGGGCCAGAATCAACTGGTAGTTTTTAAATCTATACCTGCATAAATGGAAGAAAAATAAACTAGGGGGAAGTTATAGATCACTCACAGCTGCAGGTTTACTGCAGGGATTTTTCTAATTCAAATAGTAGTGTTTATATAAATTCCATACATGCCTGAAATTGAAGTGATTATGTTGTGGCGTTCTGATAGGTCCTGTAGGTGTGACTCTCATTATTGACAAATCCAAGAGAGCTCACTTACTCTTTTTGTATTTAGTAGGAAAAATTTCAGCCCATGTATGTAAATACAGCTCCTTATATAATAACATCTCCTGATGCATTTTTGATATTTTAACTTGTACTGTTAGAAAAAATCCATAGTTACTTAATTAAGATACTCTACTTTCCAATATAATCTCTTAATCGAAGAATAGTATTGAGTTAATCTGACATATCTAGATAAATAGGTTTCATTCTTTGACAATATTATCTTTGTGCAGTTTATGTTATTCTCTCTGTGTGTATGTATATTGATTGTGTGTGTGTGTGTGTTTAAATATAAATGTTATCCGCGCAAGCAGCAGGAAAACCACCACTGGCAATGTTGGCTCTCCTCTCTTTTCTAGAGGGTGTCTACTCGTCCCGTTGCCTGGCATCTCTATTGAACTCTCTCAGGGGTTCTTGTGTATCCGTCCTCCTTTCCTCACACAATTTCTGGATGGCAGATATGCACTCATGCGTTTTCTGGGGATATGAAGTCAGTAAACTCAATTGCACCAGAAGCATCTTTACTTTCTGAAACATTCCTCATTTTAGTGTCCAATTCTGAAATTACAAGAGTAGGTTCCAATGGAATGCCATAATCTAACAAAACATCAGGTGCCAGGCATTGGAAACCTGGTTCTGCTCTGTTTTTAGGGAAGTAAAAAAGAGTCTCCCCATAAAAATTATATAGGCTGTTGCTAATGCCCTAGATATCTTCCAAAAGGGAAATCTTATTGCTGAAGACTTTACACACCTCAGAGGATATGTGGGAGTAAATACCTGAATTTACTGAAAGCCCCCATCATGAGGGCAGGCTCTCATAGTTACAGGAGTCACACAACCTCTCAAGGGAGAAAAGAAACCAGTAGTTGTATCCAGCTGCAATGCCAAGGACACCACAATATTAATAAGCAGAGCAAGATATTCTGTTAGGTATAATCCTGACAGGTATATCCTTGGATATCACAGGTATCTTATTGCACTTAGGGCAGGCTGTGTAAGAAGAGAGCCCTGCCTGGCACTGTATCTGTACATTTAGACAACTACCTGTAGCTGAAGGCATGGGCCCTAGAGGAAAGACTACTACTGCCAGTTTTCTAAACCCGTGTAATGACTAAGTGTAATCTAGCCTTAACCTTCTATGCATAGATAAGGATAGCTCTATCTGTATAAAGAAATTCTTTGTGCAGCAGACACAGACCATGATGCCATGACCGGTAAAAGCCTCAGGGTTTCTTTCCCCAGTCAGTACATTCACAACCACTACATGTAAGGACCAGGGAATATTGAGGAAAAGGAGGAAGATGATGGTTCTGAGCCCGAGCGTCAGGACAGATGCTGCAACACATCCTCTGCAAACTAAAGAAGACGAGGCGAAGAGGCTGGTGGGGGTGAACTTTGCAGATTTGGTTGGGTGTTTGGGGTATTAACATGACTGAGCTGTATCACTTGAAGTTCATTAGGGTATGAATGTAAGGTCTTTTCTTTAATATATGGAATTTTGGAAATTGTTCTTTGTTGTTCCAGAACTTGATGTGAAGACCCTCCTTCTAAAGACACTCTATAGTTGAGTCATAAACATGCCAAGCAAGCTGGTACTGGAAGGGAATCTTTTCCCTACTGGATAGCTTTGACAGTCCTGAGTGGTTCTTTTTATGAAAACAAAGAGAAATCTATAACATCCAGCTGTGAACCCTGACAGCTTCAAAAACTACTGATCTAATAACAGCAACAAAAATGTTACCCAAGTACTCAAATCATGCTCAGATTGCATCTCAGGCCCACTCTGTAAGAAGAAACTCATACCTTGCAATGTGATCTGGATCGAGAAACTGTGACTAGTGAGGTTTAAGCCAGAGGTGGGTGTATAATTATATTATTCTGTTAAATAGGCATAGCATCGACATGTTTCCTAAGAATTTATTGCTCAAACTGTACATCAGAGCACCTATCAACACTGATTAGGGAAACTTCTTCCTGTAGGTGTACAAAGACAGAGACCTTCAGTTGGTCATTTTGGAGAGAATAAGGCACTTTGTTGTGCTCAGATCTAAAAGGGACATGCATAACATTCATCCCCAGAAATCTCTTTGGTCCTTAAAGAAGAGTAGGCAGAAAGATTGTAAAGCCAGAGGAAGTAGATAACTATTGGAAACCTATTTCCCAGAGTCCAGAGGAGTTGTGCATATGATTGCACAGCGTCTGTGACAGAGTGGACAAGACCTGCATAAGCTCAAGACAGAAAAAAATAATCCCAGCACGGAGGGGAGAGTTTACTGTGAATTCCTAGCTCTAACTGAGGAGTTCTGATATTTGACAGCTAGTGTGAGAGAGTCAGTTATCATCCACCATGTGACTCCTGGTGGGTTTCACAAACTCCAGGAGGTTCCAGGTACAAGAATAATTAACACCTACCAGGCCCTTAGGGGAGAGAAAGAGGAATTTCAAACTTGGGTGAAAACAAATGTTAAGGTTGAGCATTGCTTGCAGAGAGAGGTCATGGGAGGGGAGAAGATAAGAAAGACACACAGTGTATAAATTTATAATTGATAAAAATATTTGAAAACATATGAAAGAAGACTGAACTTCCAAAATCATAAATAAGTGAATTATATATAGTGAAATGAATTAGACACCAAAGTGTTTAATTATTTTAACTAAGAAAAATAAATATATTTTTTATCCTATAGATAATGTAGATTTATATGAATATATATATGTATGTATGTATATATATAATGGATAATGTTTAAGAATTTCATATATGTATACAAGGTCTTTTGAATACATTTTAGTCATAATTCTTGTTACATTTTCCATGAAAAAATCAGCAGTAGACCCTAAATGCTTTCAACCTAAGTAATTATGGGGAGAGGGAAACTATTGTCACCCAATTTGATCATTTTTCTTGGATCCCTGTATTTTTCTACAATACATTGTACATTAAAATCATAGTACTTCATATACAATCATAAAACATTTTTGAAGCTTGAGCACAATATTATTAGAGGTTAAAAAGAAACCAAAAAATTTCAAGGCAGGCAAAGATTAAACCATAGCAGATGCCGAAAGAGGACAATGGCCTGAGAAGTAGAAAGCTGTGATTAAGCTGCTTGAGTTAAGGATAAACAGCAGTCAGACACAGCTGGACAATCAGCCACATGGCAAGAAGATGGCTTCAGAGAAAGAGAAAGGAGGCCTGAGTTATCACAGAAGCATACCTAAGTTGAGGCCGCCCTCCTAAAGAGAGACACTAGAAAAGCCAATTAATTTTGGATTTTCTGAGTTAGCACCCAGTGGTGATCAGAATCAAGGAGAGTCCTGACACACTTGAGTAGATAAATATGTAGTTAAAAATAGAGAAAAGTAGATAGAAATAAATTGAAAGAATATTTCACATTCTTTAAATACAATGAATTTTAATTCTGTTCTCCATATATTGGTTAAGTTGATTTTTATGAATGTATTTAAAATGGCCAGATGTTCTAAACATGCATAATTCTTCACAAAATGTGACAGGCTATTCAGGACTGCCAAGAGTCAGAGAAATAGTTTTCCATAGGGAAGAGCATAACAATTGGTCCAATAGCTATTTGTCAGCCTTGAAAATATCCATAGATGTAGTTGGCGTGGTTGCATTTAGGACCACGCGTGTCCACACACACTTATGTTTATGCAACCATGATTTTTGTAAAGAGTCCATGAATTCCAAAGATGGGAAGAACAGCTATTTAGGAAGGTATGGAGGGAAGAAAGGAAAGAAAGACAGGAAGAAAGGCTACAATTACATGACAATTTAAAAATTAAACCAAGTAATAAATTTTGAAACATGCAACACATTGTAGAATAATTTAGAATACACTGCAAGAAAGTATGTTTGCCTTTTGATGTATAAAACTTCTTACACAAGGGGCATATCTAAAATAGAAGAGAAAAACTTTTAAAATCCAAATTGTGAAAGATATTATTTATTTGGTACGTGATTTTTTTAATCAAACTATTCATATAAGAATATAGTTGGTGTAATCTACTTTGACAAACCAGTTCAACAACATTTTTAAGTGCATGCGATGGACTGCTTCTCCCTCCTATACATTCCTGAGAAAACTCCAACTGTAATGGGAAGGATAGGAACCACCACGTATAACAGGTTTTACTATGTGGGATGAAAATATGGCTCAGTCATTGCAGGATCTTGCCACTGGATTTCAGTAGCTGAGTTTGATCCCAAACACACATGGTGCAAGGAAAGAATATCCTTCCAACCATGTTCTCTAACCTGCTCATGTGATCCATGGCATGAGTATGCATGCCACACAAAGAAAGATGAATGTGTTATAAAAATATTTTGAAAAAAGACAGAGAAAGACAGAGACTCAGAGAGACAGCACATTCCCTCTTTGAAAACCCATATGCACTTTCACACATTGTAGTAAAGAATGCATTCAGAAGCCTGAGAGAATGCTGTCAGCTATGAAATACATACACCTTCATGTGTTTCACCCTGTAAGAAAAAGTTAGGAAATGCTGTGAACAATGGAAGATTTTGAGGAAGGAAAGAAAAGGGGGAAAGACACACATGTTCATATTTTATGGCAACAGAAAAACTTTCCTCTTGTAAATTTAGTTTGATTTTATTTCTAACTTAATAAGAAACAACTCTATGCGGCCACAGTTACAGTCAATGTGTCTTATGAACACAGCAATGAACACGAGAAGAAATCTTATGAGAAATGCATTGAGCAAACAGACACTGGAAAAGTGTCTGAGACTCAGAGGTTAGCAGGTAGTCAATTTATTATAAAACATCAACATCTAAGACAGGCAGAGATGTTTTGAGAGGAAATAATTGCTCCCAACTTCTACATTGCACACCCCTACTTCTAAATCATGTTGTCTGACACAGGCAAACTGGAGACTCTAGCATCACATCTGACTCTCAGGACTCACAGCTTTCTGTGGCATCGTCTCTTTTCAGAGGCGTTCATAGAGACTGCTAGAATGCCCCGAAGACAAGGTTAACCTTTGATAAAAGCATTCTTCCTCTAAAGACGTGGCATGAGAAACTTGCAAAACTGTGGCTGAAAACACAGTGCAATGTAAGATCACAAGATTTCAGTTAGCACACTTGAAAACAAAAATCAATAACGAACAGTCAAACTTCTGTCCTCTGTTCTAAAAGAAGCAAAGAAGTGAGTGGGAACATAAAATTACATACTGATTTGAGGTCAGAGGAAGGGTTGGCATGGACACACAAATAAGAAGCATGGAAGGTAGAATCCATGCATCACCTAGGTCATAGTAAACATGAATTATGAAACAGGGCACATGAGTAATGAAACTTACTGTAGGTGAATGTCGCCATAATAGTGTACAAATTGTGCATGAGGAACTTTTTTGCCTGTGTAGTAAGTATGAACTGGAAAAAATGCACCGATCATCAGATCTCCTTCACGGTGAAAATCTTCTTTGATTGTAAAGTAACACTCAGAGCTGTTATAGGCATACACAGGACTGGGATAATGCAAGACCCCAACAATAAAAACCCAAGAAAACACCCTACCAACACACATGTCTGCCAAGCTGTAAGTCTGAAGGATGCAGATCCAGTGTCTAGGAGGTTTATGTATACTTAGCTCATATGCGTGTGATCATTTGTGCTGCCAACTTTGCTGACAAGGGGGACTGTCACACTAATCATTCTGAGATTTTTTTCTGATGATTCATTCATTGTGTTGAGAATTCTAGAACTTCTTCCCTTAGGCTCTGCATCTGTGGCCCGGTATTCATGGAAAAAACAAGCTGAAAAATATGCTTGTGGATCTTTTCCCAATGCAACAGGTACCATAATTTCAGCCAAGACAACAGATAGGAGTAAGAGCTCAGGGATGAATTATTCTTTGGATAATTAGGGCAGAAGTACGAAGGACAAAACTTTTCATATGAAAACAATTGAGGTTGGTAGGACCATGCCACATCAGAGGATGCCACGGTAGACGTAATGTGAAAAGAGAAAGGGCCGAAAATTCCATACCAGACCAAAACAACCAAAAGTTTTCGCCCTCATGCTTCCCCAAACCAGAACCAAACCAAACCAAAACAGAAAACAGCAGAGTCTACCTTGCATAATGTCGCTAGAAGTTTCTGAATCACCTTCTCTGCACATCTACATATCAAGACTGATATTCATACCCAACACAGTTTGAGAAAAGCAATGGCCTTGCTGAATTACTCACTTCCAAAAGCGCACTGAATTTCATTGTATAAAATGAGTTTCCTGATGACATTGTGAGCTTGGAGTTTCTGCAACTCTGCTCTACTTGTTCATCCTCAGTTAATCATTGAGAAGATGATACGTAGCTTCTGACACACACTGCATGAGGCAGTGGGTTTGCAGCTACTTTCTCTGTTCTCAAATCATGAGGGTGTATGGGAAATCTTTCTCATTTCTCTGTAAAGCATAAGAATTTAAAGGCATCTCAATGTATCTGTCACTGAATGCACTGAATAAAGAAGTGGTGAACAGAGTTCTATTTCCTAATTCATAGGAGAAGGTTAGGGCAGTGAGGAGACTGTGGCTTATTCTGTAGCAATGGTTCAGTGCTCGAACCAATAGACAAGGTCCCAGAGGAAAGATGGAAGAGTGGAGTGAACGAAAACCTTCAGAGCCTTCCCCGAGTCTTGATAAATATTACTATTTTTTTCTGAGTCACGTGCACTAGAAAAGAGACAGAAACTTTAAGCACAATTGGAAATAATTGTGTTGACTCTCAGGTTTGGAATTCCCTCCCTCCTCTGTGCTTCACATCGAGATCGGTGCATTGAAGAGGATCTGAGATCCCATAAAGGAGAAGGAGATACTATGTGAGTGTCCAGCGGGGGGACTCCTTATGCACAGCACTGTCTGTGCTTTATCACTTAGATCCGTGTCCCACTTCCTCCATCAAAGCTCTTTACTGTGTTGGTTTTGTTTCCAATTCTTGTTTCTAATGCAACCATTCGTCCAGGGTAAAACAAAAATGAAGCAATTTTTTTTTTCTGGAATGATGAGCACTCTGATCTCAGGTCTTCAGTCTGTCAGTAGCCATGGTTAGCTTTTTCTTCTCTAAATATTTTCTTTTGAGTGTTGGGAGAATTATGGTGGCCTTGAATGCACTCAGAAAATACCTTGTACTGGACAGTATACAAAGGGATCTAAGTCATTTGACCCTGCTTTACAAAACCCATGTCCTTTGAGAAATAGCACACTGCATGGGACGAGCTCAGAGCTCCTGAGAAGGTGATTGACCCAAGACCTAGAATTGCTCCCCTGAACTAAACACCATCAGGTTCTCACCATCCCTGCATCACCATACTGCAGACAAAGCTTCCAATACCAAAAATGGTTTTTAGTATCCCGAATATTCTCCCAACTCACTGCACACACACATCAACAGAGCAAACCTTAAACTGAGTACCTCATGTGACTTTGGAAAATCCCCATTACCGTCATGTGAAAATACACAAAATTTGAAAAGCACATGAAAATTAAGTCAATATGCAGCTTTACATGCTGAATTCTTTCATAAATGTAGAGTTAAAATGTGAGGGCAATCTGTGCTGTGATGTCCTCATAGAAGCTTCACTTGGTAGGGTTACAAGGACGTGAGGGGCACCTTTGAGACTGACAGCAATGTGTCCCCATGTGTGAGAAACCTGGTGTGTGTTTCATTTTTGAAAAGCCATTGAGAAATTCATGACTAACTCATGTTCTATTGCTATGAAGAAACACCATAACCACTGAGACTCTTATGAAAGCGAACAAATTAGTTGGGTCTTGCTTGCAGTTTCAGAGGTTTAGTTCATTATCACCATGGCAGAGAGCATGGTGGCATGCAGGCAGACATGGAGCTGGAAATGTAACTGAGAGTTCTACATCCAAATTCATAGTCAGCAGGGAGAGAAAGACTCTGGGCCTTGAATGGTCTTATGAAAGCTCAAAGCCCACCCCCAGTGACACATATCCTACAATGAATCCAACACTTCTAATCCTGCCAAGGAACGGCAATCCCTGGTAACCAAGCATTAAAATATATGAGCCGATGGGGGCCATTCTCATTCAAACCACCACATACAGATTGGTTCAAAATATACAAATGAGTATTTCAAAGGTCTGAGTGAAAACGAAAACAATGCAATCTAGTGTCATAATGTTTCTCATTTGAAAATAAGCCATTAAAAATGTATAAAGGTTGATGTTTTTAAAAACAGGAACTTGCTGAGCGTTGGTGGCTCACACCTTTATTACCAGCCCTTGGGAGGCAGAGACAGGTGGATCTCTATGAGTTTGAAGCCAGCATGGTCTACAAAGAGAATTCCAGGACAGCCAGAGTCACTACAGAGAAACCCTGTCTCGAAAAAACACAAACAAAAAACTACAAAACGAGGGGGAGCACAACATTACAAGAGTACCTTTTAAAAGAAGACATTAACATAAAAAGATAGAGCAAGCACAGATGGAGATATATGTTCATAAATATTCAGTACATTATGATATAAAACCCACAGTCGTTACTTAAAGCACATCTTGCTTGACTGAGTATATTGAATTTTTCAAGAAAATGAACCTAAAAGTAAATGAAAATAATTGTATTTAACACGTTTATCACCACATATAACAAGAAAACTTCAAGTAAATTTGTTTTATGTTAAAGCAGTTTATCACTTTTGTAATTATTAACACTGTAATAGAAATATTGATGTTTTATTCAGCTTTTATTAGCATTCAAACTTATACATGTTGCAGACAATATGTGGGAATATCGAGTGCTGGATGATGAATGCCTTATGCATAAGCACATGATCACATATATATGTAGAGAACATATATCCTGATACACACAGGCGCATGATCACAGTTTGAAAGCTTGTTTTAATAAACCAGAGCCCTTATGTTATTTTAAAATAAATCCTGCATGCTGCTTCTCTGCCAGCCTTGTTCCTAATATCACATTCTCCCTTTTGCTCATGAATACACGACAGTGTGCTTTCAGTTTCTGTACCACATAGAACTTTAGGCACACCTGTCCCCTTTCTGGGCAACTCTCTCTCCTCTTGTGTTCTCCTGTTTGTGATTCATCATCTGATCACGCTTACATACTCCCTTACTTATACATATTAACAGCTAACGTCTGACTACAAGAAAGATTATGATGTGGCAGCATTTTACACAGGATAGTATTTTTCAGGCAAAAACATAGGGATGAAGCATGAGAGGGAGGGATGGAAATAGATAGATAGATGATAGCTAGACAGATAGATGATAGACAGATGGTAGATAGATAGATGGTAGATAGATGATAGATAGGTGGTAGACAGACAGACAGACAGATAGGTAGATAGATAGATAGATAGGCAGATGATGTAAGAAGAGTATACAGGAGCTACAGAGGGCGCTGGGTTCAACAATGTGGCTAAGGAAGATCCCTAATCCCTGCTGCTTTAGGCTTTCCAGGTGCAGCCAGCTTGGGGCTGAAGTTCCCACATCCTTGTTAAATCTCCTCACCTGTCTTCTCTAAGGAGGCCCAATGAATTCCTGGGATCCACTGGGTAAAGTTTATTGGAATTGAGCCTCTGGCTCTTATTGCAACCATACAAGGTTAGATATAGGGTATGTCTTCCCCTGAATATAAAAAAATGCAACAACCCCATTTAAAAACAATTATTATATCCTCTTCGGAGAACCTGGGTTTTATTATTTTAAGTCACTTTGTATCTGAACTGAAGTTCTTCTTTTAACAGATACTCATTGTGGACAGAAAAGGATGTTAGCACAGTGTTGTCCTGATCTTTATGTAGTAAACCAATCAACTATTGTCTTAAATGTGATTCTAAAACATAAAATGCCTGCACTACAAGCACTTGTAATCTCAGTGTTTACTATTGGACGTAATAGTAAGAAGGCGTGTCTCCATGAATTCATCCTCTTCAGCCATAGATTAATTTATACCCTGGTTTTAATAGAAGACAAGACTCTAAAAGTAAGAGGATGTGAATTTCAGGATAATTTTTGAATACGTGTAATTTCTTACTGAGTGAAGCTGAAGGCCAAAGTTAAAATCATAGAGCACATACATTAAATTAAAGTGCTAATCAATAGTGGAGCCTTGGTTGTTTGAGATTATAATGCAATTACAACATTTTCTCCTTTTCTTTTCTCACATCCCAGGCTCCGACATAACCCGTCTTCCTCTCTTACAAGCTCATGACCTCAGGAATCTCCGTACCTATATATTATTAAATCTAGAAATATTATACATAGTAATATATAGGAATACAGATTCCTACATGATATATAAACGCAACCGGCTCATTGTGTATAATGTTAATTGTATATATGGTTTCATGGATGGTCATTTGGCCTCGATAACCAATCAGCTTGTTCTGCCCCATGGAAGACTTTTCCTTCCTGTTAGCATTCTTTGTGACTGCAGGTCTCCTGGTATGACCGAGGTCTTAAGAGACTTCCCTATTCACTTTAGCACTTCTCTTTTTGTTCAGCTCATGTTTAGACAGTCATGTTGCTGATCTTATGAGGCTTTATGGTCTACTCTTGACATTCCTAAAGACACAATCTCACAGCAAATTCCCTGAACCTCAGCCGCTTACTGTTCTTTGTCCCATATTTTTCACTGAACTCTGAGCCTTAAGTGTGGAGATTTTATTGTAAATGTATCAGTTGGGACTGCTATCTACAAGTCATCATTTTGATTGTTTGTAGCCTTCTACAACTGAATGCTTCTATCACATAGAGAAGTCCCCCTGACAGGGTGCAATGAATAGACATAATTGTGTGTGTAAGGATAGATATTAAGAATGTTTAGGGACTATGCTGTTTTCATACAGAGGCAGTGGTAGATTCTACTCCAAGATACAAGTCTTAAGTAGGTCTTGACAGTTGGTTTAGTTTCCAGAACTGGGTATGATTTCCTGCTTAATGAGCAATAACTATGTCCAGTTACAGCTAATAACACAATATTGAAAAGCTCCCAGCCTGTGGTACAGACATAAAAGCAAAAGAGTCACCACAACTAAGAGAAAAGTCGCAGTAGTAAGGGTATTTGAGTTTTATAAACTTCTGTTTTCATGAACGATGGAAATGAAATGAATTTCTTTTACTTAATATATTGCATGTCTTTTTATGAAATGACAATAAATTCTGGATTACTGTGGAATAATAAAATTGTAGTCTGTAACCAATTCATGATCTTAAATGTAGCACACATAGCAATGCAAGGAAAAGCAATGAGTTGGAAGAAGCATTTAGATTGAAGGTGTGTAAGTGTGCAGATTTAAATAAAAGTGAGGGCAATCAGCTGGATGTCAAAGAGATGGACATGTGACATATTTCATCGCACTGTGATTAAGGCTGAATAAAGCTGAATTTGACATTGCATAATAAAACAAATTATTATTATGCCTACATTTTACCTTAGGATTCAACATATTATGTAATAATTGGTATAATATTATGTTCAAAAAAGATACATTAAATTTTTGAAAATCTGATAATCCTCAATATAATTACACAAACGCAAATGAAAAATTAAACACTGAATGAAAACAAAACTACAATCTAAATACATACATTTTACATTTTTTAAAACCACAATTGATTGAAGAACAATAAAACAATTTACTGAAA
Source organism: Cricetomys ansorgei (assembly GCA_026225945.1). Lineage (NCBI taxonomy): Eukaryota > Metazoa > Chordata > Mammalia > Rodentia > Nesomyidae > Cricetomys > Cricetomys ansorgei. Next base: position 160,358 of record JAMJFZ010000698.1, on the reverse strand, counting down.
ACAAATTCTGAATCATTAAGAACAACTGAGTTCATATGCCCAGGGTTCCACTGTCCAGTGGTGCTGTGTAGGATATTGGTTCTCTCTGCGGAGGTCTGGCAGAGATCACACATGTGAATATGCCTCCATGTCTTCCTTGAAGAGCCACCACAGCAGTGTACAACTATACAATAACCTGAATGGTAAAGGTAAGCTATAGGAGATCAGTGCCAGTGTAAGAGAGAATTTTCATGAATCTCTCAAGCTATGGAAGTTAATAACATGAATATTAACAGTCTATATGAGAGAAAGATGTAAATTTTCATCATGAACCAGGTGTTGTGCTAGACATCTTTAGACGCAGAACAGTGGAGGAAGTTGTAATCGGTTCACTATGAGTTCAAAATATCCAGCTCTTCACAGGTTTCAGAAAAGCCTGGAAACATACAGGTTCTGAACTCACAAAACACCACCTGGATTTCAAACATGAAAAACTTCTATAGCTCTAGTTCAAGGAGACTCTAATACAAATGGAGGAAGAAATATTAACCCAGAGGATCAAATCCATACAATAAGTGTGAAACGCACCTTTAGAATAGAGACGGACAGGATGCCATCTTTCTAATTCAACTGTTAACATAGGGACCTGGCTTTGTTTTGAACTATGTTTTGAGAGCATTATTTTGTCTAGAATGTGGTCTGTTCCTGATATGATGAAGGGAGTTCCTATCTGGTCTTATCAAGATAATGTAGCACTTAGGGGCAAAAATGAAGCCAAGGAGGGCTGCACTAGAGGCCAAGATGGAGAAGACTTCCATAGCCACCATGACCTTCCCCTTGGTGCTGTGGTAGACAGGGAGGAAGGTGACCCAGACACAGAAGAACACCAGCATGCTGAATGACAGGAACTTGGCTTCGTTGAATGTGTCAGGCAGATTCCTGGACAGGAAAGCCATTGTATAACTACCAAGTGCCAAGGAGCAGAGGTATCCCAGGACACCGTGGAAGGCCAAAGCTGAGCCCTTGTTGCACACAATGATGATGTGGCCATGTTCGGCATGAGCATCTTGGTCAAGGAAGGGAGGAGAGGTTCCCAGCCAGATTCCACAGAGGACAAGGTGAATCAGAGTACAGATGGGGATGATGAGGTTTGGGGCCTTTGATGTTATCAACCACCTCATTGCTCTCCTTGGAAAAGTGACCTTGAAGGCAATGACCACAGTGATAGCTTTGGCCAGCACAGTGGCAAGAGCCACAGTGAATGCCACTCCGAAGACGGTCTGCTGCAGGACACAGGTGGCAGCACTGGGGCGGCCAATGAAGAGCAAGGAACAGAGGAAACAAATGGTGAGTGTGATGAGCAGGGTGTAACTGAGGGCCCTGTTGTTAGCCTTGACAATGGGAGTGTCTCTGTGCTTCACAAACAGTCCAAGAACCACGGCTGTGATGACAGAGAAGCACAGGGCTGTGGCTGTAAGAGACATCCCCAGGGGTTCCTCATGGTCCAGGAATCTCACAGCTTTCTGGAGACAGTGGTTCTTCTCTGTGTTTGCATAATGACTTTCTGGACACTTCATGCACTGGTCCACGTCTGGTGAGAAAGGAAGACGATCATGAGTCCATGCTGAGATGATCCTTTTTTCTGCTCAGCATTTCTCAGTACCTGATCATTGGATGGCTATCTAAGTTATCTTCCTATTTTTCCCTCAGGACATTTAATATGTAGACAATAATACTTTGTTTATGGAAAAAATCTTTCTTTGTAGACATTTCATTTAGTATTTATCAGCACATACAATGTATGCGGATCCAACCCCTCACACTCATCTCCTCTCCCACTTCTCCCCTTCTCTCAATTTCACCTCCCATGTGCTCTACAGATCTTCATTTTCCTCTTTAATGCACACTGAGCATACTTAGTGATGCCAGGGTACAGATGTTGTGGGGGAATCTACTGGAACATGGAGGTCATTCCAGAGCCCACATCCTTAAACAATAGAGAAATTTGTCTTTTAGTAGAGGTTAACTGCCTGAAGCTTCTCTTTAAACCCATCTTTATAGAGACATAAGTCAAACACACCTAATGCCTTTTATCTCTTGTTCTTTCCCTGCCTTTTGTGCTATTTCCAATATTGAGTTGCAATGCATTAAACTCCTTGGCTTCTGACATCACCTCATAAGTTATATCTTCATTCTGAATTGGACATATGAGTTCTGCAAGAGAGGGAGAATAATACTCTTTGAAATTCTTTACATTAATGCTTTCTTTAATATGCTTTTCTAAATTTTCTCATCTGCATAAAATGCTTTGTAGTTTTTAATTCTGCTCATTCTCTGTCACAGCATAATGACCAGGCATTACTCCCTTGTTAAAGGCTTGAGAAGGTCATCAGTCAAACTGAGCTCATTAGTATTCCAAAAAATATCTCAGAAATTTTAAAACATTTTTAGGATATAAAATAAAACAGCATTGTAATATACTACTTTTTAAAGTTTGTAAAATTAGTTCTAAGTCTGAAATATATGCACCCTGATTTATAAATTTTTAAATTTCACATTTCCACAGTCATTGTTTTCTGAATTAAAATGAAGTCATCACCAGATTTCATTTTTATTATGTCGATGAACTTTAATATCAGCTTGTTGAATTTATGTTGGTGGGATAAAACTTACTGCCGTTTATCTTTTAAAGATTTGCTTTTTTCCTTAAGCCCTGTGACACATTTAAGATGCACCTGTTCTCAGGATATGCTCTTAACATGGTCTTTCAGACTTTGTTACTTCCATCTCTTTTATTTCAGAGTTCAGTTTCTCTTGGTTTGCTTCTCTCTAATAAACGCTTCACATATATATCTCCATCCATACCCTAATGGCACATATTAATATAATAATTATTAGTTTATATAAAATAAAGTTTTCTACCTCAAGATACTCTTAAATTTTGCATACCATTCAGCCAGTAACCTCAACAATAAGCCCTTCACACTTATTTGACCGCTCATAAATATATTCACTAAAGGAGCCTTTCTATTGTTTGGCAGTTCAAGAGGACAGTCTATTTTATTTTATTTCAACATGGGAAAGCCATGGAAGATGTTGCAGAAAAACATGAAGAGCCAGAGTCCATGAAATCCTTCAAGGGATGAGCATAATCAGACACAGTAAGGCAGTTGTACATATAAATTCTCAGTGTGACAACATGAGCAGAACCTGGGTTAGCTCAGGTCAGACCAAATGCTGTCATGGATGGAATGTTGGCATAAATACATCCCTAACTTGAGAAACCATTTGAACTTCAGATATGCTATAAGAAAAAGAGTCAATTTTTATGAGTGTGGTCCATGGAAAGGAGTCCATATTCCAGGAGGGCTCTCGTATCAAAATGTATTTGGATAGCACTACCTAGATTCAATGAGTTTTCTTTCTAATTATTTAAAGAGGGAGACAAAATGTTAAGTAGGTAGAATGTTTGGAATATTTTAGAGGGTATGAATACAATCAAAATCAGTGGAATGAAATTGTGAAAAATAATGTAATTTGGAATGTCAAAAATGTATTTTAGAATGCAACTTTATTAATAGGTATGGAAATGTTGACTTTTAAGGCATTGTCTAGGCAACGGAAGGTGTCATGAATGTGTCATGACCTATTCTGCTAAATTGAGATTCCATATTCCATTGCAAATCTTAGGTCTTGGTGCATACCTACAATGCACACTGTTCAAACTCCTCTGAGGCTGGTAATTCATGTACTGTTTCTCTTATATGGAGCATAATAACAGGAAGAAAATCCTACTTATTCCACATATTTGAAATTTCAGTTATGGCAAATAGTCAAAAATTAGGTACTGAGGAAATCAAACGTATTTTTCTAGTTTTCGGCTCTGTCTGAAAAAGCTAGCTGGAAAGAATCATAATGAACATATCATATCCTAGACTTACGTGGGCCCTAATTGTTATGGAAATACAGTTAGACAAACATCCAAACTTGATACTAAATGTGAAATATGTGTTATATGTGTTAAATTACAGGGTGAAGTAAAACACATTGCTCGGTGCAGAGGAAAGGGCCTTTCTGCAGCAAACAATACCTGCAGCTGATCATTAATGTAAGTCAATTGTGAGTTTCTGTGCCCGCTGTCCACTTTTTCAAGAGTTGGTAATGCATATTTCATATCCCAAATATGAGAATAAATAAAACTGTCTCTGACTTCTCCTCAGATACATTTTAGTTGCTAAGATAATGCCAAACGAGTCCTCTGGAGAGTGAAATCTCTGTAAGTTTTCTGCTTACCTGTCTCATTGGAAATCTCGTCTTCTGGACAAGGAGTGCAATCATAGCAGCAGACAGCCTTTCCCTCCAAGGAAACTTTCCTGAATCCAGGCTGACATCTCTCACTGCACACAGAGTGAGGAATCTGAGAAGATTGAAAGTGAGGCTATCAAACAACCAGTGTTTATTGACCTTCAATAAATATTGTTTTTGCTTACCGTTAATTTGCAAGTTTTATTTCTCTAAATGCAGACAATGATTTTGAAAATCTGCGCTTTAAACAAGGTTGGTCTCAGAATTACCACAGTGTTATAGAGTTTGGAGCATAAAGAGGTAAGGGTAAGTTTGAGCAACATAGGTAATTGATGAGTTAACCAAAGGGGAAAGGAGTCTCTCCAGAATGATCCTGGCTGTGTATTTACGGACTATTAAGTTGAGAAGGTTTTTTCCCATCAAGACTATGATCTAGATTTCAAATTCACAGGACTTATAATCTCATAACAAATGTTTAGAAATTTCTGTGAGGAATCCTAAAGCGAAGTTTAAAGACTTCACTGTAAACGTGTCAGCATTGCATTGGTTATTCCCTCAGAATGAGTGTAAAGAAGAGTGCAGTGAGCTACGGCAGCCATGGTTTTCTGATGTATGAGGACATGATATCGCCAACAAACTTACACTCCTGTGACCATAAATTCCAAAGGTAATGGCTGCACCCTCATACTTTCAGCCACAACACTTCCTTAAGTCATTTTAGTTATGCGTTCATGTCCAGCAGCTGAACAGGTCAAAAACAAATACACCTGCGCTCCAAACCACTGTACCATCAAAGAGGCTGAAAAAGAAAAATGATAACTAATTGTGTTCTGACCTTAAAAGCATGGAGTCAGAATGAGCAAGACAGGTATTTACATACAGTGGAGGGATTCTAATAGAGACACCCTATGTTGGCTTGAATCCAAAGAGGCCCTTCTAGGCACAGGCCTTTGACTACTTATTCCCCAGTGGTGGTGCTGTCTGAAAATTTATGGAAACTTTAACAGTTGCAGACTTACTTCAGAATTATTCCTGTGGTAGTGGGCTTTGAACAATTACAAGCCTCATCCCAATTCCTGGTTTTGCTCTCTACTTCCTGTGTGTGGACTGAGACATTTGGTTTCATGTGCCTGCTGATCTCTCTGCCGCTACCACATAGTTAGATGTGACCCAACCATAATGGACTTTCATTCCTCCAGAACCATGAATTTAAAATCTTTCTTGCTATGTCATTTTTACTAATGGTGTTCGGTCATAGCAACAAAGCATACCTATTATACAGTTTTGGGATGCGAATCCTAAATTAGAATATGTTGTAAGACATCATGGGGATAGAACTTCCCGTTACTCAGATATATCTGATTTTTCCACATTGACCAAAACTATCCCATGCATGACTGAAAATTAACAGACACATTTAAACCTAACAACTTCCATTTCCAAATATCAGGGAATGAAAAAGTACCCTGTACTGATAGTTATGATTTGTCCTTCCTTACTGGGAGGGGTATAGTAATGGACTTTGAGCGAGAAGCCAAGGGTTATTGTACTGGGGAATATACATGTGTTACTATGATAAATTACTGCGCTGAGATGATACATAACCCACCTCTGAAAATCTCTTTGGCCATTGTATCATCTTCTCAGATATAGACAATTGTTGACCCTGTGGAGCATTGGGAAAAAAGGTTCCTACTTTCACTTTTAGTCCAAGACCCTTTGGGAAATTCCAGAAGTTAAGAATGTCATACTTAGCATCTAACTTTTGTTTCCAACCTAAAGCCATGTTGTCTCCCACACTGAGCTTCCTCAGGAAAGGGTGAAGCTGAAAGAGACGCAAGAACATTTTTATAGCAGGTTTGACAGGTTGACCAGAAACAAATTATAGAATGACTCTTATCATTGGTAGTCTCTGCTGGGAGACACAATACTGACAGAAGTATGACTGAGGTCTGGTAATGGTTTCCTGGGCTAATTGTATGTCATTCTACCTCTGATGGAACAGTCAGCTAAAAAAAGAGGTCTACCCAAAGTCAGGAAAGGTATCAGAGAGTACCGAATGAGGCAAATATCAATTTCTATAAAGAGAGCTGCCCCCACTTAATTTAAGTGTATATTCAGGAGTTCAGGGAGTACAATGTGGGTACTGAAGACTGAATTGTAGTTAAAAGAAGTCATTCAGGTCCTAATGCCTTGTGGTAATGGACTATAATTAGCATTTTATGAAGTACACAAGAGAACTCTGAGTTTTCTAATTCAAACTATCACCATGAGAAGATTGTGACATTATTTTTGACACAAACTTGATTTTCACTAAAATCATTTGCCCATTGCCACTTGGAAGCCACTCCTCAGCCATAGGCACACACGTATCTGCACTTATCTGTAAGGTGAGCTAACGGGTGAAGACTGTCCTGTGATTTGAACCAAACATATTTAAATATGCAATATATAATTTTTTGCCCTTGAACACTCTCAGAATTTCATATTGCTGATCCTCCAATACAATGGGACAGTACCTGCCATGGGAAAAACATCATTTCTTCTCCATTTCCATCTGGTTGCATTTGTCCTCGCTGCAGACTCATCTCATGTAGACTGTGGGCCACAGCATACACAGCATTGTAGATGTTGTAGCTCTCCTCGCTCATGTCTGTGTCAAAAATATGTCTAGGCAGGAATTCCAAGGAAGCATTGGGTTGGCAGCCCTCCAAGAGCTGACAATCAAGCTCTGAAAATGGGCATTTGTAGAACAAAAACCACCACTTGGGAAGATAAATGTCTTCTGGGTATTTGTAGGGATTAACTGTTTGGATAAAATTTTTAAATTCAATAAACTGCTCATGTTGGTGTGAGAAAATGAGACTTCCGTGGAATGAATCTAGCAAGAAATAATCACCATGGTTAGTAGTATCCCACTGAGAGTTCATGACCCAGACTTTCCCTGTAAAAAGTTGTTGCCCTAGGTTTTGCATTAAACCTTGTAGAGAATCAGTGTCACCAAAAATGATGATGGTATTCACCAATGATTCCTGGACTTTCCCAAACTTTTTCCAGAGTTTGTTTGAGTATGAATTCCAGGTGCCTGGGATCATTTCCACAAAAGCTAGGCAAACTTGCTTATTCTCCATGTTTTTTCTTAAATCAGAGAGAAACTGAGTTCCTTTATGGTCATCTGAGAGAAGCACACCAACCCAGGTCCAGCCAAAATGGAGCATCAAAGAGACCATGGCAAGGGACAGAGATGTGCTTCGTGGGGCCATCTGGTAGAGAGAATTATACTGTCCTCGGTCACTCAGGATAGAATCAAAAGGACCAACAGCAAACTGAGGAGAAACCAGAATTAGTAACAAGAGGAAACAGTGGCGTCAAAGGCAGTCTTTGTACTGAAGTAACAGGTGTGAATAGTCTCATGGGAATAGCTTCATCCTGATTGTAAAAGTGAATATCCCATTGAATCTTCCAGAAAATTCCTGACCAGCGCTCCATTTTTATTAGTCTTTCTTGTCTCATCCACCCCCTCTTTTCCTTTTCTTCCCAACTGACTGAAATGTGGACCCATCTCCAATTGTCTGTGAACTTGTATTTGATAGCTTAATAATCCAAGCTTCCCTCCTTTACATACACCTGAAATGTCACCAGTGTTGATCTGGCTCTTTTCCCCAATCTACTCCTCACCTGTGGGAATCTGTAGAGGTGCAGCAGTGACCCCATGTAGGCAGATGTGGCCCATGATGGCCCTGTGAGTGCAGCAGCAGAGTTGCTCTTCTTTCTACAGTTGTAATTGCAGTAGAAATTTCTCATCCCTGTGAGCCAAATATGGGCATTTAAGAGAATAGATTTCTCACTGTATGGGACATTATAAAAATCAAATCCCAGAGATACGTTTGGTAAAAGATGAGGGTTCCTGTTGATCTCCTCAATGGCATATACCAACGCCAGAATAAACTGATAGTTTTTGAATTTGTATCTGCATAAATGGAAGAACAATAAACCAGGGGAAGTTATAGATCACACACAGCTGCAGGTTTAATGCAATGATTTTTTTCAAATTAAAATATTAGTGTTTATATAAAATCCATACTTCTAATCTGGTAATTGCCTGAAATTGAAGTGATTATGTTGTGGTGTTCTGGTAAGATCCTGTAGGTGTGACTCTCATTTCTGAGGCTGCTCACTTACTCTTTTTCTATTTAGTATGCAAAAATCAGTCCATGGATATGAATACAGCTCCTTAAATAATCGTATCTCCTGATGCTTTTTTGTTTTTCTTTTTGCTTTTTGTGGTAGAAAAAAGCCAGAGTTCCTTGATTAAGGTACTTCTATTTTCAATATAATATTAATCAACGAATAGTTCTGAGTTAATTTGACATATGTAGATAAATAGTTTTCATTCTTTGAGATTATTAACCTTGTGCCTGTTTATGTTATCTTGTATCGTGTGTGTGTGTGTGTGTGTGTGTGTGTGTGTGTGTGTGTCAAAAGTGCTTCAGTATAAATGTTATGAGTGCAAGAAAGAGGAAAACCTCCATGGGCAGTTTTGGCTTTACTCTCTTTTCTACAGAGTGTCTACTCTTCCAATTGTCTGGTATCTCTACTGCATACTTTCAGGGCTTCTTGTGTATCCATTTTCCTTACCGACACAATGTCTGGCTTAAAGAAGTGCACTCATACATTTTCTGGGGATATGAAGTGATTTGAATCCGAAGCATTTTCACTTTCTGAGACATTCTTCATTGTGGTACCAAACTCTAGAGTTTAGAAAAGATATTCTAATATCTTTATTTAGATATTTATATTAGAATATTAGTTGTTTTCAGGGAAATCCAAAGACTCCCCCCACACAAAATATAAAGGCTGTTGCTAATTCCCTTGGCAAAGTCCAAAAAATTCAGTAAGACCCTATTGCTGAAGACTTTACACTCCTCAGATGCTATCTGCGAGTAATTATCTGAATTTACTAAAGCTCCATAATGAGTGCAGGCACACAGGCTCACCGTGGAGAAAATAAATGAGTAGTTCTATCCAGCTGCTAGGCCATGAAACCGCAGTATTAATAAGCAGAGGAATATATTCTGGTAGATGTAATCCTGACAGGTATATCCTTGGATAACACACAGATACCTCATTGGACTTAGGGCATGCTGTACAAGGAGGAAGCCCTGCCTGGCACTGTATCTGTACATTTAGACAACTACCTGTATATAAAAGATTGGACCTTAGAGGAAAACACTGCTACTGCCAGTTTTCTAAACTCGTATAACCTCTGAATGTAGTCTAACCGTAGCCTTCTATGCACAGATCAGTATAACTCTACTTTGTATAAAGAAACTTCTTTGTGCAGCAGACACAGCCATTACAGGATGTCATGACTGCTAAAAGCCTCAGGGTTTCTTCCCCATCAATACATTCACAACCACTAAATTTTAAACAACAGGAAACACTGTGGAAAAGGAGTAAGACGATAGTTATGAGCCAGAGCATCAGGACAAATGGTGCGAGATATTCTCTACAAATTCAGGAAGTAGACATGAAAAGGGTGTGTGCAGGGTGAATTTTGAGGATTTGGGAGGATGGTTTTGGTATTAATATGACTGAGATTCATTATTTTAAATTCATTATGTATGAATAAAATGTCTTTTCTTTAATATATTGTATTTAAAAATTGCTCTTTGTTGTTCCAGAACTTGATGAAAAGACCCTCCTGCTAAAGACATATATGCCTGTATGGTTGAGATATAGAACATGGAGCTATCAAACTCTACTGGAATGGAAGCTTCTTCCCTACTGTATAGCTTTCACAGTCCTGAGTGGTTCTTTGCATGAGATCAGAAGGAAAGACTAGTCAATAGCCTCCAGCTGTGAGCCTCGCCAGCTGCAAAGACAACCGACCTAACAAAAGCAGCAGAAATGCTAGCTTGGGACTCAAAGCGTGCTCGGATTGTGTGTCAGGCCACTCCGTAAGGGGAAACTCTACCTGGCAGTGATATCTGGACCAAGAAAGTGTGACTAGTGAGCTGTAAGCCAGCGGTGAGCATACAGTTATAGTATTCTGTTAAATGGACATGGCGTCTACATGCTTCCTAATAATTTACTGCTCAAACTGTACATCAGAGCACCTATCAACACGCATTAAGGAAACTTCTTCTTCTGGATGTAAATTAACAGTGACCTTCAGTTGGTCATTTTGGAGAGAAAAAGGCACTTTGCTGTGCTCAGCTCTTAAGGAGACATATATATTACACTCCTACCCAGAAATCTCTATGACCTTCAAGGAAGAGTAGGCAGAAAGATTGTAAAGTCAGAGAAAGTAGGTAATTATAGCAAAACTATTTTCCATAGATGCACAAGAGCTGCATAAGCTCCAGCCAGAAGAAAATAATCCCAGCATGGAGGGGAGAGTTTAGTGTGAATTCCTAGTACTAACTGAGGAGTTCTGATATTTGACAGCTAGTGTGAGAGAGTCAGTCATCATCCACCATGTGACCCCTGGTGGGTTTCCCACACTCCAGCAGGTTTCAGTCACTAGAATAATTGAGTAACACCTACAGGGATCTTAGGGGAGAGAAGAAGGAATTTCAAAGTCAGGCGAAAACGAATGTTACGGTGGAGCATTGCAAACAGAGAGAGTTCATGGAGGGAGAAGATAATAAAGACACACAGCCTTTAAGTTTATAATTGATAAAAATATTTGAAAAAATATGAAAGAAGCCTGATCCTCCAAAACCATAAATAAGTCAGTTATGTGTTGTGACAGGAATTAGGTACACAAGTGTGCTTAATAACGGTAACTAAGAAAAATAAATGTTTTTTGCCCTATAGTTAATGTAGATTTAAATATATATATATTATAGTATATTATATATTTGTTATCATACTAAATTTTATTTTATATTATATAATGTATTGCATTATTATATATTATATACATTATATATAATACATAATGGAAATATATATAATACAATTATTTTATATAATATATAATTATTATATATACAGTGTATAATATATATGGTATGCATAATATATAATAAAATACATAATAGGATATAATATATATTTAAATGTACATACATATTTAAATCTACAGCAACTATAGGAGAAAGCACATTTATTTTTCTTAACTCCATTTTTATTGTCCGAATGTATAACAGGATTATTATATAAATTATATATATTTTACGTATAATATAAAGAACAGGAGCATTTTATATAATACATTTTTTACATACATATATATATATACATTATATATGTACTTATACATTATACACATACACACACACACATATATATGCACATATGTGTATATATATTTTCCTGTTGCAAATTAGGATTGTAAAAACCTAAGGTGTAATATAATTCCTGCCACAGCTTATGTCTTTGTAATCCTGATAATCAAGTTGAGTATTTTTATGCATGTTAAATGTGGAGCAACCACTGAGAAGAGGCAGAGGAAGCCAGAGACTCAGAGAGATGACACATTCCCGCTTTGAAAACATGAACAGCTTCAAACACTGTAATGAAGAATGAAATCTGAAGCCTGAGACAATGCTATTAGATGGGAAAAACATAAACCTTCATGTGTCCCAACCTGTATGGAAAAAATTAGGAAATGTTTCATACAATGGAGGATTTTGAGAGAGGAATGAAAGAGGAGGAAAGACACACATGTTAATATTTTATAGTAACAGAAATGTTTTCCTGTAGCCAATTTACTGTGATTTTATATTTGACTTAAGAAACACTTCTATGTAGCCAGAGTCACAGTCAATGTGTCCTGTGACCAGAGCCATGAAAATGAGAAGAAATCTTGTTAGAAATGCATTGAGAAAATAGAAAATGTAAAACGTGTCTGAGACGCAGAGATGAGCAGTTAAACAACTTATAAAATAAAAGACAATCTCTAAGACAGCAGAGATATTTCGACAGCAAGTAATTGTTCCCAACTTCCACACCGCACAGCCCTACCCTAAACCAGTGTCATCTAACACAGGCAAACCAGTGAGTCCAGCATCACACCCGACACTCAGGACGAACAGCCCGCAGTGGCATCGCCTCTTTTCCCAGGACTTCACAGAGACTGCTACAACGCCTCCCCAAACGGGTTAAACTTTGATAAACACCATTCTTCCTCTTAAGTCTTGGCATGAGAAACTTGCAAATCTGTGGCTGTAAACACATGGCAAAGTAAGATCACAAGATTTCACTTACCCCTTTTGGAAACAATATTTAATTAAAAAATTTCTTGCATTCATTCTGAAAGAAGAAAAGAAGTGAGGGGGATCATAAAATAAAATAAGAGATTTGAGGTCTGAAGACGGGCTGACATGGTGAAGCATAAGAAGTATGGAAGGTGGAATCCATGCATCACCTCGGTCAGAAAAAATAAGAATTCTGAAACAGGACACATGAGTCATGAAACTTACTGTATGTAAAAGTCCTCGAAAAAGTATGGCTTTTTTTCATCTGGAATTTGTTTGCCTGTATATGAATTATGAATTTGGAAAAATGCACCGATCATCAGATCTCCGTCACGATGAAAATCCTCTTTGATCTTAAAATAACACTGGGAGCTGTCATAGGCGTACACAGGACTGGGATAATGCAAGATTCCGACAATAAAAACCCAAGAAAACACCCTACGGACACTCATGTCTGCCAAGCTGTAAGTCTGAAGGATGCAGATCCAGTGTCAGGAGGTATATGGATACTCAGCTCATATGCTTGTGATCATTTGTGCTGCCAACTTTGTTGATGAGGGGGGCTGTCACATTAATCATTCTGAGTATTTTTTCTGATGCTTCTCTCATTGCCGTTGAGAATTCTGGAACTCTTCCTACCCTTGGGCTCTGCATCTGTGGCCCTGTATTCATGGAAAAAACAAGATGAAAAATATGTTTGTGGATCTTTTTACCCTTGCAACAGGTACCACAATTTCAGCCAAGACAACAGACAGTAAAAGTTCAGGGATGAATTCCTTTTTGGATAATTGGACACAAGTATGTTGACTGAAACTTTTCATATGAAAACAATTGAAGTTGGAAGGACCATGCCACATCAGAGGACGCCATTCAGATGTAATGTGAAAAGAGAAATGGCCAAAAAACCCATGCCAGACCAAGACAACCAAAATTATTGGGCCTCATCCTTCTCCAAACTAGAACCAATCCAAACCAAAAGAAAAAACAGTGCAGTCTACCGTGCATAGTGTCTGTAGGAATTTCTGAGTCACCTGCTACGATACATCTACATCTGAAGACCAACGTTGACACCCAACACAATCAGTTTATTTTTGAGTTGGAGACAAACCAATGGTCCTGTTGAATTGTTCTGTTCCAAATGTGTCCCTTAATTTAATTGGATAAAACGAGCTTCCTGGTGACATCCTGAGCTTTGAGTTCTGCAAATCTGCTCTACTTGTTCACTCATCCTCAGCAAATCATTCAGAAGATTTTTTAAAATTCTGATACACAGCTGCATGGAGAGCAGTGGGTTTGACAGCTATTTCCCTGTTCTCAAAACACGAGGGTATGGGAGAAATCTTTCTCTTTTCTCTATAAAGCATAATTATTTAAAGGCGATTCAATGTATCTGTCCCCTAATGCACTGAATGAAGAAGTGGTGAGCATTATTCTATTTCCTAGTTCACAGGAAAAGGTTAGGGCAGAGAAAAAACTGGCTTATTCTGTAACAATGGTTCAATGCTCAAACCAATAGACAAGCTCCAACAGGAAAGATGGAAGAGTGGAGTGAATGAAAACCTACAGAGCCTTCCCCGAGTCTTGATAAACATTACTGTTTCTTTCTGAGTCATATGCACCAGAAAACAGACAGAAACTTTAAGCACAATGCGAAATAAACCAGTCGACTGTCAGACTTGGAATTCCCTCCCTCCTTTGTGCTTCCAATCGTGATCAGAGCATTCAAGAGGATCTGAGATCCTATAAAGGAGAAGGAGATACTGTGTGAATGTCCGGCGGGGAGGACTCCTTATGCACAGAACTGTCTGTGCTTTATCACTTAGATCCGTGTCCCACTTCCTCCATCAAAGCTCTTTACCCTTTCGTAAACACTGTGTTGGTTTTATATACTACTTCGTGATTCTAGTACAATCATTCGTCCAGGGGTAAAACAAAAAACAAGCAAAAAACCATTTTCTGGAAAGATGAGTCCTCTGACCTCAGTTCTTCAGTCTGTCAGTAGCCAGGGTTACATTTCTCATTTTCTAATATTCCCTTTTGATTGCTGGGACAATCATGGAGGTCTGGCATGCATTCAGAAAATACCTAGCAGTAGACAGTATACAAAGGGAGCTAAGTCCTTTGACCCTGCTTTACAAAACCTGCGTCCTTTTAGAAATATCACACTGCATGGGATGAGCTCAGAGCTCCTGAGAAGGTGATTGACCCAAGACCTAGAATTGCTCCCCTGAACTAAACACCATCAGGTTCTCACCATCCCTGCATCACCATATTGCAGACAAGGCTTCCAATACCAAAATTGGTTTTAGTATCCCAAATATTCTCCAAATCACTGCATACACACATCAGCAGAGCAAAACATAAACTGAGTACCTCATGTGAGTTTGGAAAATCTCCAATACCATCATGTGAAATACACAAAATTTGAAAAGCACATGAAAATTTAAGTCAATATGCAGCTTTACATGCTGAATTGTTTCATAAATGTAGAGTTAAAATGTGACGGCAATCTGTGCTGTGATTGTCATCATAGAAGCTACACTTGGTAGGGTTACAAGGACGTGAGGGACACCTTTGAGACTGACAGCAATGTGTCTCCATATGTGAGAAACCTGGTGTGTGTGTTGCATTTTTGAAAAGCCATTGAGAAGTTCATGACTAACTCATGTTCTATTGCTCTAAAGAAACTCCATAACCACTGAGACTCTTATAAAAGCAAACAGTTAGTTGGGTCTTGCTTGCAGTTTCAGAGGTTTAGTTCATTATCACCATGGTAGAGAGCATGGTGGCATGCAGGCAGACATGGAGCTGAGAGTTCTACACTCAAATCATAGGCAGGAAGAGAAAGGCTCTGGGCTTTATGGGCTTTTGAAAGCTCAAAGCCAACTCCCAGTGACACATATCCTACAATAAATCCAAAACTTCTAATCCTGTCAAGTAGCGCCAATCCCTGGTAACTAAGCATTAAAATATATGAGCCGATGGGGGCCATTCTCACACAAACCACCACATACAGAATGGTTCAAAATATACATATCAGTATTTCAAAGGTCTGTATTGAAAACAAACACGATACAACTAACGTCATGAGGTTTCTCACTGGAAAATAAACCATTAGGTAAGTATAAAGGTTAATGTTTTTCAAAACAGAACGTGTTGAATGGTGGTGGTGCACACCTTTAATACCAGCATTCGGGAGACAGAGGCACGTGGATTGCTATGAGTCTGAGGCTAGTCTGGTCTACAAAGAGAGGTCCAGAACAGCCAGGGTCTCTACAGAGAAACCCTGTCTCGAAATAAAAAAACAAAAAACAAAAAAAAACCCAACAATACGAGGGGAGAGAACGACACTACAAAAATAACTTTTAAAGAAGATATTAACATAAGAAGAAAGAGAAACCACAGATGGAGATGTGTGCTCACAAATACTCAGTACATTATGATATAAAACCCATAATCGTTACTTAAAGCATATCTTGCTTGATGAGTATATTGAATGTTTCAAGGAAATAAACCTAAAAGTAAATGAAAATAATTTTATTTAACATGTTTATCACCACAAATAACAAGAAAACTTAAAATAAATTACATTTATGTTAAGGCAGTTCATCATTCTTGTATTTAATAATAATGTAATACAGTAATTTATGTTTTATTCAGCTTTTATTAGCATTCAAACTTATAAGTGTTGCAGACAATATGTGGGAATATTGAGTGATGGATGATGAATGCCTTATGCATAAGCACATGATCACATATATATGTAGAGAACATGTGTCCTGATACACACAGGCGCATGATCACAGTTTGAAGGCTTGCTTTAATAAACCAGAGCCCTTATGTTATTTTAAAATAAATTCTGCATGCTGCTTCTCTGCCAGCCTTGTTCCTAAATATCACACTCTCCCCTTTACCCATGGAATACACAACAGTCTGCTCTCTGTTTCTGTATCACATAGAACTTTAGGCACACCTGTCTCCCTTTCACGGCAACTCTGTCTCCTCTTGTGTTCTCCTGTATATGGATTCATCATCAGATCACACTTGCACACGTCCTTACTATAAACATTAACAGCTAACGTCTGACTACAAGAACGATTATGATGTGGCAGCATTTTCCACAGGATAGTATTTTTCAGGCAAAAAGTAGGGATGAAGGGTGAGAGGGAGGGATGCGACAGATAGGTAGATAGATAGCTGATAGATAGATAGATAGATAGATAGATAGATAGATAGATAGATAGATAGATAGGGATAGATAGATAGATAGGTAGGTAGATAATGTAAGAAGAGTATACAGGAGCTACAGAGGGCGCTGGGCTTCAACAATGTGGCTAAGGAAGATCCCTAATCCCTGCTGCTTTAGGCTTTCCAGGTGCAGCCAGCTGTGGCTGAAGTTCCCACATCCTTGTTAAAGCTACTCACGTGTGTTCTCTAAGGAAGCCAATGAATTCCTGGGGTCCACAGGGTAAAATGTATTGGAATTGAGCCTCTGGTTGTTATTACAACCTTCCAAGGTTAGACATAGGCTTTGTCTTCTCCTGGATATAAAAATTTGCAACAAGCCCATTTAAAAACAATTATGGGACTTTCTTTTGAGAACCTGTGTTTTATTATTGTAAGTGACTTTTTATCTGAACTGAAGTTCTTCTTTTAATAGATACTCATTGTGGACAGAAAAGGATGTTAGCACAATGCTGACCTAAAGTTTATGTTAAACCAATCAACTATTGTCTTCAATGTGTTTCTAAAACAAAAACTGTCTGCAGTGCTAGCACTTGCAATCTCAGTGTTTACTGTTCACCTTAATAATAAGAAGCCGTGTCTCCATGAATTCATAATCATTCAATATAGGTTTATTTATACCCTGGTTTTAATAGAAGACAAGTCTCTAAAAAGTTAAGAGGATGTGAATTTCAGGATAATTTTTGAATACATATAATTATTTACTGAGGGAAGCTGAAGGCCATAGTTAAAATCATAGAGCACGTGCTTTAAATTCAAATGCTAATTAACAGTGGAGCCTTGTTTGTTTGAGATTACAATGCAATTACAACATTTTCCCTATTTCTTTTCTCACATTCCAAGCTCCAATATGCCCCATCTTACTCTCTTACAAGCTCATGACCTCTTTTGAAATGAAGTTATTAATTTATATATATTTAATTACTTCATATATATTATCAATACCTATTTGAAATGTGTGTATATATATATATATATATATATATATATATGCATTAGGAATCTCTCTATGTATAACTTAGGAATCTCTGTACCTATGTATTACTCTATATAGGAATATTATACATAGGAATATATAGGAATATAGATTCTTAAATGATATATAAATGCAACCTGCTCAGTGTATATAATGTTATTTGTATGTATGTTTTCAGGGATGGTCATTAGGCCTCAGATAACCATTCAGTTTGTGGTGCCCAATGGAAAAATTTTTCGTCCTCTGTCAGCATTCCTTAGGTGATTGTAGTACTCCTGGTGTGCCTGAGGTCTTATGAGATTTCCCCATTCACTTTAACACACTTATTGTTGTCCTTGTTCAGTTCATGTTTTGACAGTCATGTTGGTGAGATCTTATGAGAAATTATGATCTACTCTTGACATTCCTAAAGACACAATCTCACAACCAACTCCCTGAGCATCAGGCTCCTACTGTCTTTTGTCCCAATTTTTCACTGAACTCTGAACCTTAAGTGTGGAGATTTTATTGTAAATGTATCCATTGGGACTGGAATCTACAGTTCTTCATTTTGATTGGTTATGGTCTTCTATAATTGCCTGCATCTATTGCATAGAGAAGTTCCCCTGACAAGGTGTATTGAATAGACACAATTGTATGTATAAGGATAGAAAATAAGAATGTTTAGGGACTATGCTGTCTTAGTAAAGTGGCAGTAGTAGGTTCTATTTTAAGATTCAAGACTTACACACCTCTTGGTTGTTGATTTAGTTTCCAGGTTCTTGAGCAGGAACTATGACCAATTACAGCTAATAACACAATATGGAGAAGCGCCTAGCCTGTGCTGTAGACACAAGAGCAAAAGAGTCGCCACAGCTAAGAGAAAAGCCACAGGAGCAATGGTCTTAGCATTTTATAAACTCTTGTTTTCATTTAATAATAGAATTGGAAAGAATCTCTTTTACTTAATATATTTCCTGTCTTTTTATGAAATGCCAATGAATTCTAGATTAACGGGTGATAATAAAATTGCAGATTGTAAGCAAATCATGATTTTAAATACGGAGCACATAGCAATGCAAGGGAAAGCAACGATTGGAGGAAGCATTTAGATTAAAGACGTGTAAATGTGCAGATTTAAAGAGGAGTGAGGATGCTCAGCTAGACGTCAGAGAGATGGACATGTGACATATTTAATCACATTGTGGTCAAGGGTTGCATATAGTTACGTAGTCAGTCCTTCTGATTGACAGACATTTGACATTGCACAATAAAATGAATTATTATTATGTCTGCATTTTAACTTAGGATTCAACCTATCATGTACCAATTGGTATGATATTATGTTCATAAAAGATTACATTTTTGAAAATCTGATATTCTTTAGTATAATCACACACACAAGTGATATATTAAATGTTGAATTAAAATAGAACAACAATCTATATGTAAACATGTTGAAATTTTTTTGCCAACATTGTTTGAGTACAATAAAATAATTCACTAAAAATCCAGGTGGTGCTTATTTTGAAGGCATGAAGGGGTCTTTGGAGAGCAGCCCAGGCTTGGCACTGTGAGAGGCCAGAAGAGGCCATTGGTAAAAGTGCAGCCTCAGTAGCCTTCAAAGACCCAAGAAATGGTCATGATGAGAAGCTGAGGCTTAGAACCCAGGAGAAGAGAGCCCAGGAGATGTTATTGGTGAAGGTGCAGCCCAACTGCAGGATGGGCCTTAATCAGTTTTGGAGATGCCAGTGCCATACAATGACAGTCAAGGACAGCAGTCCACCTGGAGTGGAGCTAGCCAGAACCTGGAGTACAAGCAGTGTGTCCTGCAGAGGGCAGAGCCAGAGAAGTCATCCAAATTTTAGAGGAGCCCAGAAGATTGTGAGTTCCAGATAATTGAACATTGATAATGACTTACGGCTTTCCAAGGGCAAGTTGAAAAGTTGATACATGTTTGGTTTCATGTGGTCCTGTGCCCCCATGGTTGTTCCTCTTGTAGGTAGTTTTGCTGGTGTAGTGTTAAACTGTGTTGTAAGGTAGAGCATCTTTGGATTGGCTCATACAGATAGGGGAATTGTTTTAGAAGTTTATTTTTTATTGTGTTTAAAATATTGTTTTTTTGCATTGCTGGGTCAGGGGCTGCCTAGCATTTGGCATTTTGTATTGTAAGCATGTGTAGGGTTTATGTGGGGAAAGTTTGATTGCTTATGATCCACACATGCTATCAGTAGAACACCTGAGGAATTCTAAATCAAGAAAAACACCTGAGTCCAGGTGCTCAGGGTTCTGCTGTCCAGCATGGTGCTGGACAGGATATTGGTTCTCTCTGCCAAGGTGTGGCAGAGATACATGTGTGAATATGCCTCTGTGTCTTCCTTTCTGAGCCAGCACAGCAGCGTACAACTCAACCATCATCGAAATGGTAAAGATATGAGATCATTGCCAGTGTGAGAGAGAATTTTCATGAATCTCTCAGTTGGAGTTAATAACATGAATATTAACAGTCTATATGGGAGAAGGATGTAAATTTTCATCATGAACCAGATGTTGTGCTAGACACCTTTAAACCCAGAACAGTGGAGGAGGTTGTAATCAGTTCACTATGAATTCAAAATATCCAGCTCTTCACAGGTTTCAAAAAGCCTGGAAACATACAGGTTCTGAACTCAGAAAACACCACCTGGATTTCAAACATGAAAAACTTTGATAGCTCTAGTTCAAGGAGACTCTTAAACAAATGGAAGAAGAAATATTAACCCAAAGAATCAAATCCATACAATAAGTGTGTAACGCACCTTTAGAATAGAGTTGGACAGGACGTTAATCTTTGTAACTAACTGTTAACATAGGGTCTATGCTTTGTTCTGAACTAGGTTTTGAGAGAATTACTTATTCTAGGATGTGGTCTGTTCCTGATATGATGAAGGGAGTTCCTATCTGGTCTTATCAAGATAATGTAGCACTTAGGGGCAAAAATGAAGCCAAGGAGGGCTGCACTAGAGGCCAGGATAGAGAAGGCTTCCATGGCCACCATGACCTTCCCCTTGGTGCTGTGGTAGACAGGGAGGAAGGTGACCCAGACACAGAAGAACACCAGCATGCTGAATGACAGGAACTTGGCTTCGTTGAATGTGTCAGGCAGATTCCTGGACAGGAAAGCCATTGTATAACTACCAAGTGCCAAGGAGCAGAGGTATCCCAGGACACAGTGGAAGGCCAAAGCTGAGCCCTTGTTGCACACAATGATGATGTGGCCATGTTCAGCATGAGCATCTTGGTCAAGGAAGGGAGGAGAGGTTCCCAGCCAGATTCCACAGAGGACAAGGTGAATCAGAGTACAGATGGGGATGATGAGGTTTGGGGCCTTTGATGTTATCAACCACCTCATTGCTCTCCTTGGAAAAGTGACCTTGAAGGCAATGACCACAGTGATAGCTTTGGCCAGCACAGTGGCAAGAGCCACGGTGAATGCCACTCCGAAGACGGTCTGCTGCAGGACACAGGTGGTAGCACTGGGGCGGCCAATGAAGAGCAACGAACAGAGGAAACAAATGGTGAGTGTGATGAGCAGGGTGTAACTGAGGGCTCTGTTATTAGCCTTGACAATGGGAGTGTCTATGTGCTTCACAAATAGTCCAAGAACCATGGCTGTGATGACAGAGAAGCACAGGGCTGTGGCTGTAAGAGACATCCCCAGGGTGTCCTCATGGCCCAGGAAACTCACAGCTTTCTGGAGGCAGTGGTTCTTCTCTGTGTTTGCATAATGACTTTCTGGACACTTCATGCACTGGTCCACGTCTGGTGAGAAATGAAGACGATCATGAGTCCATGCTGAGATGATCCCTTTAGTCCTAAACCATTTCTCATTACCTGCTCATTGGATTGTTTACCTTAGTTATCTTCCTTTTTCTCAGGGAGAAAGACATAAAACTCATTTCTCTTTACAGTGGAAAGGGTATTTCTGCAGTACACAGTATCTACGGCTGATCATAAATGTAAATGAAATATAAATTTCCGCAGGCGCCATGTAGTTTTTCAAGAGATAATATTACATATTTCATATTCCCAAAGCAAGAATAAATACAGCTGTCTCAAACTTCTCTTCATATATATTTTAGTTGCTAAGATAATGCCAAAACCTAATGGAGAGGTGAAACCATTCTCGGTAAGAATTTCTGCTTACCTGTCTCGTTGGAAATCTCATTGTCTGCACAAGGAGTGCAATCATAGCAGCAGACAGCCTTGCCCTCCAGGAAACTTTCCTGAATCCAGGCCCACAGCTCTCACTGCACACAGACTGCGGAATCTGAGAAGCATGGAAGTGTGACAATCAAATCCTCAGAGATTGTTGAACTTCAATAAACATCATTTGTGATTATAATTATTTTGCAAGTTTTATTTCTATAAAGGCAGAGCATGTTTTTGAAAGTCTTTGCTCTACACAAGGTTGTTGTGAGGATTACTCGAGTGTTACTTAGTTTGGAGCGTAAGGAGACAGGGTCAAGTTTGGGCAAGGTAGGTAATTGATGACATGACTTAGAAGAGAAAGTAGTCTCTCCAGAGTCATCCTGGCTTTGTACTTAATGACTATTATGCTAAGAAGCTTTTTTACTACCAAGATTATGAATATTAATTTCAACCTTACAAGACTTATAATCATCATAAAAACAAGTTTTTGCAGGGAATCATAAAAAGAATTTAAAGACTCCACTCTAAAAGTGGAATTAGCTGTGAGACTTTATGGGTATTGAGCTTTCAGCTTCTCAGATGAACCTGATATATGTCTCATTGATGAAAACTAACCCAAGCATGACTGAAAATTAACAGACACATTTAAACCTAAAATCTTCCATTTTAAAGGATCAGGGAATGATAAAATACCCTGTGCTGATAGTTATGATATGTCCTTCCTTACTGGGAGGTGTATAGTAATGGACTTTGAGTGAGACGCCAAGGGTTATTGTGCTGGGGAATATACACGTGTTACTATGATAAATTACTGCGCTGAGATAATACATAACCCACCCCTGAAAATCTTTTGGCCATTGTATCATCTTCTCAGATAAAGACAACTGTTGACCCTGGGGAGCATTGGGAGAGAAGGTTCCTACTTTCACCTTTAGTCCAAGACCCTTTGGGAAATTCCAGAAGTTGAGAATGTCATACTTAGCATCTAACTTCCTTTCCAACGTAAATCCATGTTGTCTCCCACACTGAGCTTCCTCAGGAAAGGGTGAAGCTGAAAGAGACGCAAGAACATTTTGTATGGTCAGGTTTGAGAGGTTGTCCAGAAACAAATTATAGAATGAGTCTCCTTATTTATAATCTCTTCTATGAGACACAATAATAACAGAGGTATCACTGAGGTTGAACTATGGGTGCCTGTGTTAATAGGCTGTCATTTTACCTCTGATAGGACAGTCAGCTAAAGAAAGAGCTCTACCCAAACTTAAGAAATGAATCAGTGAGTATTGATTGAAGCAAACCTAAACCTCAATTTCTCTAAAGAAATCCTTCACCTATTCACTTTCAGTGTGTAGTCAGGGTTCAGTGAGTACAATGTGGGTACTGAAGACTGAATTGTAGTTAAAAGAAATCATTCAGGTCTTAATGCCTTATGGTAATGAACTGTAATTAGCATTTAAGGAAGTACAGGAGAGAATTACGAGTTTTCTAATTCAAGCTATTACCATGAGAAGATAGTGAGGTTATTTTTGACACAAACTTGATTTCCACAGAAATCATTTGCCCATTGCCACTTGGAAGCCATTCCTCAGCCATAGGCACATATATATCTGCACTTATCTGTAAGGTGAACTAACCAGCAAACTCTCCTGAGATTTTAATATAAAATGTATTAAAAATGCAATATTTAAATTGGTACATTTGGACACTCTCAGAATTTTATATTGCTGATGCTCCAATACAATGGAAGGGACAGTACCTGCCAGGGGAAGAAGGTCAGTTCTTCCCCATTTCCATTTGGTTGCACATGTACTCGCTGCAGACTCATCTCATGTAGACTGTGGGCCACAGCATACACAGCATTGTAGATGTTGTAGCTCTCCTCACTCATCTCTGTGTCAAAAATATGTCTAGGCAGGAATTCCAAGGAAGCATTGGGTTGGCAGCCCTCCAAGAGATGACAATCAAGCTCTGAAAATGGGCATTTGAAATAAATATGCCACAACTTGGGAAGATAAATGTCTTCTGGGTATTTGTAAGGATTAACTGTTTGGATAAAATTTTTAAATTCAAAAAACTGCTCATGTTGGTGTGAAAAAATGAGACTTCCATGGAATGAATCTAGCAAGAAATAATCACCATGGTTAGTCGCTTCCCATTGAGAGTTCATGATCCAGACTTTCCCTGTGAAAAGATGTTGCCCTAGGTATCGCATTAAACCTTGTAGAGAATCAATGTCACCAAAAATGATGATGGTATTCACCAATGATTCCCGGATGTTCCCCAAATTTTTTGAGAGTTTGTCAGAAAAAAAAGTCCAGGAACCTGGGATCATTTCCTCAAAAGCTATGCAAACGTGATTATTCTCCATGTTTTTTCTTAAATCAGAGAGAAAACTGAGTTCCACTATGGTCATCTGGGAGAAGCACACCAACCCAGGTCCAGCCAAAATGAGCATCAAAGAGACCATGGCAAGGGACAGAGATGTGCTTCGTGGGGCCATCTGGTAGAGAGAATTGTACTGTCCTGGGTCACTCAGGATAGAATCAAAAGGACCAACAGTAAGCTGAGGAGAAACCAGAATTAGTTACAAGAGGAAACAGTGGCATCAAAGACAGTCTCTGTACTGAATTAACAGTGTAAATTGTGTCATGAGAATTGGTTCTTCCTAATTGTAAAGATAAATTTCCCAATTACTTTTCCAGAAAACTCCTGACCAGTGCTCGATTTTTATTAATTCTTTTTTCTCATCAACCCCAGCCTTCTTCTTTCTTTTCATCTGACTGAAATGTGGACCCCTCTCTGATTGTCTGTACACTTGTCATTGATAGTTATGTAATCTAAGCTTCCCTCCTATACATACACCTGAAATGTCTCCGACGTAGACCTGGCTCTTTTTCCCACTCCAGTTCTCACCTGTGGGAATCTGTAGAGGTGCAGCAGTGACCCCATGTCAACAGATGTGGCCCATGATGGTCCTGTGAGTGCAGCAGCAGAGTTGCTCTTCTTTCTACAGTTGTAATTCCAGGAGGGATTGTCCAGGCCTGTGAGCCAAACATGGGCACTGAAGAGAATAGTTTTACCACTATATGGGACATTAGAAAAATCAAATCCCAGAGATACGTTTGGTAAAAGATGAGGGTTCCTGTTGATCTCCTCAATGGCAAACACCAGGGCCAGAACAAACTGGTAGTTTTTCACTTTGTATCTGGATAAATGAAGAAAAATAAACCAGATCAACTTATGGATCACACACAGCTGCAGGTTTAATGCAATGATTTTTTTAAAAATTAAAACATTAGTGTTTATATAAAACCCAGACTTCAAAACTCAGAGATGCCTGATATTGAATGAGTAGTCTGTGGTCATATGATGAGATCATTTAGGAACGATTCTCTTTATAGACAACGCCAAGGCAGCTAACTTGCTCTTTTTGCATTTAGTGTGCAAAAATCAGCCCATGAATATGAATACAGCTCCTATAATAATCACATCCCCTGATGCATTTTTAGTTTTTTTTTTTTACTTCTACTCTTATAAAAAAGCCAGAGTTACTTGATTATGATACTCCCCAATATAATATCTTAATCAAAGATTGGTACTGAGTTAATCTGACGTGTGTAGATGAATTCTTGTCATTCTTTGACGTTATCATCTTTGTGCCTGTTTATGTTATCCTGTATCGCATATGTGTGTATGTGTATTGTGTGTGTGTGTGTGTTCATGTGCGCATGAAAGTGCTTCTAGTATAAATGTTATGAGTACAAGACAGAGGAAAACCTCCATGGCCACTTTTAGCTTTACTCTCTTTTCTTCAGAGTGTTGACTCTTCCCATTGCCTGGTGTCTCTATTACATATTTTCACGGCTTCTTTTGTATCCATCTTCCTCATTCTCACAATTTCTGGCTCACAGATGTGCACTCATACATTTTCTGGGGATATGAATTCAACTGAACCCAAAGCATCTTCACTTTCCAAGAAGTACCAGATTCATCATTGTGATACCAAATTCTGCAATTTAAAAAAGTAGGTTTTCTTGCAATATCATGAATTAACTAAGCCTCAGGTGCCAGTCATTGGAAACTCTGTTCTGAGTTGTTTTCAGGGACGTTCAAAAACTCCCTCCACATTACATATAAAGGCTGTTGCTAATTTCCTTGGCGTAGTCCAAAAAATACAGTAAGACCCTATTGCTGAAGACTTTACACTCCTCAGATGGTATGGGTGAACAACTATCTGAATTTACTGAAAGCCTCCATCATGAGGGCAGGCCCTCATAGTTACAGGAGTCACACGGGCTCACCATGGAGATAAGAAACCAGTAGTTTATATCCAGTAGCAAGGCCATGAAACCACAATATTAATAAGCAGACCATGATATTCTGGGAGATGTAATCCTGACAGGTATATCCTTGGATAACACACAGGTACCTCATTGCACTTAGGCATGCTGTACAAGGAGAAAGCCCTGCCTGGCACTGTGTCTGTACATTTAGACAGCTACCTGTATATAAAAGATTGGGCCTTAGAGGAAAACACTGCTACTGCCAGTTTTCTAAACTCGTATAACCTCTGAATGCAGTCTAACCTTAGCCTTCTATGCACAGATCAGTACAGCTCTACTTTGTATAAAGAAACTTCTTTGTGCAGCAGACACAGCCATTACAGGATGCCATGACTGCTAAAAGCCTCAGGGTTTCTTCCCCATCAATACATTCACAACCACTAAATTTAAAGATCAGGAAACATTGTGGAAAAGGAGTAAGATGATGGTTATGAGCCAGAGCGTCAGGACAAATGGTGTGAGATATTCTCTACAAATTCAGGAAGTAGACATGAAAAGGGTGTGTGCGGGGTGAATTTTGAGGATTTGGGAGGATGGTTTGGGTATTAATATGACTGCAATATATTATGTGAAATTCATTGGGTATGAATAAAATGTCTTTAATATATTGAATTTTAATAATTGTTCTTTGGTGTTTAGAATTTGATGAAATGTCCCTCCTGTTAAAGTCACTTTGTGGTTGAGATATAGAACGTGGAGCTATCAAGCTGCTACTGGATGGGAAACTCCATCCCTACTGGATAGCTATCACAGTCCTGAGTGGTTCTTTGCATGAAATCAGAAGGAAAGAGTAGTCAATAGCCTCCAGCTGTGAGCTTTGCCAGCTGCAAAAACAACTGACCTAACAATAGCAACAGAAGTGCTACCTAAGTAGACAAAGCATGCTCCCATTGACCCTCAGGTCTACTTCATGAGGAGAAACTCATACCTGTCAGTTTTCCCTGGACCAAGAAAGTGTGACTAGTCAGGTTTAAGCCAGAGGTAGAATATGATATTGTTCTGTTAAATGGACATAGCATTAAAACTTTTCCTAATAATTTATTGCTCAAACTGTACACCAGAGCTTCTATCAGCACTCATTAGGGAAACTTCTTCCTGCAGATGTAATTTAATAGAGACCTTCAATTGGTCATTTTGGAGAGAATCAGGCACCTTGCTGTGCTCAGCTCTTAAAGGAACACACATATTATAGTCCTACCCAGAAATCTCTTTGATCTTCTAAAAAGTGTAGATAGAAAGATTGCAAAGCCAGAAGTGAGTAATTATAGGAAATCTATTTTCCAGAGTCCAGATTAGTTGTGCGTACGATTGCACAGCGTTGGTGACAGCATGCACAAGAATCTTCATCCAAAAAGTCTCATGAATATGATTTCATAAACATGAGTTGAATAAAAAACAAATAACCAGTAGTATACAGATCAAAGTGGCTTGTGGAAAGACTACACGGCCTCAGCTCTACACAAAGAATGACAGGCTATTAAGGACTGCCAGGGGTCAGAGTTATAGTCTTTCTCAGGGAAGCGAACAACAGTTGATTATTGAATAGCAAAGTGCCAGCCCTGAAAATATAAATAGGTGTAACTGACCTGGTTGCATTTAGGACAGTGTATGTGTATACACACACACACACACACACACACACACACACACACACACACACACATGTTCATGTAACGATATTTTAAAGAGTCCATGAATTTGCCAAGAAGAAAGAACAGCTACTTTGGAAGTTGTGGAGGAAGGAGAGGAAAAAGTTTACATATAGTATAATTAAAAATGAAAATACTAAATTTTAAAGTATCACCTTGCAAAATATTTTAGAGTATGCTCCATGAAAATATTTTGACTTTGATGTACAAAGGATGAATAAGGGATACATCTCTCATGAAAAAGAAAATCTCTTATAATCCAAATTTTGAACGATAGTATCCATATGGTACTTGAAAATTTTAATCAAGCTATTAACATAAGAAAGCTTCTATGGTTAGTGTCATCTATTTTAAATATCAGTTCAACTACATTTTTCAAGTCAACGAGAAGGACTGGTTTCCCCTCTCATACATTTCTAGAGGAAACTCCAATGTAGTTGCAAGGATATGATGCACCAGGAATACCAGGTTTTACTATATGGGACAACAATATTGCCCAGCCAGTGCAGGCTCCTGCCACTGGATCTGAGTAGCTGAGTTTGACCCTAGCACTCACGAAAAGGGACGAAAGATTGTCTTCCCACAGACCTGCACATGCGAGCTGGGACATGAGTGTTTATGCTCACACTCCAAAAAACAAAAATGACGAATGTGGTAAAAATACAGAAACACTTTGAATAGACTGCACCACATGCAGACCAATGGACTAGTCAATGTGGCCAGTGAAAAATAACTTGCATCAATTTGGAAATTTATATGTACTTCTAATGTTCATAGGTAACATTTCTAATCAATTATGATAGCCTGAAATGAAAATCCTGTGGCAAGACAGGACCACAAAAACTGAAGAAGTGTAACCTAATGCCTCTCCACAGCTTATGAATTTTGAAATCCTGCCAATTAAGATGAATATTTTTATGCCTGTAAAATTTGGAGAAACAATTGAAAAGAGACAGAGAAAGACAGAGACTCAGAGAAATAACACACTGCCTCTTTGAAAACGTATACAGATTCTCACACTGTAATAACGAATATAATCAGAGGCCAGAGAGAATGCTGTAAGCTTTAGCTGCATGTACCCCTTCCTGTGCCCCACCCTATATAAAAAAATAGGAAATCTGTTGTACAATGGAAGATTTTGATGGAGGAAAGAGAAGGTGTAAAGACACACAAGTCAATATGTTATAGAATCAGTAATTTCCTGTACCGAATTCAGTTTGACTTTACATTTGACTTAATAAGAAACAGCTCTAAGTGGCCACAGTCACAGTCAATGTATCCTATGACCAGAGCCATGAAAAGGAGAAGCAATCTTTTTAGACATGCATGGAAACAATAGAAAATGGAAAATGAGACTGAGACTCAAAGAAGAGCAGTTAAACAACATATATGTGTGTGCGTGTGTGTGTGTGTCTGTGTATGTATGTATATATATACATATATATATGTCCTCAAACACAGGCAGAGATATTTCGACAGCAGAATATTGTTCTCCACTTCTATACCGCACAGGCCTACCCCTAAATCAGTGTTATCTATAACAGGCAAACTAGAGAGTCTAGCATCACATGTGACTCTGAGGACTAACAGATTTCAGTGGCATCGCCTCTTTTCACAGGAATTCATAGAGACTTCAAGAACACCCTGAGGGAAAAGTTAACCTTTGATAAAACCATCCTTCCTCCAAAGACACGGCATGAGAAACTTGCAAAGTTGTGGCTTTAAACGCACGGCAAAGTAAGATCACAAGATTTCACTTACCACACTTGGAAACAGAAATCAATAGCAAACTTGTGTCATCCGTTCTGAAAGAAGAAAAGAAGTGAGCAGGAACATAAAATTACATACTGATTTGAGGTCCGAAGAAGGGTTGACATGGAGACACAGGTAAGTAGCATGGAAGGTGGAATCCATACATCAGCTAGATCTTAATAAATATGAACTCTGAAACAGGACACGTGAGTCATGAAACTTACTCCATATGAAAGTCGTCGTAAAATTCTGGGTAATTTTCATCTGGAATATTTTTGCCTGAATCAAATGCATGAATCGGGAAAAATGCACCAACCATCACATCTCCTTCATGGTGAAAATTCTCGCTGATTTTAAAATCACAGATAGAGCTGTTATAGATAGACACAGGATCAGAATCATGCAAGATCCCGACCATAAAAACCCAAGAAAACCCCCTACTGACCCACATGTCTGCCAAGCTGTAAGTCTGGGTGACACAGACCCAGAGTTCAGGAGGTGTATGTACACTCAGCTCAAGTGTTTGTGACCATTTGTCTGCTAACTTTGTTGACGAGGGGGGCTGCCACACTATTCATTCTGACTGTTTTTCTGATGCCACACTCATTGCCGTTGAGAATTCTGGAACTCTTCCTACCCTTGGGCTCTGCATCTGCGGCCCTGTATTCAGGTAAAACAAGCTGAAAAATATATTTGTGCATTTTTTCACCTTGCAACAGGTACCACAATTTCACAAAAGACAACAGACAGTAAAAGCTCGGGGATGAGTTCCTCTTTGGATAGCTGGCAACAAGTACAATGACAGAAACGTTTGATATGAAAACAATTGAAGTTGGAAGGACCGTGCCACATCAGAGGACGCCATTCAGATGGAATGTGAAAAGAGAAAGGGGCAAACATCCCATGCTAGACCAAAACAACCAAAATTATTGTCCCCACAGTTTGCAAAACCAAACCAAAACAAATACAACAGTGGAGTCTACCTTGCATAGCGACTGTAGGCGTTTCTGAGTCACCTGCTATGATACATCCACATATGAAGACCAGTGTTCACACCCAACACAATCAGCTTATTTTTCAGTCGGAGGAAAACAATGTTCCTGCTGAATTGTTCTGTTCCAAATGTGCCATTTAATTTAATTGGATAAGACGAGTTTCCTGATGAGGTTCTGAGCTTTGAGTTCTGCAAATCTGTTCTACTTATCCACTCATCTTCAGTAAATATTTGAGAAGATGTTCTCTTCTGACAAACAGCAGCATGTGGAGCAGTGGATTTAGCAGCTCCTTTCCCTGTTCTCAGAACATGAGGGTATGTGGGAAATCTTTCTCTTTTCTCTATAAAGCATAGTAATTTAAAGGCATCTCAATGTGTCTGCCACCGGATGCACTGAATGAAGAGGTGGTGAGCAGCATTCTATTTCCTAGTCCATAGGAGAAGGAAGGTTAGGGCAGTGAAGAGCCTGTGGCTTATGCTGTAGCAATGGTTCAATGCTCAATAGATAGATTGGATAGATAGAAAAATAGATGATAGATAGATAGAAAGATAGATAATTAATAAATAACTCTTCGATGAAGGATGGAAGAGTGGAGTGAATGAAAACCTACAGAGTCTTGATAAACATTACTGTTTCTTTCTGAGTCACGTGCACTAGAAAGCAGACAGAAACATCAAACATAATGGTAAATAATCCAGTTGCCTGTCAGATTTGGAATTCCCTCCTTCCTCTGTGCTTCACATCAAGATTGGAGCATTCAAGAGGATCTGAGATCCCATAAAGGAGAAGGAGATGCTATGTGAGTGTCCAGCGGGGAGGACTCCGTATGCACAGCACTGTCTGTGCTTTATCACTTAGATCCGTGTCCCACTTCCTCCCTCAAAACTCTGTACTCTTTCTTAAAAACTGTGTTGGTTTCTTGTTTCTAATACAATAATTCGTCCAGGGGTAAAACAAAAAACAAACAAAAAACCCATTTTTTTGAAATATGAGCCCTCTGATCTCAGGTCTTCAGTCTGTCAGTAGCCATGGTTAGCCTTTTCTTTTCTAAATATTTTCTTTTGAGTGTTGGTAGAATCATGGTGGCCTGGAATGCATTCAGGAAATATCGAGTACTAGACAGTACACAAAGGGAGCTAAATCGTTTGACCCTGCTTTACAAAACCCCTGTCCATTGAGAAATAGCACACTACATGGGACGAGCTCAGAGCTCCTGAGAAGGTGATTGACCCAAGACCTAGAATTGCTCCCCTGAACTAAACACCATCAGGTTCTCACCATCCCTGCATCACCATACTGCAGACAAGGCTTCCAGTACCAAAAATAGCTAGTACACTGAATATTCTCCAACCCACTGCATACATGCGCCAAGAGATCACAACTTAAACTGAGTACCTGATCCGAGTATGGAGAATCTCAAACACCATCATTTGAAAATACACAATTGTTGAAATCCACATGAAAATTTGAGTCAATATGCAGCTTACCATGCTGAATTGTTTCATAAATGTAGAGTTAAAATGTGACGGCAGTCTGTGCTGTGACTGTCATTATAAGGGCTATATTTGGTAGGGTTACAAGGACTTGAAAGGGCACCTTTGAGACTGACAGCAATGTGTCCCCATGTGTGAGAAACCAGCGGAGGTTTCTCCCACTTTTGAAAAGCCATTGGGATATTTATGACTAACTCATGTTGTATTGCTGTAAAGAGACTCCATAACCTCTGAGACTCTTATAAAAGCAGTTAGTTAGGGTTTGCTTGTAGTTTCAGAGGTTTGCTTCATTATCATCATGGCAGAGAGCATGGTGGCATGCAGGCAGACATGGAGCTGAGAGTTCTACACCCAAATTCATAGGCAGCAGGAAGAGAAAGACTCTGGGCTTTGAATGGGGTTTTGAAAGCTCAAAGCCCACCCCAGTGACGCATACCCTACAATGAATCCAACACTTCTAATCCTGTCAAGTAGCACCAATCCCTGGTAACCAAGCATTAAAATATATGAGCCGATGGGGGCCATTCTCATTCAAACCAATTCTTCCTGTCCCTCCATACACTCCCTCCCTCCGTCCCTCTCCCCAAACCTGGCCTCCCCTCCTCCCATTCCCTTGCTCCCCTAGTCCACTGGTATCCCTGTTCCATCCTTGCACCACAACTGAGCCCCTCCTTCTTGCTCAGCTCTCTGGGTCTGTGGTTTGCAGTGCCTTTGTCCTTTGCTTAACAGTTCAATTGTTTAGTTCCTTATATTTCTTAGATACTAATCTTCTATTGATGGTGTCTATTCTTGATGGTAAAGTGAAATTTATGGATGCAGTATAAATACAGATCCTGTGTTCTAGTACAATCCATACATTTGAGTATTTTTATTAGAGTAATGAGACATTTAATATTGTGAACTAACAATGATTAGCGTTTATTTCTTTCTGTCATTTGCTATTGTGGTGCAAGGTTTTGCTCCTTTTGATTTACAGCTCTGTGATTATTTTTATTCTTCTTGGGTTGCTGCTCTCTTCGGAATAACTTATTTCTGTTGTTTTTGTAGAGCTTGATTGATAGTTAGAAACTGTATAATTGGGTTTTATTGTGGTATGTTTTTCTTTATCCAAGTGATGGATAATTTTGGATGGTATTCTGTTCTGGGCTGGCATCTGTGGTCTCTTAGAGTTTTTCTAACCCGTGTTGAGGCTCTTCGGGTGTCTACAGTCTCTATTGTGAAGTCGCGTGTTATTAAATTGGGTCTGCCAATATATGTGACTTGGTCATTTTCTTTCAGCTTTTAATATTCTTTCTATCTTCTGTCTAGTGTTCTGATGATTATGTATCACATGGAATTTCTTTTCTGGCTCTGTGTGCTTGGTGTTCTATGTGCTTCTTGTACCTTGGTAAGCATCTCTTTCTCAAGTTTGGAGAAATGCCTATGATTTTGTCAAAAATATTCACTGCGCTGGTTACCTGGGCTTCCCCTTTCTTTCATTCTGTTATTTATAGACTCAGTCTTTACACATTGTCCCAAATTTTATGGATTTTTTTTGGCCTGGAATATTTTATATTTAACATTTTCTTTGAGTGATGTGTCTATTTTTTTTTCTACCTTGTTTTGGACACTCTTTCATATCTTGTACTGTGTTGGTTAGCCTGATATCTAAGATTTTTTTGACATCAAAAATTCTGTTTACAGTTGTATTTTAAGCTTGGTTTTTCTTTAGTGGTTACAATTCAATTTTCTTGCCTTGAACAGTTTTCATGAATTCATTTAAGAATTTCTTTGAGTTTTCATGGTCATAATTTAGGGATTTATTCACATCCTCTATTGTTATTGATGTTTTGAAGTCTCTGTCTTGTGCTTTAGTTGTATTACATTTTTAGGATCTACTTCATATGTTTACTATGCTCTTTTGGAGGCTTATTGTCTTGGCTATCCATATTTATGGTGTTGATCATGTTATGATATTTGATGTGTTTCTTGGTGGTCATATAAGGTCTTGTCTTCATTCAGTTGCTTCTCTGTTTGTTGGTTGCTGTTGACCTCTCAGAATCCTAGGAAGTGTGGTAGCTGTGGAGTCCCTGGGAGGGAGTGCTTCTGCAGGTCAGCGAGTGGCAGAAGGCAATGGCTATGGGCGAAGAGGAAAGGAGGAGAGGTACTGTGAAAAAGAGTTATGAGTATCAGGTCTGTACCAAGAGGTGAGGTCCCCAGAGAGGAGTCCTATTGCGGGAGGAAAGGATCCTGCAAGCCGGCTGATGCAGGACAAAGAAAAAACCTGGAAAGACAGAGATGAAAGAACTGTGGGGACCCTGAGCCCACACCACAAATCAGAGCTTCTAGGGAATGATGTTGGAGTGGGAGGAAGGGATTCTGTAAGGAGCCCATGACAGGACTCTTATTTCCTTAAGTGTCTTACGGCAATAGGCCTGTTTTGCATGGAAGATTGGCACCAAGCGCTATAATTTTGGTGACCAAATCCTTGGTAATAACTTTCTTCTACAGTGTCTTTCAGCCAAAAGCATTATTTTGTGTAGCCATGTCAGGGGAGATGAGAACAAATTTTTACTTACTCCAGAAAATTTCTCTGCCCAGCTTTTTACACATTTGGGAATCTTCAGGAAAGTCATCTGCTTCTCTTTCTGGGGTACACTGTCTGATTGGCAGAGCTGAGAGCTGGATTCGGTTGTAGCCTGTCGGGTGTGGTCTCCCAGTAGATGTCCTTGGGATTAACATGTTTGTCTGAGTCTGCGAGATAATTTGCCTGGTTGTCATTTTGTTAAGTGCTCTTCTCTGTCTCACTGTCGGCATGGAACGATGAGAATCATCTCGTCCAACCCCTCTAGAATGTATATTAAGTAACGTCTCAGGCTTTAAAAACAGGGCAAAAGATTTTGCATTTAAGCTCAAATCTCCTCTCTTGGGAACCCTCTGTGAATGGGTTGGCCTAGTATCAATTCCAGCTGGCTGCCCGAGGAATCATTTCATCTCAGACTGGCCTGACATGTCATCCAGACTGCCCTGCCCATTGTGTGGCTTGGAGGATCCTGTAGAGAGCCCATAGCCATGGCCCCTCAAAGCTCAGAAGAGTCAATCTGACCCATCTACAGTTTTGCCTATTTAAGCAGGTACGGGTCCTTCAAGACCTGAACCTTGTCAGCCCCGGAAACTCTTAATCATCGTCTCTCTTGCCCGACTCCGCCAGACCAACTTCCCTCTATCCAACCCTTTCCATCCCCACCTAAAACCCTCTGTGGAGCCCCTACCGTAAACAACCTCACACAGCCTCAGCTCTCTTGCTCATCCCTGTGGAT
Source organism: Cricetomys ansorgei (assembly GCA_026225945.1). Taxonomy (NCBI): domain Eukaryota; kingdom Metazoa; phylum Chordata; class Mammalia; order Rodentia; family Nesomyidae; genus Cricetomys; species Cricetomys ansorgei. Next base: position 124,945 of record JAMJFZ010000698.1, on the reverse strand, counting down.
TTTGGCCTCTAGCATGTTTCCCCTTAGGGTGGTTGCCGCTCCCCATCAGTTTCCCCTGGTATCAACTCCGTCTCTTCTTCTACACACCCATCTCATCCCTTTATGGTCTATGTCTCTTCCTCAAATACTGATCTTTACAACTGGAAACAACAGAATCCTCCTGTCTCTGATGACCCTCAGACTCACGTTGTTGTTTTTGTTTGTTTGTTGTTTGTTACGGCTGTGAAGGATTTACTTCTGCTTTTGTAAAATGTTGTAAATATTTTTCACGGATATTGTTTTGTTTTCCAGAACACCATACTTGAGGGCTCCGCTTCTCAACCTCAGCAGAAAGACTGGCAGAAAGTGGGAAATCTCTTAGATTGTATGTCATTTGAAAATCAAGACATTTACTCTTCCAGTACAACAACCACGAGAGGCAATAGACTTCAGGGTTTGACTCCAGGGCTTTATTTTTCCTGTCCTATATGGAAACAACATCTTGAATATCAAGGGCTGTTTTCCCTCCTCAAGGCCCACAAGAACTATGGGAGAGTTAGAGAAGCATCGCACTACAAGTAAGGGTCAGAGCTGAAAAATGCCAAGTGAAGAAGTCACAGGTACTGAATGGGCATCACCGGCAGGTGGGAAGGAGAAGACTTTCTGAGGCTTCTGTTTCAAATGGTTTCTTAAAAGGCTTTAACAGCAGACACGGATGTAGAAAACCGAGAAACACACACAGGGATTCGAACAGAAGGCACTCTTTCATTTACACTCTGATTGTCATGAAACTAGTGGGCAAAAAAGGCCCAGTGATGATTGGCTCCCAGATGGAAGTCAGGCAGGCAGCGCTAATTATCTGCTAAGGCCCGGGAAGAGCCACAGGTGGAGGCGGGACTTCAGCTGTCGTAGCCCTGACAACCGAGGGAGGGCACCAGGACCTCTCCAACTGTCTGAAAACATCACAGCCTGTCATTGGGCTACAACAGCAACCATCTCCGTCCTCAGGTTGCCACACCCTGCGGAAACTTCCACTTCCTATTCATGTTTACGTGTTTGCTTCACTTCGGACATCTAATAGACCTTCCGAGAAGTCTACAAAATGGTGAGAAAAGATGCTGCGTACTGAGCATAAGTCATCCACCTTCAACCAGCCTGGATGAGACAGGTTTTTTTCCTCACAGCACCATCAGTGTTTAGACACGGGGATAACATCAGCCTTTAAAATAGCTATTTGATATTTAAAGCATTAGATCATGAAGTGTGTATTATGTGATGTGGTAAACATTGAGGGGAGATAGGAAAATATTTCTTAAATGGTGGAAACCTTTACGTACGTGGGAAGGACAAACCTTCTCACTAGAAAATTGCACCTATAAATGTTTGCACAGTATTTTCCTGTTCCCAGTCCAGTAACGAGTCTCCGAATGTTTTTTTTTTTTTTTTTTTTAAATTATGTTCACTATTCTGGAAAGAGGATACCTCATGAGCATGCAGGAAAGGAGGGGTCCCCTCAACACATTCTTTTTTTAATCATCCTCTTTGTATAAAACTTGAGCCGATTTGTCTTAGAAAATTGTTGGTCCCTTTTTTGTTTTTATTAGCGTGAATCAATAGATCTCATTCTTGTGTGACATTTCCACTCATGTAAACCTGGCAGTGCCTGGCCATAAATTTTGCTACTTCTAATCTTCCATGACATTATATATTAAGACATATCATGTCACACTGAGAACAGTTGAATATAGGAATCATTAGTTTTACATGTGGTTGTATTAGTTTTATATATGAAAAAGGACAAACAGAAGTCAAATCAGAGTGGCAAATTATACTGAAGCAAGAAAAATGTTTTTGCCAGGGGAATAATTCAAGAAAGTAGATGGCTCAGATCATCTCAAGTCAACATATGTGTGTGCTGTGTTCATAGCCATAGAACAGGCAGAGAAAGACAAATAAGACTCTCCCAAGGACGCAAGCTTTTGCCTAGTCTATTTATGTTTGGCAGCTTTAAATAGCTGATTGGCTGGAATCATCAGCAGCTACAATTAGCTGAGAGTCACTTGCTTACAAGGTAGAAACAAGTTTTCACATCATACTGGGTTAAAGGTCACTGTATTTGAAGCTGCACTGACTAGAATAGATCATAAAATGAAGAGAATAGTTCAGCCTTAAATTTTAAGTTCACTCAAAAAGTAACTAAAGTTACACTTCAGATGGATACACATGCAAATATTTAATTTGGACTTTTCTACAGCATGGCTCACAAAGACAACAAGGAGGCATATTTCATAATTGTAAATCCTGCCAGACCTCAGCAGAGGGAACCACCATCACAGCAAGCACTATACTGGACAGTGAAACAAACACTCAGGCGTTTTTGTTCTTTCAGAACTCCTCAGGAATTCTACTGATAGCACGTGCAGATCATTAGCAATCAAACAATGCCCACAGAAACCCAACACCTGCAGACAATACAAAAGGCCAAGGCCTGTGCATCCCTTTTCCCAACAGTGCACAAAAACAATTATTTTACACATAACTGAAAATAAACTTCTACAACATTTTTGCTTTTCTGTATAAAATATTGCTTTACCTTTATAACACAATTTAACACTCTATAAGCAAAACCATTTACAAGAGAAACAATTATGAGGCTTCTAATGCATGGGACCAAATGATACCCAGTATCTACCAAGCTTTTCACAATGTCCTTGGACAGCAGAAAAACATTATCAATGTCCAATGATCTGGAATTCACTCATGATCTTCTGGGCTCCTCCAAACAGCTTGGGTCAGCTGCAAAAGCTTCTCTCTTGTTTTATGAGTTCTGTGTGTCAAACCTGGGACTTCATGTATGTTAGGCAAGCACTCACACACAAGGAGAGGCTCAAATACTTAACAATACAAACTTATAAAAATCTTATTCCGCCCAAAATTCATTTACAATTTTGAGACTCTAAGCACACCTTTCAGCAGCCAGAAAGAAAGATTACTCATAGCAAATCCATCCAGTACGTTTGCTCCCATCCTTTCTCTCCAACATCAGCCTCTTTAACATGTGGGTTATTTAAGGGATTTACATTGTTATTTCTTTTTTCCAGAAAGTTTCCTTCGCATAGCCTCACCTAACTCACCAGGACTATCAGGCAGTGTGAAAAGTCTTGCAATTAATAGCATTACTCTGTAAATTCAGGAATGATCAGAGAAGTAAAAAGCATATAGATTTGATGCTAAGGGTTTTGTTGTTTTTCACAGCCTGCATGGGACAAAGGAAAGAAGTTCCCACTAGGATGCCCATTTATTTTCTTATCGCTCCATGAACCACAGGAGGGAGAAGATATCTAGGAAGATCCTGCATTCAGTGGTTTCCTGTGACAGCCAAAGAAGCTGAAGAAACCTGTGCCCTTGATCTGTGAACATAAATTAAAGCAATGAGCCAAATTTGCCTCAAAGAGATTCATTTTTATTTTTATATTGGTGGAGAGATGAACCTTTCCATATTCATGGAGGGGGTGGGTTCAAGCCAGTTCGATTCACCAATATCTAAGAAAGACATTGAAGAAGGTATCTGTGAGATTGTGAAGAAAAGCAATTTCCGTGGGTACGCCAGGGCAGCGCTCAGACTTTTCCTCTAGATCTTGGAAATTATAGGTTCTAGAAATAGTCCACTGATGATTCTGACAAGAGAGGCCATTGACTGTGTGTTTCTATGCATTTTCTAAGAAACAGATTGCTTAAAAAAAAACCAAAAAACCAATCAACCAAACAACAACAGCAACAAGTGCACCCGAGAGGAAGTGAGCAGAACACACGCCAAACACCGTAGCAACAGTGTATTTTACTGCAGTTGGGGGGAAATGTATCAACCACAAACAATCTGTCTTACAATGCCTTGCCAGCCACCAAGAGAGAAACACAATCAGTTATTCTACTCAGCTGTGAAGACTCTAAACCATGTTCTGTTCTTCAAGTGTTTTTACTCCTAACTCAATTTGTATTGTTCTTTTATTTGCCTTTTAAAATAGAAAATTCTCGGAGACCCAACCAGTTGAGAAAAACTGCAACCGAGTGCAGGCCTGGTTGCTGAGATGGTACGCTTTAGAATTCGGTTTCTTTACAGGTGAGCCAATGATAATTCCCCAGGAAGTAAAACTCTTACATTTAATGTTCATGGTGAATTTTCTCAAGAGACACAGAAGGTCAATTTGAGCCAGCAGATTGGAGGAGAGTTTGAGCCAGAACAATGAGGGAGTTGAGCTGAACCAGGAGACTCAGAGTTCAGAAGGAGCTAGTCAGAGTGGTTAAGTAGGTAGCAAGTCTCGAAAGTTGATTAGAGTGTACAGAGGTTTAAATTTCTAGATTGTGTGGAGGCTGAGGCTGAAGCCTTTCAGTTCTAAGGCTTAAGAGTAGATTATATGGAGGCAAGAGCACTCCAGGGCTTTGCTAGAACCAGGATTGAATTAACCAAAGGAAAAAAAAAGACTCTGCCCCAAATCAGCATCTACATCTGGTGAATCAATGGCTACTATTAAGTCAAGATGTGCTGGTTTGCATTGATGCAGAGGACTTGAACACTGTCTAATGTGGAGGTTTAACATCATATGCTTCCCTCTCATGCTTCCCTCTACTTATCTATCTTTGAAAATCCTCCCAAGACATTTTACAACTTTCTACTGCTTTTTTAAACAACCTCAGTAGTGGCACAAACAACCGAGATGAGGAGTAGGTTACTCCGCACATTTGGGAGTGCACACACCTTGAGCAAATGCGATGGGATGTAAATATCCCACATTCCTTCCTAGACAAACCCTCTGTATTTCATGCTCATCCCCCTGCACTTTAAGAGCCTTCTCAGCTGCCCAGTATTCTCGTAAGCAATACTAGCATGGAACATCTAATTATTTTCCAGTAACTGTCACGAGAGCTCTCAGAAAGGTTCCTGGATGATAAAGCCCTCATGTCTATACCACAGCAGGTGGAGAGGTAATTGCAGGTCTGAGGGGAGATGAGGTCACAGAATCACAGACCTACGTCTCAGTCACTGGTTGCTTCCTCCAGCACATATCTAGGGCCAAGAGGTGGACAAGTCACCATCCTTCATGACAGTGTGTGGATTTATTTTCCAACTGCAGTCAGATAAGCAGATTCTGTAATCAAAGACCTATGTGCAGAGTGTGGGTAAGCGGTGGCATTAATAAAGGGGAACTGGGGTCAGTAATGTAGACTTTTGATGTGATGTGGTCAAATAGAAAATTGATATAGGAATTAGAGCTGCTCCTGGTTTGTGGGCTCATTCAGGAAGGCAAGATGGAGTCTAGATTACATTGATTCTTGATTCTTTGTACTAAGCAAAATTCTCATGTTGGAGAGTGCTATAAATCAGCCCATATAATTCTGTCCATAAAATGTTTAAGGAGGAGAGAGAGCTGCATATACCCACGTGGCAAGTAGTCCTGTGTTGACAATTTTCAGGATATTCTAAATAACCACAACATTTTCAGTGTTAGGAGTATAAACCAAGGTGTCTGGGAAAGATCAGTGATTACAGTTGATAACACTGTTGAGTTTGGTAGAATATTTTAAAACCTGAATTATTTTAGTGTCACTCATATGCACAAAGTAGGACGTGGCTTGCGATGGGTGTGTTAAGGCTTGATATTGTGAGTAGCACAGAGTAAATCATCTTGCTGCTTGGATATATGCAGTTCTCCCGCACCCTTAAGCATTTTAAAATATATGGTCTAAATGCAAAAACTATGACATTTATCTGATTTTATTAGAGCCACAAAAAAAGGTTAGGGATTTGTAGAGTTGTGCCTTGAGTCCCTGTGATTTAATATCAAATATCAAGTAGGGTGTGTTTATAAATGTAATTCTACACAGGAACATGTGGAAATGGAAGCTCGTTGCTGGAAGGACTGTTCCCCTTTTCTAGGTGGGAGCACAGTAAGCGGGGCCATCATTTGATTCTCTTTAGAACGGATACCACTAGGAGTATAATGAACGTGGTTTTCATGTAGAAGTCAGGAAGGAGTTTTGAAGAAAGAGAAAGTTGTGCTTTTCTGATCTCAGCTGTCAAAGGTTTACATTTGTTCAAAACCATATCGACTCTGGGCAGGACTTGAACACTTGCTGTGGGAATGTAATGGTGAGGGTCTGGGTTCATAGAGTAGTGTGGGGGAATCCCTGCCAGCCTGTTAAATATTTCAAAATCTGATACTAAAGTTATATAAATACCAAGAACTCATGCCAACTTTTCTATTTTTAAAGACCCTAGCCTTTGTTATCTGAATAGTAATACTTTGCTAATATTCTCTACTTGTACATGAGCTGTAACAGTGGAATTCATGTAAGAAATGTTATTACATGAATGTATAATCTAAAATTAACAATCATAAAAAAGTAAAATCTTATTCCCTTGAGTCAGGATCTCATGTCGCACCAGCTGGCTTTGAACTTGAGCAGTAGCTGAGGCTGGCCTATGGCTTCTATCTTCCAAATGCTGGGATTGCAGGTTTGTACGCCCATGCCTGATGATAATTTCCTGGTAACTTACACTAATGCATTGGATAACTGGCATATATTTTCAAAGTTGAGGTTACAAGGTTATGACTGAGCTCATATGGGGATACTAATTTTTGTACTTTTATTTTTCCAAAAATTCAATTTCCTTCCTATATATATGTGTGTGTGTGCATAGTCCTGTGAACATATAGGTATGTGTAATTGAGTGCATTTGACTGGAGAGGTCATAAGTATAAGATCCCCTGGATCTAGATTTACAGCTACTTGTGAGTTTCCTGAAGTGGGGGCCAGGAGTAAAACTCAGGTCCTCCAGGGAGCAAAAGGTTTTCTTTATCATGGAGTCATCTCTCCAACCCCAGTCATTATGTTTTCATCACAAAATCAAATGTGGTTTTCTGAAACAGACTTTCTATGGAGATAGCACTGTGTTGGTGTGCACGGCTCATTCCCTAACAGGCTTCTGCAAGAGTACATGGCTCTCTCTGGGTGTCAACTTCTCTTAGCATTTCTAAATATTCATTCACCATTGTAACTGACTTGGTAAATAAAATCTCTATGTCAAGTTAAATGCACATTTGTGGGATAAGATTTAAAAGCTACAATTCTGAAACACATCAGGAATGTGTAGAAGCACCAAAATACACAAGCAGATGTTTGAAAGACGTGGCATTTAAGGCAGCATAATGGATCACTGAGCACTATGTCAATCCACTTCACCTTTAATAAGAGCATGAATTTACAAAACTTTCTCCTTTGTGTTGAACTCAGGTCTCTTCACCTTTATAATCAAAGTAACAGGGAGTTTTCTTGTCTTCTGGGGAGTAAAATTTTGGCACATGGTCTGCATTCATAGCAAGACTTTCTGCAAGGCAGGTGTTTATAGCAAATTTGAAAAGTCTTAAGCACTTTGAAGGAACGTGCACTCAATGTGGGGTTTCTTGGGACGTCTGAAAGGAGAATGCTGGGTTTCGTCGACTTGGGTCATGCAGCCCACCTCTCCTCTTCCCATTTAGGATGATAAAGCAGGAACCAACACATGCGGTAGGCAGTGAGGTGGCAATAGGAACGGCCATCTTGTCTCAGACTCCGGTTGGAGTTATGGGAAATTCATCTCTCCTTTACCGTTACTTGATGCACTGCTTCATGGGGTGCAGACTAAAGCCCACAGACATGATTCTGCAACACTTGATTGTGGCCAACTTCTTCACTCTTTTGTGTAGGGGAGCCTCACACAATGGCAACTTTTGGCTTGAAAGATTTCTTAGGAGATTTTGGATGCAAGTTGCTCTTTTACCTCCACAGAGTGGGCAGGGGTGTGTCCATCGGCAGTACCAGCTTTCTGAGTGTTTTCCAGGCCATCACCATCAGCTCCATTGACTGCATATGGGCAGATTTTAAAGGAAAAGTTCCCAGGTACACTGGTTCCTTCTTGTACTTGAACTGGATCCTGCATCTCCTTTTGAATGTGGCTTTTCCTATCTACATAACCGCAAAACAGAACACAAGCTCTACGTACGTAAGAGATTACGGATACTGCAGGGCTGTTCACCCCAACAGAGCAAGAGAAATTCTCCATCTGTTGGTTCTTTCGCTTCCAGACATTCTGTGCGTGGGGCTCATGCTCTGGGCCAGTGGTTCCATGGTTCTCATCCTCCACAGGCACAAGCAGAGAATGCAAGACATGCCCAGAAACAAAGTCTCCTACACTGAGTCCAGAGCCACCAAAACCATCCTTCTCCTGGTCAGCACCTTCGCCTGCTTTTACACCCTTTCCTGCATTCTTATCGTCTGTTTAAGTTTTTTTGTTAAACTCAGCTGGTGCCTGCTGAGTGTGTCTGTGTTGCTCACTGGATGTTTCCCAAGCGTCAGCCCCTTCCTGCTCATGACCTGTGACCGCAGTGCATCCACTCTCTGCCACCTCTGCGTAGGGAACAGAAGACACCCTGATATCATCACCGACACGTGACTTGAATACTTCTGTGTGGCTGTGCTGTGTGCCTCGTCACACAACAGAAATGTGACACTCTATTGTATATTGTGCATATTTCTCACAGAACCTGGCGGCACCAGGTCTCCTTTGTACAATAAGATGTGTTCCTGCTTCTGTGCGCGTAAACTTTTGAGGATGCACCCATCATCCGTCCGTTTCAGACTACTGATGATTGTGTAGGGATTGTGCGCATTCCAAAGAACAATGAAAGCCTACAACAACGTGAACTGCGTGATTCGAAACAGTAGCAAAGCGATTTAACAAAACTGCTTCTACTTTACCTTCCGTTTTTATTTTTAACGACTAACTTCCTAAAATAGAGCGACTTGTCTTCAATTATCTCATTTTACGATTATGACTGAGGTGTGACTCTTGATCTATCCAATGAATGAAATAAAATACTTTTTTTCTGCAACTGCTTTGTTTTATTTATTTCATAAAACAATATTCTTTCACTGAAAAAAAATGTGCTCTATTTTAAATTATGTTTCTATCTCCTTCAATTCTTCACGGACTCTACCCACTTTGTTATTTACCCAACTTTATGTTCTTTTTCTCTCTTTAAGCAAGCAAACAAACAAGCAAAAACCTTCACAAGCCTCTATGAAAACACAAAAATGGAAATTAGTACAAACCAGCGTCGATACATTAGACGTATCAGAAGTCATAGCTCAGTCATAAACGTAGAATAATAGGATTGAAAGCAAATTGCTATGTTTTAAGTCAATCACCAAAAACAGTAAAAGGTCAGGCAGAAGCAGCTTTGTTAACGCACGTTGCTATTGTTTCAAATCACATGGGTTTGTGTGCTGTTACTGAGCAAGACTCCTAACTTGTAACTTTTTAAACCCCCTTTAACTCCAAAAGTTTCAGAAGGAAAAGAAAGGAAGGCAAAACTTATACAGCCCCCTCTGCTGTCTTAACCGCGTCTAAGCCTGGGGAACCGGACTAACTTCTGAAATCCTCCACCGCATTAACGTTTTCCCCAGTTATACGGCCACCTCCTGTCTGAGGCTTCCCAGCAGCTGTCTGCCTTGTTTCTGCCTGCCCTAAACTTAGGAATGAGACTGTAAAACCCAAATTTTATAAAGTCTACTACACGCAGGTCAATGGTTAATCACCTTATGCATGATCAAATTCCTTAACGTGCTCAGAGCTAATCACTTAAACGTCAGTTTTAAATTCGTACTTTTGTACAAGGTAACAAAAAAAAATCTTAAAAACAGTTGTCTCCCTTTCTATCACAAAATACTGAACTGGACACAGTACTGTTCAAATTAAGATGCATGAGTAGTCAATATATTTTTTTTTAATATACAATGACTTGGCAGTGAAGGAAACACAAATTGAAGCTTTTTTTTTTTTTATTTATAAAATTGTGTTTGGAAAGGTAAAGCAGTTGCTGTCCCTCTACCAACAAGCAGTGAATCCCAGGCCACTCATGGCCTTTGAAGTCATCCCGAGAACACAGAAACACCAACCCTCAAAGAGATTTTTCAAAAAGAATATTCTGAGAACATCTCCATTATGTATGGCTTAATTGGTCATTGTCTTACAGACGAAGAGAGATATGACCTATACGAGACTTTCATGGAATTGAGGCTATTAGCAATCTGTCTGGGATGGTCTGACTCATGGGGTTCTTGGGGTCAGGAGGCACTCTGGGTGGACGTAAGACTCCTCTACCTTCCAAGACTCCAATTATTGTGCAATAAAGTGTCAACAATTAATTATTGTACAATGTTGGGACGTTTCTAGTTCTTGGAGTTAATCCTGTTTTTATTTATTTATTTATTTTTGGGAAACTCAATAAACTCATAGATGCACCACCCTATATTTGGGCTGAATTATTTCTTTGGTTGGTCAATAGCCTCTGTGTCTGAGCTAAAGATGCATTTCTCTTTGCGAGTTGATGTAGTCTATCTGGCACATTAACACATAATAGAGCTATTTAGTCATAAAGGAGGAACACGTTTGGATTATTCTGTTGAATAAAACAAGCTGTATACAAAGAGACAAATTTCTTACTCATTGTCAGATATCCATAAGTCAAATTCAAAGAAGAAGAGATGTCACAGAGGTCACTGGAGTCCAGGAAGCTTGTGTTATGTGATGACAGAAAAGGAGCACAGAAAAATTTTCAAAAATGGAAACACACAATACAGAATGGTGCAATTAGTATTTGCCCTCACTTAACACAACGAGGCCCTGTTCTGTAGGGCACCCTATGACATAATTCACAGTGAGAGGAAAAGATGTGAAAATACAATGCACAGTGTGGTGAGCGATGATGGCACAGATATGCTTGTTATCCAAATCTTCATCTTACACAGTATGCCTGTGTGGATTTTTTATTGAAATCACTAAGGTAATGACAACTTCTTCTGGCCCCATTTTGTGTTTCCTTAGTCAGTTCTTAGCCTTCTCCCTCCCCCAACCACATGGTTGCCACGGCCTTGACAATGGTTCAGACGTACTAACCAAAGTAATTAAACTAAACTAACTGGAAAAATATAAGTCAAAAATATTGGTGTGTTTTATCCAAAATAATTACTATACCTGCAAGGAATGACAGTTTCAAGGTCACATGACCCTTATCTAACTTTGAGGTAAATTGTCTTCATTCTGGGTTTTACCTTTAAATCTCTATATCCCTAAGCTTGGCCACCGAGAGAATTTTCAGAAGAGTAAGGTCAGGTTTGATCTGGCTGTCGGTAAAAAGGAGTTAAAATCTGAGTTGGCTTAATCAGAGTGATTGTCAATACCTATCTTGTATGGATACTTTGTTGTGTTACAAGGAACCCTATAAAGATGTACAAACTTAGAAGGACTCATAACAGGTAAGTAGAATTCCATCCCAGGCATATTTGTTCCATTTCTTTAATTCTTCTGACTAAAATGATGGCTATCCTTGCTGAGAAGGGGTAGGAAATGACTAAATTCTTGGACATAAAACAATACACAGGGGAGAGAAACACAATGAGACATACACAGATCCATGGGAGTCATTGATTGGTTGGAACTAAGCATTTACTGAGAACTTTTGGAAGACCCTGCACACCCCTGTGGATAGACCACAGCCTCAGTGTCTCTCCGATATTTTCCTAATGGGCTCCAGCAAGAACTTGTAATTGCTATGTGAAAACTGTCACCCTAAAGACAGCCTTGGACAAGTACTTGGCTCCTTGAGGCTGCACACTCGCTGTGCTAACAGGTGAAATACTAATTGTAGGTCTGATGGGAGGTGAGGTCATGGAATCATAGCCATATCTCAGGCACTGGCTGACTCTCTATAACACACTCCCTGGGCAGAGAGACCATGACTGTGATATCAGTATTACAGGAAAGATTGGCTGTGGCGTGGTTCATTTTGCAGTATGCTGACAGATTTCCTACAGGAAATTCTGTGTCAAGATTATGGTAAGAATATTGGGGATTGAACACAGGAGTCTATTGAACTGAGCAAGGAAGGACAGATACTCCTGAAAATAGGCTCAGTCAGCAAAGAGATGAGGGTTGTGGACTCTCTGCATTGCGGAATTCTCCAACTTAATACATTCTACGGTGAAAGGATTCTACCCTTGCATGTGTTAAAGAGAACTGAGATTTAAAGTAGTCTCCCAATCTCCTAAGAGAATTTAAACTTTCAGTATGAAGAGCATGAGTTACCAGAAAAGAGGACAGGGAATCTGGTTAGTAATCTGAATTATCTACTGAACAATGATAAAGTACATATTTTGTTGGCCTTCGTCCTTACATGCACAGTGGTAACTGCGGGTGGTGTTAGATGTTTGACTGAACTGGAATGTAATAAGAATACAATTTCACATGTCACAAAACATCCTATTTTACCCTAGTAATAGACAGTATTCACGGACTAAATATCTTTCAACATACAAAAGGGCAAATAAATGCAACGTACATATGGAAACAGAAAATTTTACTAATAATCTATCTGACTCACGTTATAAGAATCACACGTTCATATTCGTGTTGGGAATGTGCCTCATAGTTTTATACTTGGAAAAGTAGCTGGAATTAATTTCTAAGATATCTGGAATTACCCATAGGAAGGACTGCCAGTCTGTTAATGAAAAGATATTTTTACCTAAATTTTGTTAAAAAAATAAATGGAGACAAATGTTTGTATCTCTTTTACAAAAATGCATGGTGTTGGGTCTCTTGGGCAGATAAGGCCAGTTAAGGAAATGCTGTTTATTTAATGGTAGCTGTTAGAAGTGTAACCTGTGGTTTGTTTTCTAAGCATTGAAATCACTTAGAATAATTAAACTTGATAGTGAGTGGTCTGGATGTATGGAAGAAAGACACGGAAGAACTTTGCCATCCTAAAATCTCATCCTGTGACATTTTAGTCTAACATTCTCATAAAATCTACATTTGAAGTATTCCAAGTGTAGGCAAATAACTTTCATTTCTACCACAGAAAGTTGCACGTGCATCTTGTAGATTAGAATCTTCTCCACTTTTACGTCAATCGCCAGCATTTTAAGTTTCCGCTGGCATTCATCAGCAGTTAGTTGAGTGATCCATGACTGGTGTGAGATTGTTGCTATCATACAGTATTTTTTAAAGGGTTTGGTGTTTATTGCCCAAAATTGATTACCTAGCAGGTTTTTTAACAGTTCTAGGACACACTGTACTGTGTTCCTCACATGGAGACAGGAGAGGTTTTCTGAACCATCGACGTATGGAGACTTTACCTCAAGGTTATACAGAATTCACCATTGGGTTAGTTCCTATCACATTGTAGTGTTTGTTAGTAAGGGGAAATATTCACTCATACTTTATATTGACCTGAAACATAGATCTCCACACTCATGTGTAGACACAATGCAACAGAGTTAAAATCAGCAGCACTGTGGGTGAAGAGAATGTGTAAGTACAAAGGAAACGTTGCACTTCAGTGTTTGCAGAAGCTGGCTAAGCAAGAGTCAGCGCAGTGAGCAGGATCTTCGCATGCTTTCATGATTGCCACTTAGCCAGGTTCCAGCCCTCACTTTTCCTGTAGTCGGAGCATGAGTTCACAAATTCTTAGCCCCTCTCTGACAAAGCAGTTTCCATATTCTTATATGAATTATAAATCCATCATTATGCTCTACTCATAGATAGAAGAGGTGAACAGTTATCAAGTCTGCCACCCCCAAGGCCGATCTTTGTGCAGGGTTCATGCTTTAAAACTCATATAAACACTGCAGAGCCTTCCAAATGATACAAATCACCTGTGTTTCTAGCGGGGCTTGCTGTGTGGATGGAGAATGTGGGGTTCTGTTGGGACAGAAGTGCAGATGATGCTTCATCTTTCCATATGTGATTCTCAGGTTCAGACAGCAGTAAATGACAGGATGACAGACAGGAATCTGGCTCTAGGAGTGCTCTTCTTGTCGCAGACTGCATTGGGACTTCTGGGAAATTCCTCTGTCTTCTACAATTACCTATTGCTTTACTTCATGAAGAACAAGCTAAATTCCACAGACTGGATTCTAAACTATTTGATTGTAGCCAACTTCTTAACTCTGCTGTGTAAAGGAGTGCCCCAGACCCTGGCAGCTTTTGGATTAAGTGGTTTCCTCAGTGATTCTGGATGCAAGCTTCTCTTCTACTTTCACAAAATGGGCAGGGGCACATGTATTTGCTGCGGCAGCTTGATCAGTGTCTTCCAGGCCATCACCATCAGCCCCAGGGTTTCCAGGTGGGCAGAGTTTAGAACCAAAGCGTCCAAGTATAGTGGCTTCTTCCTATGCCTTTGCTGCATTCTGAACATCCTCACGAGTACTAATAATCTCCTCAACATGACTGGAAGACTGGGCAACAGGAACACGACCAGTCTACAGGACTTTGGATATTGCTCTTTTTGTCTTGACAAAACTGGCCAAATCCTGCATGCTGTATTCCTGCCTCTTCCTGATGCTGTGTGGGTGGGACTCATGATCTCAGCCTGCATATCCATTGTTCTCATCTTGCATGAGCACAAGCAGAGAATGCAACACGTCCCCAGGACCAGACCATCTCCCAGAGCTTCCACCAAGTCCAGGGTTATCAAAACCATCCTTCTTCAGTTCAGTACATTTGTTTTCTTCTATATAATTTCCTGCCTCTTTCAACTGATCCTGACTCTCTTGCATAATCCTAGCTGGTTCATTGTAAACACAACCATATTCATCTCTGGGTGTTTCCCAGCTGTGAGTCCATTTCTGTTGTTGAGTCACTATTCTGTGGGATCCAGCCACTGTTTTCCCTGGATGAGGGATTGAAAATCCCCTGATATAATTAGAAACATGTAAACTAAGGATCTTTGCATGGTTCTTGATTCAGGCCACAGGATGGCACAAATATTGTGGAAGTCATGGAACAACAACATTTGTATGTACACATAAATTTGTGTGCTGTAATGTGTACACATGCTTGTATGCATCTCTTTTTTAAAATTTAACGCATTTTTGTAATTCCATATTCTGTGTTTCCAAAACCATATTCTTAAAGTCAGATTATATACTGTCCACCTGAATGACAGGAGACATTGCCTAGTGGTGAGTTCTTTTTCACATTTTTTTAAACTATTGATATGCATCTTAAAAATATTTTTATGAACAAGTTAGACAGCTACTCTTTGGTGAATTTCCCCAATTAAACAAAAATCTGCATGCAGATACTATGTGTAAAAATAATACCATGATTTTCAAACGTGCCTGTTGATGCCTTTCCTATAACTGCCCAGGAAGCAGTGACAGGTGACAGTCGATAGCACGGAGTATCTTTAATAAAAGGTGCATGAACTGTTTTACACTTGACAATTAAAATCATGTACTCTCAGTTGTTTTGCTTACTTACATGCTGCTTATAGGATTTAACCATGTCAGTACCAGTGAGTTTAAGCATTGTTGTACTGATGCGCAAATCAATTGTTTGGAGAAAAATTCAAGTCTTCTTTCAAGGTATAATGTGACAGTGTCTGCAAACACAAGGGTTGGCAGACTAGCAATCAATATGAGGCAAGCAAGAAATCTCATTCAACACAACTTAGTAACTGGTGAAGTTTCAAAATTCTAGAGTTTGACACAGGGGAGTTTATTTTAGACATGTTAAAGCCCAGGACACTTTTGGGGAAAAATGTATCTGACAATAATTAAACTGAATTCCTTTTGTAAAACAAAGCTTAAGACATGTTTTCCTAGGGACTCTTTACAAAGGACATGTGACCTCTTCAATAAAGATGAGTTCAAATGACTGAGATGTAATTCTCTAGGTAAGGATCTAGGATGAGTGACGAAGAGAAACATAAAAGCCTGTGAGTATCAGGTGTGGCCTAGCCCTACAGATAGCACGGCGATCACCTAAGCTACCATAAAGTACATGTGATATCTCCCATAAGGATGAATTCGATTGATGAGAAACAATGCTCAAGATAAGATGTAGAGAGGAAGAGTCTGGGATAAGCATAATAGTCTGGGGGATTTAGGTGTCTTCTGGCTCTACAGACAGCACAGTTCATTGGGCTAATAATTTCATCCATTCCCATCTTCTGGGCACAAAACAGGTTATACATAGGTTCTGTTAAAGAGACAACCCTGGGTGTTTAACATTACTTTTTCCTGTTTACCCAAGTGCTTATCAGTGAGCCCAAGGACCTTTTGGCATATATATATTATATACACATATATAAAACCATATACATATGTAATATCATGTATATTATAATTATATATTATATATGACATATATCCATGTATATGTGTGTGTGTGTGTGTGTGTGTGTGTGTGTGTAGTATAATGAGTTGGAATTTTTGCCCACCATCGTGAAGACAAAATCTTTTCTAGGAGATATTCTTGGTGAAATTATGTGTGTAGCAGGGGAGACTGGAAGACGGCTCAGTGAGTCAATTACCTGCTGCACAATCATGATAACTTGAATTTGGATGCCTAGTATCTGAGAAAACCAAGAATGATGCTAAAGGTCTGAAACCTTAAAACTGTGGATCAGAGCTAGGATGGTTCCCAGAATCCCTGGACAGCCAAATTGTGCACACTTGCCTCTGTAAAAGACCTTGTTGCAAATAACAATATAGTTACAAAGCAAGACACCTAACATCAGATATCTGTGATATATATATATATATATATATATATATATATATATATATATATATATATATACCCGCATGCACATATACAGAACCACATACACCTCCATCACACACAAGATCAAAGGTTAATGTCTATGTGGTTAGAATCAGCTGGGCTGCAATTTCTCTTACACAAAAGTTGACTGTCAGAACTATTAAGTATCATGATTCTGAAGTTCTGGAAAGTTCTGGGAAATAGCTTTATTTGGGAGATATTGCTGACTTCAGAAGTCTCCAGCCCTTTATATATTAACATCCGCCTGTCTTGTGATACACACACACACACACACACACACACACACACACACACACACACAAATATTTCTCAAATGGAAAAGTCTGTCATGTTTCTGAGCAAATCCTTTAAATGTATGAAAAATGCATATATTTTTAAAAATATTTTAGATTCAATTATTTATTTTAATTTTATCTGTATGAATGTGTATCACACGCATGCCCATCGGATCCCATGGAACTGGCGTTACAGTTGAATGGTCTTGAGACTCTGTATGGGTTCTGGGAATGAAACCTCAGTCCTCTGCGAGAGCAGCAAATGCTCCTGAGTGCAGAACCAGCTCTCCAGCCCTCACGTAACTCACACATACTGTTCTCTCTCTCCCTCTTTTTGTCTCCATCTTTCTGTCTCTCCAGTTGCTTTTCTTAAGGTTTTTCTACACCCATAAAATGTTCATAATAATTATTATGACTACACACACACACACACACACACACACACACACTCACACACAAGAACTGTGGGCCATCATCATGCTCCCTAACTATAGCTATTATATGGCCTACTTTACTGTTTGTATTCATGTTTATACTCTTCAAGGTTTTTTTAGATGATGAATAATTACTTGTTATAAAACAATATAGGTTTCCTAATTCATGTAATTAATTTTTAGGTGCACAAAATGGCTTGAATTGGGGCCACACATATGATCAATATTTTTCAAACATTTCATCTCATTGTTATTTCCCTTTGTTTGCTTCCACACACTCATATCCTGTCTGTGAGATTTTAAAAGTGATGTGGAGATGGAGTGACAGGAGAGACCTTTTCAAATGTGTCCTAATATTCTTTTGTTGCCTGAAAGAAAATGAAGCTTCTCACTGTGGTAACTACTAGAGGTGTCTGATTGGTTGGTAGGAGTCGGGTGGAAAAAGAGAACCTAGGAACAGGAGATGAGGCAATGGTAAGGTGGTAGATAGCATGCTGTGAGCATAGTTCACTGAAACAGAGGCAAGCAGACTGAGCTCATTTAGCAACGAGCATTGTGGAGATTGCGTTGTCATAACCAGAGCGAAGATAGCATAGAGGAAATAGGATTAATTGAAAATTGTTCCACTTCATTCTAAAAGAAACACAAGACTTTGATAGTTGACAATAGACGTGAAATTTGTTTTTTGAAAAGGATCTCAGAAAGGTCTGCATATGTAGTTGTATCATAGAAGGTATTTGATAAACACCTACAAACACTAGGCAAGGGAGACTTCACTGTTTTTTGTTTTGTTTTACGTTGGTTTTGGTTTTGGAAAGCCTGATGTGCCATTTGTTTTGGTTGGTTTTGTCTGGTGTGGGATTTTGGGCCCTTTCTCTTGTCTCAGGACATGCAGAATGGCATCTTCTGATGTAGCACGTTTATACCAACTTCTGTTATTTTCACACGAAGTTTCTTGCTTCATACTTCTGACCAAATTACCCAAAGAGGAGTTCATCCCTGAGCTCTTACTGTCTGTTGTCTTAGCTGATATCACAGTCCCAGTGGCTAGAGAAGAAGATCCACAAACATATTTTCCACCTTGTTTTCACATGAATACAGGGCCACAGATGCAGAGCCCAAAGGAAGAAAGAGTTCCAGAATTCTCAATGGCAATGAATGAGTCATCAGAACAAACTCAAAGTGGTTGGTGTGGCAGCCCCCCCTCATCAACAAAGTTAGCAGCACAAATGGTCACAAACACTTGAGCTAAGTATATATATATATATATATATATATATATATATATATAAATATATATATATATATACACATACACATACACCTCCTGGACACTGGACCTGCATCCCCAGACTTTTGGCTGGTCAGACATGTGTTTTATTAGAGTATTTCCTTGGGTTTTTATGGTCGGGATCTTGCATGATTCTGATCCTGTGTCTATCTATAACAGCTCTATCTGTGATTTTAAAATCAGCGAGAATTTTCACCATGAAGGAGATCTGATGATTGGTGCATTTTTCCCAATTCAATCTTTTGATTCAGGCAAAAATATTCCAGATGAAAATTACCCAGAATTTTACGACGACTTTCATATGGAGTAAGTTTCATGACTCACGTGTCCTGTTTCAGAGTTCATATTTATTAAGATCTAGCTGATGTATGGATTCCACCTTCCATGCTACTTACCTGTGTCTCCATGTCAACCCTTCTTCGGACCTCAAATCAGTATGTAATTTTATGTTCCTGCTCACTTCTTTTCTTCTTTCAGAACGGATGACACAAGTTTGCTATTGATTTCTGTTTCCAAGTGTGGTAAGTGAAATCTTGTGATCTTACTTTGCCGTGCGTTTACAGCCACAGTTTTGCAAGTTTCTCATGCCGTGTCTTCGGAGGAAGAATGGTTTTATCAAAGGTTAACTTTTCCCTCAGGGTGTTCTTGAAGTCTCTACGAATTCCTGTGAAAAGAGGCGATGCCACTGAAATCTGTTAGTCCTGAGAGTCGGATGTGATGCTAGACTCACTGGTTTGCCTGTGATAGACAACACTGATTTAGGGGTAGTGCCGTGTGGTGTAGAAGTGGGCAACAAGTACTTGCTGTCAAAATATCTCTGCTGTCTTATAGAATATATATATATATATATATATATATATATATATATATATATAGTTTAAATACTAATCTTTGAGTCTCAGACTCATTTTCCATTTTCTATTGTTTCCATGCATGTCTAAAAAGATTTCTTCTCCTTTTCATGGCTCTGGTCACAGGACACACTGACTGTGACTGTGGCCACTTAGAGCTGTTTCTTATTAAGTCAAATGTAAAATCAAACCAAATTTGTTACAGGAAAATATTTCTGATACTAAAAAATATTAACATGTGTGTCTTTCCCCTTTTTATTTCCTCCCTCAAAATCTTCCATTGTATAACACATTTCCTAATGTTTTCATACCGGGTGGGGCACAGGAAGGGGTACATGCAGCTCAAAGTGTACAGCATTTTCTCAGGCTTCTGATTACATTCTTTATTACAGTGTGAGAATCCGTATATATTTTCAAAGAGGCCATGTGTTATTTCTTTGAGTCTCTGTCTTTCTCTGTCTCTTTTCAATTGTTTCTACTAATTTTAAAGCATAAAAATATTCATTTTAATTGTCAGGATTACAAAATTTGTAAGTTGTGGAGAGGCATTAGGTTACACTACCTTAGTTTTTGTGGCCCTGTCTTACAACTGAATTTTCATTTCGGGCTATCATAATTGATTAGAAATGTTACATATGAACGTTAGAAGTACATATAAGTTTCCAAATTGATGCAAGTTACTTTCATTGGCCACAGGAACTAGTCCATTGGTCTGCATGTGGTGCAGGGTTTTCAAAGGGCTTCTTTTTATCACATGCATCATTTTTTGGTGTATGGGACATGTATACTCATGCACCAGCTCACCTGTGCATTTCAGAGAATATTTGTGGGAGGATACTCTATCTTCCCTCCATGTGAGTGCTGGGATCAAACTCAGCTACTCAGATCCAGTGGCAGGAGCCTGCACTAGCTGAGCAATACTGTTAACCCATATAGTAAAATCTGTTATTCCTGGTGGATCATATTCTTCCAATTATAATTGAAATTTTGTCTAGAAATGTATGAGAGAGAAAACCAGTCCTTCGCATTTACTTGAAAAATGCCGTTGAACTGATATTTGAAAGTAGATGACACTAACCATAGAAGCTTTCTTATGTTAACAGCTTGATAAAAATTTCAAGTACCATACGGTTACTATTATTTACAATTTGGATTATAAGAGATTTCCTTTTCTATGATAGATATATCCTTCATCTCTTTGTACATCAAAAGTGAAAATATTTTCGTGGAGCATATTCTAAAATATTTTACAGTGTGATACTTATTTTAAAATTTAATACTTTATTTTTTTAAATTATAATTGTAACCTTTCTTCTTTCCTTTCTTCCCTCCACAACTTCCAAAATAGCTGTTCCTTCTTCCTTGCAAATTCATGGACTATGTAAAAAAAATCGTTGTTACATGGACATGTGTGTGTGTGTGTGTGTGTGTGTGTGTGTGTGTGTGTGTACATACATTGTCCTAAATACAACCAGGTCAGTTACACCTATGTATATTTTCAGGGCTGGCTCTTTGCTAATGAATAAGCAACTGTTCTACTCTTTCCTGTGGAAGACTCTTTCTCTGACTCCTGGCAGTCCTTAAGAGCCTGTCATTCTTTGTGTAGAGTTGAGAGCTTGTGGTCTTTCCACAAAGAACTTTGATCGGTGTCCTATTGTTTTTTTCTTGTTCAACTCATGTTTATGCTGTCATATTCATGAGGTGTTCTCGATGAAACTTTTGATATTTTATAATTAATGTTTTGAACATGTGCACCAAACTTTGCCATAAAAATGATTTATCAATTTGTTTTTAGTAACAAGAGTGAAAGGTTTTGATATCATTTTATTAAGGTAATTTTTAGTAGCAGGATTGAAAGGTTTTGTTATCATTTGTTATCATTTTAAGAAGGGCTAAGATTTAAGAGCAATACTCCATACATGTAAAGAGATGTACACTGTAATTTTTAGGAATTGAAAACAAAGAAATAAAAAGATTAGAACACCAGTATTCTAGAGCACGACTCAGAGAAATAAAGGCATCCTGGATTGTTTCGCCATCTCTCCCCTCTTCTGTGTATTAGCAGTGAAAATAGGTCCTCCCCTAACTGTACTGTGACTCTGAGGTCTTCCCTCTATTATGGCCTGTGACCTCATAGCTGCTCTCCTTCTGTCAGTGAGTTGCAGGCTGTGGCCTTTTCTCTGCATATGGCCAGAGTCATCTTTGAATGTTCCTTACACTCTTTTGTGGAGGTCTATCTGCCTTCATTCGCTGACTTGAAAACACCTACTTTGATGTCTGTTCTGGACTTTGTTCAACTTCCATTTGTCTTTTTCATTGGCACTCAGGTCTTGTTTGAGAGCTCCTTTTTTCTGATGATGTGTCACAAAGAGAATAGAATTTATGTAGTTCAACCACAGTATTTAAGCTCAGCAAGAAACACAAACACAAGCAGGCAATCAGACACACACTAAGGTCTCAGGTATAAGAGTGCTGGACAGGGTCTCCCGGAAATGACTGCTGATGGCTCTCATTGTCAGCACTGTGGGAATTTTACCACTTTCCTCAAAGTTTTACTTCTAGGAATAGATGTGTCTACCCTACCACTGCATTCTACTTCAGTAACAGCTCAGACCTTTGTAGATTTATTTTCTCTGATGTGATTAACAAAATATTAAATTATCCAATGTCACTCTTGCATGTAGTATGTATAATTGGAAAGGCAATTAGGATATACCCTGATTTCTAATGGACAAAATGTGATGCAGAAAACATTTAGTTATTCCTACAGAATATTCTATGATTTCTAAGCCTTCCTGCTGATATGGTTGCACAGTCTGGCACAATTATCATCCTACTGACATTACTGCACATTCCATGAGTTATTAAAACATATTTCTGAACAGCTATAGTCTCATGCTTCGATTTTTCACCATTTTCAACAATTTCTTAAGGTTTTCACATGGACAAAAATCCTTAGGAATAACTATGCCTGTTTAAAACATCTCGCCATTTTACATGTATTACTCAAAACCAATTTTAACTAAAAAAATCCAAACTCGATTACAACTCATTGTATTGAAAGAATGTGAAATATTGAAATCACAACATGTATCTACCTGAGTGTGTCAGGACTGTCCTTTGTTCTGATCACCACTGAGTGCTCACTCAGAAAACCTAAACTTGAATTGTTTTTCTGTATCTTTCTTTTGGATGGCAGCCAGAAATTAGGGATGCTTCTGTGATACTTCTGGCCTCCTTTCTCTTCCTCTGAAGCCATCTTATTTGCCATGTGGGTGATTGTCCAGCTGTATCTGACTTCTATTCTTGCTTAAGAGAATAATGCTTAATAGTCAAGTCGCTCAGGCCCGGCTTGACTATTTTCTCCTTTCTCCTTCTCTCCCCATTGTCCTCTTCTAGGGATCTAGTATGGTTCAGTCTTTGCCTGCCTTGGAATCTTTGTTCTTCTTTGAAACTCTAATAATATTGTGTTAAAGCTTCAAAAACCTTTTCTTTTATTGTATGTGAGGTTTACATATTCTTTGATATATGCTGTATTGTAAAAAGCAGGGATCCACGATCAAATGATCAAATTTGGTGACAAAAGTTTCCGTCTCCCTATAACGACTTAGGGTGCAGAGGCTTTATGCTCCACTGCTGATAGTTCCATGGAAATATAACAAGGATTATGACTAAATTGCTCTCAAAGGACCTTGCATACATATATGAAATTCTTAAACATGATGCCTTTTACATGTACAAACATATTTAAATCTGCATTAACTATAGGAGAAAAAACACTTATTTTTCTTGTTTACCATCAGTAAGTGGTTTTGTGCACCTAATTCACTTCAATATATGTAATTTTTATTTATGATTTTGGGGGATAAGGCATTTTTCCTAATTTTTAAATATTTTTATCAATTAAGATATTGAAATTGCTTATTTTTATTGTCACCTCTCAAGTCTCCCCATACGCAATGCTCCACAGAAGAGTTCCTTTACACATTAACAATGAAACTCCTTCCTTGCCTGAATAGCCCTGTAGGTGTTCCTCAATTATTCTAGTGACTGAAATCTGCTGCAGTGTGGGTAACCCACCAGGGGACACATCGTTGACGATAACTAACTCTCTAACATTACTTATCCAATATCAGAGGTACTCAGATAGTGCTAGGAATTCTCTCTAAAGTCTCCATCTGTGCTAGGATAATTTTTCTGGCTCACACTTATGCAGCTCTTGTGCATGCTGTCACCAATGCTGTGCAATCATATGCACAACTTCTCTGGACTCTGGAAAATAGGTTTCCTATAATTACCTACTTCCTCTGGCATTGCAATCTTTCTGCCTACTCTTCCTGGAAGATCAAAGAAATTTCTGGGGAGGAGTATGATATGTATGTCCCTTTAAGAGCTGAGCACAGCAAAGTGCCTGATTCTCTCCAAAATGACCAATTGAAGTTCTCTATTAAATTACATCTGCAGGAAGAAGTTTCCCTAATGAGTGCTGATAGAAGCTCTGGTGTACAGATTGAGCAATTAATTATTAGGAAAGGTTTTAGTGCTATGTCCATTTAACAGAATAATATTATATTCTACCTCTGGCCTGAAACTCACTAGTTACACTTTCTTGGTCCAGATAACACTGCTAGGTATGAGTTTCTTCTCATGACGTGGGCCTGAGAGTCAATCCGAGCACGCTTTGAGTACCAAGACTACATTTCGGTTGCTATTGTTAGGTCGGTTGTTTTTGCAGCTGGCAAGGCTCACAGCTGGAGGCTATTGACTATTCTTTCCTTCTGATCTCATGCAAAGAACCACTCAGGACTTTGATAGCTATCCAATATGGGTGGAGTTTCCCATCCAGTAGCAGCTTGATAGCTCCACGTTCTATATTTCAACCACAAAGTGTCTCTAGCAAGAGGGTCTTTTCATCAAGTTCTAAACAACAAAAACAATCTTCAAAGTACAGTATATCCAAGAAAAGACATTTTATTCATACCTAATGGATTTCAAATAATATATTTCAGTCATATTAATACCCAAACCATCCTCCCAAATCCTCAGAAATCAGCCTGCACACACCCTCTTCATGTCATCTTCTTTAATTTGCAGAGAATGTCTTGCAGCATTTGTCCTTATGCTCTGTCTCACTACCATCATCTCACTCCTTTTCAACAATGTTTCCTCATCTTTAAATTCAGTGGTTTTGAATGTATTGATTGGGGGAAGAAACCCTGAGGCTTTTTCCAGTCAGGCATCCTGTAATGGTCTGTGTCTGCTGCACAAAGAAATTTCTTTATACAGAGTAGAGCTGTACTGATCTGTGGACAGAAGGCTAAGGTTAGATTACATTTAGAAGTTATATGAGTTTAGAAAACTGGCAGTAGCAGTCTTTCCTCTAGGGCCCATGCTTTCAGCCAAAGGTAGTTGTCTAAATGTACAGATACAGTGCCAGGCAGGAGTTTCTTCTTGTACAGCATCCCTAAGTCCAGTAAAGTAACTCTGTGTTATCCGAAGCTATCCGTGTCAGTATTTCACCTACCAGAATATCTTGGTCTGCTTATTAATATTGTGGTTTCATGGGCCTTGCAGCTGGATATAATCACTGGTTTATTTTCTCCATGGTGAGCCCGTGTGACTCCAGTAACTATGAGGGCCTGCCCTCATGATGGAGGCTTTCAGTAAATTCAGATAGTTGTTCACACATACCATATGAGGAGTGTAAAGTCTTCAGCAATAGGGTCTTACTGTATTTTTCGGACTAAGCCAAGGGAATTGTGTGGAGGGAGTCTTTGAACTTCCCTGAAAACAACTCAGCACAAAGTTTCTAATGCCTGGCACCTGAGGCTTTGTTAATTAATGATATTGGAAAGAAACCTACTTTTCTTAATTGCAGAGTTTGATACCACAGTGATGAATGTCTCAGACAATGAAAACGTTTCAGGTTCAACTAACTCCATATCCCCAGAAAATGCATGAGTGCATATCTGTAATCCAGAACTTTTGTGCATAAGGAAAATGGATACACAAGAAGCTCTCAAAGTATGCATTAGAGAGATACAAGGCAGTGGGAAGGGTAGACACTCTGCAGAAAATAGAGTAAAGCCAAAAGTGGCCACGGAGGTTTTCCTACTGTTTGCACTCATAAGATTTATACTGAAGCATTTTCTTACACTTACACACACACACACACACACACACACACACACTACACATACACAAACACACAGACAATATACACACACACATTATACACATACACATGCGATACAGGATAACATAAACAGTCACAAAGAAAACAATGTCAAAGAATGACAACTATTTATCTACACACATCAGATTGACTCAGTACCAAACTTTGATTAAGATATTATATTGGGGAGTATCTTAATCAAGTAACTCTGGCTTTTTTTCTAACAGTAGAAGCTAAAATTTCAAAAATGCATCAGGCAATGTGATTATTAAAGAAGCTGTATTCATATTCATGGGCTGAATTTTTGCATACTAAATACAAAAAGAGCAAGTGAGCTGCCTTGGCATTGTCTATAAAGAGAATCGTTCCTAAATGATCTCACCATATGACCACAAACTATTCACTTCAATATCAGGCATCTCTGAGTTTTGAAGTATGGATTTTATATAAACACTAATAATTTAATTTAAAAAATCATTGCATTAAACCTGCATCTGTGAGTGATCTATGACTTCCCCTGGTTTATTTTTCTCCCATTTATGCAGATATAAATTTAAAAACTACCAGTTTGTTCTGGCCCTGGTATTTGCCATCGAGGAGATCAACAGGAACCCTCATCTTTTACCAAATATATCTCTGGGATTTGATTTTTATAACATCCCATATAATGATAAAGCTATTCTCTCCAATGCCCTTATTTGGCTCACAGGGCTGGACAATCCCTCCTGGAATTACAACTGTAGAAAGAAGAGCAACTCTGCTGCTGCACTCACAGGGCCATCATGGGCCACATCTGCCTACATGGGGTCACTGCTGCACCTCTACAGATTCCCACAGGTGAGGAGTGGAGAGGGAAAAAGAGCCAGATCAACACTGGTGACATTTCAGGTGTATGTAAATGAGGGAAGCTTGGATTACTTAGCTATCAATGACAAGTGTACAGACAATCAGAGAGGGGTCCACATTTCAGTTAAATTAAAAGAAAGAAGAAGGCTGGGGTTGATGAGAAAAGAAGGATTAATCGAAATAGAGCACTGGTCAGGAGTTTTCTGGGAAATTTAGTGGAAAATTTATCTTTACAATTAAGATGAACCTATTCTCATGATACGATTTGCATTGTTACTTCAGTACAGAGATTGTGTTTGATATCATTGTTTTTCCTCTTGTTTCTAATTCTGGTTTCTCTTCAGCTTACTGTTGGTCCTTTTGATTCTATCTTGAGTGACCGAGGACAGTATAATTCTCTCTACCAGATGGCACCACAAAGCACAGTTTTGCCTTTTGCCATGGTCTCTTTGATGCTTCATTTTGGCTGGACCTGGATTGGTCTGCTTCTCCAAGATGAACATAGTGGAAGTCAGTTTCTGATTGATTTAAGAGAAAATATGGAGAATCATGATGTTTGCATAGCTTTTGTGGAAATGATCCCAGGTACCTGGACTTCATTTTCAAGTAAACTCTCCAAAAATTTGGGGAACATTCAGGAATCATTGGCAAATACCATCATCATTTTAGGTGACATTGATTCTCTACAAGGTTTAATGCGATACCTAGGGCAACATCTTTTCATAGGGAAAGTCTGGGTCCTGAACTCTCAATGGGAAGCGACTAACCATGGTGATTATTTCTTGCTAGATTCATTCCATGGAAGTCTCATTTTTAAACACCAATATGAGCAGTTTATTGAATTTAAAAATTTTATCCAAACAGTTAATCCTTACAAATACCCAGAAGACATTTATCTTCCTAAGTTGTGGCATATTTTCTTCAAATGCTCACTTTCAGAGCCTGATTGTCAGCTCTTGGAGGGCTGCCAACCCAATGCTTCCTTGGAATTCCTGCCTAAAGATATTTTTGACACGGACATGAGTGAAGAGAGCTACAACATCTACAATGCTGTGTATGCTGTGGCCCACAGTCTACATGAGATGAGTCTGCAGCGAGTACAAATGCAACCAGATGGAAATGGGGAAGAAATGATGTTCTTTCCCTGGCAGGTACTGTCTCTTCTATTGTATTGGAGCATCAGCAATATGAAATCCTGAGTGTTTCCAAAGGCATCAAATTAGATATTGCATATTTAATATATTATATATTAAAATCTCAAGACAGTCTTTACCAGTTGGCTCACCTTACAGATAGTGCAGATATGTATGTGCCTATGGCTGAGGAATGGGTTACAAGTGGCAACTGGCAAATGATTTCTGTGGAAATCAAGTTTGTGTCAAAAATAAAGTCACAATCTTCTCATGGGAATAGTTTGAATTAGAAAATTCTTAATTCTTTCGTGTACCTCATAAAATGGGGAGTGGAACAATGATAGTTCATTACCACTAGGTATCAGGACCTGAATGATTACTTTTAACAACAACTCAGTTTCAGTACCCACATTGCACTCACTGAACTCCTGAATACACACTGAAAGTGATTGGGTACAGGTTTGTTTTAGAGAAATTGAGGTTTGCGTCAATCAATACTCATTGATTCCTGACTTGATTTGGGTAGACTGCTTTCTTTAGCTGACTGTCCTATCAGAGGTAGAATGACATCCTTTTAACCCAGGCAACCAGAGTTCATCCTCAGTCATACCTCTGTTAGTATTCTGTCTTACAGCAGAGACTATCAGCAAGGAGAGTCATTCTATAATTTGTTTCTCGTCAAACTCTCAAACCTGCTATAAAAATGTTCTTGCGTCTCTTTCAGCTTCACCCTTTCCTGAGGAAGCTCAGTGTGGGAGACAACATGGCTTTAGGTTGGAAACAGAAGTTAGATGCTAAGTATGACATTCTCAACTTCTGGAATTTCCCAAAGGGTCTTGGACTACAGGTTAAAGTAGGATCCTTTTCTCCCAATGCTCCCCAGGGTCAACAGTTGTCTATATCTGAGAAGATGATACAATGGCCAAAGAGATTTTCAGAGGTGGGTTATGTATTATCTCAGTGCAGTAATTTATCATAGTAACACATGTATATTCCCCAGGACAATAACCCTTGGCTTCTCACTCTAAGCCCATTACTATACAACTCCTAGTAAGGAAGAACAAATCATGACTATCAGTACAGGGTACTGTTTCATTCTCTGATATTTGAAAATAGAAGTTTTTAGGTATGAATGTGTCTGCTAATTTTAAGTCATGCTTGGGTTTGTTTTCATCAATGTGACATAGATCAGGTTCATATAAGAAGTTGAAACCTCAATCCCCATCATGTCTCACTGCATATTCTGATGTAGAAAACACATTAACTTAGGATTCACATCACACCAAAACTGTTTAATAGTCATGTTATGTTGCTATGAACCAACATTGTTACTAAAAGTGACTTTTGGGAGAAACTTTCTTTTTTAAGTTATGGTTCAGGAGGTATGAAAGTCCATTATGGTCAGGACACATCTTAGTATGTGGCAGCAATGGAGAAACACACAGGAACATGAAATCAAATGTCTCAGCATACACATTGGAAGTAGAGAGCAAAACCTCGAATTGGAGTGAGGTTTGTAATTCTTCTTAACCCACTACCACTGGAAAAATTCTGAAGTAAGTCTGCAACTCTTAACATTTCAATAAATCTTCAGACAGCACCACCATTGGGGAATAAGTAGTCAAAGGCCTGTGCCTATAAGGGACTCTTTAGATTCAAACCAACATAGGGTGTCTCTATTAGAATTCTTCCACTGTACATAAACATCTGTCTTGTTCATTCTGACTCCATGCTTTATAAGGTCAGCACACAATGAGTTACCAATTTTCTCTTTCATCCTCTTTGATTGTATAAGGGTTTGATGTTCATGTGTTTAGGTTTTTGACTTGTCTGGCTGCTGCACAGAAATACGTAACTAAAATGACTTAAGAAAACGTTCCTGTTGGCTGAAAGTCTGAGGATGCAGCCATTATCTTTGGAAATTTAAGGTTCTAGAGCCTGACCTTCCTGGGGACATCATATCCTCAGTCACCATAAAACAATGAATGCCATAGCTCACTGAGTTATTCTTCACATTCTTTCTGAGAGAAGGGACCATGGGATGTTGACATGCTGAGAGTATAGTCTTTAAGATTCTCTTCATGATTTCTTGTAGAAATTCCCCCAAATTTGTTTTTATGATGATTATAAGTCTTGCAAAGCTGAAATCAAGATTCATAATATTGGTGGGGAAAAAGCTTCTCACGATAATAGGCAGTAAGTTCAAAGCCAGGATGATTCTGTAGGGATGACTTTTCCGTCTAAGTCATGTCCTCAATTACCTGCCTTGCTCAAACTTGCCCATTATGCTCCAAACTAAGTAACACTCTAGTAATCATAAAGCACAGACTTTTAAAAACATTTTCTGCCTTTATAGAAATAAAACTTGCAAAATAATTATAATCAAAAATAAAATTTATTGAAGTTCAATAAATGCTGAGCCTCCCTATCAATCTTGTCAGATACCGAAGTCTGTGTGCAGTGAGAGCTGTGGGCCTGGATTCAGGAAAGTTTCCTTGGAGGGCAAGGCTGTCTGCTGCTATGATTGCACTCCTTGTGCAGACAATGAGATTTCCAATGAGACAGGTAAGCAAAAATCTTACAGAGAATGGTTTCACCTCTCCATTAGGTTTTGGCATTATCTTGTCAACTAACATACATTTGAAGAGAAGTCAGAGACAACTGTATTTATTCTCATATTTGGGATATGACTTATGCAATACCGTCAACTGAAAAAGTGCACATTGGGCATAGAAAGTTATATTTCATTTATATTTATGATCAAGTGCAGATACTGTGTACTGCAGAAATACCCTTTCCGCTGTACAGAGAAATGAGTTTTATTTGAGCATGTAATTTAACATGCATAATACATGCTTAATATTTAGTGTAAAATTTTGATGTTTTTCTAACTGAATTTACACAACAATTAAAAGCCACACAAGTTTAGGACGTATTAACTTCATAATTAGTCTTACCAGCTAGCTTTCTAATACAGAGCAGAAGACTAGAAAATTGTATTTGATTTCCTCAATATATAATTTTTGGTTTTCCAGAATAACTAGAATTTCAAATTTCTGTAATAAGCAGGATTATCTTCCAGTTGTTATTCTCCATGTAAGAGAAACAGTATTTGAAGTAGGAGCCTCAGAGGAGATTGAACTGTATGTAGTATAGAGATTTGCCAAGACGTAAGACTTGAAATGGAATATGTAATCTCTATTAACAGGACAGGTCACAAATACATGCATGACACCTTCCACTGCATGGAAAATTCTTTAAAAGTCATTAATTCCATACCTATTAATAAAGTTGCAACTATGGTTATATCAATTTTGACATTTATAAATTTATTATTTTTGACAATTTTATTCCATATATTTTGAACATATTCATATCCCCCGAAACCTTCCAACCTTTCTACCTAATTAACTTAGAAAATATAAAACATTCTAAGAAGAAAAGAAAACTTAGAACCAATATTAAAGAAAACACTAAAGAAAAGAATTTCAAAGGTTATTGTTCTCCCTCTTTTTCAGAACTCATATGTCCAATTCGTAATGAAGATATAACTTATGAGGTCATGTAAAAGCCAAGTAGTTTAATGCATTGCAACTCAATATTGGAAATAGCACAAAAGGCAGGGAAAGAACATGAGATAAAAGGCATTAGGTGTGTTTGACTTACATATCTACAAAAATGGGTTTATTGAGAATCTACTGGCAGTTGACCTCTACTAAAAGGTGGACATCTCTATTGTTTAAGGATGTGGGCTCTGGAATGACCTCCATGTTCCAGTAGTTTCCCCCATAACATCTGTACCCTGGCATCACAAAATACGCTCAGTGTGCATTAAAGAGGAAAATGAAGAGCTGTAGAGCACATGAAGGTGAAAGTGAGAAAAGGAGAGGAGCGGAGGAGGAGAGTGGGCAGGGTGGGATCCGCACACATTTATGTGCTTATAAATAAAAAGTAAATGAAATGTCTAATAAGAATATAAGAGGTATAAACTTGTAATTGTTGCCTACAGAATGTATATTTCATTGTGCCTGAGAGAAGGAAGGTAACTAAGGTAAACAATCCAATGAGCAAGTACAGAGAAATGGTTTAGGATTAATGGGATCATATCAGCATGGACTCTTGATCATCTTCATTTCTCACCAGACATGGACCAGTGCATGAAGTGTCCAGAAAGTCATTATGCAAACACAGAGAAGAACCACTGCCTCCAGAAAGCTGTGAGTTTCCTGGACCATGAGGACCCCCTGGGGATGTCTCTTACAGCCACAGCCCTGTGCTTCTCTGTCATCACAGCCATGGTTCTTGGACTGTTTGTGAAGCACAGAGACACTCCCATTGTCAAGGCTAACAACAGGGCCCTCAGTTACACCCTGCTCATCACACTCACCATTTGTTTCCTCTGTTCCTTGCTCTTCATTGGCCGCCCAAGTGCTGCAACTTGTGTCCTGCAGCAGACCGTCTATGGAGTGGCATTCACCGTGGCTCTTGCCACTGTGCTGGCCAAAGCTATCACTGTGGTCATTGCATTCAAGGTCACTTTGCCAAGGAGAGCAATGAGGTGGTTGATAACATCAAAGGCCCCAAACCTCATCATCCCCATCTGTACTCTGATTCACCTTGTCCTCTGTGGAATCTGGCTGGGAACCTCTCCTCCCTTCCTTGACCAAGATGCTCATGCTGAACATGGCCACATCATCATTGTGTGCAACAAGGGCTCAGCTTTGGCCTTCCACTGTGTCCTGGGATACCTCTGCTCCTTGGCACTTGGTAGTTATACAATGGCTTTCCTGTCCAGGAATCTGCCTGACACATTCAACGAAGCCAAGTTCCTGTCATTCAGCATGCTGGTGTTCTTCTGTGTCTGGGTCACCTTCCTCCCTGTCTACCACAGCACCAAGGGGAAGGTCATGGTGGCTATGGAAGCCTTCTCTATCCTGGCCTCCAGTGTAGCCCTCCTTGGCTTTATTTTTGCCCCTAAGTGCTACATTATCTTGATAAGACCAGATAGGAACTCCCTTCATCATATCAGGAACAGATCACATCCTAGAATAAGTAATGCTCTCAAAACCTAGTTCAGAACAAAGCATAGACCCTATGTTAACAGTTAGTTACAAAGATGAACGTCCTGTCCATCTCGATTCTAAAGGTGCATTACACACTTATTGTATGGATTTGATTCTTTGGGTTTAAATTTCTTCCTCCATTTGTTTAAGAGTCTCCTTAAACTAGAGCTATAGAAGTTTGTCATGTTTGAAATACAGGTGGTGTTTTTTGAGTTCAGAACCTGTATGTTTCCAGGCTTTTCTGAAACCTATGAAGAGCTGGATATTTTGAACTCATAGTGAACTGATTACAACTTCCTCCACTGTTCTGGGTTTAAAGGTGTCTAGCACAACATCTGGTTCACGATGAAAATTTACATCCCTCTCATATAGACTGTTAAGATTCATGTTATATTTTCAGTTGAGAGATTCATGAATATTCTCTCTTACACTCACACTGATCTCATATCTTTAACATTTGGATCAAGGTTGAGTTGTACGCTGCTGTGGTGGCTCAGCAAGGAAGACAGAGGCATATTCACACGTGTAGTCTCTGCCAGACCTTAGCAGAGACAACCAAAATCCTGTCCAGCACCATACTGGAAAGAAGAACCCTGAGTACCTGGACTCAGGTGTTTTTATTGATTCAGAATTCCTCAGGTGTTCTACTGATAGCATGTGATCATAAGCAATCCAGCATTCTCCACATAAACCCGACACCAGCAGCCAATACAAAATGCCAAGGCTAGGCAGCCCCTGACCCAGCAATGCAAAAACAATATTTTAAACACAAAAAAATAAACTTCTAAAACAATTCCCCTATCTGTATGAGTGAATCCAAAGATGCTCTATCTTACAACACAGTTTAACTCTACACCAGGAAAACTACCTACAAGAGGAACAACCATGGGGTTGCTGAGGCACAGGACCGCACCACACCATACATGTATCAACTTTTCAACTTGCCCTGGGAAAACAGAAGACAATTATTGATGTCCAATTATCTGGAACTCATTCACAATCTTCTGGGATCCTCTACAAGTTTGGGTAACTTCTCTGGCTCTGCCCTCTGCAGAATACAATGCTTGTATTCCACGTTCTGGCTAGCTCCACTCCAGGTGGACTGCTGTCCTTGACGGTCATCGCATGGCACTGGCATCTCCAAAACTGATGGAGGCCCATACTGCAGTTGGGCTGCGCCTTCACCATTAGCCCCCCATGGGGTCTCATCTCCTGTGTTTCAAGCCTCAACAAAACTTCATGACCCTTTCAATCTAGGCCTTCAACTGTACTGAGGCTGTAATTTTACCAGTGGCCTCTTCTGGCCTCTCATACTGTCAAGCCTCAGCTGCTCTCCAAAGACCCCTTCATGCTTTAAAAAAAAAGCACCACTTGGGTGACCCTTACTCTGCTAAGTTCAATTTCCAGCCCAAAATACAACCTCAGCCTGTTCAGGAATAGCTTGTGTGCTGTATTTGAGGAAATACTTTCTAGATTTAAGATAGAGTCTGGTTTGCAGGAAAAACAGCTGGGAACCTTTTCTGCAGGATGGTTCCCTTGGGGGATGGATTTCTCATCTCCGTAGCACATGTGTCTTGTCAACACTGCCTCAGCTCCACCACTATCTGGACAGGGTTCCAGAAAACCAAACAAAACAGATTCTGTGTGGTCCGGAGTTTGTTTTTCTTCTTCCATGTCTCCATGTTGGATTGCTGGCCTGATGTCATGCCCCACATTGCAGGCATCAGTTATTGTAGTAGTCTGTTGTGTGGGATCACCAAAGATGACAAGGAGGCATTTTCATAGATGTAATCCCAGCCAGACCTCAGCACAGGGAACCACCGTCATGGCAAATGCCATAATGGGCAGTGGACCATGAGCATCTGAGCTCAGGTGTTTGTATTGATTCATGAATCCTCATGTGTTCTATGGATAGCACAGGCACACCATGACCAATCACACATCCCGCAGCCCCTCAACCAAGAAGGCAGAACATTATTTTACACAGTACTAAAAATAAATTTCTAGAATAATGTGTTTTCAGTGAATTATTTTATTGTCCCCAAACAATTTTGGCAAAAAAATTCAAAATGTGCATATGTAGATTGTTGTTCTATTTTAATTCAGTGTATAACATTTCATTTGTGTTTGTGTGATTATACTGAAGCATATCAGATTTTCAAAAAAGTAATCTTTTATGAACATAATCTTATACCAATTGCTACATGATAGGTTGAATCCTAAGTTAAAATGTAGACATAATAATAATTTGTTTTAATATGCAATGTCAAATGTCCATCAATCAGAAGGACTGACTAAGGATAACTATATGCAACCCTTGACCGCAATGTGATGACATATGTCACATGTCCATCTCTCTGAAGTCTAGCTGAGCATCCTCACTGCTCTTTAAATCTGCACATTTACACGTTTTAATCTAAATGCGTCCTCCAATTCGTTGCTTTTCCTTGCATTGCTATGTGCTCCATATTTAAAATCAGGATTTGCTTATAATCTGCAATTTTATTATCACCCGTTAATCTAGAATTCATTGGCATTTCATGAAAAGACATGAAATATATTAAGTAAAAGAGATTCTTTCCATTTCCATTATTAAATGAAAACAAGAGTTTATAAAATGCTAAGACCATTGCTCCTGTGGCTTTTCTCTTAGCTGTGGTGAATCTTTTGCTCTTATGTCTACAGCACAGGCTAGGAGCTTCTCCATATTGTGTTATTAGCTGTAATTGGTCATAGTTCCTGCTCAAGAAACGGGAAATGAAATCACCAACCAAGAGGTATGTAAGTCTTGAACCTTACCTGCACTTTACTAAGACAGCATAGTCCCTAGACACTCTTAATATCAATCCTTACACATAAAATCATATCTATTCAATACACCTCGTCAGGGGAACTTCTCTATGCAATAGATGCAGGCAATTATAGAAGACTACAAAACCAATCATAATGAAGAACTGTAGATTCCAGTCCCAATGGATACATTTACAATAAAATTCCCACACTTAAGTTTCAGAGTTCAGTAAAAAGTATGGGACAAAAGACAGTAGGAACCTGAGGATCTGGGAGTTTGCTGTGAGATTGTGTCTTTAGGAATGTCAAGGGTAGATCATAATGCCTCATAAGATCTCACCAACATGACCGTCTAAGTATGAGCTGATCAAGGACAACAATGGGTGTGTTAAAGTGAATGGGGAAATCTCATAAGACCTCGCCAATACCAAGAGAGCAGTCACAAAGAATACTAACAGAAGGAGAAAATTTCTTCCATGGGGCATAACTATGTAAACGGTTATCTAAGACCAAATGACCATCCCCTAAAACACATACAAGTCACACTATACACACTGAGCAGGTTGTGTTTATATATAATTTATGAATCTATATTCCTAGTATAATATCCCTATATATAGTAATATATAGGTAGAGAGATTCCCAAGTCATACATAGAGAGATTCCTAATACATATATGTATCTACATTTCAAATAGGTATTGATAATATATAAAAAGTATTTAAATATATAAATTAATAACTGTCAATTTCAAAGGAGGTCATGAGCTTGTAAGAGAGTAAGATGGGGCATATTGGAGCTTGGGATGTGAGTAAAGAAAGAGGAAAATGTTGTAATTGCATTGTAATCTCAAACAACCAAGGCTCCATTATTAATTAGAATTTGAATTTAACGTACATGCTCTATGATTTTAACTATGGCCTTCAGCTTCCCTCAGTAAATAATTATATGTAAATTCAAAAATTATCCTGAAATTCACATCCTCTTAACTTTTTAGAGACTTGTCTTGTATAAAACCAGGGTATAAATAACCCTATATTGAATGATTATGAATTCATGGAGACACGGCTTCTTATTATTAAGGTGAACAGTAAACACTGAGATTACAAGTGCTAGCACTGCAGACATTTTTTGTTTTAGAAACACATTGAAGACAACAGTTGATTGGTTTAACATAAAGTTCAGGTCAGCATTGTGCTAACATCCTTTTCTGTCCACAATGAGTATCTATTAAAATAAGAACATCAATTCATATACAAAGTGACTTATAATAATAAAACCCAGGTTCTCAAAAGAAAGAACCACAATTGTTTTTAAATGGGCTTGTTGCAAATTTTTATATCCAGGAGAAGACAAAGCCTATGTCTAACCTTGTAAGGTTGTAATAACAACCAGAGGCTCAATTCCAATACTTTTTACCCTGTGGACCCCAGGAATTCATTGGCCTCCTAGAGAACACAGGTGAATAGATTTAACAAGGATTTGGTAACTTCAGCCCCAACTGGCTGCACCTGGAAAGCCTAAAGCAGCAGGGATTAGGGATCTTCCTTAGCCACATTGTTGAAGCCCAACGCCCTCTGTAGCTCCTGTGTACTCTTCTTACATTATCTGCCTATCTATCTATCTATCTATCTATCTATCTATCTATCTATCTATCTATCTATCTATCTATCCATCCATCCATCCATCCATCCATCCATCTATCTATCTATCTATCTATCTATCTATCTATCTATCTATCTATCTATCTATCTATCAGCTATCTATCTACCTATCTGTCGCATCCCTCCGTCTCACATTTCATCCTTATTTTTGGCCTGAAGACTACTATCCTGTGGAAAATTCTGCCACATCATAATCGTTCTTGTAGTCAGACAGTAGCTGTTAATGTTTATAGTAAGGGCGTGTGCAAGTGTGATCAGATGATGAATCCCATACAGGAGAACACAAGAGGAGAGAGAGTTGCTGAGAAAGAGGACAGGTGTGCCTAAAGTTCTATGTGGTACAGAAACAGAGAGCAGACTGTTGTGTATTCAATGAGCAAAGGGGAAAGTGTGATATTAGGAACAAGGCTGGCAGAGAAGCAGCATGCAGGATTTATTTTAAAATAACATAAGGGCTCTGGTTTATTAAAACAAGCTTTCAAACTGTGATCATGTGCCTGTGTGTATCAGGGTATATGTTCTCCACATACATATGTGATCATGTGCTTATGCATAAGGCATTCATCATCCATCACTCAATATTCCCACATATTGTCTGCAACACTTATAACTTTGAAATGTTAAATAAAAGCTGAATAAAACATAAATATTTCTATTACAGTGTTAATAATTACATAAGTGATAAACTGCTTTAACATAAAACAAATTTACTTGAAGTTTTCTTGTTATATGTGGTGATAAACGTGTTAAATACAATTATTTTCATTTACTTTTAGGTTCATTTTCTTGAAAAATTCAATATACTCAGTCAAGCAAGATGTGCTTTAAGTACCGACTGTGGGTTTTATATCATAATGTACTGAGTATTTGTGAGCATACATCTCCATCTGTGGTTTCTCTTTCTTCTTATGTTAATGTCTTCTTTTAAAAAGTATTTCCGAAATGTTGTGCTCCCCCTCATTTTGTAGTTTTTTTTTATTTTTTCGACACAGGGTTTCTGTGTAGAGACACTGGCTGTCCTGGAACTGCATTTGTAGACCATGGTGGCCTCAGACACACAGAGATCCACCTGCCTATGCCTC
The DNA here is from genome assembly GCA_026225945.1 of Cricetomys ansorgei. Taxonomy (NCBI): domain Eukaryota; kingdom Metazoa; phylum Chordata; class Mammalia; order Rodentia; family Nesomyidae; genus Cricetomys; species Cricetomys ansorgei. The sequence goes on along the minus strand of JAMJFZ010000698.1, from coordinate 86,690 downwards.
CCAAGTTCTGGTAATAAAGCTATGAGCCACCAATGCTCAGCAATTTCCTGTTTTTAAAAACATCAACCTTTACACGTTTTTAATGGTTTAGAATCCAACGTGAAACCTTAAGACATTAGATTGCATTGTTTTTGTTTTCACTCAGACCTTTGAAATACTGATATGTATATTTTGAACCATTCTGTATGTGGTGGTTTGAATCAAAATGGCCCCCATCGGCTCATATATTTTAAGGCTTGGTTACCAGGGATTGGTGTTACTTGGCAGGATGAGAATGGTTGGATTCATTGTAGGATATGTGTCACTAGGGGTGGGCTTTGAGTTTTCAAAAGCCCATTCAACCCCAGAGTCTTTCTCTCCCTGCTGCCTACGAATTTGGATGTAGAACTCTCAGTTACTTTTCCAGCTCCATGTCTGCCTGCATGCCACCATGCTCTCTGCCATGGTGATAATGAACTAAACCTCTGAAACTGCAAGCAAGACCCAACTAACTGTTTGCTTTTATAAGAGTCTCAGTGGTTATGGAGTTTCTTCATAGCAATAGAACATGAGTTAGTCATGAATTTCTCAATGGGTTTTCAAAAATGGGACACACACACCAGGTTTCTCACACATGGAGACACATTTCTGTCAGTCTCAAAGGTGCCCCTCATGTCCTTGTAACCCTACCAAGTGTAGCTTCTATGAGGACATCACAGCACAGATTGCCCTCACATTTTAACTCTACATTTATGAAAGAATTCAGCATGTAAAGCTGTATATTGACTCAAATTTTCATGTGCTTTTCTAATTTTGTGTATTTCCACATGACAGTAATGGGGATTTTCCAAACTCACATGAGGTACTCAGTTTAAGGTTTTCTCTGTTGATGTGTGTGTGCAGTGAGTTGGGGAATATTCGGGATACTAAAAACCGTTTTTGGTATTGGAAGCCTTGTCTGCAGTATGGTGATGCAGGGATGGTGAGAAACTGATGGTGTTTAGTGCAGGGGAGCAATTCTAGGTCTTGGGTCAATCACCTTCTCAGGAGATCTGAGCTCGTCCCATGCAGTGTACCATTTCTCAAACGACATGGGTTTAGTAAAGCAGGGGCAAATGACTTAGCTCCCTCTGTATACTGTCCAGTACAAGGTATTTTCTGAGTGCATTCAAGGCCACCATAATTCTCACAACACTCAAAATAAAATATTTAGAGAAGAAAAAGCTTACCATGGCTACTGACAGACTGAAGATGTGAGATCAGAGGGCTCATCTTTCCAGAAAAACATTTTTTTTGCTTCATTTTTGTTTTAACCCTGGATGAATGGTTATATTAGAAACAAGAATTGGAAATAAAACCAACACAGTAAAGAGCTTTCAGGGAGGAAGTGGGACACGGAGCTAAGTGATAAAGCACAGATAGTGTTGTGCATAAGGAGTCCCCCACACTGGACACTCACACAGTATCTCCTTCTCCTTTATGGGATCTCAGATCCTCTTGAATGTTCTGATCTCGGTGTGAAGCACAGAGGAGGGAGGGAATTCCAAACCTGAGAGTCAACACAATTATTTCCAATTGTGTTAAAGTTTCTGTCTGCTTTCTAGTGCACGTGACTCCGAAAAAAATAGTAATATTTATCAAGACTCGGGGAAGGCTCTGAAGGTTTTCGTTCACTCCACTCTTCCATCTTTCCTCTGAGTGCTTGTCGATTGGTTCGAGCACTGAACCATTGCTACAGAATAAGCCACAGTCTCCTCACTGCCCTAACCTTCTTCTATGAACTAGGAAATAGAACTCTGTTCACCACTTCTTTATTCAGTGCATTCGGTGACAAATACATTGAGATGCCTTTAAATTATTATGCTTTACAGAGAAATGAGAAAGATTTCCCATACACCCTCATGATTTGAGAACAGAGAAAGTAGCTGTAAACCCACTGCCTCATGCAGCTGTGTGTCAGAAGCTATGTATCATATTCTCAATGTTTAATGGAGGATGAACAAGTAGAGCAGAGTTGCAGAAACTCCAAGCTCACAATGTCATCAGGAAACTCATTTTATACAATGAAATTCAGTGCAGTTTTGGAAGTGAGTAATTCAGCAAGACCATTAGTTTTCTCAAACTGTGTTGGGTATGAATATCAGTCTTGATATGTAGATGTGCAGAGAAGGTGATTCAGAAACTTCTAGCGACATTATGCAAGGTAGACTCTACTGTTTTCTGTTTTGATTTGGTTTGGCTCTGGTTTGGGGAAGCATGAGGGCGAAAAATTTCGGTTGTTTTGGTCTGGTATGGAATTTTCGGCCTTTTTCTTTTCACATTACGTCTACTGTGGCATCCTCTGATGTGACATGGTCCTACCAACCTCAATTGTTTTCATATGAAAAGTTTCATCCTTCGTACTTCTGCCCTAATTATCCAAAGTATAATTCATCCCTGAGCTCGTACTCCTATCTGTTGTCTTGGCTGAAATTATGGTACCTGTTGCATTGGGAAAAGATCCACAAACATATTTTTCAGCTTGTTTTTTCCATGAATACCGGGCCACAGATGCAGAGCCTAAGGGAAGAAGTTCTAGAATTCTGAACTCAATGAATGAATCATCAGAAAAAAAATCTCAGAATGATTAGTGTGACAGTCCCCCTTGTCAACAAAGTTGGCAGCACAAATGATCACACGCATATGAGCTAAGTATACATATACCTCCTAGACACTGGATCTGCATCCTTCAGACTAACAGTTTGTCAGACATGTGTGTTGGTAGGGTGTTTTCTTGGGTTTTTATTGTTGGGGTCTTGCATTATCCCAGTCCTGTGTATGCCTATAAAAACGATAAGTGTTACTTTACAATCAAAGAAGATTTTCACCATGAAGGAGATCTGATGATTGGTGCATTTTTTCCAGTTCATACTTACTACACAGGCAAAAAAGTTCCTCATGCACAATTTGTACACTATTATGGCGACATTCATCTACAGTAAGTTTCATTACTCATGTGCCCTGTTTCATAATTCATGCTTACTATGACTTAGGTGATGCATGGATTCTACCTTCCATGCTTCTTATTTGTGTCTCCATGACAACCATTTCTCTGATCTCAAATGAATAGGTAATTTTATGGTCCCACTCACTTCTTTGCTTCTTTTAGAACAGAGGACAGAAGTTTGACTGGTAATGATTTTTGTTTTCAAGTGTGCTAAATGAAATCTTGTGATCTTACATTGCAATGTGTTTTCAGCCACAGTTTTGCAAGTTTCTCATGCCACGTCTTTAGAGGAAGAATGCTTTTATCAAAGGTTAACCTTGTCTTCGGGGCATTCTAGCAGTCTCTATGAACGCCTCTGAAAAGAGATGATGCCACAGAAAGCTGTGAGTCCTGAGAGTCAGATGTGATGCTAGAGTCTCAAGTTTGCCTGTGTCAGACAACATGATTTAGAAGTAGGGGTGTGCAATGTAGAAGTTGGGAGCAATTATTTCCTCTCAAAACATCTCTGCCTGTCTTAGATGTTGATGTTTTATAATAAATTGACTACCTGCTAACCTCTGAGTCTCAGACACTTTTCCAGTGTCTGTTTGCTCAATGCATTTCTCAAAAGATTTCTTCTCGTGTTCATTGCTGTGTTCATAAGACACATTGACTGTAACTGTGGCCGCATAGAGTTGTTTCTTATTAAGTTAGAAATAAAATCAAACTAAATTTACAAGAGGAAAGTTTTTCTGTTGCCATAAAATATGAACATGTGTGTCTTTCCCCCTTTTCTTTCCTTCCTCAAAATCTTCCATTGTTCACAACATTTTCTAACTTTTTCTTACAGGGTGAAACACATGAAGGTGTATGTATTTCATAGCTGACAGCATTCCCTCAGGTTTCTGAATGCATTCTTTACAACAATGTGTGAAAGTCCATGTGTGTTTTCAAAGAGGGAATGTGCTGTCTCTCCGAGTCTCTGTCTTTCTCTGACTTCTTTCAAAATATTTTTATAACACATTCATCTTTCTTTGTGTGGGAATGCATACTCATGCCACGGATAACATGTGCAGGTTAGAGAACATTGTTGGAAGGATATTCTTTCCTTGCACCATGTATGTTTGGGATCAAACTCAGCTACTGAAATCCAGTGGCAGGATCCTGCAATGACTGAGCCATATTTTCATCCCACATAGTAAAACCTGTTATACGTGGTGGTTCCTATCCTTCCCATTACAGTTGGAGTTTTCTCTGGAAATGTATAGGAGGGAGAAGCAGTCCATCGCATGTACTTAAAAATGATGTTGAAATGGCTTGTCAAAGTAGATTACACCAACTATGTTCTTATATGAATAGTTGATTTAAAAAAATTCACGTACAAAATAAATAATATCTTTCACAATTTTGATTTAAAACGTTTTTCTCTTGTATTTTAGATAAGCCCCTTGTGTAAGAAGTTTTATACATCAAAATGCAAACACATTTTTTTCAGTGTATTCTAAATTATTCTACAATGTGCTGCTTGTTTCAAAATGTATTACTTGGCTTAATTTTTAAATTGTCATGTAATTGTAGCCTTTCTTCCTGTCTTTCTTTCCTTTCTTCCCTCCATACCTTCCTAAATAGTTGTTCTTCCCATCTTTGGAATTCATGGACTCTTTACAAAAATCACGGTTGCATAAACATAAGTGTGTGTGGACACGCGTGGCCCTAAATGCAACCACTCCAACTACATCTATGGATATTTTAAAGGCTGACAACTAGCTATTGGACCAATTGTTATGCTCTTCCCTATGAAAAACTATTTCTCTGACTCTTGGCATTCCTGAATAGCCTGTCACATTTTGTGAAGAATTATGCATGTTTAGAACATCTGGCCATTTTAAATGCATTCATAAAAATCAACTTAACCAATGTATGGAGAACAGAATTAAAATTCATTGTATTTAAAGAATGTGAAATATTCTTTAAATTTATTTCTATCTACTTTTCTCTATTTTTAACTACATATTTATCTACTCAAGTGTGTCAGGACTGTCCTTGATTCTGAGCACCACTGGGTGGTAACTCAGAAAATCCAAAATTAATTGGCTTTTCTAGTGTCTCTCTTTAGGAGGGCGGCCTCAACTTAGGTATGCTTCTGTGATAACTCAGGCCTCCTTTCTCTTTCTCTGAAGCCATCTTCTTGCCATGTGGCTGTTTGTCCAGCTGTGTCTGACTGCTGTTTATCCTTAACTCAAGCAGCTTAATCACAGCTTTCTGCTTCTCTGGCCATTGTCCTCTTTCGGCATCTGCTATGGTTTAATCTTTGCCTGCCTTGGAATTTTTTGGTTTCTTTTTAACCTCTAATAATATTGTGCTCAAGTTTAAAAAATGTTTTATGATTGTATATGAATTACTATATTTTAATGTACGATGTATTGTAGAAAAATACAGGGATCCAAGAAAAATGATCAAATTGGGTGACAATAGTTTCCCTCTCCCCATAATTACTTAGGGTTGAAAGCATTTGGGGTCTACTGCTGATTTTTTCATGGAAAATATAACAAGAATTATGACTGAAATGTATTCAAAAGACCGTGTATACATATATGAAATTCTTAAACATTATTCATTATATATATACATACATACATACACACACACACATATATATATATATATTCATATAAATCTACATTATCTACAGGATAAAAAATATATTTATTTTTCTTAGTTAAAATATTTAAACACTTTGGTGTCCTAATTCATTTCACTATATATAATTCACTTATTTATGATTTTGGAAGTTCAGTCTTCTTTCATATGTTTTCAAATATTTTTATCAATTATAAATTTATACACTGTGTGTCTTTCTTATCTTCTCCCCTCCATGACCTCACTCTGCAAGCAATGCTCAACCTTAACATTTGTTTTCACCCAAGTTTGAAATTCCTCTTTCTCTACCCTAAGGGCCTGGTAGGTGTTAATTATTCTTGTACCTGGAACCTCCTGAAGTGTAGGAAACCCACCAGGAGTCACATTGTGGATGATGACTGATTCTCTCACACTAGCTGTCAAATATCAGTGCTCCTCAGTTAGAGCTACGAATTCACAGTAAACTCTCCCCTCCATGCTGGGATTAATTTTTTCTGTCTTGAGCTTATGCAGGTCTTGTCCATGCAGTCACAGATGCTGTGCAATCATATGCACAACTCCTCTGGACTCTGGGAAATAGGTTTCCAATAATTATCTACTTCCTCTAGCTTTACAATCTTTCTGCCTACTCTTCTTTAAGGACCAAAGAGATTTCTGGGGATGAATATTATGCATGTCCCTTTTAGATCTGAGCACAACAAAGTGCCTTATTCTCTCCAAAATGACCAACTGAAGGTCTCTGTCTTTGTACACCTACAGGAAGAAGTTTCCCTAATCAGTGTTGATAGGTGCTCTGATGTACAGTTTGAGCAATAAATTCTTAGGAAACATGTCGATGCTATGCCTATTTAACACAATAATATAATTATACACCCACCTCTGGCTTAAACCTCACTAGTCACAGTTTCTCGATCCAGATCACATTGCAAGGTTTCTTCTTACAGAGTGGGCCTGAGATGCAATCTGAGCATGATTTGAGTACTTGGGTAACATTTTTGTTGCTGTTATTAGATCAGTAGTTTTTGAAGCTGTCAGGGTTCACAGCTGGATGTTATAGATTTCTCTTTGTTTTCATAAAAAGAACCACTCAGGACTGTCAAAGCTATCCAGTAGGGAAAAAGATTCCCTTCCAGTACCAGCTTGCTTGGCATGTTTATGACTCAACTATAGAGTGTCTTTAGAAGGAGGGTCTTTGCATCAAGTTCTGGAACAACAAAGAACAATTTCCAAAATTCCATATATTAAAGAAAAGACCTTACATTCATACCCTTATGAACTTCAAGTGATACAGCTCAGTCATGTTAATACCCCAAACACCCAACCAAATCTGCAAAGTTCACCCCCACCAGCCTCTTCGCCCTGTCTTCTTTAGTTTGCAGAGGACGTGTTGCAGCATCTGTCCTGACGCTCGGGCTCAGAACCATCATCTTACTCCTTTTCCTCAGTATTCCCTGGTCTTTACATGTAGTGGTTGTGAATGTACTGACTGGGGACAGAAACCCTGAGGCTTTTACTGGTCATGGCATCCTGTAACGGTCTGTGTCTGCTGCACAAAGAATTTCTTTATACAGATAGAGCTATCCTTATCTATGGATAGAAGGTTAAGGTTAGATTACACTTAGTCATTACACGGGTTTAGAAAACTGGCAGTAGTAGTCTTTCCTCTAGGGCCCATGCCTTCAGCTACAGGTAGTTGTCTAAATGTACAGATACAGTGCCAGGCAGGGCTTTCTTCTTATACAGCCTGCCCTAAGTCCAATAAGATACCTGTGATATCCAAGGATATACCTGTCAGGATTATACCTAACAGAATATCTTGCTCTGCTTATTAATATTGTGGTGTCCTTGGCATTGCAGCTGGATACAACTACTGGTTTCTTTTCTCCCTTGAGAGGTTGTGTGACTCCTGTAACTATGAGAGCCTGCCCTCATGATGGGGGCTTTCAGTAAATTCAGGTATTTACTTCCACATATCGTCTGAGGTGTGTAAAGTCTTCAGCAATAAGATTTCCCTTTTGGAAGATATCTAGGGCATTAGCAACAGCGTATACAGTTTTTATGGGGAGACTCTTTTTTACTTCCCTAAAAACAGAGCAGAACCAGGTTTCCAATGCCTGGCACCTGATGTTTTGTTAGATTATGGCATTCCAATGGAACCTACTCTTATAATTTCAGAATTGGACACTAAAATGAGGAATGTTTCAGAAAGTAAAAATGCTTCTGGTGCAATTGAGTTTACTGACTTCATATCCCCAGAAAACGCATGAGTGCATATCTGCCATCCAGAAATTGTGTGAGGAAAGGAGGACGGATACACAAGAATCCCTGAGAGAGTTCAATAGAGATGCCAGGCAACGGGACGAGTAGACACCCTCTAGAAAAGAGAGGAAAGCCAACATTGCCAGTGGTGGTTTTCCTACTGCTTGCACTGATAACATTTATATTTAAGCAGACACACACACAGATGCATACACACACACACACACACACACACACACACACACACACACATACACACAATCAATACACATACACACAGAGAGAATAACATGAACTGCACAAAGTTAATATTGTCAAAGAATGAAAACTATTTATCTAGATATGTCAGATTAACTCAATACTATTCTTCGATTAAGAGATTATATTGGAAAGTAGAGTATCTTAATCAAGTAATTTTGGATTTTTTCTAACAGTACAAGTTAAAGTATCAAAAAGCATCAGGAGATGTTCTTATGTAAGGAGCTGCATTCACATACATGGGCTGAAGTTTTTCCTACTAAATACAAAAATAGTAAGTGAGCTCTCTTGGATTTGTCAATAATGAGAGTCATACCTACAGGACTTGTCAGAATGCCACAACATAATCACTTCAATTTCAGGCATTTCTGGGATTTTAAGTATGGAATTTATATAAACACTAATATTTGAATTAGAAAAAATCCCTGCAGTAAACCTGCAGCTGTCAGTGATCTATAACTTCCCCCTGGTTTATTTTTCTTCATTTATGCAGATATAGATTTAAAAACTACCAGTTGGTTCTGGCTCTGGTGTTTGCCATTGTGGAGATCAACAGGAACCCTCATCTTTTACCAAATGTATCTCTGGGATTTGATTTTCGTAATGTCCCATACAGTGAGAAAAATATTCTCTTTAATGCCCATATTTGGCTCACAGGGCTGAGCAGTTTCTACTGTAATTACAACTGCAGAAAGAAGAGCAACTCTGCTGCTGCACTCACAGGACCATCATGGGCTGCATCTGCCTACATCGGAACACTGCTGCACCTCTACAAATTCCCACAGGTGAGGAGTAGATTGGGGAAAAGAGCCAGGTCTACATTGATGACATTTCAGGTGTATGTAAAAGAGGGAAGCTTTGATTATTAAGCTATCAATGACAAGTGTACAGAAATTGGAGATGGGTCCACATTTCCTTCAGTTGGGAAGGAAAGGAAATGGAGGAAGGGTGAGATAAGAAAGAGTCATAAAAATGGAGGGCTAATCAGGAATTTTCTGGAAACTTCAGTGAGAAATTTGCCTGTACAGTCAGCTTGAACTAATTCTCGTGCTGACCACTCACTCCTGGTATTTAAGTACAGAGACTGTCTTTGACGCCACTGTTTTTCCTCTTGTAACTAATTCTGGTTTCTCTCCAGCTTACTGTTGGTCCTTTTGATTCTATCCTGAGTGACCCAGGACAGTATAATTCTCTCTACCAGATGGCCCCACGAAGCACATCTCTGTCCCTTGCCATGGTCTCTTTGATGCTCCATTTCGGCTGGACCTGGGTTGGTGTGCTTCTCCCAGATGACCATAGAGGAATTCAGTTTCTATTAGATTTAAGAAAAACCATTGGGAATAATCACATCTGCATAGCTTTTGAGGAAATGATCCCTGGCACCTGGACTTCATTTTCCAACAGACTCTGGAAAAATCTGGGAAGAGTTCAAGAGTCATTGGCCAATGCCATCATCATTTTTGGTGACACTGATTCTCTACAAGGTTTAATGCGAAACCTAGGGCAACAAGTTTTTACAGGGAAAGTCTGGGTCCTGAACTCTCAGTGGGATGCTACTAACCATGGTGATTATTTCTTGCTAGATTCATTCCATGGAAGTCTCATTTTTTCACACCAACATGAGCAGTTTATTGAATTTAAAAAATTTATCCAAACAGTTAATCCTTACAAATACCCAGAAGACATTTATCTTCCCAAGTTGTGGCATCTTTTCTTCAAATGCCCATTTTCAGAGCTTGATTGTCATCTCTTGGAGGGCTGCCAACCCAATGCTTCCTTGGAATTCCTGCCCAGAGATATTTTTGACACAAACATGAGTGAAGAGAGCTACAACATCTACAATGCTGTGTATGCTGTGGCCCACAGTCTACATGAGATGAGTCTGCAGCGAGTACAATTGCAAGGAAATGTAAATGGGGAAGAACTGAAGTTTTTCCCCTGGCAGGTACAGTCCCTTCCATTGTATTGGAGCATCAGCAATATGAAATTCTAAGAGTATCCAAAGTCACCAAATTAGATGTTACATATTGAAATTTATTAGGTTAAAATCTCAGGAGAGTTCACTGGTTAGCTTGCCTTACACATAGTGCAGATATGTGTGTGCCTATGGCTGAGGAATGGCTTCCAAGTGGCAATGGGCAAATGATTTTAGTAAAAATCAAGATTGTGTAAAAAATAACCTCACTATCTTCTCATGGTAAGAGTTTGAATTAGAAAATCTCAGAGTTCCCTCGTCTACTTCATAAACTGGTGAGTGGAATAATGACAGTTAATTAACACAGAGTATCAGGACCTGAATGATTTGTTTTAACAAAAACTCAGTCTTCAGTTCCCACATTGCACCCACTGAACTCATGAATACACACTGAAAGTAAGTGGAGACAGCTTTCTTAGAGAAATTGAGGCTTTGCTCATTCAATACTCACTGATTCCTGTCCTGCCTCTGAGTAGAGCTCTTTCTTTAGTTGATTGTCCAGTCAGAGGTAGAATGACATCCCAGTCACCCAGGCAACCATTACTCAACCTCAGTCATACCTCTGTGAGTATTGTGTCTCACAGCAGAGACTATAAACCATGAGAATCTCTCTATAATTCGTTTCTGGTCAACCTCTCAAGCCTAATCTACAATATGCTCTTGCATCGCTTTCAGCTTCACCCTTTCCTAAGGAAACTCAGTGTGGGAGACAACATGGATTTACGTTGGAAAAGGAAGTTAGTTGTTAAGTATGACATTCTCAACTTCTGGAATTTCCCAAAGGGTCTTGGACTACAGGTGAAAGTGGGATCCTTTTCTCCCAATGCTCCCCAGGGTCAACAGTTGTCTATATCTGAGAAGATGATACAATGGCCAAAGAGATTTTCAGAGGTGGGTTATGTATTATCTCAGCGCAGTAATTTATCATAGTAACACAATTATATTCCCCAGTACAATACCTCTTGGCTTCTCGCTCAAAGTCCATTACTGTACACCTCCCAGTAAGGAAGGATAAAACATAAATATCAGTATAGCTTATTGTATCACTTCCCAATGCTTAAAAATAGATGTTTGAGAGTTTAAAGGAGTCTGTTAGTTTTCAATCATCCAGGGGTTAAGTTTTGTCAACATTACATAACTCGACATCTGAGAAGCTGGAAGCCCAATCTCCATCATGTCTCACAGCATATTCTGATGTAGAAAACACAGTGACTTAGGATTCACAGTGCAAAACTGTTTAATAGCTAAGTTTTGTTGCTGTAACCTATCACCATGACTAAAAGTGACTTTTGGAAGAAAGTTTTTCTTTAAGTTATGGTTCTAGAGGTACAAAAAGTCCAATGTGGTCAGGACACATCTCAATTCATGCAACATAAACTAAGGCAGGAACTTGAAACCAAGCATCTCAGTCCACAGTCTGCAAGTAGAGAGCAAAAGCTGGAACTGGACTGGGGCTTGTAATTGTTCAAAGCCCACTACCACTGGAATAATTCTGGAGTAAGTCTGCAACGATTAATGTTTCAACAAGTCTTCAGATAGCTCCAACATTGGGAAATAAGTAGTCAGAGGCCTGTGCCTATTAGGGACACTTTAGCTTCAAACCAACACAGAGTGTCTCTATTAGGATTCCTCCAATGTGTGTAAATACCTGTCTTGTTTGTTGACTCAGACTCCGTGCTTTATAAGGTCAGACACAATTGGTTATCAGTTTTCACTTCAGCTTCTTTGATGGTGTAAGGGTTTGGTGCTCACATGTGTATGTTTTTTACTTGTCCGGCTGCTGCACATGAACAAATAACTAAAAGGACTTAAAGTGTACCTGTGACTTAAAGTATGAGGATGCAGCCATTACCTTTGGAAATTTATGGTTTTAGGACTCTGAGGTTCCAGGAGACATCATATCCTATGTTACCTGAAAACAGCAAATACCATAGCTCACTGCATTCTTCTTTACATTCATTCAGAGAGAACAGACCATGGAATGTTGACAGTTTTAGAGTGGAGTCTTTAAACTCCTCCTTATGATTTCTTGCAGAAATATTCCAAAATTCATTTTTATGAAGACTCTAAGTCTTGTAAAGTTGAAATCAAGATTCATAATCTTGGTAGGAAAAAACTCTTCTCAGCATAATAGTAAGTGCACAGCCAGGAAGATTCAGTAGAGACTACTTTCCCTTCTGGGTCATGTAATTACTTACCTACCTTGCTCAAACTTGACCCTGCCTCATTATGCTCCAAAGTAACACTCTGTAAATTCTCACAGCAACCTTGTATAAAGCACAGACATTCAAACACATTTTCTGCCTTTATAGAAATAAAACTTGAGAATTAATTATAATCCCAAACAATATCTATTGAGAAAAATAAACCCTGAGCATTTGATAGCCTCATTTTCAATCTTCTCAGATTCCTCACTCTGTGTGCAATAAGAGATGTCGTCCTGGATTCAGGAAAGTTTCCATGGAGGGTAAGGCTGTCTGCTGCTATGATTGCACTCCTTGTCCAGAAGACGAGATTTCCAATGAGACAGGTAAGCAGAAATCTTGCAGAGAATGGTTTCGCCTCTCCATTAGGGTTTGGCATTATCTAAGCAACTAAAATCTATCTGAAGAGTATCAGCGACAATTGTATTTATTCTCTTATTTAGGATATGAAATATGCATTGCAATCTCTTGAAAAAGTGCACAGCAGCCACAGAAATTTATAATTGATTTACATTTAGGATCAGATGTAGATACAGTTTGCTGAGAAAATGCCCATTCTTCTGTACTGAGCAATGAGTTTTATTTCAAGATGTAATTTAACATACATAACACATACTTATAATTAAGTATCAAAATTTGATGTTTTTCTAACTGTATTTCGATAACAATTGAAACCCACATGAGTCTAGGACATATTAACTTCATAATGATTCTTCTCAGCTAGCTTTTTCATACAGGAAAAGAGACTAGAAAAATGTGTTTGATTTCCTCAATAAATAAGTTTTCACTGTCCGGAGTAACTAAAACTTCTAATTTCTGTAATAATAGGATTCTCTTTGTTATGCTCCATGTGAGAGAAACAGTACATGAAGTAACAGCCTCAGAGGAGTTGAACAGTGTGTAATGTAGAGGTGTGCCAAGATCTAAGATTTGCAATGGAATCTGGAATCTCTATTTAGCAGGACATGTCATAAACACACACATGACACTTTCTATTGCATGGAAAATTTCTTACAAATCAGCATTTCCATGCCTATTAACAAAGTTGCAACTATGGTTATATCAAATTTGACATTTTTAACTGTAATATTTTTGATTATTTCATTCCATTTATTTTGATCTTACACATATCCCCAGAAATCTGCCAAACTTTCTACCTTCTTCACTTAGAAAATACAAAGCATTCTGTGAAGATGAGAAAATTTAGAAGCAATATTAATGAAAACATTAATGAAAATAATTTCAAATATTATTATTCTCCCTCTTTTGTAGAACTCATATCTAATTCATAGTGAAATTATAAATTATGAGGCCATGTCAAAAGCCAAGTAGTTTAATGCATTACAACTCAGTATTGGAAATAGCTCAAAAGGCAGGGAAAGAACATGAGATAAAAGGCATTAGGTGTGTTTGACTTATGTCTCTATAAAGATGGGTTTAAAGAGAAGCTTCAGGCAGTTAACCTCTACTGGAAGACAAACATCTCTATTGTTTAAGGATGTGGGTTCTGTAATGATCTCCATATTCCAGTAGATTCCCCAACAACATCTGTACCCTGGCAACACTAAGTATGCTCAGTGGGCGTTAAAGAGGAAAATGAAGAGCTGTAGAGCACATGGGAGGTGAAAATAAGAGAATGAGAGGAGTGGAGGAGGAGGAGAAGAGTGGGTGCTCAGATTCGCACACATTGTATGTGCTTATAAATAAAATCTAAATGAAATGTCTATGAGATTGTGAGAAGTATAAACCTGTAATAGTTCCCTACAGAATGCTTATTTTGTTGTACATGAGAGAAGGAAGGTAACTGAGGTAAACAATCCAATGAGCAAGTACAGAGAAATGTTTTAGGATTAATGGGATCATATCAGCATGGACTCTTGATCATCTTCATTTCTCACCAGACGTGGACCAGTGCATGAAGTGTCCAGAAAGTCATTATGCAAACACGGAGAAGAACCACTGCCTCCAGAAAGCTGTGAGTTTCCTGGACCATGAGGACCCCCTGGGGATGTCTCTTACAGCCACAGCCCTGTGCTTCTCTGTCATCACAGCCATGGTTCTTGGACTGTTTGTGAAGCACAGAGACACTCCCATTGTCAAGGCTAACAACAGAGCCCTCAGTTACACCCTGCTCATCACACTCAGCATTTGTTTCCTCTGTTCATTGCTCTTCATTGGCCGCCCCAGTGCTGCCACCTGTGTCCTGCAGCAGACCATCTTTGGAGTGGCATTCACCGTGGCTCTTGCCACTGTGCTGGCCAAAGCTATCACTGTGGTCATTGCCTTCCAGGTCACTTTTCCAAGGAGAGCAATGAGGTGGTTGATAACATCAAAGGCACCAAACCTCATCATCCCCATCTGTACTCTGATTCACCTTGTCCTCTGTGGAATCTGGCTGGGAACCTCTCCTCCCTTCCTTGACCAAGATGCTCATGCCGAACATGGCCACATCATCATTGTGTGCAACAAGGGCTCAGCTTTGGCCTTCCACGGTGTCCTGGGATACCTCTGCTCCTTGGCACTTGGTAGTTATACAATGGCTTTCCTGTCCAGGAATCTGCCTGACACATTCAACGAAGCCAAGTTCCTGTCATTCAGCATGCTGGTGTTCTTCTGTGTCTGGGTCACCTTCCTCCCTGTCTACCACAGCACCAAGGGGAAAGTCATGGTGGCCATGGAAGTCTTCTCTATCCTGGCCTCTAGTGCAGCTGTCCTTGGCTTCATTTTTGCCCCTAAGTGCTACATTATCTTGATAAGACCAGATAGGAACTCCCTTGAATATATCAGGAACAGACCATATCCTAGAATAAGTAATGCTCTCAAAACCGAGTTCAGAACAAAGCATAGACCCTATGTTAACAGTTAGTTACAAAGATGAACGTCCTGTCTATCTCTATTCTAAAGGTGCATAACACACTTATTGTATGGATTTGATCCTTTGGGTTAATATTTCTTCCTCCATTTGTATTAGAGTCTCCTTGAACTAGAGCTATCCAAGTTTTTCATGCTTGAAATCCAGCTGGTGTTTTCTGAGTTCAGAACTTGTATGTTTCCAGGCTTTTCTGAAACCTGAAGAGCTGTATATTTTGAACTCATAGTGAACTGATTACAAATTCCTCCGCTGTTCTTGGTTTAAAGATGTCTAACACAACACCTGGTTCATGATGAAAATTTACATTCTTTTCCCATATAGACTGTTAAGATTCATGTTATATTTTCAGTTGAGAGTCATGAATATTCTCTCTTAGACTCACACTGATCTCATATCTTTAACATTTGGATCAAGGTTGAGTTGTACGCTGCTGTGGTGGCTCAGCAAGGAAGAGAGAGGCATATTCACATATGTAATCTCTGCCAGACCTCGGCAGAGACAACCAATATCCTGTCCAGCACCATACTGGACAGAAGAACCCTGAGCACCTGGACTCAGGTGTTTTTATTGATTCAGAATTCCTCAGGTGTTCTACTGATAGCATGTGATCATAAGCAATCTAACATTCTCCACATAAACCCGACACCAGCAGCCATTACAAAATGCCAAGGCTAGGCAGCCCCTGACCCAGCAATGCAGAAACAATATTTTAAACACAATAAAAAATAAACTTCTAAAACAATTCCCCTATTTGTATGAGTGAATCCAAAGATTCTCTTTCTTACAACACAGTTTAACTCTACACCAGCAAAACTACCTACAAGAGGAACCATGGGGGTTGCTGCGGCACAGGACCACACCACACCATACATGTATCAACTTTTCAACTTGCCATGGGAAAGCAGAAAACACTTATTGATGTCCAATTATCTGGAACTCATTCACAATCTTCTGGGATCCTCTACAAGTTTGGGTAACTTCTCTGGCTCTGCCCTGTGCAGCACACACTGCTTGTACTCCAGGTTCTGGCTAGCTCCACTCCAGGTGGACTGCTGTCCTTGACGGTTATCGCATGGCACTGGCATCTCCAAAACTGATGGAGGCCCATACTGCAGTTGGGCTGCACCTTCACCATTAGCCCCCCATGGGCTCTCCTCTACTGTGTTTCAAGCCTCAGCATCTCATCATGACCCTTTCAATCTGGGCCTTCAACTGTACTGAGGCTGCACTTTTACCAGTGGCTTCTTCTGGCCTCTCATACTGTCAAGCCTCAGCTGCTCTCCAAAGACCCCTTCATGCCTTCAAAAAAATGCACCACTTGTGTGACCCTTACTCTACTAAGTTCAGTTTACTGCCCAAGATACAACCTCAGCCTGGTCAAGAATAGCTTGTGTGCTGTATCTGAGGAAACACTTTGTAGATTTAAGATAGAGTCTGGTTTGCAGGAAAAACAGCTGGGAACATTTTCTGCAGGATGGTTCCCTTAGGGGATGGATTTCTCATCTCTGTAGCACATGTGTCTTGTCAACACTGCCTCAGCTCCACCACTATCTGGACAGGGTTCCAGAAAACCAAACAAAACAGATTCTGAGTGGTCCGGAGTTTGTTTTTCTTCTTCCATGTCTCCATGTTGGATTTGCTGGCCTGATGTCATGCCCCACATTGCAGGCATCAGTTATTGTACTAGTCTGTTGTGTGGGATCACCAAAGATGACAAGGAGGCATTTTCATAGATGTAATCCCAGCCAGACCTCAGCACAGGGAACCACCGTCATGGCAAATGCCATACTGGGCAGTGGACCATGAGCATCTGAGCTCAGGTGTTTGTATTGATTCATGAATCCTCATGTGTTCTATGGATAGCACATGCACACCATGACCAATCAGACATCCCGCAGCCCCTCAACCAAGAAGGCAGAACATTATTTTACATACAACTAAAAATAAACTTCTACAATAATGTGTTTTCAGTGAATTATTTTATTGTCCTCAAGCTATTTTGGCCAAAAAATTCAAAATGTGTATATGTAGATTGTTGTTCTATTTTAATTCAGTGTATAACATTTCATTTGTGTTTGTGTGATTATAGAAAGCATATCAGATTTTCAAAAATGTAATGTAATCTTTTATGAACATAATCTTATACCAAATGCTACATGAATCCTAAGTTAAAATGTAGACATAATAATGATATGTTGTAATATGCAATGTCAAATATCCTTCAATCAGAAGGACTGACTAAGGATAACTATATGCAACCCTTGACCACAATGTGATGAAATATGTCACATGTCCATCTCTCTGAAGTCTAGCTGAGCATCCTCACTGCTCTTTAAATCTGCACATTTACACGTCTTTAATCTAAATGCTTCCTCCAATTCGTTGCTTTTCCTTGCATTGCTATGTGCTCCATATTTAAAATCATGATTTGCTTACAATCTGCAATTTTATTATCACCCGTTAATCTAGAATTCATTGGCATTTCATAAAAAGACATGAAATATATTAAGTAAAAGAGATTCTTTCCAATTCTATTATTAAATGAAAACAAGAGTTTATAAAATGCTAAGACCATTGCTCCTGTGGCTTTTCTCTTAGCTGGGGTGACTCTTTTGCTCTTATGTCTACAGCACAGGCTAGGAGCTTCTCCATATTGTGTTATTAGCTGTAATTGGTCATAGTTCCTGCTCAAGAACCTGGAAACTAAATCAACAACCAAGAGGTATGTAAGTCTTGAATCTTACTGCCACTTTACTAAGACAGCATAGTCCCTAGACATTCTTAATATCTATCCTTACACATAAAATCATATCTATTCAATACACCTTGTCAGGGGAACTTCTCTATGCAATAAATGCAGGCAATTATAGAAGACCACAAAAGCAATCAAAATGAAGAACTATAGATTCCAGTCCCAATGGATCCATTTACAATAAAATTCCCACACTTAAGTTTCAGAGTTCAGTAAAAAGTATGGGACAAAAGATAGTAAGAGCCTGAGGATCTGGGAGTTTGCTGTGAGATTGTGTCTATAGGAATGTCAAGGGTAGATCATAATGCCTTATAAGATCTCACCAACATGACTGTCTAAGTATGTGCTGATCAAGGACAACAATAGGTGTGTTAAAGTGAATGGGGAAATCTCATAAGACCTCAGCCACACCAGGAGCACTGTCAGAAAGAATGCTAACAGAGGAAGAAAAGTTCTTCCAAAGGGCAGGACAATGTAAATAGTTATCTAAGACCAAATGACCATCCCTGAAAACACACATACAAGTCACACTATACACACTGAGCAGGTTGTGTTTATATATAATTTATGAATCTATATTACCATATATTCCTAGATTAATATTCCTATATACAGCAATATATAGTTACAGAGATTCCTAAGTTATACATAGAGAGATTCCTAATACATACATATATATCTACATTTCAAATAGGTATTGATAATAGATATAGAGTACTTAAATATATAAATTATTAACTGCTCAATTCAAAAGAGGTCATGGGCTTGTAAGAGACGAAGACGGGGCATATCGGATCCTGGAAGTTAGAAAAGAAAAGGGGAAAATGCTGTAATAGCATTATAATTGCAAACAACCAAGACTCCAGTGTTAATTAGAATTTGAATTTAACGTATGAGCTCTAGGATTTTAACTATGGCCTTCAGCTTCACTCATTAACTAATTATATGTAAATTAGAAAATTATCCTGAAATTCACATCCTCTTAACTTTTTAGAGACTTGTCTTGTATAAAACCAGGGTATAAATAAACCTATATTGAATGATTATGAATTCATGGAGACACAGCTTCTTATTATTAAGGTGAACAGTAAACACTGAGATTGCAAGTGCTAGCACTGCAGACATTTTTTGTTTTAGAAACACATTGAAGACAACAGTTGATTGGCTTAACATAAAGTTCAGGTCAGCATTGTGCTAACATCCTTTTCTGTCCACAATGAGTATCTATTAAAAGAAGAACTTTAGTTCAGATAAAAAGTCACTTACAGTAATAAAACCCAGGTTCTCAAAAGAAAGTCCCATAATTGTTTTTAAATGGGCTTGTTGCAAATTTTTATATCCAGGAGAAGACAAAACCTATGTCTAACCTTGTACGTTTGTAATAACCAGAGGCTCAGTTCCAATACATTTTACCCTGTGGACCCCAGGAATTCATTGGCCTCCTAGAGAACACAGGTGAGGAGATTTAACAATGATGTGGGAACTTCAGCCCCAGCTGGCTGCACCTGGAAAGCCTAAAGCAGCAGGGATTAGGGATCTTCCTTAGCCACATTGTTGAAGCCCGGCGCCCTCTGTAGCTCCTGTATACTCTTCTTACATTATCTGCCTATCTATCTATCTATCTATCTATCTATCTATCTATCTATCTATCTATCATCTGTCTCTCTATCATCTATCTATCTGTCTATCAGCTCTCTATCTATCTACCTACTTATCTATCTGTCATCTGTCTATCTACCATCTACCTATCTGTTTGTCTGTCTATCATCTATCTATATTCTATCTATCTATCATCTATCAATCTATCTATCATTTGTCTATCTATATACCTATCTGCCTCATCCCTCCCTCTTGCCCTTCATCCCTATTTTTTTGCCTCAAAAATACTATCCTGTGGAAAATTCTGCCACATCATAACTGTTCTTGTAGTAATACATTAGCTGTTAATGTTTATAGTAAGGGCGTGTACAAGTGTGATTAGATGATGAATCTCATACAGGAGAGAGAGTTGCCGAGAAAGGGGACAGTTGTGCCTAAAGTTCTATGTGGTACAGAAACAGAGAGCAGACTGTTGTGTATTCAATGAGCAAAGGGGAAAGTGTGATATTAGGAACAAGGCTGGCAGAGAAGCAGCATGCAGGATTTATTTTAAAATAACATAAGGGCTCTGGTTTATTAAAACAAGCTTTCAAACTGTGATCATGCGCCTGTGTGTATCAGGATATATGTTCTCTACATATATATGTGATCATGTGCTTATGCATAAGGCATTCATTATCCAGCACTCAATATTCCCACATATTGTCTGCAACACTTATAAGTTTGAAATGTTAAATAAAAGCTGAATAAAACATAAATATTTCTATTACAGTGTTAATAATTACATAAGTGATAAACTGCTTTAACATAAAACAAATTTACTTGAAGTTTTCTTGTTATATGTGGTGATAAACGTGTTAAATACAATTATTTTCATTTACTTTTAGGTTCATTTTCTTGAAAAATTCAATATATTCAGTCAAGCAAGATGTGCTTTAAGTAACGACTATGGGTTTTATATCATAATGTACTGAGTATTTGTGAACATATATCTCTGTGTCTTGCTCTTTCTTTTTATGTTAATGTCTTCTTTTAAAAGGTATTTTTGTAATTTTGTGCTTCCCCTCGTTTTGTTGATTTTGTTTTCCTTTTTTTAGACAGGGCTTCTCTGTAGCGACTCTGGCTGTCCTGGAACTCATGCTGTAGACCATGCTGGCCTCAGACTCACAGTGATCCACCTGACTCTGCCTCTCGAGTGCTGGCTGGTATTAAAGGTGGGCACCACCACCACTTAGCACGTTCCCGTTTTGAAAAACATAAACATTTATACTAATTTAATGGTTTATTTTCAAATGAGAAACGTTATGACATTAGATTGTACTGTGTTTTTTTTCACACAGACCTTTGAAATACTCATTTGTATATTTTGAACCATTCTGTTTGCGGTGGTTTGAATGAGAATGGCTTCCATCAGCTCATGTATTTTAATGCTTGGTTACCAGGGATTGGCACTACTTGACAGGATTAGAAGGGTTGGCTTCATTGTAGGATATGTGTCACTGGGGCTGGGCTTTGAGCTTTCAAAAGCCCATTCAAGCCCCAGAGTCTTTCTCTCCCTGCTGCCTCCGAATTTGGGCGTAGAATTCTCAGTTACTTTTCCAGCTCCATGTCTGCCTGCATGCCACCATGCTCTCTGCCATGGTGATAATGAACTAAACCTCTGAAACTGCAAGCAAGACCCAACTAACTGTTTGCTTTTATAAGAGTCTCAGTGGTTATGGTGTTTCTTTAGAGCAATAGAACATGAGTTAGTTATGAATTTCTCAATGGCTTCTCAAAAATGGGACACACACACCAGGTTTCTCACACATGGAGACACATTGCTGTCAGTCTCAAAGGTGCCTCCTCATGTCCTTGTAACCCTACCAAGTGTAGCTTCTATGATGAAATCACAGCACAGATTGCCCTCACATTTTAACTCTACATTTATGAAACAATTCAGCATATAAAGCTGCATATTGACTTAAATTTTCATGTGCTTTTCTAATTTTGTGTATTTTCACATGACAGTAATAGGATTTTCCAAAGTCACATGACGTACTCAGTTTAAGGTTTGCTCTGTGGATGCATGTATGCACTGAGTTGGAGAATATTTGGGATGCTAAAAACCAATTTTGGTATTGGAAGCCTTGTCTGAAGTATGGTGATGCAGGGATGGTGAGAGCCTGGTGGTGTTTAGGTCAGGGGAGCAATTCTAGGTCTTGGGTCAATCAACTTCTCAGGAGCTCTGAGCTCGTCCCATGCAGTGTGATATTTCCCAAAAGTCTCAGTTTTTGCAAAGCAGGGTCAAATGATTTATCTCCCTTTATATACAGTCTACTGCTAGGTATTTTCTGAATGCAAGCCAGGCCACCATGATTCTCCCAGCACTCAAAAGGAAATATTAGAAAATGAAAAATATAACCCTTTTTACTGACAGACTGTAGACCAGAGGTCAGAGGGCTCATCATTCGAGGGAATGTTTTAGCTTGTTTTTCTTTTTACCCCTGGACAAATGATTGTACTAGAAACAAGAAGTAGGAAATGAAACCAACACAATGTTTAAGAAAGGGTAAAGAGCTTTGATGGAGGAAGTGGGACATGGATCTCAGTGATAAAGCACAGACAGTGCTGTGCATAAGGAGTCCTCCCCACTGGACACTCACATAGCATCTCCTTCTCCTTTAGGGGTCTCAGATCCTCTTGAATTCTCTGATCTCGATGTGAAGCAAAGAGGAGGGAGGGAATTCCAAATCTGACAGGCAACTGGTTTATTTACCATTATGTTTGATGTTTCTGTCTGTTTTCTGGTGCATATGACTCACAAAGAAACAGTAATGTTTATCAAGACATGGGAAGGCTCTATAGGTTTTCATTCACTCCACTCTTCCATCTTTCCTCTGGGAGCTTGTCTATTGGTTCGCACATTGAGCCATTGCTACAGCATAAGCCAGAGGCTCTTCACTGCCCTAAACTTCTCTTATGGACTAGGAAATAGAATGCTGCTCACCACCTCTTCATTCAGTGCATCCGGTGACAGACACATTGAGATGCCTTTAAATTATGATGCTTTATAGAGAAAAGAGAAAGATTTCCCACATACCCTCGTGTTCTGAGAACAGGGAAAGGAGCTGCTAAATCCACTGCTCCACATGCAGCTGTGTGTCAGAAGCAAAGAATCTTCTGAATGATTTGCTGAGGACGAGTGAACAAGTAGAGCAGAGTTCCCGAAACTCAAAGCTCAGAATGTCATCAGGAAACTCGTTTTATCCGAGTAAATTAAGGGGCACATTTGGAACAGAACAATTCAGCAGGACCATTGTTTTCCTCCGACTGAAAAATAAGCTGATTGTGTTGGGTGTGAACACTGGTCTTCATATGTGGATGTATCATAGCAGGTGACTCAGAAACGCCTACAGTCGCTACGCAAGGTAGACTCCGCTGTTGTTTGTTTTGCTTTGGAATGGTTCTGGTTTGGGGAAGCATGAGGCCCAATAAGTTTGGTTGTCTTGGTCTGGCATGGGTTTCTGGCTCGTTCTCTTTCCACATTCCATCTGAATGGCGTGCTCTGGTGTGGCACGGCCCTGCAACCTCAACTGTCTTCATATCAAACGTTTCTGCCATCGTATTTGTGGCCAATTATCCAAAGAGTTCATCCCTGAGCTCTTACTGTCTGTTGTCCTGGCTGGAATTATAGGACCTGACGTAAGGGTAAAGGATCTCCAAACATATTTTTAAGCTTTTTTTTTTTGGCCTGAATACAGGGCCACAGATGCAGAGCCCAAGGGTAGGAAGAGTTCCAGAAGTCTCATGGGCAATGAGTGAAGCATCAGAAAAATGGAATGATTAGCATGGCAGCCCCCTCGCTAACAAAGTTGGCAGCACAATGGTCACAAACACATGAGCTAAGTGTACATACACCTCCTGAACTCTGCGTCTGTGTCACCCAGACTTACAGCTTGGCAGACATGAGTGTCCGTAGGGTGTTTTCTTGGGTTTTTATTGTCGGAATCCTGCATTATCCCAGTCCTGTGTACGCCTATGACAGCTCCCAGTGTTATTTTAAGATCAAAGAGGATTTTCATCGTGACGGAGATCTGATGATCGGTGCATTTTTCCAAATTCATAATTCATATACAGGCAAACAAATTCCAGATGAAAAACAGCCATACTTTTTCGAGGACTTTTACATACAGTAAGTTTCATGACTCATGTGTCCTGTTTCAGAATTCTTATTTTTTCTGACCGAGGTGATGCATGGATTCCACCTTCCATACTTCTTATGCTTCACCATGTCAGCCCGTCTTCAGACCTCAAATCTCTTATTTTATTTTATGATCCCCCTCACTTCTTTTCTTCTTTCAGAATGAATGCAAGAAAATTGTTTTTTATATTTGTTTCCAAAAGGGGTAAGTGAAATCTTGTGATCTTACTTTTCCATGTGTTTACAGCCACAGATTTGCAAGTTTCTCATGCCATAAGAATGGTGTTTATCAAAGTTTAACCCGTTTGGGGAGGCGTTGTAGAAGTCTCTATGAAGTCCTGGGAAAAGAGGCGATGCCACTGCAAGCTGTTCGTCCTGAGTGTGGGGTGTGATGCTGGACTCACTGGTTTGCCTGTGTTAGATGACACTGGTTTAGGGTAGGGCTGTGCGATGTGGAAGTTGGGAACAATTATTTGCTGTCGAAATATCTCTGCCTGTCTTAGAGATTGTCTTTTATTTTATAAGTTGTTTAACTGCTCATCTTTGCGTCTCAGACACGTTTTACATTTTCTATTTTCTCAATGCATTTCTAACAAGATTTCTTCTCATTTTCATGGCTCTGGTCACAGGACACATTGACTGTGACTGTGGCTACATAGAAGTGTTTCTTAAGTCAAATATAAAATCACAGTAAATTGGCTACAGGAAAATATTTCTGTTACTATAAAATATTAACATGTGTGTCTTTCCTCCTCTTTCATTCCTCTCTCAAAATCCTCCATTGTATGAAACATTTCCTAATTTTTTCCATACAGGTTGGGACACATGAAGGTTTATGTTTTTCCAATCTAATAGCATTGTCTCAGGCTTCAGATTTCATTCTTCATTACAGTGTCTGAAGCTGTTCATGTTTTCAAAGCGGGAATGTGTCATCTCTCTGAGTCTCTGGCTTCCTCTGCCTCTTCTCAATGGTTGCCCCACATTTAACATGCATAAAAATATTCAACTTGATTATCAGGATTACAAAGACATAAGCTGTGGCAGGAATTATATTACACCTTAGGTTTTTACAATCCTAATTTGCAACAGGATTATATAGATACACATATGTGCATATATATGTGTGTGTGTGTATGTGTATAATGTATATGTACATATATAAAGTATATATATATATGTGTATGTAAAAAATGTACTACATAAAATGCTCCCGTTCTTTATATTATACATAAAATATATATAATTTATATAATAATCCTGTTACACATTCGGACAATAAAAATGGAGGTAAGAAAAATAAATTTGTTTTCTCCTATAGTTGCTGTAGATTTAAATATGTATGTACACTTAAATATATATTATATCCTATTATGTATTTTATTATATATTATGCATACCATATATATTATACACTGTATATATAATAATTATATATTATATAAAATAATTGTATTATATATATTTCCATTATGTATTATATAATGTATATAATATATAATAATGCAATATATTATATAATAGAAAATAAAATTTAGTATGATAAAAAATATATAATATACTATAATATATATATATTTAAATCTACATTAACTATAGGGCAAAAAACATTTATTTTTCTTAGTTACCATTATTAAGCACACTTGTGTACCTAATTCCTGTCACAATACATAACTGACTTATTTATGGTTTTGGAGGATCACGCTTCTTTCATATTTTTTCAAATATTTTTATCAATTATAAACTTAAATGCTGTGTGTCTTTATTATCTTCTCCCTCCATGAACTCTCTCTGTTTGCAATGCTCCACTGTAACATTCGTTTTCGCCTGACTTTGAAATTCCTTCTTCTCTCCCCTAAGATCCCTGTAGGTGTTACTCAATTATTCTAGTGACTGAAACCTGCTGGAGTGTGGGAAACCCACCAGGGGTCACATGGTGGATGATGACTGACTCTCTCACACTAGCTGTCAAATATCAGAACTCCTCAGTTAGTGCTAGGAATTCACACTAAACTCTCCCCTCCATGCGGGGATTATTTTCTTCTGGCTGGAGCTTATGCAGCTCTTGTGCATCTATGGAAAATAGTTTTGCTATAATTACCTACTTTCTCTGACTTTACAATCTTTCTGCCTACTCTTCCTTGAAGGTCATAGAGATTTCTGGGTAGGAGTGTAATATATATGTCTCCTTAAGAGCTGAGCACAGCAAAGTGCCTTTTTCTCTCCAAAATGACCAACTGAAGGTCACTGTTAATTTACATCCAGAAGAAGAAGTTTCCTTAATGCGTGTTGATAGGTGCTCTGATGTACAGTTTGAGCAGTAAATTATTAGGAAGCATGTAAACGCTATGTCCATTTAACAGAATACTATAACTGTATGCTCACTGCTGGCTTACAGCTCACTAGTCACACTTTCTTGGTCCAGATATCACTGCCAGGTATGAGTTTCCCCTTACGGAGTGGCCTGACACACAATCCGAGCACGCTTTGAGTCCCAAGCTAGCACTTCTGTCGCTTTTGTTAGGTTGGTTGTCTTTGCATCTGGCGAGGCTCACAGCTGGAGGCTATTGACTAATCTCTCCTTCTGATCTCATGCAAAGAACCACTCAGGCCTGTGAAAGCTATACAGTAGGGAAGAAGCTTCCATTCCAGTACGAGTTTGATAGCTCCATGTTCTATATCTCAACCATACAGGCATATATGTCTTTAGCAGGACGGTCTTTTCATCAAGTTCTGGAACAACAAAGAGCAATTTTTAAATACAATATATTAAAGAAAAGACATTTTATTCATACATAATGAATTTAAAATAATGAATCTCAGTCATATTAATACCAAAACCATCCTCCCAAATCCTCAAAATTCACCCTGCACACACCCTTTTCATGTCTACTTCCTGAATTTGTAGAGAATATCTCGCACCATTTGTCCTGATGCTCTGGCTCATAACTATCGTCTTACTCCTTTTCCACAGTGTTTCCTGTTGTTTAAAATTTAGTGGTTGTGAATGTATTGATGGGGAGGAAACCCTGAGGCTTTTAGCAGTCATGACATCCTGTAATGGCTGTGTCTGCTGCACAAAGAAGTTTCTTTATACAAAGTAGAGCTATACTGATCTGTGCATAGAAGGCTAAGGTTAGATTACATTCAGAGGTTATACGAGTTTAGAAAACTGGCAGTAGCAGTGTTTTCCTCTAAGGCCCAATCTTTTATATACAGGTAGTTGTCTAAATGTACAGACACAGTGCCAGGCAGGGCTTCCTCCTTGTACAGCATGCCTAAGTGCAATGAGGTACCTGTGTGTTATCCAAGGATATACCTGTCAGGATTACACCTACCAGAATATATTCCTCTGCTTATTAATACTGCAGTTTCATGGCCTTGCAGCTGGATAGAACTACTCGTTTATTTTCTCCACGGTGAGCCTGTGTGACTTCTGTAACTATGGGAGCCTGCACTCATTATGGAGCTTTAGTAAATTCAGATAATTACTCGCCCATAGCATCTGAGGAGTGTAAAGTCTTCAGCAATAGGGTCTTACTGAATTTTTTGGACTTTGCCAAGGGAATTAGCAACAGCCTTTATATTTTGTGTGGGGGGAGTCTTTGGATTTCCCTGAAAACAACTCAGAACACGATTTCCAATGCCTGGCACCTGAGGCTTTGTTGATTTATGATATTGCAAGAAATATCTAAACATTCTAATATAAATATCTAAATAAAGATATTAGAATATCTTTTCTAAACTGTAGAGTTTGGTACCACAAAGAAGAATGTCTCAGAAAGTGAAGATGCTTTGGGTTCAATTCACTTCATATCCCCAGAAAATGTATGAGTGCACATCTTTGAGCCACACATTGTATCGGGAAGGAAAATGGATACACAAGAAGCCCTGAAAGTATGCAGTAGAGATACCAGACAATGGGAAGAGTAGACACTCTGTAGAAAAGAGAGTAAAGCCAAAACTGCCCATGGAGGTTTTCCTCCTTCTTGCACTCCTAACATTTATACTGAAGCACTTTTGACACACACACACACACACACACACACACACACACACACACACACACACACGATACAAGATAAAATAAACCGGCACAAGGATAATAATCTCAAAGAATGAAAACTATTTATCTACATATGTCAAATTAACTCAGAACTAATCATTGATTAATATTGTATTGAAAATAGAAGTACCTTAATCAAGGAACTCTGGCTTTTTTCCAACACAAAAAGCAAAAAGAAAAACAAAAAAGCATCAGGAGATGCGATTATTTAAGGAGCTGTATTCATATCCATGGACTGATGTTTGCATACTAAATAGAAAAAGAGTAAGTGAGCAGCCTCAGAAATGAGAGTCACACCTACAGGATCTTACCAGAACACCACAACATAATCACTTCAATTTCAGGCAATTACCAGATTAGAAGTATGGATTTTATATAAACACTAATATTTAATATAAACACTAATTTGAAAAAAATCATTGCATTAAACCTGCAGCTGTGTGTGTGATCTATAACTTCCCCTGGTTTATTGTTCTTCCATTTATGCAGATACAAATTCAAAAACTATCAGTTTATTCTGGCGTTGGTATATGCCATTGAGGAGATCAACAGGAACCCTCATCTTTTACCAAACGTATCTCTGGGATTTGATTTTTATAATGTCCCATACAGTGAGAAATCTATTCTCTTTAATGCCCATATTTGGCTCACAGGGATGAGAAATTTCTACTGCAATTACAACTGCAGAAAGAAGAGCAACTCTGCTGCTGCACTCACAGGGCCATCATGGGCCGCATCTGCCTACATGGGGTCACTGCTGCACCTCTACAGATTCCCACAGGTGAGGAGTAGATTGGGGAAAAGAGCCAGATCAACACTGGTGACATTTCAGGTGTATGTAAAGGAGGGAAGCTTGGATTATTAAGCTATCAAATACAAGTTCACAGACAATTGGATATGGGTCCACATTTCAGTCAGTTGGGAAGAAAAGGAAAAGAGGGGATGGATGAGACAAGAAAAACTAATAAAAATGGAGCGCTGGTCAGGAATTTTCTGGAAGATTCAATGGGATATTTACTTTTACAATCAGGATGAAGCTATTCCCATGAGACTATTCACACCTGTTACTTCAGTACAAAGACTGCCTTTGATGCCACTGTTTCCTCTTGTTACTGATTCTGGTTTCTCCTCAGTTTGCTGTTGGTCCTTTTGATTCTATCCTGAGTGACCCAGGACAGTACAATTCTCTCTACCAGATGGCCCCACGAAGCACATCTCTGTCCCTTGCCATGGTCTCTTTGATGCTCCATTTTGGCTGGACCTGGGTTGGTGTGCTTCTCCCAGACGACCATAAAGGAACTCAGTTTCTCTCTGATTTAAGAAAAAACATGGAGAATAAGCAAGTTTGCCTAGCTTTTGTGGAAATGATCCCAGGCACCTGGACTTCATACTCAAACAAACTCTGGAAAAAGTTTGGGAAAGTCCAGGAATCATTGGTGAATACCATCATCATTTTTGGTGACACTGACTCTCTACAAGGTTTAATGCGAAACCTAGGGCAACATCTTTTTACAGGGAAAGTCTGGGTCATGAACTCTCAGTGGGATACTACTAACCATGGTGATTATTTCTTGCTAGATTCATTCCACGGAAGTCTCATTTTTTCACCCCAACATGAGCAGTTTATTGAATTTAAAAATTTTATCCAAATGGTTAATCCCTACAAATATCCAGAAGACATTTATCTTCCTAAGTTATGGTTTTTGTTCTACAAATGCCCATTTTCAGAACTTGATTGTCAACTGTTGGAGGGCTGCCAACCCAATGCTTCCTTGGAATTCCTGCCTAAAGATATTTTTGACACGGACATGAGTGAAGAGAGCTACAACATCTACAATGCTGTGTATGCTGTGGCCCACAGTCTACATGAGATGAGTCTGCAGCGAGTACAAATGCAGCCAGATGGAAATGGGGAAGAAAAGATGTTCTTTCCCTGGCAGGTACTGTCTCTTCTATTGTATTGGAGTATCAGCAGTATGAAATCCTGAGTGTTTCCAAAGGCATCAAATTAGATATTGCATATTTAATATATTATATATTAAAATCTCAAGACAGTCTTTACCAGTTGGCTCACCTTACAAATAGTGCAGATATGTATGTGCCTATGGCTGAGGAATGGGTTACAAGTGGCAACTGGCAAATGATTTCTGTGGAAATCAAGTTTGTGTCAAAAATAATGTCACAATCTTCTCATGGTGATAGTTTGAATTAGAAAACTCAGAGTTCTCTTGTGTACTTCATAAAATGCTAATTATAGTCCATTACCACAAAGCATTAGGACCTGAATGACTTCTTTTAACTACAATTCAGTCTTCAGTACCCACATTGTACTCCCTGAACTCCTGAATATACACTTAAATTAAGTGAGGGCAGCTCTCTTTATAGAAATTGAGATTTGCCTCAATTGATACTCTCTGATACCTTTCCTGATTTTGGGTAGACCTCTTTCTTTAGCTGACTGTTCCATCAGAGGTAGAATGACATACAATTAGCCCAGGAAACCATTAACAGACCTCAGTCATACTTCTGTCAGTATTGTGTCTCCCAGCAGAGACTACCAACAATAAGAGTCATTCTATAATTTGTTTCTGGTCAACCTGTCAAACCTGCTATAAAAATGTTCTTGCGTCTCTTTCAGCTTCACCCTTTCCTGAGGAAGCTCAGTGTGGGAGACAACATGGCTTTAGGTTGGAAACAGCAGTTAGATGCTAAGTATGACATTCTTAACTTCTGGAATTTCCCAAAGGGTCTTGGACTAAAAGTGAAAGTAGGAACCTTTTTTCCCAATGCTCCACAGGGTCAACAATTGTCTATATCTGAGAAGATGATACAATGGCCAAAGAGATTTTCAGAGGTGGGTTATGTATCATCTCAGCGCAGTAATTTATAATAGTAACACATGTATATTCCCCAGTACAATAACCCTTGGCTTCTCGCTTAAAGTCCATTACTATACACATCCTAGTAAGAAAGGACAAATCATAACTATCAGTACAGGGTACTTTTTCATTCCCTGATATTTGGAAATGGAAGTTGTTAGGTTTAAATGTGTCAATTAATTTTCAGTGATGCATTGGATAGTTTTGGTCAATGTGGAAAAATCAGATATATCTGAGTAATGGAAAGCTCTATCCCCAGAATGTCTTACAACATATTCTAATTTAGGATTCACATCCCAAAACTGTATAATAGCTATGCTTTGTTGCTATGACCGAACACCATTACCAAAACTGACATGGCAAGAAAGATTTTAAATTCATGGTTCTGGAGATGTGAAAGTCCATTATGGTTGGGACACATCTAACTATGTGGCAGCGGCAGAGAGATCAGCAGGCACATGACACCAAATGTCTCAGTCCACACACGGGAAGTAGAGAGCAAAACCTGGTATTGGGACGAGGCTTGTAATTGTTCAAAGCCCACTACCACAGGAATAATTCTGAAGTAAGAGTGCGATTGTTAAAGTTTCCATAAATCTTCAGACAGCACCACCATAGGGGAATAAGTAGTCAGAGGCCTGTGCCTAGAAGGGAGACTTTGGATTCAAGCCAACATAGGGTGTCTCTATTAGAATCCTCCACTGTATGTAAATACCTGTCTTGCTCATTCTGACTCCATGCTTTTAAGGTCAGAACACAATTAGTTATCATTTTTCTTTTTCAGCCTCTTTGATGGTACAGTGGTTTGGAGCGCAGGTGTATTTGTTTTTGACCTGTTCAGCTGCTGGACATGAATGCATAACTAAAATGACTTAAGGAAGTGTTGTGGCTGAAAGTATGAGGGTGCAGCCATTACCTTTGTAATTTATGGTCACAGGAGTGTAAGTTTGTTGGCGATATCATGTCCTCATACATCAGAAAACCATGGCTGCCGTAGCTCACTGCACTCTTCTTTACATTCATTCTGAGGGAATAACCAATGCAATGCTGACACGTTTAGAGTGAAGTCTTTAAACTTCGCTTTAGGATTCCTCACAGAAATTTCTAAACATTTGTTATGAGATTATAAGTCCTGTGAATTTGAAATCTAGATCATAGTCTTGATGGGAAAAAACATTCTCAACTTAATAGTCAGTAAATACACAGCCAGGATCATTCTGGAGAGACCCCTTTCCCCTTTGGTTAACTCATCAATTACCTATATTGCTCAAACTTACCCTTACCTCTTTATGCTCCAAACTCTATAACACTGTGGTAATTCTGAGACCAACCTTGTTTAAAGCGCAGATTTTCAAAATCATTGTCTGCATTTAGAGAAATAAAACTTGCAAATTATCGATAAGCAAAAACAATATTTATTGAAGGTCAATAAACGCTGATCGTTTGATAGCCTCACTTTCAATCTTCTCAGATGCCTCACTCTGTGTGCAGTGAGAGATGTCAGCCTGGATTCAGGAAAGTTTCCTTGGAGGGAAAGGCTGTCTGCTGCTATGATTGCACTCCTTGTCCAGAAGACGAGATTTCCAATGAGACAGGTAAGCAGAAACCTTACAGAGATTTCACTCTCCAGAGGATTCGTTTGGCATTATCTTAGCAACTAAAAGGTATCTGAGGAGAAGTCAGAGACAGTTTTATTTATTCTCATATTTGGGATATGAAATATGCATTACCAACTCTTGAAAAAGTGGACAGCGGGCACAGAAACTCACAATTGACTTACATTTATGATCAGCTGCAGGTATTGTTTGCTGCAGAAAGGCCCTTTCCTCTGCACCGAGCAATGTGTTTTACTTCACCCTGTAATTTAACACATATAACACATATTTCACATTTAGTATCAAGTTTGGATGTTTGTCTAACTGTATTTCCGTAACAATTAGGGCCCACGTAAGTCTAGGATGTGATATGTTCATTATGATTCTTTCCAGCTAGCTTTTTCAGACAGAGCCGAAAACTAGAAAAATACGTTTGATTTCCTCAGTACCTAATTTTTGACTATTCGCCATAACTGAAATTTCAAATATGTGGAAGAAGTAGGATTTTCTTCCTGTTATTATGCTCCATATAAGAGAAACAGTACGTGAATTACCAGCCTCAGAGGAGTTTGAACAGTGTGCACTGTAGGTATGCACCAAGACCTAAGATTTGCAATGGAATATGGAATCTAATTTAGCAGAATAGGTCATGACACATTCATGACACCTTCCATTGCCTAGACAATGCCTTGAAAGTCAACATTTCCATGCCTATTAATAAAGCTGCATTCTAAAATACATGTTTGACATTCCAAATTACATTATTTTTCACAATTTCATTCCACTGATTTTGATTGTATTCATACCCTCTAAAATCTTCCAAACATTCTACCTACTTAACATTTTGTCTCCCTCTTTAAATAATTAGAACGAAAACTCTTTGAATCTAGGTGGTGCTATCCAAATACATTTTGATACGAGAGCCCTCCTGGAATATGGACTCCTTTCCATGGACCGCACTTGTAAAAATTGACTCTTTTTTTTATAGCATATCTGAAGTTCAAATGGTTTCTCAAGTTAGGGATGTATATATGCCAACATTCCATCCATGACAGCATTTGGTCTGGCCTGAGCTTACTCAGATTCTGCTCATGTTGTCACACTGAGAATTTATATGTACAACTGCCTTACTGTGTCTGATTATGCTCATCCCTTGAAGGATTTCATGGACTCTGGCTCTTCATGTTTTTCTGCAACATCTTCCATGGCTTTCCCATGTTGAAATAAAATAAAATAGACTGCCCTCTTGAACTGCCAAACAATAGAAAGGCTCCTTTAGTGAATATATTTATGAGCGGTCAAATAAGTGTTAAGGGCTTATTGTAGAGGTTACTGGCTGAATGGTAGGCAAAATTTAAGAGTATCTTGAGGTAGAAAACTTTATTTTATAAAAACTAATTATTATTATATTTCCATGTGCCATTAGGGTATGGATGGAGTTATATATGTGAAGCGTTTATTAGAGAAGCAAACCAAGAGAAACTGAACTCTAAAAGAAAAGAGATGGAAGTAACAAAGTCTGAAAGACCATGTTAAGAGCATGTCCTGAGAACAGGTGCATCTTAAATGTGTCACAGGGCTTAAGGAAAAAAAGCAAATCTCTAAACGATAAACGGCAGTAAGTTTTATCCCACCAACATAAATTCAACAAGCTGATATTAAATATCATCAACATAATAAAATTGAAACCTGGTGGTGACTTCATTTTTGTTCAGAAAACAATGACTGTTGAGATGTGAGATTTATAAATTTATAAATCATTGTGCATATATTTCAGACTTAGAACTAATTTTACAAACTTTAAAAAGTAGTATATTACAATGCTGTTTTATTTTATATCCTAAAAATGTTTTAAAACTTCTGAGATTTTTTTTTTGGAATACTAAAGAGCTCAGTTTGACTGATGACCTTCTCAAGCCTTTTAAAAGACAGTAATGCCTGGTCATTAAAGCTGTGACAGAGAATGAGCAGAATTAAAAACTACAAAGCATTTTATGCAGATGAGAAAATTTAGAAAAGCATATTAAAGAAAACATTAATGTAAAGAATTTCAAAGAGTATTGTTCTCCCTTTTTTTGCAGAACTCATAGGTCCAATTCAGAATGAAGATATAACTTATGAGGTGATGTCAGAAGCCAAGGAGTTTAATGCATTGCAACTCAGTATTGGAAATAGCACAAAAGGCAGGAAAATAACATGAAATAAATGGCATTAAGTGTGTTTGACTTATGTCTCTATTAAAATGGGTTTAATGAGGAGCTACAGGCAGTTAACCTCTACTAAAAGACGGACATCTCTATTGTTTAAGGCTGTGGGCTCTGGAATGATCTCTGTATTCCAGTAGAATCCAGTAGTAGACAACATCTGTACCCTGGCATCACTAAGTATGCTCAGTGGGCGTTAAAGAGGAAAATGAAGAGATGTAGAGCACATGGGAGGTGAAACTGAGAGAAGGAGAGGAGTGGAGGAGGAGGAGAGTGGGTGCTCAGATTCGCACACATTGTATGTGCTTATAAATAAAATCTAAATGGAATGTCTATAAGAACGTGAGAAGTATAAACATGTAATAGTTCCCTACAGAATGCTTATTTTGTTGTACATGAGAGAAGGAAGGTAACTGAGGTAAACAATCCAATGAGCAAGTACAGAGAAATGGTTTAGGATTAATGGGATCATATCAGCATGGACTCATGATCATCTTCATTTCTCACCAGACGTGGACCAGTGCATGAAGTGTCCAGAAAGTCATTATGCAAACACGGAGAAGAACCACTGCCTCCAGAAAGCTGTGAGTTTCCTGGACCATGAGGACTCCCTGGGGATGTCTCTCACAATCATAGCCCTGTGCTTCTCAATTATGACATCCATGGTTCTGGGACTGTTTGTGAAGCACAGAGACACTCCCATTGTCAAGGCTAACAACAGGGCCCTCAGTTACACCCTGCTCATCACACTCAGCATTTGTTTCCTCTGTTCGTTGCTCTTCATTGGCCGCCCCAGTGCTGCCACCTGTGTCCTGCAGCAGACCGTCTTTGGAGTGGCATTCACCGTGGCTCTTGCCACTGTGCTGGCCAAAGCTATCACTGTGGTCATTGCCTTCCAGGTCACTTTTCCAAGGAGAGCAATGAGGTGGTTGATAACATCAAAGGCCCCAAACCTCATCATCCCCATCTGTACTCTGATTCACCTTGTCCTCTGTGGAATCTGGCTGGGATCCTCTCCTCCCTTCCTTGACCAAGATGCTCATGCTGAACATGGCCACATCATCATTGTGTGCAACAAGGGCTCAGCTTTGGCCTTCCACGGTGTCCTGGGATACCTCTGCTCCTTGGCACTTGGTAGTTATACAATGGCTTTCCTGTCCAGGAATCTGCCTGACACATTCAACGAAGCCAAGTTCCTGTCATTCAGCATGCTGGTGTTCTTCTGTGTCTGGGTCACCTTCCTCCCTGTCTACCACAGCACCAAGGGGAAGGCCATGGTGGCTATGGAAGTCTTCTCCATCTTGGCCTCTAGTGCAGCCCTCCTTGGCTTCATTTTTGCCCCTAAGTGCTACATTATCTTGATAAGACCAGATAGGAACTCCCTTGAGAATATCAGGAACAGACCACATTCTAGAAAAAATAATGCTCTCAAAACATAGTTCAAAACAAAGCCAGGTCCCTATGTTAACAGTTGAATTAGAAAGATGGCATCCTGTCCGTCTCTATTCTAAAGGTGTGTTTCACACTTATTGTATGGATTTGATCCTCTGGGTTAATATTTCTTCCTCCATTTGTATTAGAGTCTCCTTGAACTAGAGCTATAGAAGTTTTCCATGTTTGAAATCCAGGTGGTGTTTTGTGAGTTCAGAACCTGTATGTTTCCAGGCTTTTCTGAAACCTGTGAAGAGCTGGATATTTTGAACTCATAGTGAACCGATTACAACTTCCTCCACTGTTCTGCGTCTAAAGATGTCTAGCACAACACCTGGTTCATGATGACAATTTACATCTTTCTCTCATATAGACTGTTAATATTCATGTTATTAACTTCCATAGCTTGAGAGATTCATGAAAATTCTCTCTTACACTGGCACTGATCTCCTATAGCTTACCTTTACCATTTAGGTTATTGTATACTTGTACACTGCTGTGGTGGCTCTTCAAGGAAGACATGGAGGCATATTCACATGTGTGATCTCTGCCAGACCTCCGCAGAGAGAACCAATATCCTACACAGCACCACTGGACAGTGGAACCCTGGGCATATGAACTCAGTTGTTCTTAATGATTCAGAATTTGTTTTCAGTAAATTGTTTTGTTGTTCTTCAATCAATTGTCGTTTTAAAAAATGAAAAACATATGTATTTAGATTGTAGTTTTGTTTTCATTCAGTGTTTAATTTTTCATTTGCGTTTGTGTAATTGTATTGAGGATTATCAGATTTTCAAAAATTTAATGTATCTTTTTTGAACATAATATTATACCAATTATTGCATAATATGTTGAATCCTAAGGTAAAATGTAGGCATAATAATAATTTGTTTTATTATGCAATGTCAAATTCAACTTTATTCAACCTTAATCACAGTGCGTTGAAATATGTCACATGTCCATCTCTTTGACATCCAGCTGATTGCCCTCACTTTTATTTAAATCTGCACACTTACACACCTTCAATCTAAATGCTTCTTCCAACTCATTGCTTTTCCTTGCATTGCTATGTGTGCTACATTTAAGATCATGAATTGGTTACAGACTACAATTTTATTATTCCACATCAATCCAGAATTCATTGCCATTTCGTAAAAAGACATGCAATATATTAAGTAAAAGAAATTCATTTCATTTCCATCGTTCATGAAAACAGAAGTTTATAAAACTCAAATGCCCTTACTACTGCGACTTTTCTCTTAGTTGTGGTGACTCTCTTGCTTTTATGTCTGTACCACAGGCTGGGAGCTTTTCGATATTGTGTTATTAGCTGTAACTGGACATAGTTATTGCTCATTAAGCAGGAAATCATACCCAGTTCTGGAAACTAAACCAACTGTCAAGACCTACTTAAGACTTGTATCTTGGAATAGAATCTACCACTGCCTCTGTATGAAAACAGCATCGTCCCTAAACATTCTTAATATCTATCCTTACACACACAATTATGTCTATTCATTGCACCCTGTCAGGGGGACTTCTCTATGTGATAGAAGCATTCAGGTGTAGAAGGCTACAAACAATCAAAATGATGTCTTGTAGATAGCAGTCCCAACTGATACATTTACAGTAAAATCTCCACACTTAAGGCTCAGAGTTCAGTGAAAAATATGGGACAAAGAACAGTAAGCGGCTGAGGTTCAGGGAATTTGTTGTGAGATTGTGTCTTTAGGAATGTCAAGAGTAGACCATAAAGCCTCATAAGATCAGCAACATGACTGTCTAAACATGAGCTGAACAAAAAGAGAAGTGCTAAAGTGAATAGGGCAGTCTCTTAAGACCTCAGTCATACCAGGAGACCTGCAGTCACAAAGAATGCTAACAGGAAGGAAAAGTCTTCCATGGGGCAGAACAAGCTGATTGGTTATCGAGGCCAAATGACCATCCATGACACCATATATACAATTAACATTATACACAATGAGCCGGTTGCGTTTATATATCATGTAGGAATCTGTATTCCTATATATTACTATGTATAATATTTCTAGATTTAATAATATATAGGTACGGAGATTCCTGAGGTCATGAGCTTGTAAGAGAGGAAGACGGGTTATGTCGGAGCCTGGGATGTGAGAAAAGAAAAGGAGAAAATGTTGTAATTGCATTATAATCTCAAACAACCAAGGCTCCACTATTGATTAGCACTTTAATTTAATGTATGTGCTCTATGATTTTAACTTTGGCCTTCAGTTTCACTCAGTAAGAAATTACACGTATTCAAAAATTATCCTGAAATTCACATCCTCTTACTTTTAGAGTCTTGTCTTCTATTAAAACCAGGGTATAAATTAATCTATGGCTGAAGAGGATGAGTTCATGGAGACACGCCTTCTTACTATTACGTCCAATAGTGAACACTGAGATCACAAGTGCTTGTAGTGTAGGCATTTTATGTTTTAGAATCACATTTAAGACAATAGTTGATTGGTTTACTACATAAAGATCAGGACAACACTGTGCTAACATCCTTTTCTGTCCACAATGAGTATCTGTTAAAAGAAGAACTTTAGTTCAGATACAAAGTGACTTAAAATAATAAAACCCAGGTTCTCCGAAGAGGATATAATAATTGTTTTTAAATGGGGTTGTTGCATTTTTTTATATTCAGGGGAAGACATATCCTATATCTAACCTTGTATGGTTGCAATAAGAGCCAGAGGCTCAATTCCAATAAACTTTACCCAGTGGATCCCAGGAATTCATTGGCCTCCTTAGAGAACACAGGTGAGGAGATTTAACAAGGATTTGGGAACTTCAGCCCCAGCTGGCTGCACCTGGAAAGCCTAAAGCAGCAGGGATTAGGGATCTTCCTTAGCCACATTGTTGAACCCAGCGCCCTCTGTAGCTCCTGTATACTCTTCTTACATTATCTGCCTATCTATCTATCATTGACCTATCTGTCTGTCTGTCTGTCTGTCTGTCTACCATCTATCTATCATCTATCTACCATCTATCTATCTACCATCTATCTATCATCTATCTGTCTAGCTATCATCTATCTATTTCCACCTCCCCCTCTCATGCTTCATCCCTATTTTTTTGCCTGAAAAATGCTATCCTGTGTAAAATGCTGCCACATCATAATCTTTCTTGTAGTCAGAAGTTAGCTGTTAATATGTATAAGTAAGGGAGTATGTAAGCGTGATCAGATGATGAATCACAAACAGGAGAACACAAGAGGAGAGAGAGTTGCCCAGAAAGGGGACAGGTGTGCCTAAAGTTCTATGTGGTACAGAAACTGAAACCACACTGTCGTGTAATTCATGAGCAAAAGGGAGAATGTGTTATTATGTAAGGAGCTGCACTCACATACCTGGGCCGAATTTTTACCTACTAAATACAAAAAGAGTAAGTGAGCTCTATTGGATTTGTCAATAATGAGAGTCATACCTACAGGACTTGTCAGAATGCCACAACATAATGACTTCAATTTTAGGCATTTCTGGGATTTTAAGTATGGAATTTATATAAACACTAATATTTGAATTAGAAAAATCCCTGTGGTAAACCTGCAGCTGTGAGTGATTTATAACTTCCCCCTGGTTTATTTTCCTTCTGTTTATGCAGATATAGATTTAAAAACTACCAGTTGGTTCTGGCTCTGGTGTTTGCCATTGAAGAGATCAACAGGAACCCTCATCTTTTACCAAATGTATCTCTGGGATTTGATTTTTATAATGTCCCATACAGTGAGAAAAATATTCTCATGAATGCCCATATTTGGCTCACAGGGATGAGCAATGTATACTGTAATTACAACTGCAGAAAGAAGAGCAAGTCTGCTGCTGCACTCACAGGACCATCATGGGCCACATCTGCCGGCATGGGGACACTGCTGCACCTCTACAAATTCCCACAGGTGAGAACTGGAGCAGGAAATAGAGCCATGTCTACATTGGTGACATTTCAGGTGTATGTAAAATAGGGAAGCTTGAATTATTAAGGTACCAATGACAAGTGTACAGACAACTGGAGAAGGGTCCACATTTCCTTCAGTTGGAAAGGTAAGGAAATGGAGGAAGGGTGAGATAAGAAAGACTCATAAAAATGAAGGGCTGATCAGGAATTTTCTGAAAATTTCAGTGAGAAATTTGCCTGTACAGTCTCACACCTCTACTTCAGTACAGAGACTGTCTTTGACGCCACTGTTTTTCCTGTTGTAACTAATTCTGGTTTCTCTCCAGCTTACTGTTGGTCCTTTTGATTCTATCCTGAGTGACCGAGGACAGTACAATTCTCTCTACCAGATGGCCCCACGAAACACATCTCTGTCCTTTGCCATGGTCTCATTGATGCTCCATTTTGGCTGGACCTGGGTTGGTGTGCTTCTCCCAGATGACCATAGAGGAATTCAGTTCCTCTCTGATTTAAGAGAAAACATGGAGAACAATCAAGTTTGCCTAGCTTTTGTGGAAATGATCCCAGGCACCTGGACTTCATTCTCCAACAAACTCTGGAAAACATTTGGGAAAGTCCAGGAATCATTGGCGAATACCATCATCATTTTTGGTGACACTGATTCTCTACAAGGTTTAATGCGAAACTTAGGGCAACTTCTTTTTACAGGGAAAGTCTGGGTCCTGAACTCTAAGTGGGATACTACTAACCATGGTGATTATTTCTTGCTAGATTCATTCCATGGAAGTCTCATTTTTTCACACCAACATGAGCAGTTTATTGAATTTAAAAAATTTATCCAAACAGTTAATCCTTACAAATACCCAGAAGACATTTATCTTCCCAAGCTGTGGCATCTTTTCTTCAAATGCCCATTTTCAGAGCTTGATTGTCAGTTCTTGGAGGGCTGCCAACCTAATGCTTCCTTGGAATTCCTGCCTAGAGATATTTTTGACATAGACATGAGTGAAGAGAGCTACAACATCTACAATGCTGTGTATGCTGTGGCCCACAGTCTACATGAGATGAGTCTGCAGCGAGTACAAATGCAACCAAATGGAAATGGAGAAGAATCGATGTTATTCCCATGGCAGGTACTGTCCCTTCCACAGTATTGGCGCATCAGCAATATGAAATTCTCAGAGTATCCAAAGTCACCAAATTAGATGTTACATAATGAAATTTATTAGTTTAATCTCAGGAGAGTTCACTGGTTAGCTCGCCTTACAGATTGTGCGGATATGTGTGTGCCTATGGCTGAGGAATGACTTCCAAGTGGCAATGGACAAATGATTTTAGTGAAAATCAAGTTTGTGTCAAAAATAACCTCACATCTTCTCATGGTAAGAGTTTTAATTAGAAAGTCTCAGAGTTCCCTCGTGTACTTCATAAAATGGTGAGTGGAATAATGACAGTTAATTAACACAAAGTATCAGGACCTAAATGATTTGTTTTAACAACAACTCAGTCTTCAGTTCCCACATTGCACCCACTGAACTCAGGAACACACACTGAAAGTAAGTGGAGGGAGCTTTCTTTTAGAGAAATTGAGGCTTGCCTCACTCAAGACTCACTGATTCCTGTCCTGCCTTTGGGTAGAGCTCTTTCTTTAGCTGACTGTCCAGTCAGAGGTAGAATGACATCCCACTAAGCCAAGCAACGATTAATTACCTCAGTCATATTTCTGTCAGTACTGTGTCTCACAGCAGAGACTATAAACCATGAGAATCTCTCTATAATTCGTTTCTGGTCAACCTCTCAAGCCTAATCTACAATATGTTCTTATGTCTCTCTCAGCTTCACCCTTTCCTAAGGAAACTCAGTGTGGGAGACAACATGGATTTACATTGGAAAAGGAAGTTAGATGCTAAGTATGACATTCTCAACTTCTGGAATTTCCCAAAGGGTCTTGGACTACAGGTGAAAGTGGGATCCTTTTCTCCCAATGCTCTCCAGGGTCAACAGTTGTCTATATCTGAGAAGATGATACAATGGCCAAAGGGATTTTCAGAGGTGGGTTATGTATCATCTCAGCGCAGTAATTTATCATAGTAACACATGTATATTCCCCAGTACAATACCTCTTGGCTTCTCGCTCAAAGTCCATTACTGTACACCTCCCAGTAAGGAAGGATAAAACATAACTATCAGTATAGCTTATTGTATCACTTCCCAATGCTTAAAAATAGATGTTTGAGAGTTTAAAGGAGTCTGTTAGTTTTCAATCATCCAGGGGTTAAGTTTTGTCAACATTACATAATTCGACATCTGAGAAGCTGGAAGCCCAATCTCCATCATGTCTCACAGCATATTCTGATGTAGAAAACACAGTGACTTAGGATTCACAGTGCAAAACTGTTTAATAGCTAAGTTTTGTTACTGTAACCTATCACCATGACTAAAAGTGACTTTTGGGAGAAAGTTTTTCTTTAAGTTATGGATCTAGAGGTACAAAAGTCCAGTGTGGTCAGGACACATCTCAACTCATGCAACCGAAACAAAGGCAGGAACTTGAAACCAAGC
This sequence comes from Cricetomys ansorgei, assembly GCA_026225945.1. NCBI lineage: Eukaryota > Metazoa > Chordata > Mammalia > Rodentia > Nesomyidae > Cricetomys > Cricetomys ansorgei. The sequence goes on along the minus strand of JAMJFZ010000698.1, from coordinate 44,349 downwards.
ATCTCAGTCCCCAGTCTGCAAGTAGAGAGCAAAAGCTGGAACTGGACTGGGGCTTGTAATTGTTCAAAGCCCACTACCACTGGAATAATTCTGGAGTAAGTCTGCAGCGCTTAATGTTTCAACAAGTCTTCAGATAGCTCCAACATTGGGAAATAAGCAGTCAAAGCCTGTGCCTATTAGGGACACTTTAGCTTCAAACCAACACAGAGTGTCTCTATTAGGATTCCTCCAATGTGTGTAAATACCTGTCTTGTTTGTTCATTCAGACTCCGTGCTTTATAAGGTCGGACACAATTAGTTATCAGTTTTCACTTCAGCTTCTTTGATGGTGTAAGGGTTTGGTGCTCACATGTGTATGTTTTTTACTTGTCCGGCTGCTGCACATGAACAAATAACTAAAAGGACTTAAAGTGTACTTGTGACTTAAAGTATGAGGATGCAGCCATTACCTTTGGAAATTTATGGTTTTAGGACTCTGAGGTTCTAGGAGACATCATATCCTATGTTACCTGAAAACAGCAAATACCATAGCTCACTGCATTCTTCTTTACATTCATTCGGAGAGAACAGACCATGGAATGTTGACAGTTTTAGACTGGAGTCTTTAAACTCCTCCTTATGTTTTCTTGCAGAAATATTCCAAAATTTCTTTTTATGAAGATTCTAAGTCTTGTAAAGTTGAAATCAAGATTCATAATCTTGGTAGGAAAAAACGCTTCTCAGCGTAATACAGCCAGGAAGATTCAGTAGAGACTACTTTCCCTTCTGGGTCATGTAATTAATTACCTACCTTGCTCAAACTTGACCCTGCCTCATTATACTCCAAACTAACACTCTGGAAATTCTCACAGCAACCTTGTGTAAAGCACAGACATTCAAACACATTTTCTGCCTTTATAGAAATAAAATTTCAGAATTAATTATAATCCCAAACAATATCTATTGAGAACAAAAAACCCTGAGCATTTGATAGCCTCACTTTCAATCTTCTCAGATTCCTCACTCTGTGTGCAATAAGAGATGTCGTCCTGGATTCAGGAAAGTTTCCTTGGAGGGGAATGCTGTCTGCTGCTATGATTGCACTCCTTGTCCAGAAGATGAGATTTCCAATGAGACAGGTAAGCAGAAATCTTACAAAGAATGGTTTCACCTCTCCAGTAAGGTTTGGCATTATCTTAGCAACTAAAATCTATCTGAAGAGATATCAGAGACAATTGTATTTATTCTCTTATTTAGGATATGAAATATGCATTGCAATCTCTTGAAAAAGTGCACAGCAGTCACAGAAATTTATAATTGATTTACATTTAGGATCATCTGTAGATACAGTTTGCTGAGAAAATGCCCATTCTTCTGTACTGAGCAATGAGTTTTATTTCAAGATGTAATTTAACATACATAACACATACTTATAATTAAGTATCCAAAGTTTGATGTTTTTCTAACTGTATTTCGATAACAATTGAAACCCACATGAGTCTAGGACATACGAACTTCATAATGATTCTTCCCAGCTAGCTTTTTCATACAGGGCAAGAGACTAGAAAAATGTGTTTGATTTCCTCAATAAATAATTTTTCACTGTCCGGAGTAACTAAAACTTCTAATTTCTGTAATAATAGGATTCTCTTTGTTATGCTCCATGTGAGAGAAACAGTACATGAAGTAACAGCCTCAGAGGAGTTTGAACAGTGTGTAATGTAGAGGTGTGCCAAGATCTAAGATTTGCAATGGAATCTGGAATCTCTATTTAGCAGGACATGTCATAAACACACACATGACACTTTCTACTGCATGGAAAATTTCTTACAAATCAGGATTTCCATACCTATTAATAAAGTTGAACTATGGTTATATATAATTTGACATTTTTAACTGTAATATTTTTGATTATTTCATTCCATTTATTTTGATCATATGCATGTCCCCATAAATCTGCCAAACTTTCTACCTACTTCACTTAGAAAATACAAAGCATTCTGTGAAGATGAGAAAATTTAGAAGCAATATTAATGAAAACATTAATGAAAAGAATTTCAAATATTATTATTCTCCCTCTTTTGTAGAACTCATATATCTAATTCATAGTGTACTTATAAATTATGAGGCCATGTCAAAAGCCAAGTAGTTTAATGCATTGCAATCAGCATTGGAAATAGCACAAAAGGCAGGGAAAGAACATGAGATAAAAGGCATTAGGTGTGTTTGACTTATGTCTCTATAAAGATGGGTTTAAAGAGAAGCTTCAGGCAGTTAACCTCTGCTGGAAGACAAACATCTCTGTTGTTTAAGGATGTGGGTTCTGGAATGATCTCCATGTTCCAGTAGATTCCCCAACAACATCTGTACCCTGGCATCACTAAGTATGCTCAGTGGGCGTTAAAGAGGAAAATGAAGAGATGTAGAGCACATGGGAGGTGAAAGTGAGAGAAGGAGAGGAGTGGAGGAGGAGGAGAGTGGGTGGTTGGATTCGCACACATTGTATGTGCTTATAAATAAAATCTAAATGAAATGTCTATAAGAATGTGAGAAGTATAAACATGTAATAGTTCCCTACAGAATGCTTATTTTGTTGTACATGAGAGAAGGAAGGTAACTAAGGTAAACAATCCAATGAACAAGTACAGAGAAATGGTTTAGGATTAATGGGATCATATCAGCATGGACTCATGATCATCTTCATTTCTCACCAGACGTGGACCAGTGCATGAAGTGTCCAGAAAGTCATTATGCAAACACGGAGAAGAACCACTGCCTCCAGAAAGCTGTGAGTTTCCTGGACCATGAGGACCCCCTGGGGATGTCTCTTACAGCCACAGCCCTGTGCTTCTCTGTCATCACAGCCGTGGTTCTTGGACTGTTTGTGAAGCACAGAGACACTCCCATTGTCAAGGCTAACAACAGGGCCCTCAGTTACACCCTGCTCATCACACTCACCATTTGTTTCCTCTGTTCGTTGCTCTTCATTGGCATTCCCAGTGCTGCCACCTGTGTCCTGCAGCAGACCGTCTTTGGAGTGGCATTCACCGTGGCTCTTGCCACTGTGTTGGCCAAAGCTATCACTGTGGTCATTGCCTTCCAGGTCACTTTTCCAAGGAGAGCAATGAGGTGGTTGATAACATCAAAGGCCCCAAACCTCATCATCCCCATCTGTACTCTGATTCACCTTGTCCTCTGTGGAATCTGGCTGGGAACCTCTCCTCCCTTCCTTGACCAAGATGCTCATGCTGAACATGGCCACATCATCATTGTGTGCAACAAGGGCTCAGCTTTGGCCTTCCACGGTGTCCTGGGATACCTCTGCCTCTTGGCACTTGGTAGTTATACAATGGCTTTCCTGTCCAGGAATCTGCCTGACACATTCAACGAAGCCAAGTTTCTGTCATTCAGCATGCTGGTGTTCTTCTGTGTCTGGGTCACCTTCCTCCCTGTCTACCACAGCACCACGGGAAAAGTCATGTTGGCCATGGAAGTCTTCTCTATCCTGGCCTCTAGTGCAGCCCTCCTTGGCTTCATTTTTGCCCCTAAGTGCTACATTATCTTGATAAGACCAGATAGGAACTCCGTTCATCATATCAGGAACAGACCACATCCTAGAATAAGTAATGCTCTCAAAACCGAGTTCAGAACAAAGCATAGACCCTATGTTAACAGTTAGTTACAAAGATGAATGTCCTGTCTATCTCTATTCTAAAGGTGCATTACACACTTATAGAATTGATTTGATTCTTTGGGTTAATATTTCTTCCTCCATTTGTATTAGAGTCTCCTTGAACTAGAGCTATCCAAGTTTTTCATGCTTGAAATCCAGCTGGTGTTTTCTGAGTTCAGAACTTGTATGTTTCCAGGCTTTTCTGAAACCTGAAGAGCTGGATATTTTGAACTCATAGTGAACTGATTACAAATTCCTCCGCTGTTCTTGGTTTAAAGATGTCTAGCACAACACCTGGTTCATGATGAAAATTTACATTCTTCTCCCATATAGACTGTTAAGATTCATGTTATATTTTCAGTTGAGAGTCATGAATATTCTCTCTTAGACTCACACTGATCTCATATCTTTAACATTTGGATCAAGGTTGAGTTGTACGCTGCTGTGGTGGCTCAGCAAGGAAGACAGAGGCATATTCACACGTGTAATCTCTGCCAGACCTCCGCAGAGAGAACCAATATCCTGTCCAGCACCATACTGGACAGAAGAACCCTGAGCACCTGAACTCAGATGTTTTTATTGATTCAGAATTCCTCAGGTGTTCTACTGATAGCATGTGATCATAAGCAATCAAACATTCTCCACATAAACCCGACACCAGCAGCCATTACATAATGCCAGGGCTAGGCAGCCCCTGACCCAGCAATGCAGAAACAATATTTTAAACACAATAAAAAATAAACTTCTAAAACAATTCCCCTATCTGTATGAATGAATCCAAAGATGCTCTTTCTTACAACACCGTTTAACTCTACACCAGCAAAACTACCTACAAGAGGAACAACCATGGGGTTGCTGCGGCACAGGACCACACCACACCATACATGTATCAACTTTTCAACTTGCCCTGGGACAGAAGAAAACAATTATTGATGTCCAATTATCTGGAACTCATTCACAATCTTCTGGGATCCTCTACAAGTTTGGGTAACTTCTCTGGCTCTGCCCTCTGCAGAACACAATGCTTGTATTCCAGGTTCTGGCTAGCTCCACTTGAGGTGGACTGCTGTCCTTGACAGTCATCGCATGGCACTGGCATCTCCAAAACTGATGGAGGCCCATACTGCAGTTGGGCTGCACCTTCACCATTAGCCCCCCATGGGCTCTCTTCTCCTGTGTTTCAAGCCTCAGCATCTCATCATGACCCTTTCAATCTGGGCCTTCAACTGTACTGAGGCTGTAATTTTACCAGTGGCCTCTTCTGGCCTCTCATACTGTCAAGCCTCAGCTGCTCTCCAAAGACCCCTTCATGCCTTCAAAAAAAGTACTACCTGGGTGACCCTTACTCTACTAAGTTCAGTTTACTGTCCAAGATACAACCTCAGCCTGTTCAGGAATAGCTTGTGTGCTTTATTTGAGGAAACACTTTCCAGATTTAAGATAGAGTCTGGTTTGCAGGAAAAACAGCTGGGAACCTTTTCTGCAGGATGGTTCCCTTGGGGGATGGATTTGTCATCTCCATAGCACATGTGTCTTGTCAACACTCCCTCAGCTCCACCACTATCTGGACAGGGTTCCAGAAAACCAAACAAAGCAGATTCTGTGTGGTCCGGAGTTTGTTTTTCTTCTTCCATGTCTCCATGTTGGATTGCTGGCCTGATGTCATGCCCCACATTGCAGGCATCAGTTATTGTACTAGTCTATTGTGTGGGATCACCAAAGATGACAAGGAGGCATTTTCATAGATGTAATCCCAGCCAGATCTCAGCACAGGGAACCACCGTCATGGCAAATGCCATACTGGGCAGTGGACCCTGAGCATCTGAGCTCAGGTGTTTGTATTGATTCATGAATCCTCAGGTGTTCTATGGACAGCACATGCACACCATGACCAATCAGACATTCCACAGCCCCTCAACCAAGAAGGCAGAACATTATTTTACACACGACTAAAAATAAATTTCTACAATAATGTGTTTCAGTGAATTGTTTTATTGTCCGCAAACAATTTTGGAAAAAAAAATTCAAAATGTGTATATGTATATTGTTGTTCTATTTTAATTCAGTGTATAACATTTCATTTGTGTTTGTGTGATTATAGAAAGCATATCAGATTTTCAAAAATGTAATGTAATCTTTTATGAACATAATCTTATACCAATTGCTACATGATAGGTTGTGTCCTAAGTTAAAATGTAGACATAATAATGATTTGTTTTAATATGCAATGTCAAATGTCCATCAATCAGAAGGACTGACTAAGGATAACTATATGCAACCCTTGACCACAATGTGATGAAATATGTCACATGTCCATCTCTTTGACGTCTAGCTGATTATGCACACTCCTCTTTAAATCTGCACATTTACACGTCTTTAATCTAAATGCTTCCTCCAATTCGTTGCTTTTTCTTGCATTGCTATGTGTTCCACATTTAAAATCATGATTTGGTTAAAATCTGCAATCTTATTATCATCCGTTAATGCAGAATTCATTTGCATTTTATATAAAGACATGAAATATATTAAGTAAAAGAGATTGTTACCATTTCCATCCTTAAGTGAAAACAAGAGTTTATAAAATGCTGAGACCATTGTTCCTGTTGCTTTTCCCTTAGGTGGGGTGACTCTTTTTATCTTATGTCTACACCACAGAAAATTATCCTGAAATTCACATCCTCTTAACTTTTTAGAGACTTGTCTTGTATAAAACCAGGGTATAAATAAACCTATATTGAATGATTATGAATTCATGGAGACACAGCTTCTTATTATTAAGGTGAACAGTAAACACTGAGATTACAAGTGCTAGCACTGCAGACATTTTTTGTTTTAGAAACACATTGAAGACAATAGTTGATTGGTTTAACATAAAGTTCAGGTCAGCATTGTGCTAACATCCTTTTCTTTGCACAATGAGAATCTATTAAAAGAAGAACTTCAGTTCAGATAAAAAGTGACTCATAATAATAAAACCAAGATTCTCAAAAGAAAGAACCATTATTGTTTTTAAATGGGCTTGTTACAAATTTTTATATCCAGGAGAAGACAAAGCCTATGTCTAACCTTGTAAGGTTGTAATAACAACCAGAGGCTCAATTCCAATACATTTTACCCTGTGGACCCCAGGGATTCAGTGGCCTCCTAGAGAACACAGGTGAGGAGATTTAACAAGGATTTGGGAACTTCATCCCCCACTGGCTGCACCTGGAAAGCCTAAAGCAGCAGGGATTAGGGATCTTCCTTAGCCACATTGTTGAAGCCCAGCGCCCTCTGTAGCTCCTGTATACTCTTCTTACATTATCTGCCTATCTATCTATCTATCCATCTATCTATCTATCTATCTATGTATCTTTCATCTGCCTATCTACCATCTGTCTATCTGTCTGTCTGTCTATCTATCTATCATCTATCTATGTTCTATCTATCTATCATATGTCTATCTATAATTAATCTATTTCCATCCCTCCCTCATGCCCTTCATCCCTACTTTTTGCCTGAAAAATATAATCCTCTGGAAAATTCTGCCACATCATAATTGTTCTTGTAGTCAGACAGTAGCTGTTAATGTTTATAGTAAGGGCGTGTGCAAGTGTGATCAGATGATGAATCCCATACAGGAGAACACAAGAGGAGAGAGAGTTGCCGAGAAAGAGGACAGGTGTGCCTAAAGTTCTATGTGGTACAGAAACAGAGAGCAGACTGTAGTGTATTCCGTGGTGAGAGAGGAGAGTGTGATATTTAGGAACAAGGCTGGCAGAGAAGCAGCATGCAGGATTTATTTTAAAATAACATAAGGGCTCTGGTTTATTAAAACAAGCTTTCACACTGTGACCATGCGCCTTTGTGTATCAGGATATATGTTCTCTACATATATATGTGATCATGTACTTATGCATAAGGCATTCATCATCCATCACTCAATATTCCCACATATTGTCTGCAACACTTATAAGTTTAAAATGTTAAATAAAAGCTGAATAAAACATAAATATTTCTATTACAGTATTAATAATTACAAGAGTGATAAACTGCTTAAACATAAAAGAAATTTATTTTACGTTTACTTGTTATATGTGGTGATAAACGTGTTAAATACAATTATTTTCATTTACTTTTAGGTTCATTTCTTGAAAAATTCAATATACTAAGTCAAGCAAGATGTGCTTTAAGTAACGACTATGGGTTTTATATCATAATGTACTGAGTATTTACTAACATATGTCTCCATCTGTGTGTTGCTCTTTCTTTTTATGTTAATGTCTCCTTAAAAGTTATTTTCCTAATGTTGTGCTCCCCTCTCGTTGTGTTGGTTTTTGTTTTTTGTATTTCGTTTTTGCGAGACAGGTTTCTCTGTAGTGACTCTGGCTGTCCTAGAACTCATGCTGTAACCATGCTGCCCTCAAACTCACAGTGATCCACCTGTCTCTGCCTCCCGAGTGCTGGTATCAATGGTGTGCACCACCACCATTTGGCATGCACCCGTTTTGAAAAACAAAAACATTTATACTACTTAATGGTTTATTTTCAAATGAGAGACTGTAAAACATTAGAATGTACTGTGTTTGTTTTCACTCAGACCTTTGAAATTCTGATATGTATATTTTGAACCATTCTGTATGTGGTGGTTTGTGTGAGAATGGCCCCCATCAGCTCATGTATTTTAATGCTTGGTTACCAGGGATTGGCGCTACTTGACAGGATTAGAAGTGTTGGATTCATTGTAGGATATGTGTCACTGGGGGTGGGCTTTGAGATTTCAAAAGCCCATTAAAGCCCCAGAGTCTTTCTCTCCCTGCTGCCTACGAATTTGGATGTAGAACTCTCAGTTACTTTTCCAGCTCCATGTCTGCCTGCATGCCACCATGCTCTCTGCCATGGTGATAATGAACTAAACCTCTGAAACTGCAAGCAAGACCCAACGTTTTGCTTTTATAAGAGTCTCAGTGGTTATGGTTTTTCTTTATAGCAATAGAACATGAGTTAGTCATGAATTTCTCAATGGCTTTTCAAAAATTGGACACACACACCAGGTTTCTCACACATGGGGACACATTGCTGTCAGTCTCAAAGGTGCCCCTCATGTCCTTGTAACCCTAGTAACCAAGTGTAGCTTCTATGAGGACATCACAGCACAGAGTGCCCTCACATTTTAACTCTACATTTATGAAAGAATTCAGCATGTAAAGCTGTATATTGACTCAAATTTTCATGTGCTTTTCAAACTTTGTGTATTTTCACATGACAGTAATGGGGATTTTCCAAAGTCACATGAGGTACTCAGTTTAAGGTTTGCTCTGTTGATGTGTGTATGCAGTAAGTTGGAGAATATTTGGCATACTAAAAACCATTTTTGATATTGGAAGCCTTGTCTGCAGTATGGTGATGCAGGGATGATGAGAACCTGATGGTGTTTAGTTCAGGGGAGCAATTCTAGGTCTTGGGTCAATCACCTTCTCCAAAGCTCTGAGCTCGTCTCATGCAGTGTGCTTTTTCTCAATGGACATGGGTTTTGTAAAGCAGGGTCAAATGACTTAGCTCCCTCTGTATACTGTCCAGTACAAGGTATTTTCTGAGTGCATTCAAGGACACCTTGATTCTCCCAGCACTCAAAAGAAAATATTTACAAAAGAAAAAGTTAACCATGTCTAGTGACAGAGTGAAGACCTGAGATCAGAGTGCTCATCATTGCAGAAAAAAAATTTTGCTTCTTTTTTCCTTTACTCCTGGATGAATCGTTGTAGTAGAAACAAGAATTGGAAATGAAACCAACACAGAAAGAAACAGTAATGTTTACCAAGACTTAGGGAAGGCTCTGAAGGTTTTCATTCACTCCACTCTTCCATCTTTCCTCTGGGAGCTTGTCTATTTGTTAGAGCATTGAACCATTGCTACAGAATAAGCCACAGTCTCCTCACTGCCCTAACCTTCTGCTATGGACTAGGAAATAGAAGTCTGTTCGTCACTTCTATATTCAGTGCATTCGGTGACAGATACATTGAGAAGTCTTTTAATTATTATGCTTTACAGAGAAAAGAGAAAGATTTCCCATACACCCTCATGATTTGAGAACAGAGAAAGTAGCTGTAAACCCACTGCCTCATGCAGCTGTGTGTCAGAAGCTACGAATCACCTTCTCGATGATTAACTGAGGATGAACAAGTAGAGCAGAGTTGCAGAAACTCCAAGCTCACAATGTCATCAGGAAACTCATTTTATACAATGAAATTCAATGCGCTTTTGGAAGTGAGGAATTCAGCAAGACCATTAGTTTTCTCAAACTGTGTTGGGTATGAATATCAGTCTTGATATGTAGATGTGCAGAGAAGGTGATTCAGAAACTTCTAGCGACATTATGCAAGGTAGACTCTACTGTTTTCTGTTTTGGTTTGGTTTGGCTCTGGTTTGGGGAAGCATGAGGGCAAATAATTTCGGTTGTTTTGGTCTGGTATGGAATTTTCGACCCTTTCTCTTTTCACATTACGTCTACCGTGGCATCCTCTGATGTGGCATGGTCCTGCCAACCTCAATTGCTTTCATATGAGAAGTTTTGTCCTTCGTACTTCTGCCCTAATTATCCAAAGAATAATTCATCCCTGAGCTCTTACTCCTATCTGTTGTCTTGGCTGAAATTACGGTACCTGTTGCATTGGGAAAAGATCCACAAACATATTTTTCAGCTTGTTTTTTCCATGAATACCGGGCCACAGATGCAGAGCCTAAGGGAAGAAGTTCTAGAATTCTCAACGCAATGAATGAATCGTCAGAAAAACGTCTCAGAATGATTAGTGTGACAGTCCCCCTTGTCAGCAAAGTTGGCAGCACAAACTATCACACGCATATGAGCTAAGTATACATATACCTCCGAGACACTGGATCTGCATCCTTCAGACTTACAGCTTGGCAGACATGTGTGTTGGTGGGGTGTTTTCTTGGGTTTTTATTGTTGGGGTCTTGCATTATCCCAGTCCTGTGTATGCCTATAACAGCTCTGTGTGTTACTTTACAATCAAAGAAGATTTTCACCGTGAAGGAGATCTGATGATCGGTGCATTTTTTCCAGTTCATACTTACTACACAGGCATAAAAGTTCCTCATGCACAATTTGTACACTATTATGGCGACATTCACCTACAGTAAGTTTCATTACTCATGTGCCCTGTTTCATAATTCATGTTTACTATGACCTAGGTGATATATGGATTCTGCCTTCCATACTTCTTATTTGTGTCTCCATGCCAACCCTTCCTCTGACCTGAAATCAGTATGTAATTTTATGTTCCCACTCACTTCTTTGCTTCTTTTAGAGCAGAGGACAGAAGTTTGACTGTTTGGTATTGATTTTTGTTTTCAAGTGTGCTAAATGAAATCTTGTGATCTTACATTGCAATGTGTTTTCAGCCACAGTTTTGCAAGTTTCTCATGCCACATCTTTAGAGGAAGAATGCTTTTATCAAAGGTTAACCTTGTCTTCGGGGCATTCTAGCAGTCTCTATGAACGCCTCTGAAAAGAGACGATGCCGCAGAAAGCTGTGAGTCCTGAGAGTCAGATGTGATGCTAGAGTCTCAAGTTAGTCTGTGTTATACAACATGATTTAGAAGTAGGGGTGTGCAATGTAGAAGTTGGGAGCAATCATTTCTTGTCAAAATACCTCTGCCTGTCTTAGATGTTGAAGTTTTATAATAAATTGACTACCTGCTAAACTCTGAGTCTCAGACACTTTTCCAGTGTCTGTTTGCTCAATGCATTTCTCATAAGATTTCTTCTCGTGTTCATTGCTGTGTTCATAAGACACATTGACTGTAATTGTGGCCGCATAGAGTTGTTTCTTATTAAGTTAGAAATAAAGTCAAATTAAATTTACAAGAGGAAAGTATTTCTGTTGCCGTAAAATATGAACATGTGTGTCTTTCCCCCTTTTCTTTCCTTCCTCAAAATCTTCCATTGTTCACAGCATTTCCTAACTTTTTCTTACAGGGTGAAACACATGAAGGTGTATGTATTTCATAGCTGACAGCATTCTCTCAGGCTTCTGAATGCATTCTTTACTACAATGTGTGAAAGTGCATGTGTGTTTTCAAAGAGGGAATGTGCTGTCTCTCCGAGTCTCTGTCTTTCTCTCTCTTTCAAAATATTTTTAAAACACATTCATCTTTCTTTGTGTGGCATGCATACTCATGCCACGGATCACATGAGCAGGTTAGAGAACATGGTTGGAAGGATATTCTTTCGTTGCACCATGTGTGTTTGGGATCAAACTCAGCTACTGAAATCCAGTGGCAAGATCCTGCAATGACTGAGCCATATTTTCCTCCCACAAAGTAAAACCTGTTATACGTGGTGGTTCCTATCCTTCCCATTACAGTTGGAGTTTTCTCAGGAATGTATAGGAGGTAGAAGCAGTCCATCGCATGTACTTAAAAATGTTGTTGACCTGGTTTGTCAAAGTATATTACACCAACTATATTCTTATATGAATAGTTTGATTTAAAAAATTCACATACCGAATAAATAACATCTTTCACAATTTGGATTTTAAAAATTTTTCTCTTCTATTTTAGATATGTCCCTTGTGTAAAAAGTTTTATACATCAAAAGGCAAAAATATTTTCTTGCAGCGTATTCAAAATTATTTTACATTGTGCTGCTTGTTTCAAACTTTATTACTTCATTTAATTTTTAAATTGACATGTAATTGTAGCCTTTCTTCCTGTCTTTCTTTCCTTTCTTCCCTCCATACCTTCCTAAATAGCTGTTCTTCCTATCTTTGGAATTCATGGACTCTTTACAAAAATCATGGTTGCATAAACATAAGTGTGTGTGGACACGTGTGGTCCTAAATGCAACCACGCCAACTACATCTATGGATACTTTCAAGGCTGACAACTAGCTATTGGACCAATTGTTATGCTCTTCCTTATGGAAAACTATTTCTCTGATTCTTGGCAGTCCTGAATAGCCTGTCACATTTTGTGAAGAATTATGCATGTTTAGAACATCTGGCTATTTTAAATACATTCATAAAAATCAACTTAACCTATATCTGGAGAACAGAATTAAAATTCATTGTATTTAAAGAATGTGAAATATTCTTTAAATTTATTTCTATCTACTTTTCTCTATTTTTAACTACATATTTATCTACTCGAGTGTGTCAGGACTGTCCTTGATTCTGATCACCACTGGGTGCTAACTCAGAAAATCTAAAATTAATTTGCTTTTCTAGTGTCTCTCTTTAGGAGGGCAGCCCCAACTTAGGTATGCTTTTGTGATAACTCAGGACACCTTTCTCTTTCTCTGAAGCCATCTTCTTGCCATGTGGCTGATTGTCCAGCTGTGTCTGACTGCTGTTTATCCTTAACTCAAGCAGCTTAATCACAACTTTCTACTTCTCAGGCCATTGTCCTCTTTCGGCATCTGCTATGGTTTAATCTTTGTTGCCTTGGAATTTTTTGGTTTCTTTTTAATCTCTAATAATATTGTGCTCAAGCTTCAAAAATGTTTTATGATTGTATATGAAGTACTATGTTTTTAATGTATGATGTATTGTAGAAAAATACAGGGATCCAAGAAAAATGATCAAATTGGGTGACAATAGTTTCCCTCTCCCCATAATTACTTAGAGTTGAAAGCATTTAGGGTCTACTTCTGATTGTTTCATGGAAAATGTAACAAGAATTATGACTAAAATGTATTCAAAAGACCTTGTATACATATATGAATTCTTAAACATCATTATATATATATATATATATATATATATATATATATATATATTTTCATTTAAATCTATATTATCTAAAGGATAAAAAAATATATATTTTTCTTAGTTAACATAATTAAACACTTTTGTGACCTAATTCATTTCATTATACATGATTCCCTTACTTATGATTTTCGAAGTTCAGATATCTTTCATATGTTTTCAAATATTTTTATCAATTATAAATTTATATGCTGTGTGTCTTTATTATCTTCTCCCCTCCATGACCTCTCTCTGCAAGCAATGGTCCTCATCAACATTTGTTTTAGCCCGAATTTGAAATTCCTTCATCTCTCCCCTAAGGACCCTGTAGGCGTTACTCAATTATTCTTGTGACTGGAACCTCCTGGAGTGTGGGAAACCCACCAGGGGTCACATGGTGGATGATAACTGACTCTCTCACACTAGCTGTCAAATATCAGAACTCCTCAGTTGGAGCTAGGAATTCACAGTAAACTCTCCCCTCCATGCTGGGATTATTTTTTTCTGTCTTGAGCTTATGCAGGTCTTGTCCACTCTGTCACAGACGCTGTGCAATCATATGCACAACTCCTCTGGACTCTGGAAAATGGGTTTCCAATAATTATCTACTTCCTCTGGCTTTACAATCTTTCTGCCTACTCTTCTTTAAGGACCAAAGAGATTTCTGGGGATGAATATTATGCATGTCCCTTTTAGATCTGAGCACAACAAAGTGCCTTATTTTCTCCAAAATGACCAATTGAAGGTCCCTGTCTTTGTACACCTACAGGAAGAAGTTTCCCTAATCAGTGTTGATAGATGCTCTGATGTACAGTTTGAGCAATAAATTCTTAGGAAACATGTCGATGCTATGCCTATTTAACAGAATAATACAATTATACACCCACCTCTGGCTTAAACCTCACTAGTCAGAGTTTCTCGATCCAGATCACATTGCAAGGTTTTCTTCTTACAGAGTGGGCCTGAGATGCAATCTGAGCATGATTTGAGTACTTGGGTAACATTTTTGTTGCTGTTATTAGATCAGTAGTTTTTGAAGCTGTCAGGGTTCACAGCTGGATGTTATAGATTTCTCTTTGTTTTCATAAAAAGAACCACTCAGGACTCTCAATGCTATCCAGTAGGGAAAAAGATTCCCTTCCAGTACCAGCTTGCTTGGCATGTTTATGACTCAACTATAGAGTGTCTTTAGAAGGAGGGTCTTTGCATCAAGTTCTGGAACAACAAAGAACAATTTCCAAAATTCAATATATCAAAGAACAAACATTACATTCATACCCTTATGAACTTCAAGTAATACAGCTCAGTCATGTTAATACCCCAAACACCCAACCAAATCTGCAAAGTTCACCCCCACCAGCCTCTTCGCCTCGTCTTCTTTAGTTTGCAGAGGACGTGTTGCAGCATCTTTCCTGACGCTCGGGCTCAGAACCATCATCTTACTCCTTTTCCTCAAATATCCTGGTCTTTACATGTAGTGGTTGTGTATTGATTGGGGAAAGAAACCCTGAGGCTTTTACCAGTCATGGCATAATGGTCTGTGTCTGCTGCACAAAGAATTTCTTTATACAGATCAGAACTGTACTGTTATGTGGATAGAAGGGTAAGGTTAGATTGCATTTCATAATGATATGGGTTTAGAAAACTGGCAGTAGTAGTCTTTCCTCTAGGGCCCATGCCCACATGATGGGGGCTTTCAGTAAATTCAGGTATTGACTCCCACATCTCATCTGAAGTGTGTAAAGTCTTCAGCAATAAGGTCTTATCTTCTCTTTTTGGAAGATATCAAGGGCATTAGCAACATCCTATATAATTTTTATGGGGAGATTCTTTTTTACTTCCCTAAAAATACCGCAGAACTAGGTTTCTAAAGCCTGGCACCTGATGCTTTGTTAGATTATGGCATTCCAATGGAACCTACTCTTGTAATTTCAGAATTGGACACTAAAATGAGGAATGTTTCAGAAAGTAAAGATGCTTCTGGTGCAATTGAGTTTACTGACTTCATATCCCCAGAAAACGCATGAGTGCATATCTGCCATCCAGAAATTGTGTGAGGAAAGGAGGACGGATACACAAGAACCCCTGAGAGAGTTCAATAGAGATGCCAGGCAACGGGACGAGTAGACACCCTCTAGAAAAGAGAGGAAAGCCAACATTGCCAGTGGTGGTTTTCCTGCTGCTTGCGCTGATAACATTTATATTTAAACACACACACACACACAATCAATACGCATACACACAGAGAGAATAACATAAACTGCACAAAGATAATATTGTCAAAGAATGAAACCTATTTATCTAGACATGTCAGATTAACTCAATACTATTCTTCGATTAAGAGATTATACTGGAAAGTAGAGTATCTTAATTAAGTAACTATGGATTTTTTTCTAACAGTACAAGTTAAAATACTAAAAAAAAAGCATCAGGAGATGATACTATGAAAGGAGGTGTATTTACATACATGGGCCGAATTTTTACCTACTATATACAAAAAGAGTAAGTGAACTCACGAGGATTTGTCAATAATGAGAGTCATACCTACAGGACTTGTCAGAATGCCACAACATAATCACTTCAGTTTCAGGCATTTCTGGGATTTTAAGTATGGAATTTATATAAACACTAATATTTGAATTAGAAAAATCCCTGTAGTAAACCTGCAGCTGTGAGTGATCTATAACTTCCCCCTGGTTTATTTTCCTTCCATTTATGCAGATATAGATTTAAAAACTACCAGTTGGTTCTGGCTCTGGTGTTTGCCATTGAAGAGATCAACAGGAACCCTCATCTTTTACCAAATGTATCTCTGGGATTTGATTTTTATAATGTCCCATATAGTGAGAAAAATATTCTCATGAATGCCCATGTTTGGCTCACAGGGATGAGAAATTTCTACTGTAATTACAACTGCAGAAAGAAGAGCAACTCTGCTGCTGCATTCACAGGACCATCATGGGCCACATCTGCCGGCATGGAGACACTGCTGCACCTCTACAAATTCCCACAGGTGAGAACTGGAGCGGGAAATAGAGCCATGTCTACATTGGTGACATTTCAGTTGTATGTAAAAGAGGGAAGCTTGAATTATTAAGGTACCAATGACAAGTGTACAGACAATTGGAGAAGGGTCCACATTTCTTTCAGTTGGAAAGGTAAGGAAATGGAGGAAGGGTGAGATAAGAAAGACTCATAAAAATGAAGGGCTGTTTAGGAATTTTCTAGAAATTTCAGTGAGAAATTTGCCTTTACAGTCAGCTTGAATTAATTCTCATGCTGACAACTCACACCTGGTACTTCAATACAGAGACTGTCTTGGACGCCACTTTTTTCCTCTTGTAACTCATTCTGGTTTCTCTCCAGCTTACTGTTGGTCCTTTTGATTCTATCCTGAGTGACCCAGGACAGTATAATTCTCTCTACCAGATGGCCCCACGAAGCACATCTCTGTCCCTTGCCATGGTCTCATTGATGCTCCATTTTGGCTGGACCTGGGTTGGTGTGCTTCTCCCAGATGACCATAGAGGAATTCAGTTCCTCTCTGATTTAAGAGAAAACCTGGAGAACAATCACGTTTGCCTAGCTTTTGTGGAAATGATCCCAGGCACCTGGACTTCATTCTCCAACAAACTCTGGAAAAAGTTTGGGAAAGTCCAGGAATCATTGGTGAATACAATCATCATTTTTGGTGACACTGATTCTCTGCAAGGTTTAATGCGAAACCTAGGGCAACATCTTTTTACAGGGAAAGTCTGGGTCATGAACTCTCAGTGGGATACTATTAACCATGGTGATTACTTCTTGCTAGATTCATTCCATGGAAGTCTCATTTTTTCACACCAACATGAGCAGTTTATTGAATTTAAAGAATTTATCCAAACTGCTAATCCCTACAAATATCCAGAAGACATTTATCTTCCCAAGTTGTGGCATCTTTTCTTCAAATGCCCATTTTCAGAGCTTGATTGTCAGCTCTTGGAGGGCTGCCAACCCAATGCTTCCTTGGAATTCCTGCCTAGACATATTTTTGACACGGACATGAGTGAAGAGAGCTACAACATCTACAATGCTGTGTATGCTGTGGCCCACAGTCTACATGAGATGAGTCTGCAGCGAGTACACATGCAACCAAATGGAAATGGAGAAGAACTGACATTCTTCCCCTGGCAGGTACTGTCCCCAGTGTATTGGAGCATCAGCAATATGAAATTCTGAGAGTATCCAAAGTCACCAAATTAGATGTTACATATTGAAATTTATTAGGTTAAAATGTCAGGAGAGTTCACTGGTTAGCTCGCCTTACAGATAGTGCAGATATGTGTGTGCTTATGGCTGAGGAATGTGTTCCAAGTGGCAATGGGCAAATGATTTTAGTAAAAATCAAGATTGTGTCAAAAATAACCTCACATCTTCTCATGGTAAGAGTTTGAATTAGAAAATCTCAGAGTTCCCTCGTGTACATCATAAAATGGTGAGTGGAATAATGACAGTTAATTAACACAAAGTATCAGGACCTGAATGATTTGTTTTAACAACAACTCAGTCTTCAGTTCCCACATTGCACCCACTGAACTCAGGAACACACACTGAAAGTAAGTGGGGGAACTTTCTTTTAGAGAAATTGAGGCTTTGCTCATTCAATACTCACTGATTCCTGTCCTGCCTTTGGGTAGAGCTCTTTCTTTAGCTGATTGTCCAGTCAGAGGTAGAATGACATCCCAGTCACCCAGGCAACCATTACTCAACCTCAGTCATATCTCTGTGAGTATTGTGTCTCACAGCAGAGACTATAAACCATGAGAATCTCTCTATAATTTGTTTCTGGTCAACCTCTCAAGCCTAATCTACAATATGTTCTTATGTCTCTCTCAGCTTCACCCTTTCCTAAGGAAACTCGGTGTGGGAGACAACATGGATTTACGTTGGAAAAGGAAGTTAGATGCTAAGTATGACATTCTCAACTTCTGGAATTTCCCAAAGGGTCTTGGACTACAGGTGAAAGTGGGATCCTTTTCTCCCAATGCTCTCCAGGGTCAACAGTTGTCTATATCTGAGAAGATGATACAATGGCCAAAGAGATTTTCAGAGGTGGGTTATGTATTATCTCAGTGCAGTAATTTATCATAGTAACACGTGTATATTCCCCAGTACAATAACCCTTGGCTTCTCACTCAAAGTCCATTACTGTACACCTCCCAGTAAGAAAGGACAAAACATAACTATCAGTATAGCTTATTGTATCACTCCCCAATTCTTAAAAATAGATGTTTGTAAGTTTAAAGGAGTCTGTTAGTTTTCAATCATCCAGGGGTTAAGTTTTGTCAACATTACATAATTCGACATCTGAGAAGCTGGAAGCCCAATCTCCATCATGTCTCACAGCATATTCTGATGTAGAAAACACAGTGACTCAGGATTCACATCGCAAAACTGTTTAATAGCTGTTTTGTTGCTAAAATCTATCACCATGACTAAAAGTGACTTTTGGAAGAAAGTTTTTCTTTAAGTTATGATTCTAGAGGTACAAAAGTCCAATGTGGTCAGGACACATCTCAATTCATGCAACATAAACTAAGGCAGGAACTTGAAACCAAGCATCTCAGTCCACAGTCTGCAAGTAGAGAGCAAAAGCAGAACTGGACTGAGGCTTGTAATTGTTCAAAGCCCACTACCACTGGAATAATTCTGGAGTAAGTCTGCAACGCTTAATGTTTCAACAAGTCTTCAGATAGCTCCAACATTGGGAAATAAGTAGTCAAAGGCCTGTGCCTATTAGGGACACTTTAGCTTCAAACCAACACAGAGTGTCTCTATTAGGATTCCTCCAATGTGTGTAAATACCTGTCTTGTTTGTTCATTCAGACTCCGTGCTTTACAAGGTCAGACACAATTAGTTATCAGTTTTCACTTCAGCTTCTTTGATGGTGTAAGGGTTTGGTGCTCACATGTGTATGTTTTTTACTTGTCCAGCTGCTGCACATGAACAAATAACTAAAAGGACTTAAAGTGTACCTGCGACTTAAAGTATGAGGATGCAGCCATTACCTTTGGAAATGTATGGTTTTAGGACTCTGAGGTTCCAGGAGACATCATATCCTATGTTACCTGAAAACAGCAAATACCATAGCTCACTGCATTCTTCTTTACATTCATTCGGAGAGAACAGACCATGGAATGTTGACAGTTTTAGAGTGGAGTCTTTATACTCCTCTTTATGTTTTCTTGCAGAAATATTCCAAAATTCATTTTTATGAAGACTCTAAGTCTTGTAAAGTTGAAATCAAGATTCATAATCTTGGTAGGAAAAAACGCTTCTCAGCGTAATAGTAAGTGCACAGCCAGGAAGATTCAGTAGAGACTACTTTCCCTTCTGGGTCATGTAATTAATTACCTACCTTGCTCAAACTTGACCCTGCCTCATTATGCTCCAAACTAACACTCTGGAAATTCTCACAGCAACCTTGTGTAAAGAGCAGACCTTCAAAAAATTTTCTGCATTTATAGAAATAAAACTTGACAATTAATTATAATCCCAAACAATATCTATTGAGAAAAATAATCCCTGAGCATTTGATAGCCTCACTTTCAATCTTCACAGATTCCTCACTCTGTGTGCAATAAGAGATGTCATCCTGGATTCAGGAAAATTTCCATGGAGGGTAACGCTGTCTGCTGCTATGATTGCACTCCTTGTTCAGAAGACGAGATTTCCAATGAGACAGGTAAGCAGAAATCTTACAGAGAATGGTTTCACCTCTCCAGTAGGGTTTGCCATTATCTTAGCAACTAAAATCTATCTGAAGAGATATCAGAGACAATTGTTTTTTTTCTCTTATTTAGGATATGAAATATGCGTTCCAATCTCTTGAAAAAGTGCACAGCAGCCACAGAAATTTATAATTGATTGACATTTAGGATCAGCTGTAGATACAGTTTGCTGCAGAAATGCCCATTCTTCTGTACTGAGCAATGAGTTTTATTTCAAGATGTAATTTAACATACATAACACATACTTATAATTAAGTATCAAAACTTGATTTTTTCTAACTGTATTTCGATAACAATTGAAACCCACATGAGTCTAGGACATACTAACTTCATAATGATTCTTCCCAGCTAGCTATTTCAAAGAGGACAAGAGACTAGAAAAATGTGTTTGATTTCCTCAATAAATAAGTTTTCACTGTCAGGAGTTACTAAAACTTCAAATTTCTGTAATAATAGGATTCTCTTCCTCTTTGTTATGCTCCATGTGAGCGAAACAGTACATGATGTAACAGCCTCAGAGGAGTTTGAACAGTATATACCATAGAGGTGTGCCAAGATCTAAGATTTGCAATGGAATCTGGAATCTCTATTTAGCAGGACATGTCATAAACACACACATGACACTTTCTATTGCATGGAAAATTTCTTACAAATCAGCATTTCCATGCCTATTAACAAAGTTGCAACTATGGTTATCTCATATTTGACATTTTAAACTGTAATATTTTTGACTATTTCATTCCATTTATTTTGATCATATGCATATCCCCAGAAATCTGCCAAACTTTCTACCTACTTCACTTAGAAAATACAAAGCATTCTGTGAAGATGAGAAAATTTAGAAGCAATATTAATGAAAACATTAATGAAAATAATTTCAAATATTATTATTCTCCCTCTTTTGTAGAACTCATATATCTAATTCATAGTGAAATTATAAATTATGAGGCCATGTCTAAAGCCAAGTAGTTTAATGCATTGCAATCAGCATTGGAAATAGCACAAAAGGCAGGGAAAGAACATGAGATGAAAGGCATTAGGTGTGTTTGACTTATGTCTCTATAAAGATGGCTTTAAAGAGAAGCTTCAGGCAGTTAACCTCTACTGGAAGACAAACATCTCTGTTCTTTAAGGATGTGGGTTCTGTAATGATCTCCATATTCCAGTAGATTCCCCCACAACATCTGTACCCTGGCATCACTAAGTATGCTCAGTGGGCATTAAAGAGGAAAATGAAGAGATGTAGAGCACATGGGAGGTGAAAGTGAGAGAAGGAGAGGAGTGGAGGAGGAGGAGAGTGGGTGGTTGGATTCGCACACATTGTATGTGCTTATAAATAAAATCTAAATGAAATGTCTATGAGAATGTGAGAGGTATAAACATGTAATAGTTCCCTACAGAATGCTTATCTTGTTGTACATGAGAGAAGGAAGGTAACTGAGGTAAACAATCCAATGAGCATGTACAGAGAAATGTTTTAGGATTAATGGGATCATATCAGCATGGACTCTTGATCATCTTCATTTCTCACCAGACGTGGACCAGTGCATGAAGTGTCCAGAAAGTCATTATGCAAACACGGAGAAGAACCACTGCCTCCAGAAAGCTGTGAGTTTCCTGGACCATGAGGACCTCCTGGGGATGTCTCTTACAGCCACAGCCCTGTGCTTCTCTGTCATCACAGCCATGGTTCTTGGACTGTTTGTGAAGCACAGAGACACTCCCATTGTCAAGGCTAACAACAGGGCCCTCAGTTACACCCTGCTCATCACACTCACCATTTGTTTCCTCTGTTCCTTGCTCTTCATTGGCCGCCCCAGTGCTGCCACCTGTGTCCTGCAGCAGACCGTCTTCGGAGTGGCATTCACCGTGGCTCTTGCCACTGTGCTGGCCAAAGCTATCACTGTGGTCATTGCCTTCAAGGTCACTTTTCCCAGGAGAGTAATGAGGTGGTTGATAACATCAAAGGCCCCAAACCTCATCATCCCCATCTGTACTCTGATTCACCTTGTCCTCTGTGGAATCTGGCTGGGAACCTCTCCTCCCTTCCTTGACCAAGATGCTCATGCCGAACATGGCCACATCATCATTGTGTGCAACAAGGGCTCAGCTTTGGACTTCCACGGTGTCCTGGGATACCTCTGCTCCTTGGCACTTGGTAGTTATACCATGTCTTTCCTGTCCAGGAATCTGCCTGACACATTCAACGAAGCCAAGTTCCTGTCATTTAGCATGCTGGTGTTCTTCTGTGTCTGGGTCACCTTCCTCCCTGTCTACCACAGCACCAAGGGGAAGGCCATAGTGGCTATGGAAGCCTTCTCTATCCTGGCCTCTAGTGCAGCCCTCCTTGGCTTCATTTTTGCCCCTAAGTGCTACGTTATCTTGATAAGGCCAGATAAGAACTCCCTTCAGTATATCAGGAACAGACCACCTCCTAGAATAAATAATACTCTCAAAACATAGTTCAAAACAAAGCATAGGCCCTACGTTAACAGTGTATTTACAAAATGGAGTCCTGTCCATCTATCTCTATTCTAATGGAGCACTATACCCTTATAGAATGGATTGGATTCTTTGAGTTAATATTTCTTCATCCAACTGTATTAGAGTCTCGTTGAACTAGAGCTAATGAAATTTTTAACGTTTCAAATCCAGGTAGTGTTTGTGATTTCAGGACCTACATGTATCCAGGCTTTGCTGAAACCTGTGAAGAGCTGGATATTTTGAAATCATAGAGACTTGACTACTACTTCCTCCATTGTTCTGGTTTTAAAGATGTCTAGCATAATACCTGGTTCATGTTGAAATTTTACATCCTTCTCTCATACAGACTGTCAATATTCATGTTATCAATTTCTATTGCTTGAGAGATTCATGAAAATTCTCTTAGACTGGCACAAATTGTACATTGTTTAAAATTTGAATGCAGTTTGTTTGTATGCTGCTGTGGTGGCTCACCCAGGAGGACATGTGTAATCTCTGCCAGACCTCAGCAGGGAGAACCAGTATCCCGGCCAGCACCACTGGACAATAGAACCCTGAGATATGAACTCAGTTGTTTTCATTGATTCAGAATATTTTTCAGTAAATTGCTTAATTGTCCTTCAATGAATTGTGGTAAAAAAATCAAAACATATATATTAAGACTGTGGTTTTATTTTAATTCAATGTTTTATATTTCATTTGTGTTTCTGTGATCATACTAAAGCATATGAGATTGTCCAAAAAATCAATGTAATCTTTTATGAACATATTATACCAATTATTACATATATGTAGAATCCTAACTTAAAATGTAGATATAAAAATAACTCCTTTTATTATGCAGTGTTAAATATCAGTCAATCAGAAGAATAGACTAAAGATAATTATATGCAACCCTTAGTCACAATGTGATGAAATATGTCACATGTCCATCACTTTGAAGTCTAGCTGATCACCCTCACTACTCTTTAAATCTGCACATTTCCACAGCTTTTATCTAAATGCTTCCTCCCACTCATTGCTTTTCCTTGCATCGTTATGGATCCCACATTTAAAATCATGAATTGGTTACAATCTGCAATTTTATTATTACACATCGATCCAGAATTCATTGCCATTTCATAAGAAGACATGCAATGAATTAAGTAAAAGAAATTCGTTCCATTTTCATCATTCATGAAAACAAAATTTTTTAAAATTCCAAGACCTTTACTCCTGGGACTTTTCTCTTAGCTGTGGTGACTCTTTTGCTCTTATGTCTGTCTATGCCCTAGGCTAGGAGGCCTCAATATTGGGTTGTTAGCTGTAATTGGACATAGTTACTACTCAATAAGCAGGAAATCATACCTAGTTCTGGAAACTAATAACTACCATCAGTTACTTCAATCTTGTATATGGGAGTTGAATCTACGACTGCCTCTTTACTAAGACAGCATGGTCCCCAAACATTATTAATATCTATCCTGACACATATAATTGTGTCTTTTCATTATACCTTGTTAGGGGAAATATGGGACAAAAGACAGAAAAAGCCTGAGGATCAGGGAGTTTGCTGTGAGATTGTGTCTTCAGGAATGTCTAGAGTAGACCATAATTTCTCATAAGATCTCACCAACATGACTGTCTAAACTTGAACTGAACAAGAACAACAATAGGTGTGTTAAAGTGAATGGGGAAATCTCATAAGACCTCAGGCACACCAGGAGAAGCACAGTCACCTAAGGAAAAAAACTCTTCCAAGGGACACAACAAACTAAATGGTTACTGAGGCCAAATGACCATCCCTGAAAACATACATACAAATAGCAGCATACACAATGAACAGGTCCTGTTTATATGTCATGTAGGAATGTGTATTCCTATATATTCCTATGTATATTTTTCCTTTTTATAGTTACATATACATGCATAGATTCCTAAGTTATGCATAGAAAGATTCCTGGTGCCTATAGACATGTACATTTTATATGTCCTGATAATATATATACACTATATAAATATAAATATTAATATATATATATAAATTGATAAGTATAAATATCAAAAGAGTTCATGAGCTTATAAGAGAGGAGTTGGAGCATATCGGAGCCTGTGATGTGAGAAAAGAAAAGCAGAAAATGTTGTAGTTGCATTATAATCTCAAACAACCACGGCTCCACTAGTAATTAGCGTTTGAATTGAATGTATGTGCTCTACGTTTTTAACTTTTGCTTTCAACTACACTAGGTAATTATATGGATTCCAAAGTTATCCTAAATCACATCACTCTTACTTTTCAGAGACCTGTCTCTTATTAAATCCAGTGTATAAATTAATCTATAACCAAATGAGAATGAGTTCGTGGAGATATACCTTCTTACTATTATGTCTAATAGTAAACACTGAATTACAACTGCTTGCACAGTGGACATTCTATGTTTCAGAGACACTTTAAGACAATAATTGATTGCATTTACTACATAAAGATCAGGTTAACATTGTGCTAACATTCTTTTGTTTCCACAATGAGTATCTATCTTAAAAAGAACTTCAGTTCAGGTACAAAGTACTTAAATAACAAAGCCCAGTTTCTCAAAAGGAAGATCCAGAATTGTTTTAAATGGGATTGTTGCAAGAATTTATATCTAGGGGAAATCAAAATCTCTGTCTAAACTTCTAAGGTTGCAATAATAACCAGAGGCTCAATTCCAATAAACCATACCCTGTGGATCGCAGGAATTTATTGGGCTCCTCACAGAACACAGATGAGGAGATTTAACTAGGATGTGGGAACTTCAGCCCCAACTGGCTGCACCTGGAAAGCCTAAACAGCAGGGATCAGGAATCTTCCCTAGCCACACAGCGGAAGCCCAGTGTGCTTTGTAGTTCCTCGGTACACCTCTTGCATTATCTGTCTGTCTATCTTCTATCTATCTATTATCTATCTATCATCTATCTATCTATCTACCGACCTACCTATCATTGAATCATTTCTACAGAATAAGCATCAGTCTCTTCACTGCTGTAAACTTCTCCTTTGTATTTGGAAATAGAACTCTGTTCATCACTTCTTTATTCAGTGCATTAGGTGACAGACACATTGAGATGCCTTTACGTTATTATGCTTGATACAGAAAAGAGAAAGATTTCTCATAAAGCCTCATGTTTTAAGAACAGGGAAGGAGCTGGCAAACCCTCTGCTCCACATGCAGCTGTGTGTCAGAAGAAAACATCTTCTCCATGATTCACTGAGGACGAGTGAACAAGTGGAGCAGAGTTCCCGAAACTCACAGCTCAGAATGTCATCAGAAACTCGTTTTATCCGAGTAAATTAAGTGGCACATTTGGAACAGAGCAATTCAGCAGGACCATTGGTTTTCTCAACCTGAAAAATAAGCTGATTGTGTTGGGTGTGAAGGTTGATGTCAGATGTAGATGTGTCATAGCAGGGACTCAGCAACTCCTACAGATTCTGTGCACGGTAGACTCCACTGTTTTTTATTTTGTTTGATTTGGTGGGTTCTGGTTTAGGGAAGCATGAGGGGCACTAATTTTGGTTGTTTTCAGGGTCTGACACGGGATGTTTGCCCCTTTCTCTTTCCACATTACATCTAGAGTGGCGTCCTCTGATGTGGCATGGACCTACAACCTCAATTGTTTTCATATGAAAAGTTTCGTCCTTCATACTTGTGGCCAAATTATCCAAAGTGGAGTTCATCCCTGGGCTCTTACTGTCTGTTGTCTCGGCTGAAATTACGGCACCTGTTGCAAGAGGAAAAGATCTACAAACATATTTTCCATTTTGTTTTTTCATGAATACAGGGCCACAGATGCAGAGCCCAAGGGGAGGAAGAGTTCCAGAATTCTCAATGGCAATGAGAGAAGCATGAGAAAATCATTCAGAAGCATTAGTGTGACAGCCCCCCTCATCAACAAAGTTAGCAGCAAAAATGTCACAGACACACGAGCTAAGTGTACATATACCTCCTGGACATAGGTCTGTATCACCCAAACTTCCTGGTCAGACATGTGTGTCAGTAGGGTGTTTGCTTCGGTTTTTATGGTTGGGATCTTGAATTATCCCAGTCCTGTGTATGCCTATGACAGCTCTGTGTGTTACGTTACAATCAAAGAAGACTTTCATCATGAAGGAGATGTGATGATCGGTGCATTTTTTCCAGTTCATACTTTCTACACAATCAACAAACGTCCTCACCCAAAATACGTACACTTCTTTAACGACTTTCACCTACAGTAAGTTTCATAACTCATTTGTCCTGTTTCAGAATTCATATTTCTTGTGACCGGTAATAATATTAACCTCTAATAATATTGTGCTCAAGCTTCAAACAGTTTTTATTATTATATATGAAGTGTACTATTTTTTTATGTATGATGTATTGTAAAAAGAAAACAAGGTTCCAAAGAAATGATGAAATTTGGTGACAAAAGGTTCCAACTCCCCATGATGACTTAGGATTGAAAGCATTAAGGGTCTACTGCTACTTTTTCATGGAAAATGTAACAAGTATTATGACTAAAATGTACTCAAAATGGACTTGTTTGAAATTCTTAAACATTGTGCCCTTTGTGTATATTCATTTAAATCTACATTATCTATAGGATAAAAAGTATTTATGTTCTTAGTTACCTTTGTTAAGCACTTTTGTCAACCTAATTCATATCACTATATATAAGTGACTTATGATTTGGAGGACCAGGCTTCTTTCATACTCTTTCAAATACTTATATCAATTACGAACTTAAATGCTGTGTGTCTTTATTATCTTCTCCCCTCCATGAACTCTCTCTCTCTCTAAGCAATGCTCCATCTTCACATTCGTTTTCATGCGAGTTTGACATTCCTTCATCTCTCCCCGAATAGCCCTGTAGGAGTTACTCAATTATTCTTGTGACTGGAACGCACAACTTCTCTGTTCTCTGGAATTAGTTTTCATATAATTACCTACTTCCTCTGGCTTTACAATCTTTCTGATTCCTCTTTCTTGAAGATCAATGAGATTTCTGGCGAGGACTGTAATATGTATGTCCCTTAAGGAGCTGAGCACAGCAAAGTGCCTGATTCTCTCCAAAATACACAATTGAAGGTCTCTGTTATATTAAACCAGAAGAAGAGGTTTCCTATATGCATGTTGATAGGTGCTCTGATGTACAGTTTGAGCAGTAAATTATTAGGAGGCATGTTAATAATGTTAATGCTATGTCCATTTAACAGAATAATATAATTATATGCTCACCTCTGGCTTACCCTTCACTAGTCACACTATCTTGGTCCTGATAACACTGCCAGGTAGAGTTTCCCCTCATGGAGTGACCCTGACATTCTATCTCAGCACGCTTTGAGTACCAAGGCAACATTTCTGTTCCTATTTTAGATCAGTTGTTTTTGCTGCTGGCAAAGCTCACAGCTGGAGATTATTGACTACTCTTTCCTTTTTATTTCATCCAAAGATCCATTCAGGAGTTTGATAGCTGTCCAGTAGGGATGGAGTGTCCCATCCAGTGCTAGCTTGATAGCTCATGTTCTATATGTCAACCACAGAGCATTCTAGCAAGAGGGACTTTTCATCAAGTTCTTGAACAACAAGGAACAATTTTCAAAATTAATATATTAAAGACAGGACATTTTTATTCATACTCTATGAATTTCAAATAATATATTTAAGCCTTATTGATACCGAACCATCCTCCTAAATCCTCAAAATTCACCCAATGATACACTGTTCATGTCATCTTCAACTTGAAGAGAATATCTTGCAGCATTTTTCCTGAGGCTCTGGCTCAGAACCATAATCATTTTCTTTTTCCACAGTATTTCCTGATCTTTAAATTTAGTGGCTGTGAATGTATTGATTGGGGAAAATTCCCTGAGTTTTTATCAGTCATGGCATCCTGTAATGGTCTGTGTCTGCTGCACAAAGTAATTTCTTTATACAGAAAAGAACTGTACTGATCTGTGGATAGAAGGTTAAGGTTAGGTTACATTAGAAGTTATACAAGTTTAGAAAACTGGCAGTAGAAGTCTTTCTCCCAGGGTCCATGGTTTCAGCCACAGGTGTTTGTCTAAATGCACAGATACAGTGTCAGGCAGGCATATCTTCTTATATAACATCCCTCAATCCAATGAGGTAACTGTGTGTTATCCAAAGCTATCCATGTCAGTATTACACCTACCAGAATATCTTGCTCTGCTTATTAATATTGTGGTTTCATTGGCCTTGCAGCTGGATGTAACTGGTTTCTTTTCTCCATGGTGAGCCTGTGTGACTCCTGTCATTATGAGAGCCTGCCCTCATGATGGAGGCTTTCTCAAAAATTCAGATAGCTACTCGCACATACTGTCTGAGTTGTGTCAAGTCTTCAGCAATATGGTCTTACCTTATCTTTTTTAATATGCCAAGGGATTAGCAGCAGTCTTTATATTTTGTCAGGATGGAGTCTTTGGACTTCTCCAAAACCAGCTCAGAACAATGTTTCTAATGCCTGGCACCAGGCGTGTTAATTCATGATATTGAAAAAAAAAAAAAACCGCATTTTTTAAATTGTGGAGTTTGATATCGAAATGATGAATGTCTCAGAAAGTGAAAATGCTTCAGGTGCAATTGATTTCCTGTACCTAGAAAATGTATGACTGCACATCTTTAACCCAGAAGCTGTGTGGCGAAATGAATATGGATACACAAGAATCCCTGCAGGTATTTGATATTCATATCCAGGCATATGCAAAGGGAAGAGTAGAGACACTGTTGAAAATAAAAGCCAATACTCCCTATGGAGGGTTTCCTCCTTCTTCCACTCATAACAGTTAAATTTAAGCAATTTGATACATTACACGTAAACACAGAGAGAGAGGGAGTGAGAAAGAGAGAGAGAGAGAGAGAGAGAGAGAGAGAGAGAGAGAGTACACAAACACACACACACACATACATACAACAGACACAGAATAACGTAAACCCACAAAAGTAATAATGTCAAAGAATAACAATGGTGTGTACAGACAAGATAAATTAACTTAGTGTTGTTATTATATTACGATAATGTATAGGAAACCAGAATATCTTAATCATGAAATACTGGCTTTTGTCTGAGAGTAGCAGCTAAACAAACAAGAAAAATGCCTCAGGAGATGTGATTATTGAAGAGCCTGCATTCATAATCATAAGCTGAATTTTTGCATGTTCAATACACAAAGTGTAAGTGAGCTATCTTGGAATTGTCAATAATGAGACTCATGCGTATAGCATCTTCTCATAAAAACCGCAAAATAATAAGTTCAATTTCAGGCACTTACAAGATTGGAATTATTGATTTCATACAAACACTAATATTTGAATATAAAAATAACCATTGCACTTAACCTGCAGCTGGGTGCGCTCTACAACATGCCCTGATTATTTACTTCCCTTTATGCAGATAC
Source organism: Cricetomys ansorgei (assembly GCA_026225945.1). Lineage (NCBI taxonomy): Eukaryota > Metazoa > Chordata > Mammalia > Rodentia > Nesomyidae > Cricetomys > Cricetomys ansorgei. Next base: position 14,279 of record JAMJFZ010000698.1, on the reverse strand, counting down.
AAATTTAAAAACTACCAGTTGGTTCTCGCGTTGTTATTTACCATTGAAGAGATCAACAGGAACCCTCTTCTTTTACCAAACATATCTCTGGGATTTGATTTTTATAATGTCCCATACAGTGAGAAAAATATTCTCTTCAATGCCCATATTTGGCTCACAGGGCTGAGCAATTTCTACTGTAATTACAACTGCAGAAAGAAGAGCAATTCTGTTGTTGCACTCACAGGACCAGCATGGGCCATATCTGCCAACATGGGATCACTGCTGCACCTCTACAAATTCCCACAGGTGAGGAGTATGTTGGGGAGAAGAGTCAGATCTATGTTGGTGACATTTCAGGATGTGTAAAAGAGGGAAGACTGGATTACTACTCTATCAATGATAAGTGTACAGACAATTGGAGATGGGTCCACACTTCAGACAGTTGCAAAGGAAAGGAAAAGGGGGGCTGGATGAAACAACAAAGACTAATACAAAATAGAGGATTTGTCTTAATTTTCTCTAACATTCATTCACAAATTTGCCTTTAGAACCAGGATGAAGCTATTCTCATGAGATGATGTACACCTGTTACTTCAGTACAGTGATTGTGCTTTTTGTCATTGGTTTTACTCCTCTTTGTAATTCTGGTTTCTCCTCAGTTTGCTGTTGGTCCTTTTGATTCAATCCTGAGTGACCGAGGACAGTACAATTCTCTCTACCAGATGGCACCACAAAGCACATCTCTGTCCCTTGCCATGGTCTCTTTGATGCTCCATTTTGGCTGGACCTGGGTTGGTGTGCTTCTCTCAGATGACCATAGAGGAACTCAGTTTCTATCTGATTTAAGAGAAAACATGGAGAGTAATGATGTTTGCATAGCTTTTGTGGAAATGATCCCAAGTACCTGGACTTCATTCTCTAACAAATTGTGGAAAAATTTCAGGAATGTCCAGGAATCATTGGCGAATACCATCATCATTTTTGGTGACACTGATTCTCTGCAAGGTTTAATGCGAAACCTAGGGCACCAGTATTTGACTTGGAAAGTCTGGGTCATGAACTCTCAGTGGGATGCTCATAACCATGGTGATTACTTCTTGCTAGATTCATTCCATGGAAGTCTCATTTTCTCACACCAACATGAGCAGTTTGTTGAATTTAAAAATTTCATCCAAACAGTTAATCCTTACAAATACCCAAAAGACATTTATCTTCCCAAGTTCTGGCATATTTATTTCAAATGCCCATTTTCACAGCTTGATTGTCAGCTCTTGGAGGGCTGCCAACCCAATGCTTCCTTGGAATTCCTGCCTAGACATATTTTTGACACGGACATGAGTGAGGAGAGCTACAACATATACAATGCTGTGTATGCTGTGGCCCACAGTCTACATGAGATGAGTCTGCAGCGAGGACAAATGCAACCAGATGGAAAGGGGGAAGAAATGATGTTATTCCCATGGCAGGTACTGTCCCTTCCATTGTATTGGAGCATCAGCAATATGAAATTCTGAGAGTGTTCAAGGGCAAAAAATTATATATTGCATATTTAAATATGTTAGGTTCAAATCTCAGGACACTCTTTACCCGTTAGCTCACCTTACAGATAAGTTCATATACGTGTGTGCCTATAGCTGAGGAGTGGCTTCCAAGTGGCAATGGGCAAATGATTTTAGTGAAAATCAAGTTTGTGTCAAAAATTATGTCACAATCTTCTCACGGTGATAGCTTGAATTAGAAAACTCAGAGTTCTCTCGTGTACTTCATAAAACGGTAAGTGGAAAAATGACAGCTCATTACCACAAGGCGTTAGGACCTGAACGACTTCTTTTAACTACAATGCAGTCTTCAGTACCCACATTGTACTCCATGAACTCCTGAATATGCACGGAAATTAAGTGGGGCAGCTCTCTTTATAAAAATTGAGGTTTGCCTCAATCGATACTCTCTGATACCCTTCCTGACTTTGGGTAGACCTCTTTCTTTACCTGACTTCCCATTAGAGATACAATAACATAAAATTAACGCAGGCAACCAGTACCCACCCTCAGTCATGCTTCTGACAGTGTTGTGTCTCCCAGCAGAGACTATCAGCAAGGAGAGTCATTCTATAATTTGTTTCTCTTCAAACTCTCAAACCTGCTATAAAAATGTTCTTGCGTCTCTCTCAGCTTCACCCTTTCCTGAGGAAGCTCAGTGTGGGAGACAACATGGCTTTAGGTTGGAAACAGAAGTTAGATGCTAAGTATGACATTCTCAATTTCTGGAATTTCCCAAAGGGTCTTGGACTACAGGTGAAAGTAGGAACCTTTTCTCCCAATGCTCCCCAGGGTCAACAGTTGTCTATATCTGAGAAGATGATACAATGGCCAAAGAGATTTTCAGAGGTGGGTTATGTATCATCTCAGCGCAGTAATTTATCATAGTAACACATGTATATTCCCCAGTACAATAACCCTTGGCTTCTCGCTCAAAGTCCATTACTATACCCCTCCCAGTAAGGAAGGACAAAGCATAACTATCAGTACAGGGTACTTTTTCATTCCCTGCTATTTGGAAATGGAAGTTGTTAGGTTTAAATGTGTCAGTTACTTTTCAGTCATGCATTGGATAGTTTTGGTCAATGTGGAAAAATCAGGTATATCTGAGTAACGGGAAGTTCTATCCCCATGATGTCTTACAACATATTCTTATATAGGATTCACATGCCAAAAGTATTTAATAGTTATGCTTTTTGTCTATGACCGAACACCATTACCAAAACTGACATGGCAAGAAAGATTTTAAATTCATGGTTCTGGAGATATGAAAGTCCATTATGGTTGGGACACATCTAACTATGTGGCAGCAGCAGAGAGATCAGCAGGCACATGACACCAAATGTCTCAGTCCACACACGGGAAGTAGAGAGCAAAACCTGGAATTGGGATGAGGCTTGTAATTGTTCAAAGCCCACTACCACAGGAATAATTCTGAAGTAAGAGTATGACTGTTAAAGTTTCCATAAATCTTCAGACAGCACCACCGTTGGGGAATAAGTAGTCAGAGGCCTGTGCCTAGAAGGGACTCTTTGGATTCAAGCCAACATAGGGCGTCTCTATTCGAATCCTCCACTGTATGTAAATTCCTGTCTTGCTCATTCTGACTCCATGCTTTTAAGGTCAGAACACAATTAGTCATCACTTGTCTTTCTCAGCCTCTTTGATGGCACAGGGGTTTGGAGCTCAGGTGTGTTTGTTTTTGACCTGTTCCGCTGCTGGACATGAACGCATAACTAAAGTGACTTAAGGAAGTGTTGTGGCTGAAAGTATGAGGGTGCAGCCATTACCTTTGGAATTTATGGTCACAGGAGTGTAAGTTTGTTGGCGATATCATGTCCTCATACATCAGAAAACCATGGCTGCCGTAGCTCACTGCACTCTTCTTTACATTCATTCTGAGGGAATAACCAATGCAATGCTGACACGTTTAGAGTGAAGTCTCTAAACTTCACTTTAGAATTCCTCACAGAAGTTTCTAAACATTTGTTATGAGATTATAAGTCCTGTGAATTTGAAATCTAGATCATAGTCTTGATGGGAAAAAACCTTCTCAACTTAATAGTCAGTAAATACACAGCCAGGATCATTCTGGAGAGACTCCTTTCCCCTTTGGTTAACTCATCAATTACCTATATTGCTCAAACTTACCCTTACCTCTTTATGCTCCAAACTCTATAACAGTGTGGTAATTCTGAGACCAACCTTGTTTAAAGCACAGATTTTCAAAATCATTGTCTGCATTTAGAGAAATAGAACTTGCAAATTAACGATAAGCAAAAACAATATTTATTGAAGTTCAATAAACGCTGATCGTTTGATAGCCTCACTTTCAATCTTCTCAGATTCCTCACTCTGTGTGCAGTGAGAGATGTCAGCCTGGATTCAGGAAAGTTTCCTTGGAGGGTAAGGCTGTCTGCTGCTATGATTGCACTCCTTGTCCAGAAGACGAGATTTCCAATGAGACAGGTAAGCAGAAAACTTAGAGAGATTTCACTTCTCCAGAGGATTCGTTTGGCATTATCTTAGCAACTAAAATGTATCTGAGGAGAAGTCAGAGACAGTTTTATTTATTCTTTTTCTTATAGCATATCTGAAGTTCAAATAGTTTCTCAAGTTAGGGAAGCATTTATGCCAACATTCCATCCATGACAGCATTTGTTCTGGCCTGAGCTTACCCAGGTTCTGCTCATGTTGTCACACTGAGAATTTATATGTACGACTGCCTTACTGTGTCTGATTATGCTCATCCCTTGAAGGATTTCATGGACTCTGGCTCTTCATGTTTTTCTGCAACATCTTTCATGGTTTTCCCATGTTGAAATAAAATAAAATAGACTGTGCTCTTGAACTGTCAAACAATAGAAAGGCTCCTTTAGTGAATATATTTATGAGTGCTTGAATAAGTGTTAAGGGCTTATTGTCGAGGTTACTGACTGAATGTTATGCAAAATTTAAGAGCATCTTGAGATAGAAATCTTTATTTTATATAGACTAATTATTATTATATTCACATGTGCCATTAGGGTATGGATGGAGTTATATATGTGAAGTGTTCATTAGAGAAGCAAACCAAGAGAAACTGAACTCTGAAATAAAAGAGATGGAAGTAACAAAGTCTGAAAGACCATGTTAAGAGCATGTCCTGAGAACAGGTGCATCTTAAATGTGTCACAGGGCTTAAGGAAAAAAAGCAAATCTTTAAAAGATAAACAGCAGTAAGTTTTATCCCACCAACATAAATTCAACAAGCTGATATTAAATATCATCAACATAATAAAATTGAAATCTGGTGGTGACTTCATTTTTATTCAGAAACAATGACTGTGGAGATGTGAGATTTATAAATTTATAAATCTTGTGCATATATTTCAAACTTAGAACTACTTTTACAAACTTTAAAAAGTAGTATATTACAATGCTGTTTTATTTTAAATCCTAAAACTGTTTTAAAACTTCTGTGATTTTTTTTGGAATACTAATGAGCTCCGTTTGACTGATGACCTTCTCAAGCCTTTAACAAGGGAGTAATGCCTGATCATTAAAGCTGTGACAGAGAATGAGCAGAATTAAAAACTACAAAGCATTTTATACAGATGAGAAAATTTAGAAAAGCATATTAAAGAAAACATTAATGTAAAGAATTTCAAAGAGTATTGTTCTCCCTCTTTTGCAGAACTCATATGTCCAATTCAGAATGAAGATATAACTTATGAGGCGATGTCAGAAGCCAAGTAGTTTAATGCATTGCAACTCAATATTGGAAATAGCACAAAAGGCAGGAAAGAACAAGAGATAAAAGGCATTAGGTGTGTTTGACTTATGTCTCTATAAAGATGGGTTTAAAGAGAAGCTTCAGGCAATTAACCTCTACTGGAAGACAAACATCTCTGTTGTTTAAGGATGTGGGTTCTGGAATGATCTCCATATTCCAGTAGATTCTTCCACAACATTTGTACCCTGGCGTCACTAAGTATGCTCAGTGGGTGTTAAAGTGGAAAATGAAGAGATGTAGAGCACATGGGAGGTGAAACTGAGAGAAGGAGAGGAGTGGAGGAGGAGAAGAGTGGGTGCTTGGATTCACACACATTATATGTGCTTATAAATAAAAACCAAAGGGAATATCTATAAGAATATGAGAAGAATAAACATGTAATAGTTCCCTACAGAATGCTTATTTTGTTGTACATGACAGAAGGAAGGTAACTAAGGTAAACAATCCAATGAACAAGTACAGAGAAATGGTTTAGGATTAATGGGATCATATCAGCATGGACTCATGATCATCTTCATTTCTCACCAGACGTGGACCAGTGCATGAAGTGTCCAGAAAGTCATTATGCAAACAGGGAGAAGAACTACTGCCTCCAGAAAGCTGTGAGTTTCCTGGACCATGAGGACCCCCTGGGGATGTCTCTCACAACCACAGCCCTGTGCTTCTCTGTCATCACAGCCATGGTTCTTGGACTGTTTGTGAAGCACAGAGACACTCCCACTGTCAAGGCTAACAACAGGGCCCTCAGTTACACCCTGCTCATCACACTCACCATTTGTTTCCTCTGTTCCTTGCTCTTCATTGGCCGCCCCAGTGCTACCACCTGTGTCCTGCAGCAGACCGTCTTCGGAGTGGCATTCACCGTGGCTCTTGCCACTGTGCTGGCCAAAGCTATCACTGTGGTCATTGCCTTCCAGGTCACTTTTCCAAAGAGAGCAATGAGGTGGTTGATAACATCAAAGGCCCCAAACCTCATCATCCCCATCTGTACTCTGATTCACCTTGTCCTCTGTGGAATCTGGCTGGGAACCTCTCCTCCCTTCCTTGACCAAGATGCTCATGCCGAACATGGCCACATCATCATTGTGTGCAACAAGGGCTCAGCTTTGGCCTTCCACGGTGTCCTGGGATACCTCTGCTCCTTGACACTTGGTAGTTATACAATGGCTTTCCTGTCCAGGAATCTGCCTGACACATTCAACGAAGCCAAGTTCCTGTCATTCAGCATGCTGGTGTTCTTCTGTGTCTGGGTCACCTTCCTCCCTGTCTACCACAGCACCAAGGGGAAGGTCATGGTGGCTATGGAAGTCTTCTCCATCTTGGCCTCTAGTGCAGCCCTCCTTGGCTTCATTTTTGCCCCTAAGTGCTACATAGTCTTGATAAGGCCAGATAAGAACTCCTTTCAGTATATCAGGCACAGACCACATCCTAGAAAAAATAATGCTCTCAAAATATAGTTCTAAACAAAACGTAGGCCCTATGTTAACAGTGTATTTACAAAATGGAATCCTGTCCATCTATCTCTATTCTAATGGAGCACTACACCTTTATAGAATGGATTTGATTCTTTGGATTAATATTTCTTCATGCAACTGTATTAGAGTCTCCTTGAACTACAGGTAATGAAATTTTTCACGTTTGAAATTCACATCAGATAGTGTTTTGTGATTTCAGGACCTACATGTATCCAGGCTTTGCTGAAACCTGTGAGGAGCTGGATATTTTGAACTCATAGAGAAAAGACTACTATTTCCTCCAGTGTTCTGGATGTAAAGATATCTAGCATCTGGTTCATGTTGAAAATTTACATCCTTCTCTCATATAGACTGTCAATATTCATGTTATCAATTTCTATTGCCTGAATAATTCAGGAAAATTCTCTCTTAGACTGGCACAAATTACATATTGTTTAAAATGAATGCAGTTTATTTGTATGCTGCTGTGGTGGCTCTCTCAGAAACATGTGTGTAATCTCTGCCAAAACCTCAGCAGGGAGAACCAATATCCTGGCCAGCACCACTGGACAATAGAACCCTGAGATATGAACTCAGTTGTGTTATTGATTCAGAATATTTTTCAATAAATTACTTTATTGTCTTTCAGTCAATTGTGGTTAAAAATATCAAAACGTATATATTTAGACTATAGTTTTATTTTAATCAATGATTAATATTTCATTTGTGTTTGTGTGATCATACTAAAGCATATGATATAGTCAAAAAATCAATGTAATCTTTTATGAACATATTATACCCATTATTACATAATATGTTGAATCCTAAGTTAAAATGCAGACATAAAAATAACTTCTTTTATTATGCAGTGTTAAATGTCCGTCAATCAGAAGGATTGACTAAGGATAACTATATGCAACCTGTAATCACAATGTGATGAAGTATGTCACATGTCCATCACTTTGAAGTCTAGCTGATTATCCTCACTGCTCTTTAAATCTGCACATTTCCATGTCTTTTATCTAAATGCTTCCTCCAATTCGTTGCTTCTCCTTGCATTGTTATGTATTCCACATTTAAAATCATGAATTGGTTACAATCTGCAATTTTATTATTACACATCAATCCAGAATTCATTGCCATTTCATGAGAAGACATGCAATGTATTAAGTAAAAGAAATTTGTTCCATTTTCATCATTCATGAAAACAAATGTTTATAAAATTCCAAGACCTTTACTCCTGGGACTTTTCCCTTAGCTCTGGTGACTGTTTTGCTCTTACGTCTAAAGCCCAGGCTAGGAGCTTCTCACTATTGTGTTATTAGCTGAAATTGGTCATAGTTCCTGCTCAATAAATGGGAAACTAAATCAACAACCAAGAGTTACCTAAGTCTTGAATCTTAGAGTAGAACCTACTACTGCCACTTTACTAAGACAGCATAGTCCCTAAACATTATTAATATCTATCCTGACACATATAATTGTGTCTATTCATTATATCTTGTCAGGGGAACTTCTATATGCAATAGTTGCAGGCAATTATAGAAGACCATAACCAATCAAAATGAAGAATTGTAGATAACAGTCCCCATGAATACATTTACATTAAATTCCCACACTTAAGGTTCAGAGTTCAGCGAAAAATATGGGACAAAAAACAGTAGGAGCCTGAGGATCAGGAGTTTGCTGTGAGATTGTGTCTTCAGGAATGTCTAGAGTAGACCATAATTTCTATAAGATCTCACCAACATGACTGTCTAAACTTGAACTGAACAAGAACAACAATAGGTGTGTTAAAGTGAATGGGGAAATCTCATAAGACCTCAGGCACACCAGGAGAAGCACAGTCACCTAAGAAAAAACTCTTCCAAGGGACACAACAAACTAAATGGTTACGGAGGCCAAATGACCATCCCTGAAAACATACATACAAAGAGCAGCATACACAATGAGCAGGTCCTATTTATATGTCATGTAGGAATGTGTATTCCTATATAGTCCAAGTATATTACTCCTTTTTATAGTTACGTATATATGCATAGATTCCTAAGTTATGCATAGAAAGATTCCTGGTGCCTATAGACATGTACATTTTTATATGTCCTGATAATATATATACACTATATAAATATAAATATGAATATATATATAAATTGATAAGTATAAATATCAAAAGAGTTCATGAGCTTATAAGAGAGGAGTTGGAGCATATCGGAGCCTGTGATGTGAGAAGAGAAAAGCAGAAAATGTTGTACTTGCATTATAATCTCAAACAACCACGGCTCCACGAGTAATTAGCGTTTGAATTTAGTGTATGTGCTCTACGTTTTTAACTTTGGCTTTCAGCTACACTGGGTAATTATATGGATTCCAAAGTTATCCTGAAATCACATCACTCTTACTTTTTAGAGACCTGTCTTCTATTAAATCCAGTGTATAAATTAATCTATAACCAAATGAGAATGAGTTCATGGAGATATACCTTCTTACTATTACATCTAATAGTAAAAATTGAATTACAACTGCTTGCACAGTGGACATTCTATGTTTCAGAGACACTTTAAGACAATAATTGATTGCATTTACTACATAAAGATCAGGTTAACTTTGTACTAACATTCTTTTCTTTCCACAATGAGTATCTATCTTAAAAAGAACTTCAGTTCAGGTACAAAGTACTTAAATAACAAAACCCAAGGTCTCAAAAGGAAGAACCAGAATTGTTTTTAAATGGGATTGTTGCAAGAATTAGTATATAGCGGAACTCAAAACCTATGTCTAACCTTCAATGGTTGCAATAACAACCAGAGGCTCAATTCCAATAAACTATACCCTGTGGATTGCAGGAATTTATTGGGCTCCTTACAAAAGACAGGTGAGGAAATTTAACAAGGATGTGAGAACCTCAGCCCCAACTGGCTGCACCTGGAAAGCCTAAACAGCAGGGATCCGGAATCTTCCCTAGCCACACAGCGGAAGCCCAGTGTGCTTTGTAGTTCCTCGGTACACCTCTTTCACTATATGTCTGTCTATCATCTATCTATCTAACTATCTATCTATTTATCTATCTACCTACCTACCTACCATTGAACCATTTCTACAGAATAAGCAGCAGTCTCTTCACTGCTGTAAACTTCTCCTTTGTATTTGGAAATAGAACTCTGTTCATCACTTCTTTATTCAGTGCATTAGGTGACAGACACATTGAGATGCCTTTACGTTATTTATGCTTGATACAGGAAAGAGAAAGATTTCTCATAAAGCCTCATGTTTTAAGAACAGGGAAGGAGCTGGCAAACCCTCTGCTCCACATGCAGCTGTGTGTCAGAAGAAAACATCTTCTCCATGATTCACTGAGGCGGAGTGAACAAGTGGAGCAGAGTTCCCGAAACTCACAGCTCAGAATGTCATCAGAAACTCGCTTTATCCGAGTAAATTAGGTGGCACATTTGGAACAGAGCAATTCAGCAGGACCACTGGTTTTCTCAACCTGAAAAATAAGCTGATTGTGTTGGGTGTGAAGGTTGATGTCAGATGTAGATGTGTCATAGCAGGGACTCAGAAACTCCTACAGATTCTGTGCATGGTAGACTCCACTGTTTTTTATTTTGTTTGATTTGGTGGGTTCTGGTTTAGGGAAGCATGAGGGGCACTAATATTGGTTGTTTAGGGTCTGACATGGAATGTTTGCCCCTTTCTCTTTCCACATTACATCTAGAGTGGCGTCCTCTGATGTGGCATGGACCTACAACCTCAATTGTTTTCTTACGAAAAGTTTCATCCTTCATACTTGTGGCCAAATTATCCAAAGTGGAGTTCATCCCTGGGCTCTTACTGTCTGTTGTCTCGGCTGAAATTACGGCACCTGTTGCAAGAGGAAAAGATCTACAAACATATTTTCCATCTTGTTTTTTCACGAATACAGGCCACAGATGCAGAGCCCAAGGGGAGGAAGAGTTCAGAATTCTCAATGGCAATGAGAGAGCATGAGAAAATCATTCAGAAGCATTAGTGTGACAGCCCCCCTCATCAACAAAGTTAGCAGCAGAAATGTCACAGACACATGAGCTAAGTGTACATATACCTCTGGACATAGGTCTGTACCACCCAAACTTCCTGGTCAGACATGTGTGTCAGTAGGGTGTTTGCTTGGGTTTTTATGGTTGGGATCTTGAATTATCCCAGTCCTGTGTATGCCTATGACAGCTCTGTGTGTTACGTTACAATCAAAGAAGATTTTCATCATGAAGGAGATGTGATGATCGGTGCATTTTTTCCAGTTCATACTTTCTACACAATCAACAAAGAACCTCACCCAAAATACGTACACTTCTTTTAACGACTTTCACCTACAGTAGTTTCATAATCATTTGTCCTGTTTCAGAATTCATATTTCTTGTGACCGGTAATAATATTACCTCTAATAATATTGTGCTCAAGCTTCAAAAGTTTTTATTATTATATATCAAGTGTACTATTTTTTTTTATATATGATGTATTGTAAAAAGAAAACAAGGTTCCAAAAAAAAATGATGTAATTTGGTGACAAAAGGTTCCATCTCCCCATGATGACTTAGGATTGAAAGCATTAAGGGTCTACTGCTACTTTTTCTTGGAAAATGTAAAAGTATTATGAGTAAAATGTACTCAAAATGGACTGTTTGAAATTCTTAAACATTGTGCATTTTGTGTATATTCATTTAAATCTACATTATCTATAGGATAAAAAATATTTTATTTTCTTAGTTACCTTTGTTAAGCACTTTTTGGGAACCTAATTCATTTCAATATATATAACTGACTTATTATGATTTGGAGGATCAGGCTACTTTCATATTTTCTCAAGTCATTCTATCAATTATAAACTTAAAATGCTGTGTGTCTTTATTATCTTCTCCCCTCCATGAACTCTCTCTCTCTAAGCAATGCTCCACCTTAACATTTGTTTTCACGCGAATTTGAAATTCCTTCTTCTCTCCTAAGGGCCCTGTAGGTGTTACTCAATTATTCTTGTGACTGGAACCTGCTGGAGTGTGGGAAACTCACCAGGGGTAACATCGTGGATGATGACTGACTCTCTCACACTAGCTGTCCAAATATCAGAACTCCACAGTAGTGTAGGAATCACACTAAACTCTCCCATCCATGCTGGGATTTTTTTCTTACTGGAGCTTAAGCAGCTTTTGTGCATGCTGTCACAGACACTGTGCAATCGTACGCACAACTCCTCTGGTCTCTGAAAATAGTTTTCCTTTAATTACCTACTTCTCCTGGCTTTACAATCTTTCTGCCTTCTCTTTCTTGAACATCAGAGAGATTTCTGGGGAGGACTGTAATATGTATGTCCCTTAAGGAGCTGAGCACAGCAAAGTGCCTGATTCTCTCAAAAATACACAATGAAGGTCTCTGTTATATTACAACCTGTAGAAGAAGTTTCCTTAATGCATGTTGATAGGTGCTCTGATGTACAGTTTGAACAGTCAATTATTAGGAGGCATGTTAATAATGTTAATACTATGTCAATTTAACAAAATAATATAATTATATGCTCACTCTGGCTTACCCTTCACTAGTCACACTATCTTGGTCCTGATAACACTGCCAGGTAGAGTTTCCCCTCATGGAGTGACCTTGACATGCTATCCGAGCACGCTTTGAGTACCAAGGCAACATTTCTGTTCCTATTTTAGTCAGTTGTTTTTGCTGCTGGGCAAAGCTCACAGCTGGAGATTATTGACTACTCTTTCCTTCTGATTTCATACAAAGATCCACTCAGGACTTCCACAGCTGTCCAGTAGGGATGGAGGTTTCCATCCAGTGCTAGCTTGATAGCTCCTGTTCTATATGTCAACCACAGAGCATTTAGCAAGAGGGTCTTTTCATCAAGTTCTTGAACAACAGAAACAATTTTCAAAATTAAATATATTAAAGGACAGGACATTTTTATTCATACTCTATGAATTTCAAATAATATATTTTAGCCATATTGATACCAAAACATCCTCCTAAATCCTCAAAATTCACCCACTGACACACTGATCCTGTCATCTTCAACTTGAAGAGAATATCTTGCAGCATTTTTCCTGAGGCTTTGGCTCAGAACCATCATCATTTTCTTTTCCACAGTGTTTCCTGATCTTTAAATTTAGTGGTTGTGATTGTATTGATTGGGGAAAAATCCCTGAGTTTTTATCAGTCATGGCATCCTGTAATGGTCTGTGTCTGCTGCACAAAGTAATTTCTTTATACAGAAAAGAACTGTACTGATCTGTGGGTAGAAGGTTAAGGTTAGGTTACATTAGAAGTTATACAAGTTTAGAAAACTGGCAGTAGAAGTCTTTCTCCCAGGGTCCATGGTTTCAGCCACAGGTGTTTGTCTAAATGCACAGATACAGTGTCAGGCAGGCATATCTTCTTATATAGCATCCCTCAATCCAATGAGGTAACTGTGTGTTATCCAAAGCTATCCATGTCAGTATTTCACCTACCAGAATATCTTGCTCTGCTTATTAATATTGTGGTTTCATTGGCCTTGCAGCTGGATGTAAACTGTTTCTTTTCACCATGGTGAGCCTGTGTGACTCCTGTCATTATGAGAGCCTGCCCTCATGATGGAGGCTTTCACAAAAATTCATATAGCTACTCGCACATACTGTCTGAGTTGTGTCAAGTCTTCAGCAATATGGTCTTACCTTATCTTTTTTAACACGCCAAGGGATTAGCAACAGTCTTTATATTTTGTCAGGAGGGAGTCTTTGGACTTCCCTAAAACACAATCAGAACAATGTTTCTAATGCCTGGCACGAGGCGTGTTGATTCATGATATTGCACAAAAAAAATGCATTTTTTAAATTGTGGAGTTTGATATCGAAATGATGAATGTCTCAGAAAGTGAAAATGCTTCAGGTGCAATTGATTTCCTGTATCTAGAAAATGTATGCCTGCAATCTTTAACCCAGAAGCTATGTGGAGAAAGGAAGATGGATACACAAAATCCTGCAGGTATTTGATATTCATATCCAGGCATATGCAAAGGGAAGAGTAGAGACACTGTTGAAAAGAAAAGCCAAAACTCCCTATGGAGGGTTTCCTCCTTCTGCCAATCTTAACAGTTAAATTTAAGCATTTTGATACATTACAATCACACACACAACAAACACACACAGACACAGAGTAAGAGAGAGAGAGAGAGAGAGAGAAAAGTACAAAAACACACACACACACACAATACACACAACAGACACAGAATAATATAAACCCACAAAAGTAATAATGTCAAAGAATAACAATGTTGTATATAGGCAAGATAATTTAACTTAGTGTTATTATTTTATTAAGATATTGTATTGGAAACCAGAATATCTTAATCATGTAATATTGGCTTTTGTCTAACAGTAGCAGCTAAACAATCAAGAAAAATGCCTCAGGTGTTATGATTATTGAAGAGCCTGTATTCATAATCAAATGCTGAATTTTTTGCATATTCAATACACAAAGTGTAAGTGAGCTATCTTGGAATTGTCAATAATG